>CM033442.1:41414234-42614234 GCA_019425775.1 Rafetus swinhoei | reverse complement strand
AATTATGAGCTGGAGTCGATGCACATTGTTTCAAGATTCACCGCCGTTCCCATGATGGGAGACCGACAGGAGCAAATGCTCCCATCAGCTTCCCTTACTCCTCGCAGAAGTAGGAGTACCAGCCGATGACGGGGGCACCCTCTAAGTTCGATTTAGCGGGTCTTAACTAGACCTGCTAAATCAAACTCCGGAAGATTGAACATGGCAGCATCCATCTTCCATTTAGTGAAGACATGGCCTAAGGGTTACACAGTTGCAATTGAGCTATCAGCCTTAGCTTCATCCCTCCCTCACTGTTTTAAAATTATAACCTTCCTCCCCTCATTATCAAAACGTCTTTCCTATTCGTTAATTGTTTGCAAAGCCAACACGTAAGGAAGATTGCTATTGTGTTTCTAGAGGATACTGGCTGTTTAGCTGATCAGTGTCCTACACTGAAACTTCAAGAACTCAAGGAAATACATTGTCAATGAGTTTCTTTTCCCAGTCTATGCTATTTAGTGTCGGACTAAGGACAACAAATGCACAGGGCTTACATTATAGCTACTGCTCTCACTGCCCAGGGCAAAGTCCCAGGCAAATTCTTTTCAAATGTTAATTACAGTAGAACATGGCAGAGTCTTATTGACTCCATCAAACCTGACAGACAACCTCTCATTTTACCCCAATCCACTTAAGGGGGGGGGAGGGGAAAGTGGAACATAGCTTCAGGCTCAAATATTTGTTAGTCGAAAAACCTGCAAGCTTCAGCCATAACCTTGCAATTTCCCTTGTATGTATTTATACTGATAACAGGTTGTGGACAGCAATTACTGGGCTTGTAAATACAAGCCAACATCAGCTCCCAGGGCCAAAGGGCAGAATGAACGACAGTCGGGGCGGCACAAGAAAACTGGTAGCTTAGTGTTACAGAAGTATAAACAAAATTCTTTCTTGCACATTCTTAAACTGAGACAAAGGGGGGGAAATAGAAGCTGCCTGAAAATCAGGCAGAGCAGCCTTGTAAGAATATGATCCGGCATCAATACATCCTCAGTTTGCTCCTAGGAAATCTACCGGAGCCAGGCTCACTCCTAGCAGATGACAGCCAGAATTGTCATTCCATTCATTCCTATTCTTTCCAAACACCCCAAATTCCAAACTTGCCTCCTTACCCACACAAGAGGGATGAATGTCCAGTCAGAGTCCTGTACAGCATGTCCATGGGATGGCCAGATTCATCCGCGTCCTCTTCCTGGAAGGATGACATGCGTATGCTCTTGAAATACCGAACCATTAGGTGCATCGAGGTAGATATAAACATCACAACAGTTTGATGCAAAACGGGATCCATGCTCACACTGCTATGGTTTCTGCATGCGTGACGGGGACCAAAAAAGGCACAAAAAAGACTGTTTCCTGTTGCTCTCAAGCAAGGGGGAGGAAAGAGACAAGCGTATTATGGGACACTAACAACACAAACCCATAACCACCCATTGCACTGTTTTGGTCCCAGAGTGCATCGGGAGCATAACCGAGAATGCAAACCAGGGCAGGCACCATGGGATAGCGACCCACAATACATCACTCTTAAAGTCGACAGCAGTCTCCCTGCTGGGGATGTGCTACTTTGAACTACCTTGAATTCTTCTCCACAGTGGAGACATGGACTTTCGACTTTGCACAATCGGGTGACCAAAAATTCACCTTAATAGATTCAACCTTACCTCATAGTGTAGACGAGGACTGAGATTCCTATTTGTGGCTATGCACATGGCTGTTTACACCTGCCAAACAGGCACAGACTCACCATTGCAAGGTGCACTTTGTGCAGCTGCTGCTTGGCACACAAACTAAGAGAAATTAAAGGCTATCACAGGTCAAATACAATCCGTTGATTTTCATTCTGAATACCAGGGGTGGGGTGGGCAAGGGAAATACATGAAAACAATAAGATGAAAACTTTAAAATGCTACCACTTCATGCCCTTTTAGAACGGGTGCCTCCAAGTAGAATTGTCAATGAAGAGAAGATAGGACAATTAACCATACATTAGAAATAAGAGACTTCATCTCACTTCATCAAAACAAACTTAGGTGGATAGGGGGGAAGGGCACAAACAAAGTATTTTTACCTGTCTGTGGGGTTGTTAGCCCCTTGTTTAGTTATTTTAGCAGCAAGTTGTTTAGTATTTGTCTGGATACTTAGAAACCTGTCATAGTCAAGGCGCTATGCGAACACACAACACAGGGCTGGTCTTCACTAGGAGTTTCCAAAATATTCCACTTCATAGACCAAATGAGGGATGCAGGGCTGCATTCACATGTACCCGAGATGAACAGCATGCCACAGTACATGGGGGGTTAGATTTCCCTTCCCTCCCATGCAGGGAAGGCATCTACAGAGCAGGCATGCAGCAGATGCCATACTCCCAGCATGCAATGCAGCTGGGCTCCATTCCAGCTTTGCAAGTGCCAATCCAGAACACCAGCTATGCTTCTTCAGTTGCACAGGTCCATTTGGCCATGACTTCAGTAAAAGGTGCCGTAGGGGCTGGCATATTTACTACAGATCTTCCTTGTGCCAATCGTTTGGAGACCACATCCATTCGACCGCCAAGTGCCATAAAGCCTATTTACTTGGGCCTTATAGTTGGAGGAGCACTAGGAGGGTGGGGAGGTTAATCATAAGAACATAAGAACAGCCACACTGGGTCAGACAAAAGGTCCATCTAGCCCAGTATCCTGTCTGCCAACAGTGGCCAATTCCAGATGCCCCAGAGGGAGGGATCACAACAGGTAATACGCACATGATCCCTGCCCTGTCACCCACTTCCGGAGAAACAGAGGCAGGCTAGAGATACCATTCCTACCCATCCTGGCTAATAGACATTGATGGACCTAACCAGAATGAATCTATCTAGCTCTTTTTTTAACCCTGTTAAAGTTCTAGCCTTCACTGCATCCTCTGGCAAGGAGTTCCACAGGTTGACTGTGCGCTGAGTGAAGAAAAACCTTCCTTTTGTTTGTTTTAAGTTTGCTACCTACTAATTTCATTTGGTAACCTCTAGTTCTTATATTGTGGGAATAAGTACATAACTTTTCCTAATCGACAATGGATACCTAAAGGAGCCAGAATGATTGCCTATTTTTTCGTTATTATTCTAGTGCACTACAGAGTGTTGTATGGTGAGTCCCACTCTAAGCTTTGATGGAACATGGAGGGGACATGTAGAAAATGAACAATCTAGCAAAGGATGCTGGAATGGGGGCAACATGGTCCGGGCAATACTGTGGGCCGGCTCTGCCACTTCTGGGAGTGTGGAGCCAGAGTCACGACTCCCTTGCCCAGGGGCCCTGTAAGTCTGTTGGCTCGCCTGTATTTGCACTGACAGGACAGACTAAAGAATACCAACTACAGGTTGAACCTCTCCAGTCCGGCACCCTCAGGACCTGACCAGATGTAAGCAGGGGAATGGTCCTGCTATTGTTGGGAACTTTCCTGGCTTCTATACCACCCTGGTGAAATGGACCAGCGAAAGGATCTGAGTCCATGCTCCCACTTCTTTTATCCAAAGGCTTCCCTGACCCTGAGGGCTCCCCTTCCACTCTTCTGAGTAGCAGAGTCCTCGAAATCCCAAGAAGGCTGGGCCCAGGTTTTCTGGGGCTTAATCCCCAACCTTGTAGTTACTTAGGGCTGGGGCTAAGGTGTCCCCACTCTGGGGTGCCCTCTTCACACTGGATGCTTTCTTGACCCACTGATCATTACATACAACTCAAAGCGAATACAATGTATTAAACAGCAACTGATTAAAAAGAAAAGCATAAGGAAAAATGAGAAAGGCTAAAAGAGAACACACAGCCCCGCTCCGTAGCACGGGGACATCACAAACAGCAGTTTGCAGAGTGTAAGGACAGTTCACAGTCTGTTCCTTATAGGTCCCAGGGCTCTCTCTCAGGCCCTGGCTGTGCTGCAGGGGGGGTTGCAAGTTGGACACACTTGCTCTGGCAGTGACCACATGACTTCAGGCTCTAGGTGGCAGGACCCCTCTCCCAGTTGGAGTTACAATCCCTCTCCAAGTCTGGCCTGCAGGGTCTCTTGGCTGGTGGCGTCTCCCTGCCCAGAGCCTCTTTTCCCCCCTTTGCTGGTCCCAGCTGCTCACCACACCCAGCTCCAGACTATGCTGCTTTGCCAGCCTCCAGCTCCTTGCATTGCTTCTCTAACCCCTTTGGCTCTGGTCACTGCAGGTCTGCTTCTTAGCACAGAGTCTGCACTCTGTGGGCTGTGTGGGCCTCTGGCTCTGTCACTACAGGTCTGCTCCTCAGCACAGCTTGCTCTCCTTGCTGCTCTTCTTAGCTCTTTCCCACTTTGACTCAGAGACCCAGAAAATCCCAGCTCACAGAGAGGATGGGGCCTGGCCTCCTAATTCCCTCATTGGCCTGTCCAACCTGTCAATCAGGCTGACCTGGAGTGTTGGCCTCTTCCCATTGTCCCGGGGGACTGTCAGTCTTAGGGCCCTGATTTCTCATGGACCCTTCCCCTTTTGGTACTGGGAGCTGGCCAACCAAAAATTCCCACTGAGTTTTAGAAAGGGGCTAACAGTCCCCTTACACGGAGAATTTGCCAGACCATGGGAGGTCAATATTGTCTAGCAGCATTGCCAACACTTCCACTGCTTACTGGGTTCTTAGAAGACATGTAGGGGTAAATTAGAGCTAAATCACAGCACAGAACACTGAGAACCAGGACTGGTGGCTGTAAACAAACTTTATGGGACCACAGGAAACTTGGCGGCACGTATGATAAGCGGACATCCAGCTAACTAATGGATGTTGCCAGACTAGAGAGGTTCAACCTGTATTAGCACCCACTTTCAGATGCTTGGCCAAACCAAACTCCAGAACATTCCAGGTGCCCCGTCAGTAGCAGAAACCACACCTGTAGTGCCTCAAGTGTTTTGTTCCTTGAATCCAGCCACCGGAAATTGAAACCCAGTTCTGAGCCAGTAGTTGGTGGCTTGCTTAGAGCCGTACTCTAAATTCCCAAGCCTTCACAAGCTTATTCTTCAGGCCTAACATTTCATAAGGGGTTGTACACTTTAGGGACGTGGCATTTCATTTCTCTTTTCCTTTTCAAGGCTGTTTCTCCCCCTGAGTTTCTTTCCTGCGCAGTTAGGCCGACGCTCGGAGCGGATCGGGCCAGCAAGGAAATTGGTTCAAACAAAGTGTACAGTCATGGCTCTGAGGTGCAATTCTGAGACAGCGCAAAGATTTTTTGCTTCCCGAGGAGGGGAGACAGTCTGGAAACTGTCTGAGGTAATAACATGGTTGGAGGAGTAAAATTAAACGTTGCTGAGAAGACTGATTGAGGAAACACTATCTGGCTGAGTTCGGCCAGGATTTTCTTCTGTTATTCCAATGTCAACATAATGTTTAGCGGAGGCATAAAGAAGCCGTTCCTAATTCAAGAGAACTTGATTTTAATGAGTTGTCAGCTTTTCACGGTAATCCAGAGGCAAGACCAGGCTGTTCTTAGTGCTTCCCTGGTGTCCAAGGAGAGGCAGGCATGGCCGCAGGGGAAGGCAAGCAAGGTGGTTGCCTTGGGCCCTGCGTCTTCAGGGCCCCACGCTGCCTGGCACCCGTCCACTTGCTTGCTGCCCTGGCTAGGAGCCACTCACCTTGGGCCCTGCAAACTCTCTGCCTGGGGCTGAGGAGAGGTTTTCCCCTCCCCAGGAGCAATGCTAACTCCCACAGAGCAGAGTCCAGTAGAAGGGTGGGCAAGTCATTTTTACAGGGGGACCGCTTCATGACTTTTGGTACGTGGTCCCAGGCTGGCTCCACCCCCAGAAGGGGCGGGGCCTGAAGCAGAAGGGGCGGAGCTGGGGACTAGCCTCCCCCCAGAGTTGCCTTTGAAGTAAAAACACAGCAAAGGGCTTGCAGAGCCTGGCCAAGCCGCTACCGCATTGCCTGGCAGCCACCCAGGGCTGCGGTGGCTATTGAAAGAGCTCACAGCTCTGGCCTCTGCTGGGGTAGCACTGCAGCCGAGAGCCCTTTAAATAACTGCAGCAACCCCAGGCAGCTCCCAGGCAATGTGGTAGCAGCAGGACCGGGAGGTGCGAGCCATTGAAAAGGTTCACGGCTCTCGCCCCTGCCAGGGTAGCGCCATGACCAGGAGCGAGGGTCCTGTTGCCTGAGCCGCTGCCTGGAAATTCGATGGCATGGGCAGTGGCTAGAACTAGAAAGCGGCCCGCTGCAGTTCACAGGCCGGATCAAAGTGTTAGGTGGGCCGGATGTGGCCCCTGGGCCAGATCCGGCCCCTGAACTGCATTTGGCCCCCCCTCCCCACCCCAGTCTAGTATGAACATTGCCTGGGAAAAGAACATTCCCCACTGCTCCCCTCACGGAACAAACGTCAGCCCACATGTGGCCTGTATACCGTTCGTCGTGGCTGGTCTATCGCCACCGTTTAATAGCCAAGCCATGTGGCGTTGCAAAGCTCAACCATCAACAGTGGCTCTCTCCCACTCCCCTTTTAAAAACCAGTTTGCCTGCCCAACTGCTTTCTTGCGTCACATGGCATCCGTGCTGCTCCTTGGCAAGACGGCTACGTGAGCACGTCTGGTGTGAGTCTTCAGTACGGACCCACTCCAGTGCCTTCCAGGCTTTTGACGCCGTCTAATCCATGAGTAGCCACTTGATGCAACCTGATCCTTTCAAAAACAAACCACGGGCTGCATATGCCGATTTGCCATCCCTGGGGCGGTACCAAACCTATTGCAAAGGCCCTGGAGCTGGAAAGTGAGAAGCCACTGAACCGACAGTCTCCTCTGCACACAAACAAGAAAACCTAGAAGCAACTTGCGCCTCTCCCCCCCGTCAGCTCCATTTAACGTGTTTTCCTTTGCAGCAGACCCTGCTGTTATTGTGAGAGATGTAATGCCAGCTTGAGGCAGTAAGTCACATTCAAAGTGCAGTAGCAGCAAAACAGACTTTAAATGGAAACAATTAATGGTTGGCAAACACTAGTCAACAAACAGGATCGCATCTGATCACCATTACTCTTTAGTTGCTCATGTGAGGTCACCTAAAATGCGACAGCCTGATTGGAAAGATTTTTCTTTACTTTTTCCTCTTTCTGGGCACCTCAGACCAGTTCATTTCACTTGTGATTGTCTCGAATTTGGTCTTAAACCAGAGTTCCCTGTAAGTCCTGCTTGTGTGGCCACTCGTGAGAAATTCAAATGACGCCCAGATGATTAGCAGAGCACCCATAGCTACGTTATTTGTTTCTGTCGGTGGTGCACATTTGCACATTCCTCAGTGCACACAAAATGTATTCCACTGTGTGACGGGGCCGGCCTGCCCCGCACTGAACAGAGGGAAGGAGAGCCCGTACCAATTGGGTAGAATATGCCCCTCCCCCACAGCCCTGCTGGGCATGCTCGCAGTGCAGCCTCAGTATAAAAGGCTGCCGGGCTGCTCAGTTGGGGCTGACCTCCGGGGAGGAAGGAACTCCGGCCCAAACCCCAGAGCCACTGCCGGACCTGCGGCTGGAACCAGAGCCGTCGGGATCGCCGCCATTGCTGCTACCATCCCTGGGTCGAGCACGCCCACAACGCCGACTCAAGGGGGCCGCCCGCCCCGCCGCAGTGGACAACCCCTTCGCTGCTGCCCCAGACACGGGACCTGCTGACATTGCCGCCGCTGCCAGCCCAGCTTCGCCAGGTGGGGTCTCCATCGGCCACAGGGCGGGGGTAGGAAGCAACCCAGGGCAAGGGGCAGGGAACCCCTCAGTGGGCTCGGCGCGTTCCGGGGAGGACTCCGAGCCAGTGGTGGGAACCACCCACAACTAATAGGGCCCTGGGTTGGGATCCGGTGGAGAGGGAGGGCCCGGACCCCCCTACCCCATCCCCTCAGGACACAGGCTAGGCCTCAGGGCCTGCGAATTGTGCGGGACTAGGCCTCAGGGCCTGTGAATTGTGCGGGACTAGGCCTCAGGGCCTGCTTTAACCTCGTGGAAAAGAGGGCGGGGCTGGGGACCCCGCCACACACACGTGGATGGAAAAGATTAGACGGAACATTGGTCTAAGCTATTAGCTTCTAGGCAAGAATGCAACATGAATATTCAGAATCAGAAGTTAAGTTAAGTTAATGCCTATTACCAGGGCTCGACAAACAATACAATCTACTCGCCTGTGGCGAGTAGATTTCAGCCGCGCGCCCCGTTCATTCGCGGCGCGTGCATGCGCATTGTGGCTCTTGCGCATGCGCAGTACGGGGCTGGCGAGCAGTTTTCGCTGCCGTTCGTCAAGCCCTGCCTATTACGCCCGCTAGTGTGTAGGGCAGCAACGAAGGTTCTCCATTTTTGTCTGTCTTTGGCCATTTTCTCCAGTGTGCCCCAGTTATAATTCATTCTCTTCATGTTTGCCTCAACAGTACGCCGCCAGAAGCAAACCCCTAATTCGGGTGTCTCCCAATACATATGATTATTCCTTGTGAAAGCCTACAAAGTAACTCCTCCTCTGATGCACAAATCTCCAAGCACAATCGAGTGGAAGTATCATCTCCGTGTTAAAAACAGAGAAACAGAGGCTTAGAGAAGTGAAGTGATTTGCCCCATACAGGCTGTGATACAGCTGCAAACAGAATTCCAGTCTGCTAAGCCCCAATCTAGAGCTATATCCACTAGGCCACACTGCTTTTCCTTCAAAGCATAGCCTGATCCTATAAAGATGCTAAGTCCCATTGACTTCAAGGATCTAGCCCTCAGGGAGGAGCATGGGCAGGTGAAGATCCATTGGCTACTGTTCAAAATGCCAGATCAAATTCTGGCCTCTGACACAACTCCCCTTGACTTCAGTGGAAGGACATGCCTGTGTCTGCAGCCGGCTGTTTCCATGAATTTGCCCTTTACTAAGAGTCCCTCTTCCTTTGTATATGGGCTGGGAAGATTTTTTAATTAATGACAGACACAAAGATAAGCCTTCCTATTGATCACTGACGTTTACAAATAGGCAACACCACACAATGCTGCTTGAGAAATTGTGAGCGCTTGATTTAAGGGCATTTACTTTGTACATTCTGACATGCCAGGTTGACAGTTTGTGTTTTAACAGCTACGATAAAGTTTTTAAAAACGAGGAGTCCTGTAGCACGGTACATACTAACAGATGTATTAGGGCCTAAGCTTGTGTGGGTGAAACCCACTTCATCAGATGAGTTGGACTGGAAGTTACAGAAGCAAGGGTGTATATAGAAGGAAGAAGTTGCTTGTATTAATGAAGCTAATCAAGTCCCGGTGGAAGTGAGTCATTCACAGCATTTGGTGTGGAGCTCTGAATATCCAGAGAGGGGAAATCGCCTTTGTAGTGCATTAACCAGTTGTGATCCTTATTCAGCCCTAAGTGGATGGTGCTGAATTTGCAAATGAATCCCAGTTTGGCTGTCTCGCTTTGTGATCGGGTTTTGAAATTCTTTGGGAGAAGGATGGCTCCTTTCCAATCCACTACTGAATGGCCAGGAGGTGACAGCATTCCCCTTCAGGTTTAGGTGTATTTCCATTCCTGATGTCTGATCTGTGTCCATTTAGAGACGGTCCGCTTTGGCCAATATACATGGCAGAGGGGCATTGCTGGCCCTTGATGGCATAGATCACGTTAGTGGATGTGCAGGTTTGTGTGGTGATGGTGTGGCTTGTGTGATTAGGTCCTGGGATGGTGTTTAATTTTTTGAATCTCAACGCACCATCCTTACATAGTTGTCTGACTTGAGCAAAATTTCTCACAACTGTGAAAACGGAGAGAACCCAAAACAGCTTAGAAATGATCGATCATCCATCATCAAAACAAAACAAATTCTGCCAAACCGATCGTACGGCAGCTTCTGTGCTTTAGAAGTACATATTGCAGAGAGCAGGGACAGAAATGGAGTGAAAGATGAGCACCCCTTCTTTTCCCTACAGGGGCTCTCTCTTAGCCAATGCTGAGACATCCCAGTAGGCTGAGTGGGGAACCCTGAAATGCTGCCGCCCTCCCTCCCTCCATGGTGCCTGTGAGTGAAGAACATCGGTCCCCAGGGCTGACAATCGAGCACTGAATTGACTTGGAGGAAAGAGTAAGAAGGGAACCTAGCACCAATTCACATTCTGTCCGAGCCCCAGCTAATCCAGTTCATTGTGCACTCGCCAGCGATCGGGTTCCACAGACAGTAGAGAAACTGAGGAGAAGTGGGGAAGGAGGGGGGGGGGGGGCGGATAGAACCATAAGAAATATGAAAGGAAACTTCATCTGCCGAAAGTGATCTAATTTGCTCTGTCAGCGACTCCAAACAAGGGTATTTAATCCCTTCCCAGCTGAGTGACAGTCGCTAAAGATCTGCAAAGAGGCTGCAAGAACGGCACTGGCAGAGGTGGGGTTCCAGGGTGCGTAGCCAACAGACACGTTGGGCTAGAGAGTTTGAATTTAGGCCCAGGAAATGGCTCCTCCCATTTCCTGCCCATCCCCCACTGCCCTCCCCTCCCCAGTAGGATACAAACTGCTTCTCACTCTTACATACAGAGACCCACATGCGGGGTAGCCCATGTAAGGGGAGCGCGCTCTCCCCTCCTTGCTAGGACATGGAGGTCCAGTCACCATCAAGGCCTCAGAACAGGATCAGATTTTGAAGGACCTGTTCACAGATTTGTTACTTCAGTTTGAGCCTCCTTCTTGGAGCGCTCTGAAAGCCCTGACCAGTTCATGCACGTCTCTGAAGTCAGAGGAATAATTCAACTGGCAGGTCACACCCATAGGCTCCAGTCTTTTGCAGTTAAACCACCATGGGATTTGGCTTGTAAATGTGTTGGGTGCGATGGACAGCATTGATTTTCCTCACTTTCCCTCCTTAAATCCTCCTTTTTATTGGGTAGCAGCAAAACAAGATGCGACTTCTAAAACAGAGAGATTTGGCTTACTGCCACACAGGGAGAAAATTAGCCGAAAGGAACAAAACTGCATCTGGCTTACGGAAATGCAGTGCTCCATGTGGTCAAAAACCCCCTACACCTCTGCAGCTTGCTTCTTAGAGATTCAGAGTTGTTGGAACGTGAGCCGACAACCTGCTTCTCCCTGGAATTACAGCTGGCAAGTTAAACAAAGAGCCTCAGCACAGTGAATTGAGCCCAGGACTACTAAAGAAGCAGATTTAATTCCTTAGCAAGGAGGCTGAAGGTATCAGTGCTTCAGTGGGTTGAGAGGAAGGATGGCCTAGTGGTGAGCATCCAAGTTTGGCCCTCAGGAGAGCTAGGATCAATGCCCTGCTTTGCCATGGACTTCCTGTGATATTGGGCAAGTCACCGAGCCCCTCACTTCCCCTGCAGAGTGGGGATCCCACCTCAGTGGGGTGCTGTATGGATAACCACCTTCAAGATCGGACAGTACTCAGACACTGGGGCAATGGTAATTATCCAACGTAAGTTTGAGCAGGGATTCTTATGGTCTTCTCTAACTGGTACGAAATACTCCACAGAAACAAACAAGGTGACTGTTGTGTAGCATTGCACAGGGGTGGAGGGTATTTTAGGAGGGGGAACCACCTGCCTGGCCCCACCCAGCCCCCACCTACTGTGGGTGTAGTGGAGGCAGAGCATGGCTGCCCCTGAGCACCCTTCCTCCCTGTGCTCCAGGGCTGGGGAGTCTCAGACCACACACTACCCTCCCTCCCCATAGTGCTCCGGGGGGGAGGGTGTGGCTCCTATAGGGGGTGGGGCTTGGGCAGAAGGGGCGGGGCTGGGGCCTTGCCTGCCTGGCCCTACCTTCACCCACCACCTATGGCATTGCATCCTGATTCCATTACCATTGCAGGTCACGTTCGGTGACGTTTTAGCAAAGCCTGACCACTTGCTTTGCAAGAGAGTTCCACCGCTCAAAAATCACAATGTGTTTTCCTCCTCCACGGGAACTGCAGGCCACTCTAGCTCTGCACATCTCTCCCTGGGAAACTCCGTTAAAAAAAGTCTCAGCAGCAGCCGGGTTGGTCTGTAACTTTAAAAACAACGAGTAGTCCTGTGGCACCATAGAGACTAACCAAAATATATATCTAGTATCCTGAGTTTTTGTGGGTAAAACCCACTTCTTCAGATGAGCACCATCAGTTTAAAAAGGGAGAGGAAGGATCCTTCCTTTCCTCAGCCATAATAGTGAGCATCATGTGGGAGAAGATCCGTTTGAACCAAACCCACAAGACGTTGCTGCACTCCTCCCATTCTTGAGGGAGATTTCCTGAAGCTACAGCCGACATGCACAGGACGAGCCAACAAGCTAATTATCTTACATCGTCACCAATCAATGTTGCACTCCTCGAAGATAAAGCAGTCGATCTTGACGTTCCTTTGTGGCCTTCAAAATTCAGAGCAGAACCATGAATCTAAAGTGGCTACGTTTCATGCCGTTAGGAAACACCCGACTGCCAACACTAATTCTGTGGATTCCTGGGCTGCCCATCATGACACTAGATCATATCTGAAACAAGTAGGAAGAGGTATGTTAGCATCTTAATGCTGCCTACAGACAAGATGCTATTTAGGAGACAGCCAGACTTTGTTTCCATGAATACGAATGCCAGCTTTGACAAGGGCTCGGACCACGCTCCACAATCACCCAAGCTAGTTCAGATTAAGTGGACCAGACTTTAATTGTATCAAGACATGGTCCCTCTTTCCCCTCCTCTCTCTTTGAGAAAGCAAGGGCTGGGAGTCTGTGCTGCACTTCCTTGTGCAGAGGCTTAGGCCAGGTCTTCACTAAATGGAACATAGACACTGCCACAATCGATATTCCGGAGTTTGATTTAGTGAGGCTAGTTAAGACCCACTAAATCAAACTCAGAGGATGCCCTGTGGGGACGGTGGGGAAACTTGAAAAAACGTACGTCCACTCAAGCAGTGTAATCAACTAGCTGGAGTGGCATATCTTGATTCGACCTTCCCTTTTAGTGGAGGCCTGACCTCTGACAGAGGTGGCTTTAAGCCACATATACACTCTCACTATTCTGAGTATCTTGTGGGGCTGATGTGGCTGCATAATGCACTAGACTGTACTCCTGTTGCCAGCCCTGCCCTGCTCCAGGGTTTGCAGAGGGGGGGCTACTCAGGGAAGCTTCTGCCTACTCTACACTGGGCCTGCTAGAAAATGAGCTTTTTTCACAATCCTATCAGCACCCCAGCAGCACAGCGACCATAGCTGGCTGGAGAATCCAGCCCAGACTCTGTGCATCTCCTCTGGGAAAAATTCTGCTGCGATGATGAATGCATTACACAGACACCATGCTTCTCTTGTGGATTTCCCCAATGGATGACATACCTATGGCATAGTCCCTCTGGATTCTATTTTGCCCACACATGTGATCGGGGGGTCAGCGGCCTTGCCGTGCTCCTGGGTAAGGTAGGAGGGGGCCTGGCGCCATGCTCCCAGAAGGGGTGGAGCCTAGGGTGGAATGGGTGGGGCTTAGGGCAGAAGGGGTGGGGCTGGGCAAAGCCAGTCCCCAGTGCTGCCCAGATCTGGCACACTCCCTCCACCCCAGCCAGCCCTTAGTGCTACCTGGAGCACATGACACAGCTCTCTGGGCTGCAATTTGAAGGTCCCAGGGGTCAGGCCACTTCCACTGGAACCCCAGGCCCTTTTGAGTCACTTGGCCTCAGGGCAACTGTCCCATTTCCTCCCCACCCCTTGCCCATCAGTGGGCCCGGATAGAATAGCAACAAGAGAAGAAGAGGCACCAACAAGAACAGTCACAGAGGAAAATAAAAATCCAAACCTGAACTATGGAATAACCAGGCTCGTCCGCTCTTCCCCCTTGGTTGCTGTGACCTTCCCTAGGCAGCTCGTTTGCTGAAGTGTGCAGCACATAGCTCTACAACACTGTCACTACACCAGCTTTCCAGTCGTTGCAAAGCAGTGGCACAATCCATTCTTTTCCGGGAGCTTTCCCACGCCACAAAACCCATTTACCCAGCACCTGACTCCACCGACCTGACAAGGCCTCAGTCCCCATCCTTCCCACATCCCCTCACACAAGCAGCTTCCCCTTCTCCTCGGCAAGGGTTAAAAAAAAAAAAAAGAAGCTTTGACCCCAAATTCCAGAAGGACTGTGGGTGGCGGACCAACATTTCACCCATTTTGTGGGGCACAAGGAGCTCAGGGGAAGCCCCGTCCCAGTGGTGGCAATCCGCACTGCCATGCAGGAAGCCCAAGCGATTCACAGCCTTTGCCAGACAACCAACACGGAGAACATTGTGGAGAAAAGTGCAATCAGATCTTGAAGGAGGAAGCAAAGGGCTCGCATTGCCCAGCAGTAATGATGACGGGCTGCAGACAATCCACTGTCATCATTGGTGCTCGGCTGTGAGGATGACAATTGGTCACTCATCAGGGAAGCAGAGGAGGTCTAGCTTCCAGGCATCTGGGCAGAGTAAAGGGCAGAGTAAAGGGTATATTTTCCTTTGAAGGCACAGCAATTGTTCTGTTGTTCCTAGTAATGGTAATAGAAGGTGCAGCTCTCAAACCACACACACTGAGGTGAGTGCATGCTTTCTTTTGTCTGCCTCCTTTGCCTGATTGCACTCAGCTGGGCACTAGGAGAGGGCGGGGCCTCAACCAGAGCATGCAGTGCTCCCATGGCGATTCTGAAGGGCCCGGGTCTCCAGCAATGTTGCAGTAGCAGCAGCGGTGACCAGGAGCCCTGTGCCCTTTAGAGTTGCTGAGCCCTGGGGCAATTTTCCCCATTGGCAGTCCTCAACTCACCATGTTACTGTTGTTACTTTACTTGCATCTTGGAAAATTTTCCATCTAAAATCAGAGCAAAATTTGAGAAGTTTAATGAAAACCATTGTCGGTTTTGAATGCATTTAAGGAATGTTCTTAGTCCTTTGGAATATGGCAAAGGGAAGCCAAACCTCATGCTGCAGTTTCTGAAAGCAAGAGGTCTGACAGGATTTCTCAAGCGGTCTCCTTTTCAGATTCAAATGTGGAAAAGATTAGGGGACAAATCCAGTTCTCACACATGCCCTTTCCTCCTAATTGTGTTTTTTTTCCGCCGCCAAGTCCTAACATTTAGTACAGAAAAAAGGCTTCATCTGATTATATTTTTGTTGTTTCCTCCATTAGTCTCACGTACTAAAGACATTAAATAAAGTATCCCGTCGTATAGTTGTCAAAACAAGGAAGACAGCCATGCTTTCTATTCTTCTATGATTTCACTTCTAAGTCTGAATACAGAAGGAAAATAAATGTTAGTCTAATTCAGAAGCAGAGTAGTTTAGACAAACTGATACTACTGTTTCTTTTTCAATTGCCAAAAAAAACCAAAAAACACACCACACCATGGATTTTAGATAAGCCCTAAGTGAACACTATATCTGCGTCAGTTCTGAGCACAGGGACTAACTGTTCTCATTTGCACAAGTGTATTTTCAGAGGGAACTCCACAGAAGTCAACAGAACAAGTCACCATCAGTGTAAAATGGGAGAACTCTGACTTCAGTGCAGTTGTGTCTGTTTACACCAGGATGTGTCTATGCAGCAAAGTTATTTCAGAAGAATGGCCGTTATTCCGAAATAACTATGTGAGCGTCTACACAGCCATTCCGTTATTTTGAAATCATTTTGAAATAACGGATGGCTTATTCCAACTTCTGTAAACCTCATTCTACAAAGAATAATGCCTATTCCGAAATAGCTACTTCGAAATAAGGTGTGTGTAGATGTTCCACTTCTGCTATTTCCAAATAGCCCCTCACCAGGGCCATTCTAAGTTATTCCTCCTGGGGCTCTAAATCGAGATAGCACGTCTACATTAGGGAAGCCTACCTCAGACTAATGTTGAGGCTTCCCTGCAGTGCAGACGTACTATTTTGAAATAAGCTATTTCGGAATAACTATTCTGGAATAGCTTATTCCAAAATAACTGTGCAGTGTAGATGTAGCCCCAGTGATTAATGTCTCCTAGAGTGTTACTGTGCATTTTATACCAAACAATAGAGCAGAATTCATCTGGTTGTCCTTCTCCTAGGAGAGGAGTTGTGGGTAATGCTACCCTAATTCATGGTGTAGGACAGACATTGTGATATCCTCCATGTAGCATTAGTCCCCTATAACTAGTACAGACACAGTTCAGGAGACTCCACCAAGCAGAGAACTTTCTAGAAATGCCACCCCTAGATCCAGCCAATAGCTTTCCTGGCACGGCCATAAAGGCACAGTCCACCTTCAGAATTATTAAGGTCAGGTCTACACTAAAGGGGGAGGTCAAATCAAGATACACAACTCCAGCTACATTAATTATGCAGGCCCTTACTCCTTGCAGGAGCAGGAGTACCAGCCACCGATGGAGGCGCCCTCTGTGTTTGATTTAGTGGGTCTTAATTAGACCCGCTAAATCGAGCTCCTGAAGATCGATTGCGGCAGCGTGGATCTTCCATTTACTGAAGACATACAGATAGTCCCTGACTTACGAACGAGTTACATAGCAAACACTTGGTCGTAACTCGATCTGTTCGTAAGTCAGACCCCATTCATTTAAATGGGACCGCGTTGTTTGTAAGTGCGAATCACCGTTCGTAAGTCAGAGACCGGCTGTATGGGAGGTTGGTCGTAAGTGCGGATGGTCGTACGTCAATGCGTTTGTAAGTCGGGGACCACCTGTAGTCTAATTGTGGTTGGCCATATTTCTAGAGATGTCAGCAAAGACATTACCTTTAATAAAAGATTAATCTTTAATTCCCGGAGACTCCAGGACAATCCTGAAGGGCTGGCATCCCTATAAAACCTACAGTAGAACCTCAACCATTACAAATACCAGAATGATGAACTGACCAGTCAACCACACACCTCATTTGGAACCGGAAGTATGTAATCAGGCAGCAGCAGAGACAAAAAAAGAAAGCAAATACAGTACAGTGCTAGTGTAAACTAATAAAAATATAAGGGAAAGTTTTAAAAGACTGGGCAAGGTCATTCTTGCTTGCTTTATTGAAATTAAGATGGTTAAAAGCAGCATTTTTCTTCTGCATAGTAAAGTTTCAGGGCTGTCGTAAACCGATGTTCAGTTGTACGCTTTTGAAAGAACTATAACGTTTCGTTCAAAGTTACGAACTTTTCAGAGTTATAAACAACCTCCATTCCTGAGGTATTTGTTTCTAACTAGATACACAGCTCTAAATTGATATTGCGTAGTCACTTTTGGTATGAAATAATCACAGTAGGGACAAGAAGTGTCATTAAATCTTTAGAGGGGGAAGAGAAGTTTGAGAACAGCATATACTGCTCTTTAGTCTTCACTTCTGGACTCATGCCAAACTCCCGCTCTTTATTGCCAATCCTAGGTCTGGCCCAGTCTGGCTTCCCTAGTGGTTCTTCTGTAATATTTACAGCACCAAATATAAAATGGAGTTCTACACGTAAGCATGGCTTTAGCAACAACCCTGTGCTCTGTGCTTCTGTCTAGCAAAGGCTAATTTATGGCAAACGTGGAGTTATGTTACTTCCTCGGTCTCTTATAAAGATACAACCTCAACTTTCCATGAGCTAAGCAGCACCTCAGAACGTTCAACAAGTTTCTCCCGTAGCAAAGATGCATTGGCTGCACACCTCTTTCACCGCACCTCACGCCTTTACAGAAAAAGGCCAGGCAGCCCACAGGTATTGTTCATGCATTTGATTTAATCTGAGACCTCAGCCAATTGCTGAGGACAAAGTGTACTATATTATTTCCTCAAGAGCAGCAAAAGAATGGGACATTTGTTGTTTTTTTATCTGAGTCTTTAGGCTGCTATTTTCTTAGTAAGGCCTGGTCTATAGTTACCCAGACAACGATGCTCTGGAGATGTATCTTCCAGGGTTCGATTTACTGGGTCTAGTAAAGACCCACTAAATCAATCACTAATGACACCCTCAGCGACCCCAGTATCCTACAGGGTCCTGCGGAGTAACGGAAATCAACCTCCTGCAGTGGGAACACCACGGTAAGTCAAGCTAAGGTACATCAACTCCAGCTACGATATTCACGTAGCTGGAGTTGTGTTTCTCCCCCCAGTGTAGGCCAAATCAGCCAACCAGCCATGTCAAATGAAACTGCTGCTACATTCACTCCACAGGGAAACAACCCATGAATGCTTGTCTCCCAATGGGAAAAAATTGTCCTTTTTGCAAAATCCTAGATTTTCCCTGCCTAGCCTGTTTAAAAGTGTAGTCTGAGTGAGTCGCTGTGTAAAAGCCTCACACACTGACAGCTGTTACAGGCTTCGGAATCCTGCTGGCTCCTCCTCTCTGCAGCATGTCTGTATTCAGAGTTTTAATCTTGCCCAGTTTTATAAATACGAATAATCTGTTAAACCAATTGCAAAGTCAACAACTGGGGCAAGTCCCTGGGAAGAGATATGTTTTATCTGGAACAATTCTGGCCTCACTAGAAGCAATGGCACGTATCTAGGTGATAAGGGGTGTGTATCGCACTGCCTAGTTGTGCATGTAAACATATAATTTTGCATTAGGCTTTGATTATGGCGTATTGTAACAGTAATGAAATTCATTTGCTTTCTTTCAATATTTGCTTTGTGAGCGCTGCCATACCTATCAGTTTTGCAACTAGGTGTGGGACAGGACAGAAAAAGGTACACACACACACACACACCACGATGACTCTTTCCACCGAGAGCTCTACCTTTTACTTCAGGGATGGGCAATAATTTTTTACTGGGGGCCACGTGAGAAATTTTTGAAGTGGTCCCGGGCCGCGCTGGAAGGGGCGGAGCCTCAAGCGGAAGGGGTGGGGCCAGGATACTTCCCCTGCTTCCCCACCCACAGACCATGATTGGTCTGGGAGTGGGGGAGTGTGTGAAGTCTTTGCCCACCCCCCCAGAGGTTCCCCCTAGGTGCCCATGCCCCTGGCGGTGGGAAGAGACTTCACGCACTCCCGCTTCTGCTCCCAGGCCAATCAGGGCTTGGGGGCAGGGGAGCGTGCGAAGTCTCCTCCTGCCCTGCCAGGAGCGCGCGGTGCTTCTAAGCATTGCACACTCCTGGCAGAGCAAGGTGGGGGAAACTTTGTGTGCTTCCCCTCTCCCCCAGACCCTAATTGGCCTGGGGGGCAGGAGAAGAGCAGGGCTTCCACAGACCCGATCAACCTGCTTGGCAGGCCGGATTCAGCCCGCAGATGCCCTTTTGCCCACCCCTGCTGTAGAGGCTCCTACACTAAGCTCCAGAGGTCCCAGGTTCAAATCCGCCTGGTGGCGGTTCTACCTCCACCAAAAATCAGAGTACTCATGCACAGGGATTGCAGCTGATTAACTAAAGCAATTTGTTCCAACAGAACCAAAGGACAATGGAGTCCTGGTCTGTGTTGACTGCTCCTACCCAGTATGGTTAAATAAGTTTAGAAAAGAGGAGACTGAGGGGGGATATGATAGAGGTCTATAAAATCATGAGTGGTGTGAAGAGGGTGAATAAAGAAAAGTTATTTATTAGTTCCCATAATAGAAGAACTAGAGGACACCAAATGAAGTTAATGGGTAGCAGGTTTAAAACTAATAAAAGAAAGTTCTTCTTCACACAGCGCGTAGTCAACCTGTGGAACTCCTTGCCAGAGGAGGCTGTGAAGGCTAGGACTATAACAGAGTTTAAAGAGAAGCTAGATAATTTCATGGAGGTTAGGTCCATAAAAGGCTATTAGCCAGGGGATAGAAATGGTGTCCCTGGCCTCTGTTTGTCAGAGGCTGGAGAAGGATGGCAGGAGACAAATCGCTTGATATTGTCTTCGGTCCACCACCTCTGGGGCACCTGGTGATGGCCACTGTCGGCAGACAGGCTACTGGGCTAGATGGACCTTTGGTCTGACCCAGTACGGCCATTCTTATGTTCTTATAACTAATTAAACCCGTGCACCTGTATTATGTAGAACATTCTTGGGGATTCATTACTGGAGGCGAGAAGACAGCAGTGGAACGCATTTTCAGTGTGGCTTCTAGAGTTTAAGAAGTGCTCCCACAGATGATCCTATGTGACATATGCAGAAGGTGTCTGTGCATTTCCTGCCGAAAGATGAATATCAGCCAAAATCCTTCTGGAGATGGTTTGTCATGGCCTTTCAAGACGTGAGCTATCAGAGCTGAGTGGCTGGGTACTTTGGGGTATTGTAACCTCATGGAGTGGAGTTGAAATGCATTAGAAAACCTAGATCCCATACAAAGTGAATGCCGCTCCTGTAATCTCACAAGCCTCTACTCCTGATCCTGCTTCCACTAATGAATGGAGTAGTCCTGCAGCACCTTAGAAACTAGCCATGGTGTCCAACCAGTTCTGAACCAGCAGCCACTGCAGTGGCTATTGCTATAGCGAACTAGCCACATTATTCTGAAAAGGTAAATAATTTTGTGAGTGAACTAGCCACATGTGGCTAGTGTGTTGGACACCATGGATATGTAGTATCATGAGCTTTTGTGGGCTTCCTCGTGAAGTGTGTTTTGCCATGAACGCTCATGATTCTACATATATTTCTATTTCCTGATATATTTCACCCACAAAGAGTAGTCTTTTTTTTTTTGTTGTTCCCTAATGAAAGTATGTGTTTTTAGAAACATCCCTGGATTTCCCTAGGACTGAGGTGGTCCTGCTGGCTGATATCCCTGCAGAGGCTTATAGTCGCTCACATACACCACAAACATGGCAGGGGTGGGGGGGAAAGAGACAGCTCAGTGATTTCAGCATTAGCCTGCTAAACCCAGGCTTGTGACTTCAATCCTTGAGGGGGGGGCCATTTAGGGATCTGGGGCAAATCCATCAGGGATGGTACTTGGTCCTGCCGTGAGGGCAGGGGACTGGACTCAATGACCTCTCAGGGTCCCCTCCAGCTCTATGAGATAGGTATATCTCCATATATATATTTGTTGGTCTCTAAGCTGCCACAGAACTAGTCATTTTTTAGTTACAGACTAACCCGGCTCCCTCTCTGAGACCATTGAAGTGAATGAGCATGTTGGCACTGCATAGTGGGGGGTGAGCTTATCCATAACCAGTGAGTTTATCTAAAGTGCTTGGGGGATTTGCTTATCCACTGCTGGGACCAGGGCCGCATTATGACTTTCGTGGGCCCTAGGCACTTTTGCCTTCGTGGGCCCCTTCCTCCATAAAAAAAAAAAAATTAAAAATGATATTTTACGACTGCGTTGGTATAAAGACGAATATAAGCCAGGCTGGATTATATTCGTCTTTATACCAACGCAGTTGAAAAACATTTTCTTCGACCCTAAAAGTTCATTTTTTTTCTTCTGATTTTAAAAGAAATTAAAACATTTTCGTGGGCCCCCTAAAAGTATCGTGGGCCTAGGCACTGTGCCTAATGGATAAGTCGGCCCTAACTGGGACAGGGCATCTGCCCCACACTGGCCCTATCAAGGGTTAAATCCAGCCCTGGGTGAGGACTAGGGCTGTGGAGCCAACAGCTGCTGCAGGTAGCAGCCAATTAGGGCCCAGCTGGGGCAGTATAAATAGGGGCTCCTGGAGAGGAAAAAGACAGATACACTCTTGCTCCAGCAGTGGAGCAGGAGGGGCCTGGTCGCTAGGGAAACTAAAGACTTCCTGAGGCAGAGCAGGGCTGGGGAGCTCTGGAAAGGCAAACTCCCAGGCTGAGGCCTTGTTTTCAAGGCCTGAGGGTACTAGGGCTGCAGGGCAACAGGTCCACGCACCCCTTGCCTATGATGAGTAGCCACTTCAGGCTGCAGTTTGGCCCTGACCCAAGGGGCTAGATGACAACTGGCAGTGGGACACTGAGGCAAGCTGGGCACAAGGAGCTGAGAGTTTCCTGAGGGGAAGGACCCCAGAGTGGGTGGGCACCGTGACAGGGCAGTAGCCTGGGGGAAGGGTTCTGCAGTGTGGGAGGGACGTGGGTTTTGATACAAGGTGGTGGAGAACAACAGGTAACAGCAGATGAGATGAGACGCCAGCCTGAAGGGGGCGCTCCAGGGCTGAACTGATTCCCTGAGTCACCAGCAGGAGGTGCTGCGGCGGTGAGTTCCAACTCTGTTACACGGGGCGGCTGGCTCGCCATGAGACATTTCAGGACCTTGTCCGGTGCCATACTGGTGTCACTTGCCTAGGTTTCACTAGTGCCAAAAGGAAAGGGGACTCCTGGGCTGTGTCTGACTAGTCTTGGTCTTCCGGGGATCAGCTGCCAATCGGGCAGCACCACCTTTGCCGCCATGGATAGCCCTGGTAAGCTCCCCCCAACCTTCCTGCCCTGAGCCCCCCCACACACTGAACCCTGTGCCCTGAGCCCCCACCCCCCGTCCTCACTCCAGCACCCTCCACCTTTTGGCCCCAACCCTCCCTCCTGTACCCCCATCACTACCCTGAGCCCGCCACCCCCTTCCCCAACTCCTGGAAAGGATTATTACAGTTAAGGAGCAACGCCGGGTCTATCGGCTAGTCTGGAATAACGTTGGCTCAGCACGCACGCTGTAAGGGGATCTCTGCAATGACATGGCAATGGTCCCTAATACATCTAGGGTCAGTGTTCAGTCTTCAGCCTCAGACTCTTCCAGAATCAGTCTCTGAGGAAACAAAACATGCCTAGGCTCTCATCTCTCCCTCCCATCCCCTTCCCCCACTGGATCCCAGAAAGGTTTCTAAAAAACAAACTGATTTGAGAGAAATGTCGGTGGGTTTTTTTAAAAAAAGATATTTTTTTTATTCCAAATTCAGGAAAGGAAGGCTGCTCCCCATGCACAAGGCCAATTTTCAGCTCAAAGTGCAGTTTTTAGGAGGCATTAAAGTCTCTTGAGGAGAGAGCTGGAAATACTGACAAGTTGAACTCCAGCAGCACGATAGGGGTGCCACTGGAATCCTCTTAACTGCAGAGCTGTACATGGCCGGGTGGAGTGCGGTACAGGGGGAAAAAAAAAAAAAAAAAAAAAGAGGCTGTGATTTCGGTCCGATCTGCCAAAAAAGTAAAATTGCTTTGCTAGTTGGCATGACAGACTTTCTGTACAAACAAACTGTGGTTTAAATGCTCCATTTTAAAATGTTATGTAAACAGTTTCCAAGAGAAACAACATATTTTCAATGCTGATTATCTCAGCGTCGCTTTGCACATGTGTGAGAGCTTGTAAAAACGAGAGAGTTGCACGTTTAAAGCAGACTGGCCCCTAGTTATCCATTGCAGCTCTTGATTACAGTGAGCTTACGCCAGGGATGAATTTGGTCCAAGAGCAGAGCTTTGAGAAGGAACTTTTCAGAGCATGGCAATCAGCCCTTAACTGCTTCTCTGAAGCTTACACCATCCAACGGCTAACCCTGAACATCTGCAGAACAAGCGTTCTCCACCAGCCATCTCCTGGTCAAATCATGAGACCCAGCAGGGAAGTTCTACAATGACAGAACAACTGGAAAATGTAGAACACATTGCCTACCTTGGAGCCACCTCTCACAGGGCAGGCCGACATCAAGTTTGGGCATAAAGGTTGCCAGGCCAGCGGACTGTCTCAATGGCTATTCGGTAACCATGTCATCAGTGCACCCACTAGATTTAGTTTATAAAACAGTTGTAATCCCAACTCTTCTAAATGGCTGCGAGTCTTGGAAGACTTACACACAACACACCTAAAAAACCAGCAACACCAGCTCCAACACGTTCTCCAGAAGAACCTCCACGTAAAGTGGGAGAATCGCTGGCTTCGCTGCTCTAATCTCAATGTTAACCCTAAGCCACAAACTAAATATGAGTCAGTGTGACACCATTGCAAAAAAAAGCAAACATGATTCTGGGTTGCATTCACAGGAGTGTTGAGAGCAAGACACAAGAAGTCATTCTTCCACTCTGCTCTGCGCTGATTAGGCCTCAATTGGAGTATTGTGTCCAGTTCTGGGCACCACGTTTCAAGAAAGATGGAGAAATTGGAGAAGGTCCAGAGAAGACCAACAAAAATGATTAAAAGTCTAGAAATCATGAGTTATGAAGAAAGACTGAAAGAATTGGGTATCTAAAAGGTTGTTCAAGTATCTAAAAGGTTGTTACAAGGAGCAGGGAGAAAAATTGTTTTCCTTGGCCTTTGAGGATACGTCAAGAAGCAATGGGCTTAAATTGCAGCAAGGGAGGTTTAGGTTGGACATTAGGAAAAACTTCCTGTCAGGATGGTTAAACACTGGAATAAATTTCCTAGGGAGGTTGTGGAATCACCATATTTGGAGATATTTAAGAGCAGGTTAGATAAACATCTATCAGTGATGATCTAGATCAGAGGTGGGGAACACCTAAGGCTCAGGGGCCAGATGCTGCCCCTGGCTTGCCTGGATCTGGCCCCTGAGACTCAGGGCTCCCCCCCCAGAATTGGGGAGCCCATACTGATGGGGGGCGGGGGGCTGTTTCTGACTTGTGTGCAGTCTCCAACTGATTTTTTTTTTCTGTGGGTCAGTGGCCCTGACCCAAAAAAAAGTTCCCACCCCTGATCTAGATGGTACTTGATACTGTCGTGAGGGCAGGAGACTGGACTGGATGACCTCTCGAGGTCCCTTCCAGTTCTAGTGTTCTATGATTTTATGTTCTCCTGGAAGCCAACACCTTCTGGTTGGAGGACCTGATGATCCATCCCCAGCTGAGGTAGAGCAGGCACTGTGTGCCCATGCCTAATGCATGCCTACCAAAACAACTGCTGTACGCCCAAATCAATGGGAAAAGGAAGTGGGGAGACCAGAAGAAACGCTTTGAAGATACCCTTGAGACAAACATCAAGAGATGTAGCATCAACATCGCCGCACGCTAGGAGACAGTTGCCCAGAACAGGGTGAACTGGCAAGGACTTGAGAGAACGAGCAACTTTAGAAGAAAATCTTGCCCTGGGTGCAGAAACACACCAGAAAAAGAAATAACAGACAACGGTTATGCAGTCATTATGGCCATTCCCCTCTCTTCCAACATCACCTGCAATGTCAGCTCAAAGACTGGACTCCTCCTTCAAAGGGCCCATAAGAAATAGAATCTGTGGAAGAGATCATCCTCTACCCTGAACGACTGATGACGACCACAACCAGGAAAAGTCATTGGTTGTCAAGGACCACAGTGTGTGCTAGAAAATTATAATTGCTTTACACTAAATTAGAATGAATACATTAAATTATATTGCTCAGCAGAGGAAGTTGTTGCTTAACTACCAAAAGATGCCCATCATGGTCGTGTATTGTTCTTGATTTTCAACTCGCAGTGATGGCAGATACTAACTATATCAAAAGTTGATAGCTTTAGCTAACTCCAGGTATGCCATCTGAGTTCCCTGTTAATGGACCTCTGACACAACTTATAATAACCCTTTTACTCTAGTCCTGAGCAGACAAAAATCCTAAGCCACACACAACTTCAAGGCTTTAGAGGGGTAGCCGAGTTAGTCCATAACAGGAAAAACTTAAACAACCAATAGCCTAGTAGCACCTTAAAGACTAACAAAACATGTAGAGGATATCATGAGCTTTTGTGGGCAAAACCCACTTCTTCAGTCATCTGAAGAAGTGGGTTTTGCCCACGAAAGCTCATGATTTTGACTACATGTTTTGTTAGTCTTTAAGGTGCTACTAGACCACACACACAACTTGCCTAGGTTGTGATTTTATTACAAACCTGAAAGCCCAATTCTTTAAGAAGTGGTTGAACATTCAAAAAAGTTTCCCATGCCCCTGAACTCAGCCTCGATTTGAGTTTGACTCATGCTCCCAAGACAGCCAGAGTTTTCTTTGGGGTTAGACAAGCTTTTTTGGATGTGCTGAAGCTGTTTGTTGGTACATTTAACGACTCACTTATGTTGCCTTCCTAAAAAGTCACATGGCTCTCCCTGACTGGTTGAGCCCACTCTCTGTGCTTTGCAAAGCCATTAGAAGCAGTATCACTTGATTTCTCGGAAAGATTATGCTTTTTGCTGATCTCCCTAACCCAGAGACTTGGAAAGAACATTTTTTTCCTAGCTGTTGTGCTGGACTGGCCACCCCACAGCACAAGTTAGCTGTTATTTTTCATTCTATCACTTAGTGGAAACCAACTGTATTAACATTTAGCTTCACTGAAGCACATATTGCTATTGTGGTTTTGCAAATGAAGAGTTCCCTAGCTCTAAAGTTCAGGCTCAGCCAGTGCCCCCAAATTAAAGGGTGAGGCCACATCTTCACTGAACAGAAGATCGATGCTGCCACGATTGATCTTTCGGAGTTCGATTTAGTGGGTCTAGTTAAGACTCACTAAATCAAACTGGGGCCGGTACTCCTGCTTCTGCAAGGAGTAAGGGAAGCCAACGGGAGTGTTTGCTCCCATCAGCCTCCCGCCGTGGGGATGGCAGCGAAACTCGAAACAAGGTATGTCAACTACAGCTATGTAATGTAGCTCGAGTTGCGTATCTTGATTCATCCTTTCTTTTAGTTTAGGCCTGGTCTAAGTGTGAAAAGTTGTCTCGAGTTTGCTCTTTGTGCTCTCTAAAATGGCTTCTCTTTCTCCTTTCTAAGCCTGCATAGCCAGATTTTCAAGGCAGTCCTGGTGAATCCCTGTGAAGAAGGCATATTCACTTGAAGCTTGCCTATGGGTTTGGCAAGTGAGATTTAGATATGGGGAAAACGTGTCTGAACCCCATCCTTCTTGATCTTTATGGCCAATGAAATGATTTTGATACCAAAAACTCACTAGCCCATTTGAGACCAAACCTCATTGGGGTCCTGCTGCTGTATTTAGGAACCAAGTTCTGTTTGCAGTGTCATATTGAAGCCACAGCAAAGCCAATATGTTGATACAAACTCTCTAGGGGTATGTCTACACTGCCACCCTAGTTCGAACTAGGGTGGCTAATGTAGGCATTCGAACTTCAAATGAAGCTCAGGATTTAAATATCCCGGATTTTAAATGCCCGTCTGCTGGCACGCGGCACGGACTAGGTAGTTCGAATTAAAGCTCCTAATTCGAACTACCGTTACTCCTCATTGCAGGAGCTTTAATTCGAGCTACCTAGCCCGTGCCGCGTGTAGCCGCGGGCAGGTAGTTCGAACTATGGGGCATTTAAAAATGGCGGCGCTCGGGAACATGCAAATAAAGCCCGGGATATTTAAATCCCGGGCTTCATTTGCAAGTTTGAATGCCTACATTAGCCACCCTAGTTCGAACTAGGGTGGCAGTGTAAACATACCCTAGGTTCCATCAAAGAAGGGTCCCCAAGTCAAATCCTGGGGCTAGCATTCGTTATCTAGAGTTTCAGCGGGACTGCAGTCTGGGGTTTGCTTTCATTCTGGTCTTGTCTGTTTTCAGCTGAGTTTCAGCTTGGGGTGTTGCAGTTTAGAACATCCAGGTTTCAACCATACATAGTCCTGAGCCAAACCTCTCTGTCACATTGACCTGTTCATGCCCCCTGTCAAGTGAGCTAGGATGGAGCTACATTTCATCGGCTGCCGAATGCAGATGTTAACCCGACACCCTGAGAGATGAATGACTCATGTTGTAAGCCGGTGCTTCCTCTGGGTTTCCACCAACTCCAGCAGGTTACCATTTAACTAAGGAAGAAAAAATTGGCTAATGCACAGCTAACTTTGGTTGGTTTTCCATTTTAACGCCTCTGCCGATTCTACATCTGCACTTCTTTTGTAATCCAATAAAGCAGCTCCATTTATGGAGCAAACGGTGACGCTGAGCAGATGCTATCGGATTATGCTTGGAGAGGGCATCTAGCAACACTGGAACTCATTACAAGCAGCACTAGAATCTCGCAGGAGTTTATGAAAACAATGTGAGGAAGGGTGTAAAAGCTCATGGCATGCTAATTTATAAAGACAGTCATCTGTAAAATCAGTGATGGGGCAAGCAAAGCCGTGAAACATTACTGCTGGCTCCCTGATAGACTGAACTATCTACTGCGTGCACAGATGTCTTTTTCATGCTGATTTGTATCGCAGCTGATCAGTCATTTTGTTAAGATCATAGGTTAAACAGAGCCCGTTTACGGGAGATCTGTGACCTGGCTCTAACAGCAGCTCTTGTCTCTGGCTGCCTTGTGATCCATCGTCTGAACTTTCATTTAGAGAAAACTTCATTCTCAAGCCTTTCTTGAGCTGTGACGATTGCACAGGAATCACATTCTGAAGGTTAACAGGCAAACATCTCGGTCTCTGAGTCAGGAAGCATCCAGAAAAGAAAAAGGGGTTCAATTTCTCTAATGCTTTCCCCCTTACCCATCACCTCGGTGCAAAACAGACATTAATTCAGTAGACGTGATCACCTGGGAATTCCCTTTGTGTATTGAGTCACTCAGGGCCCACATGGCCACCATGCAGTTTTATACCATACTCCAACCAAGCTGCTAATAAAAGAGCAAAGTACTCTAGTGTCTTGTTGGGGAGGAAGGATCCTGAGATGAAAGAATACAGCTGAAAATCAGGAGACCTAGTTTTTATTCCTGGATCTACCACATTGTGCTGGCTTAATTTCCCTGTAGCTGTATTTCCTGATCTGTAAAAATGGGGATAATACTTATCCCGCTGCCACGATCAATCTTCCGGAGTTTGATTTGGCAAGTCTAGTTAAGACTCATTAAATCAAACTCAGAGGGCATCCAGTACTCATGCTCTGGCCAGGAGTAAGGAAGCCAATAGGAGCATTTGCTCCTGTTGGACTCCTGCGGTGGGAATGCCGGCAAGCTCAGCTTAAGGTAAGCCAATTCCAGTTACGTATTCTGACTCCAGCTACATATTCTAAGTACCTGGAGTGGTGTACTTTAAGGTGAGCTGCCAGGTCTAGTGTAGACCTGGCCTGAGATCTTCAAAAGAAGGGTGGAATATCATTCTATAACCAGTTGAACCCCTGTAGTCCACCACTCTGATCTGGCAACATCCATGGTCCAACATGATTTTAGTTAGCCGGATGTACACTTATGGGCAGGGCTCGACAAATCGCTGTTTCTACTTGCCCATGGCGAGTAGATTTCAGCTGGTCGCCCCATTCACCGGCGGCGCGCGCATACGCAATGTGGGTCTTGTGCATGCGCAATGCGGGGCTGGCGAGTAGATTTCGCCACCGTTTGTCAAGCCCTGCTTATGGGTATGGCCAAGTTATCTCATGGTCCCAGAATGTTTGTTTACAGCCACCAGTCCTGGCTCCCAGTGTTCTGTGCTGTGATTTAGCTCTGATTTACCCCTAAATGTCATCTAAGAACCCAGTGAAAGCGTTGGTAACGCTGCTAGACAATATTGACCTCCCGTGGTCCAGCAAATCTTCTGGTTCGGCACCGGTCAGGTCCCCACTAGAGAGGTTCAACCTTGACTAGAGGACCATACTCCAACACCCTGCCTTTGTCTGTGTAGCACCTTACTCCAGGAATCGTCTACTATCTCATCGTCATCTCCCAATGTTCAGAGTCAAGTACCACCCAGCCTCACTCAGGGTAGCAGACATCATGATCAGCAGTTTAAACATTCCCCCAAACTGTTCCCTTAATTCTTACACAGATGGAACAACCCTTGTTCAGTTTCCAAGACCCATTCCACCCTGGCCTCTGCAGCGGAGCTTGCTGAAGGCAGCATCAGCCACTAAGGGGGGTTTCCACGATGGATGAAACGTTCAGCCTCCTCCTTCGTGAGTCAGTGTCTATTGAGAGGAAACTGAAAGGAGGAGAGCAGTTGGACAATGCCAGAGCTAAGCACAGACCAGATAAGCAATCCCTCAAGTGGGGCTTTCACGGCAGCTGTGAAATGGGAACGCTTTTCAGTTTCCAAACTGTCTGTGTTTGCCTACGGAGCTAAGCCACCATATCCTGTTTGTAAGTAGAAGGATCAACAGGATTTGAAGACGAGCACTGCTACTGTCCAAGAACCGAATGGCAGCATGGTATTCTTGCATTTAGCATTCCTGCCTCTGAAGAATACCGTGCCCCTCTAAATGCTTAATTAAGCTTCCGGAGGGAAGACCACACCACAAAGGTTATTAACACAGGCAATTGTATGTTTCACAAATATTATTCCAAAAGATAGCACTTCCCCGTCTGACTAAGAACTGTCTTCATTCCCCCATCTGGAGTCATCTTTGTGTATTGTAGATGCATTAACCACATTTCATTTTGCAATTGAAGTGCATCAGAGAATATCCGTATGCTCAATTTGCCTGTAAAAATTAAAGATTGAAATATGTAGCACTTATCAGCCAGTTAGATACATTGTCACTGATATTTTCTCAGTGGCTCAGTGTCTGCCATGGTTGAAAAAATCAGTAGTCTGTGACCCAGCTCCGGTCAGTGCTGGGTAGCACTTTTAAATACTTGACATAAAACATGTCGTGTGCAAACAGCTCTTGTTGACTAAATGTAAATTTCACTTGAGACCCTAGTGGTAGGAAAGAGATCCACCATTACTGAAGAGATCTACTATAGGTCGGGAAGTGTCATTTGTAAGATGGTCTGACAAACCTGGTGAGGCAGTTACCAGTTAGATATGAAAGTTACCTAGCAAACGGGGCAGAACATAGACTTATCCTGAAAAAGAATCAATTAGATGTCACAAAGGTGCAGTTTGTAAAAGGGCAAGATTGGTGTCCTGGTCTCTGCATGTAACTGACTGCACCTGCAGAAATGGGTGCATAAACATTTTAACCCCCCAGCAAGCCACTTACACACGGAAACTGGGGAGCGGTGTGCCCATGCTCCCAGCTTGGCAATGCCAATGACCACAATGTGTATGCCCATCCTCCGAGCCTGGCTGAAATTTGGACTCAGTGTCCTCTTTGTGATGGTGCAAGTGTAACAGGTGTCAAAATTGCCCCTCCCTCCAAAAACAGCCAGAACAAGAAGGTCAATCAGCAGAATGAAGCAAAAACACCCCTCAGAAGTTGGCACCCAGGGCAACAGCCCCTAACCAGCCCCTAGCACCGGGGTAAGAACAGGGCACAGAATAATACCTCAGATACTCTCAAAACTCTGGCTGTTTCTGGTAGGACTCCATTATATTACTCTGTATCAATGTATGAATAACCAAACTACGTACATTATTTAAATCTTTAAAAAGAACATTCACAGGACTATAATTTTAGGCATGGGGGCCAACAGACTTGCTGGGACCCTTGCGGGGCTGGTTCTGTGCTTCTGGAAGGGCCGGGGCCTCAAAGTGGAAGGGGCAGGGTGTGGGCAGCTAGCTCTCAGGACCTACAGTCATCTTTGGGCTCTCCCCTGGTTAATTGCAGTGGGAAATGAACAACAGGTGTGACAACAGAAATATCAGTCTTGGCTCATGGTCACAGAGCAAGCGAGTGAGTGACAGAGCCAGGCCAGTTACCTAGCCTCAGGGCTGTTGTGCAAATGAACTGATGTTCTGCAAAAAGCGATTAATTGTGTATGTAACACTGCCAGGCAGAATCAAACCTGGGACCTGTGGAGCTTAGAACATGACCCTCTACTGCATGAGCTAAAAGCCAGATGGCCCTCAGCTAAGGCTGTAAAGCAGACTCATTCTCTCTGTAAGTGCCACTTCATAGGACAGTGTGCCACACCCAGCAGGGCCTGCCATAGTCAGCCTTAAGGCCCATCTAGCCCAGTATTCTGTCTTTTGAAAATGGCCAGGCTTTCCAGATGCTGTAGAGGGAATAAGCAGAACAGGGCAATTATCTAGTGATCTACCCCTGGTCATCCAGGCCTCGCATCTGCCAGTCAGAAGCTTAGGGACATCTAGAGCATGAGGCTGAACCCCTGGCCAACTGGGCTAGTAGCCACTGACAGCCCTAAACTCATCTAATTCTTTGTAACATCCAGTGGTAACTTCGGCTTTTCCAACACCCTTGGCAGGCAGTTCCACAGGTGGACTGAGCAACACTTCCTTAGGTTGGTTTTAAATCTGCAGCCTGTTAAGTTCATTGGGTGGCCCCTGGTTTGGGTTACAAGCAGAGGAAACTAACACTTCCCCATTCACTTTCTCCACCGTCTATAAAATAATGTAAGATCATTCCTCCTCCGCACTCAGTCATCTCTTTCCCAAGACGCAGTGCCAGTCCTTTGCCTCTCTCCACCCATGGAAGCTGTTTCTTCCCTCTCATCATTTTTGTTGCCCTGCTCTGTATTTTTTGTTGTTGTTGTTGGTTTTCAGACAACACAATGATGCTAAGATCTTTGAATAGTAAGATCTAACTCAAGATCTTTCTTGAGTCGTTGGAAAACATAATCCCAGCTACACATAGAATGTGCATTACTAGTATTTAACATTGAATTTCATCTGCCATTATGTTGCCCAGCTTCCCGCTTTTGAGTCCTCTTGGTCACTCTGTTCACTCAGCTTTGGGATTGAACTACCTGAGTAATTACTCGTCGTCTGTACATTTGGCCACCTCTCCATTTACTCCCTTTTCCAGACCATTTATGATCATGCTCAACTGCATGGGTCCCAGCAGGGAGCCTGGTTCTGGCCGAGTGTAAGCCGGCAGCAATTCCCAAGTCATTGGAATCACATCCATGTAAAAACCATTGGCATTAGATAGGATCCGGGTCCAATACCTGAAAAATGGAATCCAGACTCAACAACAGACATAGCTTGGCTCCAAAAATGCCAAGGCCTAGGTGCAAGAACACAATCCAGCTACAGGCAGTCCCCGGGTTACGTACAAGATAGGGACTGTAGGTTTGTTCTTAAGTTGAATTTGTATGTAAGTCGGAACTGGTACATATTGTAGGGGAAACTCTAGCCAAACATTTCTCCAGAGCTCAGTTTTATTCTCCCACACCTCACTTCCCTCAGTCCTTTATTCTCAAGCTGAGGTGTCTGCTGAGAAAAGCCGCTCCAGCGTCTCCTGGTCTGCTGGGGGCCCAGCAGACCAGGAGACGCTGGAGCTTTTCTCGCCGTGGAGGACGTGGGCGGCGGGACCACGGCGCGTCTCGGCGGTCTGCTGCGGGGTGGGGGGGGAGAGCGCAGCTAGTGCGGGGTTGCCTCACACCGTTTGTAAGTAGGGATCCGATGTAAGTCGGATCCATGTAACCCGGGGACTGCCTGTATTCTGACTGCTGGGTAGCTGCTGACTCTGACGCGGTCACCGGCTAGCCATGGAGAATAGTCAGTCTGAGCCTTCCTCTTTGCACAGATAATTGTGTGTGTTTTCCATGGGTAGCCTACAGATTCCAATCGCTTGTGCTCAAAGCCTCAGTCGAAGTGAACAGAAGCCTGGCTTAGCTCACACCCAGAGTGCTCCCCATTGAAGATCATTGTAGAGAAGAAGGTTCTGCCGGTTAATATCTATTAATTACCTCCATTTAATTATTCTTCACATTGTGGAAGCCTACGATGAATCTATTCAGAGCAAATGCAGCAGCACCAGTTTTTTCCAGCATGAAAATGGTGTGGTGCCACAAACGTTTCATATCACCAGCATGCTAAATAAGTGCAAAGGGTCACAGGCGCTTAGAGGATGACCTCACTCACTTTACCATTAATCCTGTGTTGAATATTATCCAGGAGAGAGTAATTTTTAATGAGGCTCTGGCTCGTCGTGTTTAAACTTGCACATACCTGAGCTGCTTTTAGGCCTGAATCGGCAGAAAAGAAAACACCACAACTTGGGAGAGAAGTGCTAAGAGTCCTAAAGCCACCTTCTTTTATCTCGGCATTTACTCAGTAGTACAGAGTACACAGAAGAACAATGGAGATGGTTACATTAAGGCACACCTAACAATAGCACAACATTCCTAGGGCCAATTAACCCAACCATTTCAAACCTGCAAATCATTCATAGTGCACTTCAGATAATGTAACTGATGGCAGCAGTAAAAAAGTATGTACAATGCAATCAACAGTTTTAAGTACGATCGATTTCAACAAGGGGTACTAGCAGAGAGTGTTTGTAATAGCAACACACACAGACTTTTTGTTCTGAAGATCTTGGGGGCAGTAACCAATAATTAACATAAGCCTTGACACCCACCTGAAAGTTTTAAAATATTGTGGTCACATAGGTGGGTTCTTAAGGTTAAGCCTGTCAGTCTATATTTATGCACCTCAAATATACGTTTTTGGCATATATTCTATATATAGAATCACACATATACAAAATGGGAAGTGACTGTCTAGGAAGGAATACTACAGAAAAGGGATCTGGGGTCATAGTGGACCACAAGCTAAATATGAGTCAATGTAACACTGTTGCAAAACAACAACAACAAAAATTCTGGGATGCATTAAGAGAAATGTTGTGAGCAAGACACGAGAAGTCATTCTTCTGCTCTACTCTGCACGGATTAGACCTCAACTAGAGTATTGTGTCCAGTTCTTGGCATCACAGTTCAGGAAAGATGTGGAGAAATTGAAGAGCAACAAAAATTATTAAAGTTCTAGAGCAGGGGTGGCCACCCCATTAAACAAAGAGAGCCGAAACAGCGGCAGAAAAAATGCGAAGAACCGCACCAGAATTGTTGAGAAAAAAAAAGGACGCTGCCCCTTTAAAAAACACAGGCTTAGGCTTTTTGGCCACATCAGGCTTCCGCCAGCATCTTGCGTATGCCATTTTGAATTGCCGCCGCATGGCTCCCCTACCCCAGTGAGCACAGGGGGCTGGAGACGTTTCGAGAGGCATGGGGGCGGCTTTGCGAGCCGCAGGGGAGGCTTCTCAAGCTGCACTTTTGCGGGGGGGGAGAGGAAGAGCCGCATGCAGTTCGCAAGCCGCTGGTTGCCCACCCCTGGTCTAGAGAACATGAGCGATGAAGGCAGACTGAAAGAATTAGGTTTGTTTAGTTTAGAAAAGAGAAAACTGAGAGGGGACATGATAGCAGTTTTCAGGTATCTAAAAGGGTGTTACAAGGAAAAAGGAGAAAAATTATTCTCCTTAATCTCTGAGGATAGGACAAGAAGCAATGGTCTTAAACTGCAGCAAGGGTGGTTTAGGTTGGACATTAGGAAAAAATTTCCTACCTGTCAGGGTGGTTAAACACTGGAATAAATTGCCTAGGGATGTTGCGGGATCTCCATCACTGGAGATATTTAAGAGCAGGTTGGACAGACATCGATCAGGGATGATCTGGATGGTGCTTGGTCCTGCTGTGAGGGCAGGGGCCTGGACTCGATGACCTCTTGAGGTCCCTTCCAGTTCTGGTAGTCTATGATTCTATGGGAGAGAAGGCACGGTCAGCCCAAAGCGGATAAGCAAACAGACTCTGGAGAATAGATTATAACACGGGACAAAAGTAAAAAGGGAGCTTGTAATTTGTGTGGGCTAAGTCAAGTCATCAAGTTTAGTGATTTTAGAGATGGAAAGTATGATCTTCATTTCTAAACGTATCCCCAGAGGCCCATCCAGGGGGCAGGGAGAGAGAGGGAATCAGTCATCTACCATCAGCAGGCAATTCTGTTTTTGGGAAGGGAATAGCCCTTGAGACACATAAAAGGGTTTGAAATTTCTTGATGGCCTGGACAAGAGGCTTTGTAGACATCACATTTTGTATTAGTGTAAACCTCATCTGTAACCATAAATGCAAAAAACTTTCAAGGTGAAAAATAAATTTGCAAGCAAAATAGGACTTCAGTTCAAGCATCCCATTCAGAGCATTCTTCATTCAGGCTACATCTGCACTACGAGTTCTCAGCAAAAAATATGCTAATGAGGGACTCATTTGCATGAGTGGCGATCTCATTTGCATATTTTCTGCCAATCCGTTTTTGCGCTGGGGTTTTTGTGCAAAAATAAGCAGTGTGGACGTTTTCTTTTTGCGCAAAAACACCTTTTTCCGTAAGATCCTTATGCCCCAAAAAAGGAGGTATACCGATCTTGCAGAAAAAGAGGGTTTTGCACAAAAAGAAAACGTCCACACCACTTGTTTTTGCGCAAAAACCCCTAGCACAAAAACAGATCGGCAGAAAATATGCAAATGAGATTGCGACTCATGCAAATGAGTCCCTCATTAGCGTATTTTTTGCGGAGAAAACTCGTAGTGTAGACGTAGCCTCAATAAGCTCACATTGATACTAATGGAGCAATGCAAAAAAGAGTCAACATGTCATTAGCCAGCATTTTCTTGGGTCATTTAACGTGTTTGATTGAAGATCATTTGGTCTGTGGACTTACTTTTAAGCTTCAAAAACAACATGACATCCTCATTAGCTGTCCAAGGGACCGATTCTGTTCCCATTGTAGAAAGAGGCAAAAACCACCAATGACTTCAGTGGGAGTAGGCTCAAAGCCTGCTCTTGGGTCAAGAAGCATCGTTATGTAGTGTAACTAAGCGTAGTGTAAATAAGTGTAGGGTCATTGATATCAAGTGACACCAGAATTGCAATTTGATTAAATGTCAGACGGTACTGGACAAATAGGAATGACACTTTTTCCATTGAAATGTTTTGTCCATGAAAAATTGTGTGCGTGCGTGTGTGTGTGTGTGTGTGTGTGTGTGTGTAAATTTCCATTTTAAATCAAAACATTGTGGTTTCCACTGAAAAATAAACTCAACAGGATAAGCATTTTTGTGGGGGATGGAGTTCAGTTTTTCAGTGAAAAGAATTTCAAAAGAAAAGCCACAATCAATATTAATTTTCAATTTTTGTTGAAAATTTTCAAGGGGAAAAAAATTCATTTCCCCGTCATCTGGTGCATTGGAGCAGGTTAGGCTAAGTGTTTAATTTAAAATGAGTTTTTAAAAGTCTGACAGCTTAGATTTTCAAAAAAATGAATTTATAAAAACAATTCAATTCATACTGTGGAATTAAGCCACCAAATCTGATGTTATAAAAAAATTGTTCAGATAGAAAGAACTGAATAGTTACATATTTCACACTGGTCCTCACGTAACTAGACAAGGAGAGCCGTGCCAAATAGTTAATGCATAGCATATTCTCTCTACGGCATAGCCCACACGCGCCAAGTTTCACTCTGAAGCTAATGTTTTACAAAAGCCTAGTTATAAATCCCTGGAAATGCAAGTTTATAATTCTAAGGGATGCAGATCTGTTCTTGGAGCAATGCAAATGGTATCCATGAGATGATCTATGGCCCAATGACCTATGGGCAGTACAAATGGATTTATCTGGAATAACACTTAGGGGACTGTTTGCTAATAAAACAACATTTGAATAAGTGTCAAGAAGTTTACAATAAAGTCATAAAGAATCTGGGTCATTTAAAAACCAAAAACAAAAAAAAACCACTTTCCTGATCTTGCTAATGTTCATCTTCAGAAAGACCCTGCCAATCGCTGTTTGGTTTAAACATATGTAATTTATGCCAATATTAATGGTCATTCTTTCCAACAGCAGTTTATCTGCATCCTTCAGCAAGCGGGTTAGAATTGCACCAATCTCACGGATGACATGTGAACTTGCCAAGTACTGAATGGCCATTATGAAGGCGGAAAGTCTGTCACAGGTCACAAACTCTGGCTTTACGGGACCTGGCTGATTTCTGTAGCAGCTGGTAGGACTGCAGCACCTCCCCCCGAACCCTCATGCTCCTGAGCTGCTGCACCCTCCATCCTAGAGCACCCACAATGCCCCTGGGCTGCCCAGCAGCACCCAAGTTTTAGTCAGGGGTATGTAGAACGAGTCACGGATGGGAAACATGCCATGAATTTTTGTTTCCTGCCCGTGACCTCTCCATAATTTTTACTAAAAAGGACCCATCACTAAAAGGAAGCCTTAATGATTACTTAATATTTGTATTAGCCTCTAGAAATTCCACCTCGGTTGTGGTTTTGTTGTTCTGAGGATGGAGTAGACACATGAAGGAAAATATAGTCCCTATCCCAAATAGCTCACAATCTAAGACATTGGTTACATTTCCCTTGTGCCAAAGTGTCAGGGCTGAAAGCGTTTAGAATAAAAGATGTTTGCTTATATCACTGGTCACCAACCAGTAGATCGGGATCCACTGGTAGATCTTGGAGCCTCTGACAGGCGATCTTGACTTGTTTGGCCAGGAAGCTCTCAAGCGCTGGCACTTCAGTTGCCCCTCCACCCACTGTCCTGCTGCTCCTGCCCTCTGCCTTGGAGCTGCCCCCCTGGGACCCTCTTGCTTGCTGTGCATGGTGTAGGAGGGAGAAGAGGGGGGTGCTGATGTCAGGGTGTCCCTCCTACCCCTACTTCTGTACCCTATCTCCACACAGAGAGGAAGCTTGGCAATGCAAATCTCTGTCACTCTCACACACTGTGTGTGTGTGTGTGTCTGTCATTCTCACAAACACACACTGTCCTTCCCTCTCATCTCCTGACCCAACACATACGTGGGGGGTTGTTGTTACTCCTTTTACTGCTTGCAAAGTGGGTTAGTTTGGGTTTTTGACTGGTCTGTGCATTTCATCATTTTCATTTCTCTCTTATGCTTAAATTTAATTTGAGGAGTGAGTCCTAAAATACCTAACCTGTCATGGCTGGAGTCATTATCCCTGTGGTAATTGCTCCTGGAAGTGGCTGGCATGTCCCTGCAGCCCCTGAGAAAGGCAGAACAGGGGGCCTCCACATGCTGTCCTTGCCTGCAGACACCACTCCTGTTGCCAGATGCTTTCAGAAAAAATCCTGAACATGGCAGGAAAAAAAATGGTTGAGCAAAAAACAACAACAACAACAACAACAAAACCGAACAGGGGACCAAAGTTGTTGGGGGAGTCTCTGTGCCTATACAAATCCCCGCACTCCTCGCTCCCCCCGCCCTGACGCAGCAAGAGAAGAATGTCCCCGCCAGCCTTCAGTATTTTCTGTTTTTTTAACGGATAGGGGGTCACGAATAAAGGGGACCCATGGCCAGTAGAAGCTGTGGACTCAGTGCCTGTAGATGAGGGGCAGCACAAGGGGCCATGGAGCCACTGCTGTACATGCCAGCTGTTTTCAGGAGCAGTGCCGGGCCCAGGTAGGAGTACGCCAGCCTTAACCCCACTGCTCCACCACCCAGAAACCATCTCAGTTAAACAGTGCCCAGCCAGAGCCTGCTTCCTGAACCCGTCCCAGCCCTGAACCTCCTCCTGCACCCAACCGCCTTCCCACAGCTTGTACCCTGAAACCCCTCCTGGACCCCAATCCCCAACCCTGGGCTAAGCCCGGAGCCCCTCCCACACTCCAAACTCCTTGGCCCAAGACCAGAGCCTGCACCCCAACCCGCTACCCCAGTAGTGTTGCCAGATGGTTGAAACAAAAATACTGAACACCCCCCCCCCCCAAAAAAAGAAAAAAAAAACTGGAAAAAATTCTGTTGAAGGGGGGAAAAAAAAGGGGGGGGGAGACCAAAGTTGTTGAGCAAAAAATAAAAATAAAAATAAAATAGCATGTCCCCTTTAAGAGTGAGTGCAGGGATAGGAACAGGGGAGCAGTTGAGCACTAAGACCCAGGGGACCCATTGCTTCCCCTAGGTCTTTTGGCTGGCAGCCATTTTGTGCCGGCAGCCTTGGGGAACCAGGTAAGCATGGGGGCTGGGGTCAGGGGGCTGGAGGTGTTGGGAGCCAGGGGGGAGTCCGGGGGTGGAGGTCAGGCACTGAGTGTTTGTAAGGTTGCCAGGTACCCGGCATTTTCACCTCCTGGCTGGGGAAAAATTCAGAGAAATACCGGACATCTCAGGTGTCTGCTATTCTCTGAATTTTTTTTACCAGACAGGCGCCGAAAATACCGGACTGTCCGGGTGAATACTGGACACCTGGCTACCCTAACTACAGCCTGGTGAAAGTGAGTGAGGTTTGGGGAGGAAGGGGGATGGAGTGAACAGGGTGAGTCCTCGGAGAAGGGGTGGAGGAGGGCCAGGGCCTCAAAGAAGGGGCGGGAAGGAAGCGGGGCCAGGGTGTTTGGGTTTGAGGTAGATCTTACAATGAAAAAGTGATCTGGGGGTTCAAAAGGTCGGAGACCACTGGCTGATAAGGAGGACAGCCGCCAACAGAGTTTACGAAGGCCATTTCTCTCCAGGCCCTTATAAAAGTCACCAGAAATGCATCGCTGCTCGCCCAGGCATGGACGTGTAGCAGGGAAGACGGCCCAGTCTCCCAATGCACTCACCAAGGGAGCAGGCACGAGCGGACGGTTGTGACTCAGGTCTCAAACCCGAGCCCACACGTTTCACAGGACCAGCCACATTCCAGCCAGCAGCCAGCTCCCAAGGAGCCCAGCCCCAGAGGCCTGATGGGTAGAATCCCAGAGAGACAGATTGGCCCTCTAGCCCTACTTCCAGCATCAGGAAGAGGAAGCTGTCCAAACAGCTGGGTCGACCCTCCTCTAGGCTGGGCACCTTGTGCTTCCTGCTGCCTATTGCCCATCCCTGCTTCCCCGGCACCTGGCTTGTGGTTCCCAACTTCCAGTTGGTCTCCTCCCTTTGACCCTCTGGTATCCTGACTAGTTCACAACTCGGGGTTCGGATTTCCACCGTGTCTTTCACTTCTGACCTCCTGGTGGCCTGACCCGACACCTCTCGACTCCGGTCTCGTGGCTGCAGACCCCAGCTCTAACCCCCCACCACCTGGCTGTGACGCTCCCTCCCAGCATCTCTGGACCACATATGGGTTAGGTCTAAGCCACCAGCCAGTGGCCCTACCTTGCTCCAGCATACCATGAAGGCTGTTCCTCGGGGGTGCTTCAGGTGCCTTTCTAAAGTTGTAGCGAGACCCACTTTGTATCATTCCCCTAGCACCTAGGAAACAAATGACCAACAGCTGCCCCACACCAGCACCTTTGGTGAAGCATCTTTGGTTTAAAACAAACAAAAGGAAGTTTTTCTTCACCCAATGCACAGTCCACCTGTGGAACTCCTTGCCAGAGGATATTGTGAAGACCAGGCCTTTAACAGGGTTCAAAAAAAGAACTAGATACATTCATGGAGCATGGGTAGGAATGGTGTCCCTAGCCTCAGTCAGAGGCTGGGAATGGGTGACAGGGAAGGGATTACTTGATGATTCTCTGTTCTGTTCGTTCCCTCTGGGGCATCTGACATTGGCCACTGTTGGAAGACAGGATACTGAGCTAGATGGACCTTTGGTCTGACCGAGTGTGGCCATTCTTATGTTCCCCATTCCACCATAACAGCTTATCTAAAATGAGCCAAGCATCTTTCAATTATTTTATTTAAAATGCCATTGTTACCAAGGGTCTGGTGGATTTGGATGGGGAATTTGGGTTTATGTTAGCACTCACAGCTATATTTGAGCTTCCTACAACGAAACAGACACATCATCATATTCCATCCGACTGTGAAGCTCATTCTCTAGAGATCTAGCAATGTCAAGGAGACCCTTGAGAGCCTTCTGTGTACATGGACATTAGCTCTCAAGTGTTGTTGGTTTCAGCTAATCACACTAGTGAATTCCCTTCAGCTAGTTTGACATCAATGCCGCTGTTGATCTGAAATCCATACAGGATCTTTAAAGAAGTATTCATCAAGAAGAACATAATATAATCCAAGTACAAGAGCAGAGCACATCTTTCTCTTAGGATTACCACATTTTGAGGGAAGGTGTTGTATAGGGTTTACATAACACTACATTTTCTGAACCAAATTTTCTTAAAAATAGATTTGCAATTCATTGAATACCAAGGGAAGTATCAAGAGAACATCCAAAGTGCTGATTTAACAGCAAAGTAAATTCGTTAGGGGCAGAAAAAATACAAGTGATTCACGGACGTAAACTACAGTCACTGCGTGATCTGACAAGTCAGAGAAAGGGAAGTGTGGTAGCAAACAAGGAGAGTTTCTATTTCTACTGGTTATCTTGAATCACGTCTTTGTTGTGTTATTCACCCAGGGTTGAGAGTTTTGATACTAGAACTTCAGAGTGTCTATATTTGCCTTCAGTTCATATCCCGTTACTTGTACATGGACACAGAAACTGGCCCAGCCCCCAATGACTTCAATGGAAGCTGGACTTATTTACCTTGGGGGATATTTTGACCTGCGCATTAAAAGTAACATACGAGCTTATGTTACATGTGCCTCTCCTACAATTCACAAGTCTTTATACCCTGCAAATATGGCAGTTAGATATATTTGTGTTTTCTAGAAATAATTTAAAAGTTTATAATGAAAAAAATGGGACTTACAATAAAATTCCACATTGGGTCAAATAAATACAGGACAAACTACACACAGTTAATTCAAGGTCACCTTGCCTAATTCATATGCAAAGTGTAAAATGAGAAACAAAAGTCACATGAATATATTGAAGACATCCTATAACGTGATCTATGCCATCAAGTGTCAGCAATTCCCCCCTGCCACGTATATTGGCCAAACTGGACAGTCTCTGCATCAAAAGGATAAATGGACACAAATCAGTCGTCAGAAATGGTAACACACATAAACCTGTAGGACAGGGGTCAGTAACCTTTTTAAACCAAAGAGCCAAACTACATCAAAATTCAGAACAAGTGGTCAACCAAGAGCCGTAGAAGAATGCCCATTTGTATGACTGAAAATACACAACTTAATATTATTGATAATTGACACAATGATTAATAATAGCACAAATGAAATATTGTACTCGCAGCCTTTATTTAATGGGGCTGCTGCATCTTTTCACACATTTCTTTGAAGTTTGCATCATAACTCGTCAAATTCAGGTTCATGCGCGTGTTCAAGCTACGTGAGGAAATACGCATTTTTTAAATTGACATAATTTTTCGTTTCAATTTAAAAAGTTGCATGCGTTTCGGGAATGACAAAAGAGACTTATTTAGTTCCGTACTGAACCATATTTGGCTCAAGAGCCATAGGTTGCAGACCCCTGCTGTAGGGGAACATTTTAACCTCTCAGGGCACTCATTAATGGATTTAAGAGTAGACATTCTTCTACAAAGGAATTTCACCAGCCAAGTACACAGAGAGAGTGCAGAATTGACCTTCATATGCAAATTTGACAGTTTCCCAGGGTTTGAACAAAGACATTAACTGGATGTCCCATTATAAAGCCAGCCTTCCTTACATTGAACACCTCATTGACATCAAAAGCTAAGTATGGGACACTTCCAGCCCACTCAATTAGCCTCATTAGCACAGGCACTACAATTGACTGGAACTCTCGCCCACGCCTTCTTTTTCCATTCCAGCTTCCAGCTCATCTGAAGACATGGGTTTCATAAATCATAGAGCTGGAAGAGACCTCAGGAGGTCATCGAGTCCAGCCCCCTGCCCAAGGCAGGACCAATCCCAACTAAATCAACCCAGCCAGGGCTTTGTCAAGCGGAGACTTAAAAACCTCTTGGGATGGAGATTCCACCACCTCCCTAGGGAACCCATTCCAGTACTTCACCACCCTCCTAGGGAAATAGTTTTTCCTAATATCCAACCTAGACCTCCCCCACTGTAACTTGAGACCATTGCTCCTTGTTCTGCCATCTGTCACTACTGTGAACAGCCTCTCTCCAGCCTCTTTGGAACCTCCCTTCAGGAAGTTGAAAGCTGCTCTCAAATCCCCCCTCACTCTTCTCTTCTGCAGACTAAACAAACCCAAATCTCTCAGTCTCTCCTCATAGGTCATGCGCTCCAGCCCCCTAATCATTTTGGTCACCCTCCGCTGGACCCTCTCCAATGCATCCACATCCTTTCTATAGCAGGGGGCCCAAAACTGGACACAATATTCCAGATGTGGCCTCGCCAGAGCCGAATAAAGGGGAATAATCACTTCTCTGGATCTGCTGGCAATGCTCCTCCTAATGCACTCTAATATACCATTGGCTACAAGGGCACACTGTTGACCCATACCCAGCTTCTCATCCACTGTAATCCCCAGGTCCTTTTCTGCAGAACTGCTACTTAGCCATTCAGTCCCCAGCCTGTAACAATGCTTGGGATTCTTCCATCCCAAGTGCAGGACTCTGCACTTGTCCTTGTTGAACCTCATCAGATTTCTTTTGGCCCAATCCTCTAATCTGTCCAGACATGCATCTGACGAAGTGGGTCTTTGCCCACAAAAGTTTATGCTCCAATACATCTGTTAGTCTATAAGGTACCACAGGACTCCTTGTTGCTTTTGCAGATCCAGACTAACACGGCTACCCCTCTGATACTAATCTGTCCAGGTCACACTGGACCCTATCCCTGCCCTCTAGCGTATCTACCTCTCCCCCTAGCTTAGTGTCATCTGCGAACTTGCTGAGGATGCAATCCATCTCCTCATCCAAGTCATTAATAAAGATGTTGAACAAAACTGGACCTAGAACCGATCCTTGGGGCACCGACTGCCAACCTGACATTGAACCGTTGATCACTACCCATTGGGCCCGACAGTCTAGCCAGCTTTCTATCCATCTTACAGTCCATTTATCCAATCCATACTCCCTTAACTTGCTGGCAAGAATATTGTGGGAGACCGTATCAAAAGCTTTGCTAAAGTCAAGGTATATCACATCCACTGACTTTCCCATATCCACAGTTTTGTCCACAAAAGCTCATGGTACTATATATTTGTTAGTTTCTAAGGTGTCACAGGACTGCTCATTGTTTTCAAAGTTACAGACTGACACAGCTGCCCCTCTGGGATTTCGTGGATGCATAGGGAGGTGTAAATGCAGCATGGGATGAAATGGCAACCCTCACATCAGCACAGTCAAAAAATAACTGACTACAACCGGAGCTTTTCATCTAAAATATACGCGTTAGGGAAAGTGGTTTCTTCACATGTAAGAGTAACTGAACGTTAACTGAAGCACCTCCCTGCATATGGTTGTTTTACTCAAAGATGAGTTACTAGAACAAGTCTTGTACATACATGATCTGACGGATGCGAAGACGACAGAGATTTTCTGACTGCCATCTTTCCTTTCTTAAATCAGAACCAGACCTATTTAGCTAACACACAAAATTAAAAGCATGTCTAATTGCTGCTTAATTGAAAAGTTAACCCAATTAATAGGGTTTAACCTTATTTCTTCTTTCCTATCAGGCTCAATGTGGTTCGCATGGAACAGTAATACCAAAGATCCTAGAATTAAAATGTCAGTTCCATTTGTTACATCCAATTGGCAGGAACACAGAAATTCCAACCTGTTGGTCAGGTTTTCTGCATCTTCAGTAGTGTTGTTCAGAAGTGATAGGTGTTCCCTTGTCTTAGGTGCCTGAGAAGCTGTCAGATATATTCAGCCACAGCTAGCTGTGCTAGATTTCCAGAGGCTCACTTTCTGTGTTTATCACCTCATTCTCACTAGAGCAGGACCACAGCTTTGAACAAAACTGTTAACAGGTGGAGCTAGATGGCCGACTGCTGCTGTCCCCTGGCTCTGAAAAGAGAAAGACCATTCCTAATCTGGGAATTCCAGATGGAGAAGACGCCTACTGAAGTCCCGGAAAGGTGGGCAGGCACAAGCCACAGCGGATGGTCCCTTCCCTAGCCCTAGAGGGTGGAGTTTCTGTACTCAGGGCTCGAACAATTGTGGGGGGACAGTGAAAAGCGGATGAAGATGACAAATGAGCAGGCAAAAATTCCTGTTTCACTCTCTTTGGGAAATGATGGCATTCCCTCAGATTCAGTTTGCCACAGAACATAAGGGAGGGAAAAGGAAGCTGTTAGACAGCTCAGTGGGCTCTCTGCTGACTGAGGCAGGTACACAGCTTGTAGAGGGCCACAAGAGTCTTCCATGGAGATCTTACCTCCGAGAGACCTAGGGTTGTGGGATAGGCCTGTTTCAAGTCTCAGAGGGGTAGCCATGATAGTCTGTATCTGCAAAAACAACGAGGAGTCTTGTGGCACCGTAAAGACTAGCAGATTTATTTGGGCATAAGCTTTCGTGGGCAAAGACCTACTTCAGCAGATGCATTTTATTCAGAGAAGAGCACATTGGTGTAAGATCTCTCTCAGGCTACACTGCTCTTCTGAGCTAACTTCACTGTCTACACTTGCAATAGGTTGACAACATGTTTGCCATTCATGGGTGCTTAAAATCTCCCCCCGCCCCGGAAAAGACAAAAAGTTTTGCCGCGTCAAGTGCCAGTGTGAATGCAAAGCAGAAGTTTCTTGTGGGGGCTGGAGGCATTTTGTCAACAAAAGTGCTGACTGAACGGCATTTACACATGCCAACTTTTAGCGAGAGGGCTGCATTGACACCGACCAAACGTGGGACTTCTGGAGCTTAGTACTTGAGCCTTTGCTACGTGAGCTAGAAGCCAGCTGGCTCATAGGTAAAGCTGCAGAGCAAACTCATTCTCTCTCTCTCACCACTCCATGAGACAGTGAACCACACCCTGTAGATGTGTGGGTTTCAGGCCCAACCTTCGCACTAAACATTGCGTAGTATAGACATAGCCTTCCTTACACTGAGTTGGCCAGATTCAGAGGTAATCTCCGAAAGGTCATTGAGAAGTGAGTCTAAATTCGTGTCCTAACACTGAGGGGACCAGATGAGGGTCCAACCTCTGAATTTGACCCAGGTGCTACATCGCAGGGCTTCTTCAAGGCAACATTGATGCCATCGAGCAATGGTGGTTTGCACTCTCTCACAGAATAAATGCCCAAGGGAAGTGGACCTCAAAGGAAGGCTCAGAAGATGGAGTTTTGATGTGGTACCCAAATATCCCCACATGAATGGAAAATTCACCTGGTCTAACCAGTTCACATGAGTAAAATTGGACTGAAAATACTGTACCATTACCATAGGTTCCTTTGGTAGATACCTACTTCTGCCTGCTTCTGGTAAGGCTTAGAATTACACCGGGGTAGCCATTTTGGGGGAATTTTAGAACTTCTGCTTTTGGTCCAAGGCAGAACAAGAGCTGGTGGTCTAGGTTAATTTTCAGCATGAAGGACAAACTCAAGACAGCTCTCATGTGAAACACCATCACTGATCATTATAATCAATGCACATACACCGTCTCGGCCATCTTCTATTGTAAATATTCAATTAGTTAATCCTAATTAAGTATCGTTATCCCGGTTTCACACTCAGAGAGAGGAAATGACGGGCCCAAGTCAGCAGAAGAATGCACGCAAGGCTAGAAACCAGAAATTCCCGGCTCCCACTCCATTAAATTCATACGCATGACATGACCTCCCACTTTGGTTTCTCCAGGCGTCCTATCAACAAACATAGTTTCCAGACTTCCAGTAACGTTTGTGCTACATGCATTTATCTGGCTGCTAAGACTAGAAACGCCAAGAGGAGGGAATTTAATAAATGAGAAACAAGCCCATTTGTTGCTGGAAAATCCCCACTTTCCCAACAGAATATAAGATTTATAAAAATAAACAAAAATATTAAGAATAGAGACCATCCTTACACTCTGCTAAAAGGCTCTTAAATTATCCCAATTGCATATGTTGCAAAATCATGCGTTCCCTCTGGGACATGCAGTAAAATCCTGGCACAGCTTTTAGCCAAAGGCAATTGCTTATCAAATGCAGAACATGACGCCAAAGAAATAACTATTTCCTGGCACAGTAAAAACAAATTCCATGCCCTCTGCAGTGCTCCATTCCCAGAGAGAGATCCACATATTGCCAGTCACAACGTTTTAGGATAACCAGGGTATGCCATTATAGACTCACAGGACTGGGAGGGACCTCAAGAGCTCTTGTGCAGAGGACTGGACTAGAGTGCCCCGAGCTAGGGAAGGTCTCCCGGACAATCCCAATGCTGAAGATGAAGTGAGCAGAACGTAATCAAAGAGACATGCGCTGATTGGTGCTGATAATTTACTGAGGTGTGGCTCACCAGCCTTTTTTATATTAAAACTTCCTTCTGAGTTTTTGCACAGTTCTTATTACAGCATTGTACCAGGGTAGCACTCACCTCCCACGTCCTCTACCAGTATCCCTTTTAGTCTATCTCTTAGGTCTCTTTAGGGTTGCCAGATGGTTTCAACAAAAATACTGGGCACACTTGACATTACATCACAATCTACTTTACATCTTATTTAGAAAATACCGGACATTTATATTTTCTCATTTATATTTTCTCAATTTGTTTCCCGAACAGAAAGCTCAAATACTGGACTGTCCAGTTCAAAACCGGACACCTGGCAACCCTTGGTCTCTTTCCCCACATGGAGAGAGTGGTGCCTCCAGGGATTTCCCTCCACGAGACAGCTCCTTGCCCTAGCTCAGGGATTTACCTCAGTTTATCAGTCTCTTGTTAATCTGTTCCTCACTTGGAGAGAGTGGTGCTTCCAGGGTTTCCCCTCCTGGAGACAGCTTCCTCAGACAGTGACTGCAACTCTGCTCCTGCAGCTTCTTCTTATAGGCCTTCCTGGCCCCTGATTGGCTGGTTTCTCTTGCAGCCACTCTAGCTTGCCTTGGAGGACTTCTCTATGGTCCTTTACTGGGATGGGATGGGGCAGGACCACCGCGTCACAGGCACCCTGTGGGCTTGCAATAGCCCTGTAAATTAAGAAAATACTCAGGAGTAATACCATGTGATAATCCATATAGAACTGTGACGGGGAGTCTTCCCCTCACTGGCCCTTTAAGGGTTAAAACCCAGCCCTGGGAGAGGGGTGGAGCTATTGGGTCAGCAGCTGTGGCAGGAATTAGTCAAGTAGGGCCCAGCTGAGGGCTCTATAAATAAAGGTTCCTGGAGGGGTGGGGACAGACTTACTCTTGCTTGGAGCTGGAGGGACCTGGCTGCCAGGGAAGCTGGAGGCTTCCTGACTTAGAGCAGAGCTGGGGAAGTCCTGGCCAGGCAAGCCCCCAGGCTGCAGGGCCTGAAGCAAGGTCTGAGACTACTAGGGCTGCAGAGAAGCAGCCAGGGTAGGCAAAGGCAGCAGGTCCACACCCCCTTGCCAATGATGAGTGGCCATGTCAGACTGCAGTTTGCCCCTGAGGTAAGGGGCCAGATGAAGACTGGCAGTGGGTCACCAAGGCAAGGTGGGCAAAGGGAGTTGGGGGTTCCCAGAGAGGGACCCCAGAGTGTGTGGGAGGACAGTACCCAGGTAGGACGATGCCACAGTCTGGGAGGGCCAAGGAGCCTAATACAATGTGGCCCAAAATAACAGGTAACTGCAGGCGTGACACCAAAGGGGGCGCTCAAGGGCTGAAGCGCTAATTCCCAGAGTGCCCAGCAGGAGGCGCCCATGGCGGTGAGGCCCGCCGTGTTACCAGAACAGATCTGCTGTGAATCGAATAGAGCTGTCTTCAGTGGCCACACAGAGATCCCCAAGGGACGGGGCCAAGTTTCTAGGTGGACAATGCTGCCAATATGCCTCCCTGTGCTAGCTAGGCAATCAAAATGAAATCCTTCCCAGTAGATGGCAGAACCTCTAAGGCAGGATTAGGGATCCTTTTTTGGGTTGAGGGCTGCTGCCCCACAGAAAATACTCTCCCGCCCCTCCACTGAGGTGGTCACCAACTGAGAAGCAAAAGGACACTTCTCCATGTCCCCCTCACACACCAGAGCCTAGCGAGGCCTGGGCTAGTAGATTCTGTGGGCTACCCTAGGCTCTGGGATGGGTCAAAAATGCAGGGCTCAGTGTGTGAGAGGGGGGTGCTGGGAAGTGGGTTTGGGGTCAGGGAGGGAGGGTACAGGCTGGGGGTGGGAGAGGTGGGCAGGAAGAGAGGTGCAAGAGTGAGCTGAGAGCTTGGGGGCTGAGTCAGGGCTGGCCTTACCATTTGGCAAACTGAGGCGGCCGCCTCAGGTGCCAGACTGTGGGGGTTGGGGGCTCCACTAGGACCCAGAGTGTAGAAAATTGTGTCTGCTGCTGGTGCATCTGTATTCTCTCTGCTCGAGACGCACAGAGATGGTGGAGTGCCGTGTTGGAGGAAGGAGGGCACAAGAGACACAACAGGCAGGCAGGAGAAAAGGGGGGGCAGTAGGGAGCAATTCCTTTGCTGCAATTTAAGCCCATTGCTTCTTGTCCTACATTCAGAGGCCAAGGAGAACACATTTTTCTCCCTCCTCCTTGTAGTGCCCTTTTAGATACTTGCAAACCACTATCCAGCCCCCTCTCAGTCTGTTCTTTTCTAAACAAGCCCAATTCTTTCAGTCTTCCCTCACAGCTCCTGTTTTCTAGACCTCTCATCATTTTTGTTGCTCTTCTCTGGACCTTCTCCAATTTCTCCACATCTTTCCTGAAACGTGGTGCCCAGAACTGGACACAGTACTCCAATCGAGGCCTAATCAGCGCAGAGTAGAGCAGAAGAATGACTTGCCGTGTCTTGCTCACAACACTCCTGTTAATGCCTCCCAGAATCGTGTTGGCTTTTTTTGCAACAGCGTCACACTGTTGACTCATTTAGCTTGTGGTCCACTATGACCCCTAGATCCCTTTCTGCAGGGCTCCTTCCTAGACAGTCGCTTCCCATTCTGTATGTGTGAAACGGATTGTTCCTTCCTAAGTAGAGAACTTCGCATTTGTCCTTATTAAACTTCAACCTGTTTACCTCAGACCATTTCTCTAGTTTGTCCAAATCATTTGGAATTTTGACCCTATTCTCCAAAGCACTTGCAACCCCTTCCAGCTTGGTATCATCTGCAAACTTTGACTCTCTATGCCAATATCTAAATTGTTGATGAAGATACTGAACAGAACCGGCCCCAAAACAGACCCCTCTGGAAGAGAGCTCTTTCAGACTTCTTGCTGAGCAGACAGCGCCAAAAGCCGAAATATGCTATATCGACTTCAGCTCCACAGTCGATGTAGCTTAAGTTGTGTAGCTTATTTCGGCTGTGTAGACGTACCCCATTTGCCAAATGGAGGGGGGCAATAGTTACCTGTTTTCAGGCTTTTGGAGGGGAGATGCCATACAAAGCAGACGTATTAATAAGAGACACATGAATTTCAAATAGTTTGGAGTTTTGATTGATCATCTAATCTATGATCTATGCCAGGCTCCTGAGTCTGAAAAGAACCTGGACATCTCCCAAGAACAGGTGTTCCCACAGAAGGTTTAGGTTATCATCCTGTTTTGAATTGGTCTGGAAACAGCGCGACTAGTACGACAACCTCTAGCGGGTGTTTTAGCGCTTCTCCTTCCAGTCCCTGTTGGAACCTGGATGTGGATTGCTGCACAATACTCAAGGGGGAGGTGGGAGTTAACTGACCTCTGTCTAACCCCAGGGAGAGTGCAAGGGGATTTCTTACTCTCCCCATTCGAGTTTGCCCATCCCTAATGAGTCTCTCGGCAGTCCATGTCAGTATTTCATAACCTTATTAGAACAAGGAGCCTTCGCCAGGATTCTTGGTGTTCCAGAAATTTATAGTTCACTCTCCATCCTGTTCGGAACAGCGTCCGTAGGAGCCAAGCTGCCTGGGTGTTCCAAAGAGACAGGGCCAAACTCGGCTCTCCACATTGACACGGCTATAACTCAGAGCACAGTTTGGTCCCGTCGTGCCCTAGAAGGGCAAGCGAAATGGGGCAGAGGGTCCTCTGGGAACCACAGCGACTTGGCTCTTGACTTCAAAGACTCGCCTGCTGGAATATTATAATGTACGAGGAATAGGAGAATGTAGGAGTCGCAGGAGGCGGGGGGCACGGTTGCCTCTGAAGTGGTGGCCCACACGGCAGATGAAAGAACTACCCCTCCCAGCAGTTCCTTTTTAGCTGCCGTGGTGGGCAGCTTGTTTGAGAGCCAAAGGAGCAGAGTTTTAAATCCCTGTTGCCGACATGGGTGGGTGGAAGAGATTGGCCCAGTTGTAGCTGTCAGTTGCAGAGCCTGAACGTACCACAGTCCATTATGCAGCACAAGGAAAAACTTATGGATGTTCACCCACCACAAAAAATGACACACGAGAGATGACAAATTTATGTTCTGCTCAGCACTGGGAAGGAATTTGTCTGGACTGCCACTGGGCTCCGGGCTGGAATCCTTACTAGGGTAAAGCTGCCATTAGACACTGCCTGAGTCAGTATTGGAGGGAGACAGGAGCGGTGCGAAAAAGTACAATAGTGCTAGAGTGTCTGGGCTGTTAAAGGACAGACACAAACAGTGTGAACCCTGCATCACCACAGCGCCAGGGCTGAATGGTCAGCAAGTTCCTCCTCTGTCCAGAGATAGGCTAACTTTGCCGTTTTGTGGCCCTTGCTTCAGCAAAACTCCCACTGATATCAGTGCAGAGTCTCCTGGGACTGAAATGTTCATACAGATGTAACCACCACCAAGTGGATTTGAACGTGAGACCTCAGCATAGGAGCCTCTACAGCTTGAGCTATAAAACCCAGCTGGCTCTCAGCTTAGGCTGTAGAGCTCCCTTGTTCTTATCTCTCTCTAAGTGGTCTAAGTGCCATTCCATGGGACAGTGACCCACACTAGGTGTGTGGGTTACACAAACACCAGCTGATAACATGTTGGGGGGCTCAGTTGAACCTTCATAGCTACAATGGCTTTGGTGCCCATCCATACTCAGGCCAGGTCTACACCAGGGGAGAAAGTTGACCTAAGTTGTGAATAACGTAACCGGAGGCCAACGTACCTTAGGTCAAATTTCCATAGTGTCCCCAATACTGGATGTTGAGGGGAGAAACTCTGTCAACTTTCCTTACTCCTCATGGTGGAGTACTGAAGTGGATGAGAGCACCATCAGCAGTCGATTTGGTGGGTTTTTACTAGACATGCTAAAAATCGAACTCCAGGAGATTGATCACTGTGGCGCCAATTGGAGAACATCCCTTAGTATTGCAGTCTCTTGGACTGAACTGGGGCATTTTGAACACTTGCTCCCAGACAGCACCAGCACCCTTGTGAAGCGTTAGGAGTGCTGGAAGGTCTGTGGACACAGAGGATACGTCTACACAGCAGTGTTATTTTGGAATAACTGACATTATTCCCAAATAACGTAGTCCGCGTCTACACATAAGCAGTTATTTTGACATAATGTTGAGCTAGAGGACTTCTTACTCCGACTCCTGTAACCCTCATTTTATGAGGAGTAAGGGAAGTCGGAGGAAGAGTGCGCTCTCGGACTTCCTGCTGTGTAGACAGCGCCAAAAGCCGAAATAAGCTATTTCACCTTAAGCTCCGCAATGGACGTAGCTCAAGTTGCATAGCTTATTTCGGCTTTAGCCCTGATGTGTAGACGCAGGGGCAGCCCGTGAGCCTAGGCAAACTAGGCAGTTGCCTAGGGCGCCACCGGTCTGGGCGCCCGATGATGACATCACGGCCATTGACAGCAGTGAAGGCGGGGGCGCCGATCACGCCTTCCACCTGGGGCGCCAGCTGCCGCAGCCAGCCTCAGGCCGCTCCTGTGTAGATGTGCCCAGATTGTTTAGCAAGCGTTTCAGGTCCCCAAGACGATACCAGCGGTGCTACAATCCCTTCACATCTCTAGCCCCCTAGTACCAGTCCCCTCCCATGTCCTCATCTCCAATGTGGAATCCCACCAGAGTAGAACAGGTGCTGGCTTCCGGCAGCACAGTGACCGTCATGCACACGTGACAATGCCCAGCAGGAGTGTATTTCAGTGCACCAGGCAAGCAAACCACTCCTCAAGGGGTTGAATTAAAGCCTGGATAAGACATCTCTACTTTGGGAGCCCAGCCAAACCGAAGCAAGTCTCCAGATCTTGCATGTGACTTGCATTGCGTCTGGATTTTCTTTTTATTGGAGCAACCATCTTTGGAGAGGTGAACCTAGCCCTGCTCCCATGGAAGTTAGCGAGAGCTTTACTGTTGACCGCAATGTGTGTGTGGTGGGGGGGAGTTATGATACCACCAAGTGCTTCCCAACATCCCAACCATGAAAAAAAAAATGAAAATTAACTGCAGTTAAAGCTCAATTAACTGGCATTTTTGATCTCTCCCCATACAAAGCTTCAGTCTGGTAACCGGGACTAGTATTCTGCCCAGGACGTTATGCAAGCGCTCATTCTGCACTCTGATTTCATGTGAAAGAGGCAGAAGACAAGGAAGAAAGCTGAATTCTGGGATTTAAAAAAAAAAGAAGCAGCTTCCAGGTGTGTCGTATGGGAACGTCTACACTACAGTGCTATTTCGGGGTACTTCCGGTATCCCAAAATAGCTATTCCGCATCCTGACAGCGCGCCTGTTAGTTTGAAAGATCTTTAGAACTAACGGGCATGCTACTCCGATGTCCCTGTAAACCTCATTCCACGATGATTAAGGGACCTTTTGGAATAGTGCTTTATTTCAAAATTTGGTGCTGGGTAGACAGCTTATTTCGTAATTTGGCGCTATTTAGAAATACACGCAATTTGCGTAGCTCAAAGGGTGTGTCTAGGCTACAGGGTTTTTTCGAAAAAACTTCACCTGCGTCTAGACTGCAGCTGCATTCTTTCAAAAGTAAATTGAAAGAACGCAGTAGTTTTTTCGATCATGGTAAACCTCATTTTACGAGGAAAGACGCCTTTTTTCGAAAGTACTCTTTCAAAAAAAGGTGCTATTGAATGCAAACTGTGCTTTTTCGAAAGAGCATCTAGACTCTTTCGAAAAAGCGGCTCGCTTTTTTGAAAAATCTGCTTGTAGTCTAGACGCGCTCTTTCGAAAGAAGCTTTTTCGAAAGATTAAAGCCTCTTTTGAAAGAGGCTTGTAGTCTAGACGTAGCCACAAATTGAGTAGCTTATTTTGAGCTAATGGTGCAGTGTAGACGCACCCGTGAGGTCATTACATATTCAGCCCAATGCCCTACACTTATAACAAGAGTGTGCCGCAAGTAGCCCACTGACCATGCATTTTGGGAATGATAAAAGAGCCATATTTGGTTCCATACTGAACCATATCTAGCATGAGAGCCATAAGTTGCAGACCCCTTGTGATGGACTGGCCTGGGTCTGGGCACAGCTGAGGGCATCCTCTCAGGGTGAATTGTTCAAAACTTGGGGCTCCTTACAGCCCCAGACCGGAGACCTTCCAGACAGGTCACAAACCAGTCACACCGAATGCTTCAGCTGCCAATCTGGCCAGCCAGAAGTCTCATGAGCAAAACCCCTCAGCCAAAACCCCAGCTCTTCCTGTGCTCCAATCAGCCCTGGGCCTAACACACAAGTGAGGGGTTATAGAACCTGTGACGGGGCAGAGCCGCCCCGCACTGGAGGTCCCCTAAGCGCCATCTGTCTCGCGGCCAGGCGGGCGCGGTACCAGCGGTGAGCCAGTTGTTTGGCGGCTGCCGAACATGCACACGGCACGCAGCCGCAGGGGAGACGCAGCTGCGTGGGTGAGGAGCGGGCGGACACGGCGTGACGTCACTGCCGCCAGTACGCCAAGGGGCAGGGGAGGAGCCCTGACGTAGAAACGGAGAGGCCGGCCGGGAGATTTAAAACCCCGGAAGGCGCGCAGGTAAGAGGAGGGGCGGTGAGGAGAGGAGGGACCCGGACGGAGGACGACCGGGAAATTTGGACCTGGGGAGGGGAGGCAGGCAGTGCTCCTGCTTGGGGGCTGGACGCGGGGAGAGGAAGTAGCCCAGGGCGGGCAGAGGAGCCCGAGGACTGGCGCGTTACGGCAGAAAGCCCCGCCAGTCAGACCGGACTGAGAGACTAGTCCATGTCCTTAGGGCCCTGGGCTGGGGCCCATGAGAGGGGGCGGGCCCGGGCCCCCATTTTCCCCCCGTGACCGCGCTGAAGGGCGTCTAAAGTTTGAGTGGCAGCGGGACACGCCGGCCGCAGTACCTGGTCGGACTACACCGGCCGCAGACTGGACTGGGCCAAAGGGCCGATTACGAGACATTGAGACTTAGGGTGGGGTGGAGGGGCACACAGAAAGGGGGACAAGGGGACGATCGAGCAGACGGGTGGACGCCCGGTCACAGAACCCAATCTCACCTACTCTGAACGGGTTCTTCCGGTCTCAAGGAACCAGCCACAGGTCCCAATCAATTTACACTCTGGATCTTACCCACAAGATCACGCTGCACCAATCCTTTAGAATCTACAATCTAAAGCAGTGGTTCCCAAACTTTTCGGCATCATGGCCCCTTTTCGATTTTTGAGAAACCCTCATGCCCTTCCCCGCAATAGCAGCAAAACTCGTTGAGAAAAAAAAAAAAAAAAAAAAGGAAACTGACCAGGGTCAAAAAACACCCCCCAGTTTGGGAACCCATGATCTAAAGGTTTATTACGAAAAGAAAGAGAAGCATGAGAGTAAGGTTGTTAAAGAAAATACATTACATGCATCGAATCCCCCAGTTCTCAATACAGGCTCTTAGCAGAGATGTTATAAACTCCTATCTTATAAGTCTCTAGTGTACATCCTATGTCAGGATGGGTCCACGGTTCTTTCCAGCTCGTTGTTCCCTGCAAGGCTACATCTGGGATCAGGAGCTAAACTGAAGACAAGATGGAGGGTGCCACATGGCACTTATGTACCTCTCCTGGCATCCTCCTGGCCAGAGCAGGTCACATGGTCGAGCGACCTCTCTCTGTTTCACATGCTGGCAGCCATTGTGCCCTGGCTGGTTTGCAGGTTGTCAAGTATGGGTTCTCTTGGCCAGGCCTCGCGCGCATAGCTGAGATCTACCTCAGCAACCTCACCACGTCACGTGGATAGCAACAAGGCTTATCTACCAATAAAATGGAGCTTGTCAGAGTCCAGCACTCAACACCATATATGGGCATCACACCACACCCAGACCACACCCATGCCACACCCAGAGCACAAACAATACCAAATATGGTAATAGGCAATAACATAAAAACCCTTCAGCCCTAAGCTCGGGGAGGACTCCTGAATATTGGAAGACAGAATCTGAGTCTGGCTTAGGACTGATCACCCAAAGCCCGCCTCCCACCCACCGAATCTAAAAAGGGGTGTACGAATCTCGAGCATGCTCCGATTCCTTGTGTGTCTTTGTGTTGTTGTTGCTGAGTTTGTAAGTATTTAATTTACCCTCACTGTTGTCAAGTGGTTTAGAAGAGACAGGTTAGAAAATATATTGCTCAGTTGTAACTTTTACCTTTACTATTGTCAGTGTTAAAGAAACAGGTTTTTTTTTTAAATGTGTATATATTTGACTTAGCTGTAACTTAGGTAGAGTTTAAAAATTGTTGTGGTTTAACTGTTTGTGGCAAATATTAGGTAATTGCTCATTTAAGTTGTTCAGTTTAATAAATCATTCCTTCTTTGATAAAACTTGTTGTCTTGCCATCATTCGGTATTTTCACTGGGTATTTGGCCTTAAGCCTCGGGGACTCCTGCCGTTTTACCGAACCAAGCACCAACACAGGTATCAGTCACATTCCTCAGGTGTGTATTGGCACCTAGAGATTCGTTGTCTCCTTGCTAATTAGCATAGCCACTGGCTGAACATTGTTTGCCCATTGCTCTGTGTGAGACAGAGAATTTTCCAGCATCAACACAGAGTATAACTCCCATAGAGATATTATACAAGTACATGAATGTCATGTACAGAATCAGTAGAACAGAAGCTTTCATGTGACACCTCCCATGGCCCCCTTTGTACCGACTTTCGGGGCAACCCCCCCTCCCATGGGGCAGCAGTGATTTGGCTTCTCACTTTAAAATCCAGTAACATGACACTCCCAACGCAAAATTGATGCAGGAAGTGATGCCAGTAACATCACTGAGGGCATCATAGTCCTCCCCATGTTTTGGCTCTGTCTTACTACAGGTTCTAATCCAATATTAGAAACCACAGTACAGAACTGGACAAGTGTATGAAAACCAAAGTTGCCTAAAATAGGCTTCCACATTGCAAGGTCTGTCATAGGGACAACCATGTCCTTGCACTGTTTTACAAACCCAAGATAGAACTTGGTAAGAACCACAGCCAATAGGATCTGCTTTTGCAGCATGATCCCTATGTGTGTCATGTGATCTTGCCCAGAGCTAAAGAAAATAATAAATCTATCCATGCCAGCTCTGGCAACTCTCTGAAATCCAATTACCACGGAGTTAATATAGGGATTCTCATCTCCCATAACGTAGGCATCTTGGCCCTTAGCCACGAACACATAATGGTGGTGTGCCTCAGTTTCCCCTCTCATATAGCACATTATGGCTGGAATCTCCTTTGTCCTGTAAGAGGTTCTAAGATCAGTTACAGGCATTAACCATGAAATATCAACATCACAAGGTCCTTTAACATACATTCTTCCATTTGGTACATTTCTTGACAGGTTACATGGTATTTCCATAAGATCATGCGCATTGTACATCTTTACAATTCTCAGTAACAATAGTATATTGGTTACAAAAGTTAACATGAGTAATAGGAACAAATCCATACCCAGTGTACATTGACAGTACTTTCTCTCATGCCACATCTTTGGCTCCACACTATTATAGTTTTGACTCTTCGGGTGTAAACTGCAATTTTCCTTTGGCAAAGCAAGTTCTCTCCATCTCTCTTGTCCTGTGGGCTCAAAACTTGTGTTAGCAGAGACAAAGGGCTGGCTGGGTGTGTCTCCCTTGCCCACAATGGCCATGGAATTCTCCCCCACCCTCCCCAATCAGTAGGGTAACAACAATAAGCTGTAGACTCACAAAAAGTCTCTCGTCCTTCCACCTCTAACCTCTGTTTCCACATGGAACCCGATATCAAATTCCCTGATCGATTACAAGTGTCCAGTGTCCAGAGATGGGTGCTAAACTGCCATCTCCTGCATTCTAAAGAGACTAACCACACAGCTGTTCTGCCCTGCATACTTAGCTACATGGTCCTTCCTATGAATCTGACACGCACACTGTCTACTCTTATCATCAACCTGGAAAAATTTCTGTCCCAAACACGCTGACTTCCCAGCAAGCTCGTCAAACACAGTCACTTGGTTATCAGACTGCTCCAATTCTCTGGAGCGTTAACGCCTGCGTGTCTTAATGACAGAAGTGGCACAGAGATTCTCTTATGCAGACCTGGTTGAATCATCTGCAACCCACTCAATTCCAAAGAACCACAGAACCAAATTGATGTCTGGGGAAAACCTCCCTCTCATAGAACACAAGCATCCTTACAAATGAACTGTAGAGGTGAAAAGGGGACTTCCTCTAGGGCCATCCTTGGAGTTTATGGGGGCCTATGCCATGCTATTACACTGGTGCCCGTATGTCTGATGGAAGCCGGATGGAAGCGGAGGGGAAGAGCCTGACAATTTTTTAGAGATGTGATTTTATAATCTTCAGCATCACACTACTGAACTATTTTAAAGCAATTTTTAAACTAAGGCCCCGTCAATTAACACAGTAAGTTCACAGACTGACAGCATATACCTGGGGTTGGCAGATTCTTGTTAACTGGATTCATTACCACTTGAATGGCTTGTTCACAGGTGCAATGTTCTGCTAAGAAGTCTGGCAGGTTTTTTTCCCACTTTTAAATTAACTAGAGCCACTTCAGAGGAAGCAGAGCTACAAAGCAGGGATAGGTGGAGGCCGGTGGGTAGACATTAAGACCCAGCGGTGCCCCCAAATTGTTGGATGCCCAACGCAGCTGTGTATTCTGAATATGAGTAAGGATGGCCCTGACTTCCATTTAGAACAATGATTTGCAAGTATCTCAAGGAATGGAACTGGCTGGAGACTTCAGATGAATATTTAAAAAGTGTTTCTTCAAAGGCCCTGCTCACATTCCCTTTGGGCTTGTTGGATTACCCTCAGGAAGCAAGTTTCCTGGCAGGACGATTCACCCAAACAGCCAATTTTAAGTCAGTGAAATACACAAACACTGGCAGGCAGAAAAAAATAATCCCAGTTTGAATTTCCAAGTGACCACATTAGAAATCTGACCTTAAGAGTTACACTCACCCAATCAACAAACAAAAAGAATACCATGTGATCTCCGTGGCCAATCAAAAAAGTTAATCAGATACACAGTGACCTGCTCAGACAGGCTACAGGTTGAGAATACGTATTTGCAGAAGTGTTTCCATTTTGAATAATCTTATTCAAGAAACTGTCCACAAGAGGTGGCAGCAATCTTCATTGAATGAATTATTTGTTTCAAATCATTAGGCCAACTCCAACCAGTCACTTAATTTCAGACATGCTAACGATCCTGGACCAAATCCTCACCTGGAAGAAATCAGCATCTCTTTATTAACTAAAGAACTTCCTGACATCTGGGTTGTCTTCATCTGAGTAACACCAATTTACACCAGCTGATAATCTGGCTCCGTGATATTTCCAATGGAAGAAGGTAGCTTGAGGGATGTCTTGGAGCGTGCACACAGAGCCCAGAGCGACCTCAAGAGCATATGGTTCTCGGGTCATTTTCCCTGGAACAGTTGAGCCAGAAGTAGCAGCTAGAAGAGTGGTCTCCAGGGGAGAGCTTTCATTTTAGAACGAGACACCCTTCCTGATAATAGGTTCCAGTTCCCTCTTCTCCACTAACATCTGGTGCATATTTATAGGTAGCTGATTTCACCAGAGTGATGATTCCACATGTAGTACTGTACTGTTGCTTTACAACTGCTCAAACTTGCTGCCCATATGTACAGTGAGAGCTCCGGACCCTTTCTAGCTGTTGATGGGTAACAATGTGCAGCACCTTAGAAAGTCCTCAGCCATAAGCAGCTAAGACAATACTAGGGCATGTGAGGAAAAGAGGAATGTAGCACTCCAGTCAACGTTGCAATGGCAGCTATAGGAAACCAACGGAAAGCTATCCAGTTTGTATAAGATCTTTATGGAGCCCTGTGTCAATCCATCATGTTTTTGTATTAAGCCCAGATGTAGATGATCTTCTCATCAAAAGAAGAGTGGCTGTAGTTGTTACAGTTGGCCAGCTGGTTTTAAACTCTTTTTTTCCCTACAGTGTAATATATCCGCTGCTCATTGGAGCGCATGTCCCGCAGAATAAGTTTGCAATTTGTAACCAGCACGCAATATGCTTCAGCTATAATTTCATAAATCGTCCTGGAGCCTCTGTTTAATAATAAATCTTCTGACCCGTCAGCATTGCAAGGGACAAAGGAAAGGTCTGAAAGCAGAGTTTGACTATAGAAAGCAAAGTAGATTAAAAGGCTTCTGTGAAATCCACAAGGGGTCACTGTCTTGGCAGAAATAATCCTCTAAAATTGACTTAAAATGTATAAGTGATCTTATCTCTACTGCTTTTTTTAGAACGCCTGTGGTAAGCGTGGGCCCCTCTAAGGGTGCTTGGATTTCGCAGGGTCAAGTGTACTTCTTGCTAAAGACAAAAGGATAAAAAAAATCCAAAACCAGAAGGCAACAGGCCAATCAGTTTTAATGGAACACAAACCCCCAACCTCTGCCTTAAGAGGCGCCTTGTGGAAGTTACTCATTATAGAAAATGTAACAAATTAAATCAGAAAGTCGAAGTGAGACACCGGTCAAAGTACAGTACACATTTCTATGTGACAGATTCCCAGCTAGGAAGAAAGCAGGCTCAGGAGAATGAGCACTCCCTCAGAAGTGCGCACATTTAGAAAATGTATGGCATACTTGACGGGTTTTATTATTATGTGCATAACAGTGCCCAGAGAGAGGACCCCCCCAAAAATCAAGCCCCAGTCCTCTCAGTGCTTGTACACACCCATAGCAAGCTAGTCCATCCCACAGCTCACAATGCCAACACACATGGGGAAGGGGGAGGGGAATGAATTAGAAGAAAGTCTTGTCTAAGGCCCTGTCTTCACTAAACGGAAGATGGATGCTGCGGCAATCAATATTCTGGAGTTTGATTTAGCGAGTCTAGTTAAGACTCACTAAATCAAACTCAGAAGGCCCACCCATCAGCAGCTGGTATTCCTGCTTCTGTGAGGAGTAAGGGAGGCCAATGGCAGCATTTGCTCTTCTCAGCCTCCCGCTGTGGGGATGGTGGGGAAAACTTGAATCAAAGTACATCGACTTCAGCTACGTAATTAACGTAGCTAGAGTTGCGTATCTTGAGTCGCTCTTCCCTTTAGAGTAGACCCAGCCTAAGGTGTTACAGCGAATCAGCGACAGAGTTTGAAACAGACTCCGTGTCTCTTAACTTCCAGTCTTGTGCTATTCCGTGCCTCTCTCAAAAATAAAATAGATTGAACTTTTTTTCCCCCTTACTACCTTTTCAGTATTGTAAAATATCTCCTCTATGATTTTATAGAAAAAGCAGCACTTTATGTGAGTCTATATCTCCCCTCTACATCCACTCTGGCAATAGGTCCTAGTTCAAAGTCACAATCTTCTCCTTCCATTACATCTGCAGGCTTAGCCACTGGGTTGTCATTCAGTAGTAAACCCAAGTACTGCCTCCGCATATTTAACGGTGGGGATGTCGTCTTTGTCAGGATATCACCCTGAACTGGCGTGTTGGTATTTGTTTTTCCCTCCTGACAGTCTGCTGAGGTTCAGTTTCTTCTTGTCATATTGCTGTGCAGCAATTTTTAACTCCATTTGCACAGCTTGCATCTCCCCCGCCATGCTGACTCAGACCATGCCAAATGGGAAGTTCTCCTGAGGAAAGATTCCAGGACCAAGGGAAGCACACACCAGTTCCATTCTGGCGTTGATCCGAGAAGCATAGAACACTAGACCTGGCAGGGGCCGCGACTGACCATCAAGTCTAGTCCCCTGCCCTCACGGCAGGACCAAGCACCCTCTAGCTCCGTGGTGTCCAACCAGTTCTGAAGCAATGGCTACTGCTACAGCGAACTAGCCACATTCAACCGGCCAAATAGCCACATGTGGCTAGTGGGTTGGACACCACAGATCTAGACCATCCCTGACAGGTGTGTGTCTAACCTGCTCTTAAAAATCTCCAATGATGGAGAATCCACCACCTCCCAATGCAATTTATTCCAGTGTTTAACCACCCTGACAGCTAGGAAGTTTTTCCTAATGTCCAACCTACACCTCCCTTGCTGCAATTTAAGCCCCTTGTTTTTTGGCTGATCCTTAGAGGTTAAGGAGAATATTTTTTTTCCTCCCTCCTCCTGGTGTAGTCCAAGGTCCAGCGCGTTTCAGCAGCAGCCCTCAGAACTACAAGTTGTGGACTACAAATTGCAGCATGTTGGGGGAACTTCCTGGTTCCTGCCCTCTGTGCCCTCTGCCCCCAGCAGCGTCTCAGCAAGGACTGTGCCAGACACAGCACACAGGCTGCATGCAGAGAGGAGGGGCTGCTGAACGGTGATCCTGTTTTATGTTTTACACAGCATAAAGCCTGTTCCTGGGGATTTGTCTGAGTGGGTCTGGTCTGAGGTGCACACACACACACACACAATACATAACGCAGAGCGCACCAAGCAGCCTCAGGCCTAGCCTCGCACAGTGGTGTAAGAGGTCACAGGGCTTCCCCTATGCTGACTAACCTCACACTGGGCTAGCCAACAGGAGGGGTTACACTTGTAACACCCTTTTTGACGGGAGCATACATTTATCATCTCAGGTCTCGTTTACTGTGGGTAAGCCTCTATGACTTTGCACATTCCACCTTTGGCTAAAGCTTGCGCTGTCTAATGGGTGGTGAGAAATTCACACCCTGCGAGTGACAGCCATAACTGCTGGACAAATCTCTTCCACCCACGTTGGGAATAGGGAGTAAAACGCTGCTTCTTCAGCTCTGCCATTTCAGCTAAGAAATAATGCCCTTGTAGCCGCCCGGAGGGGTAATACTTTCATCTGCCTTTATGCCCTAGATCAGGGGATCTCAAACTTGGTGATACCACGACCCCCTAAAATGCTAAATGAATTTGTGTGACCCTCCCCACCCTGGGTCGCTTCCTCCCCCCTTCTCACCAGGCTCCTTCCCTCCTGGGGTTCCATCGAGGCATTTGCAGTCCTCAATGCCCTTTCCCTGTCTCTTTCCCGCTCCGTGTCTCTTTGGCGCTCACTCTCTCTCCCCCATGTCTCCTCTGCCTCCTCCTCCTGACCCCCACTTGCCCTTATTTACCTCCGGGTCCTCTGCCCCGACCCAATCCCCAAGCTCTCTGCCTGAAGGACTCCGCCCTTTCCCAACTGGGGAAGCGTTCGGACACCCGGCAACTGTGCCCTGGCTGGCCCCTTGCACGGCCACACGGGAACCCGCCCCACCACCTTACCATCAGGGTGCCCTTTATCCCTCCTGCCCCGGGGCCGCCCTGCTTTTTGACATCCCGTCCCATCCGGACGGAGGCAAAACTGGAATCTGCGACCCTGTCCTCCCCAGGCGGGTGCCCTATCCCCTAGGCCAGGCAGGATCCCGCCCCACCGCCTTACCGTCAGCGGTGCCCTTTATCCCTCCTGCCCAGGGGCCGCCCACTCTCACTCTCCCGCCGCCTTGCCTCCTCCTGCAGCTGAGCCGCGCTCCTGGAGTCCCACGGCCCCAGTCACGCTGCGCGGCTTGCCAGCGGCTGCCTTCCGCCGCCCTGCCACTCTTCGCGGCCCAGGGGAGAGGGGTCACAAGTGAAAAACCGAATCCAGCTGCAACCCCACAGGGGGGCCGTGACCCACAGTTTGAGATACACTGCCCTAGATACAACAGCCCTCACATACCGCAGACTAGTACGTTACAGTATTCCATCAGGGGAGTCTTTGAATCTAGAGCTAACTCTGTCTGGCTCCCAGGGGACCCCATTTTAGGACAACAACGGGGCTAAACCGTGCTCTGTGTTGTAGCAGCGTAAACGTGGCAAGCATAGTTTGGCCTCATTTCTTGGGAACCCCCATTCACGTTGGCTCCTAGAGACGATGGTCTGAAGACCTTCACCACCATTGGATCGGGGGTACCACAAAGTTTTCAATAACTTCATTCACCAGGAGAAAAGCACGGTGCGGCTCCCAATTTAACTCCCCATTTATGTCCCGGTGAGGATGTTTCAGGATGCATCTCAGCGAAGAGCAGCACACTCAAAGCAGACTCAGTCACCTACAGCTCTACCATGGTGGCGTAGTTAGTTACCGCACAGCTCCCCACGTTGCTGAGCCTCGCTCTTTGAGCGTTCACAAGATAAGCAACTTTTCTAGGCAGGAGTAGACAGGGAACTGTATTTGAAAAGTTGCAGTGCGGGAGGTCTAGGTTGGATATTAAGAAAAACTATTCCAGTAGGAGGGTGGTGAAGCACTGGGATGGGTTCCCTAGGGAAGTGGTGGAATCTCCATCCCTCTAGGTTTTTAAGTCCCGGCTTCACAAAGCCCTGGCAGGGATCATTTAGTTGGGGTTGGTCCTGCTTTGGGGTGGGGGTTGGATTCCTGAAGTCTCTTCCCACTGTAGGGCTGTGTCTACATTGCACGCTTCTTGCGCAAGAACAATTGTTCTTGCGCAAAAACTTGCTGGCTGTCTACACTGCACGCGTGTTCTTGAGCAAGTAAATTTACAGTATAGCATCGGAAAACAGGGCTTCTTCCGGAAGAGTTATTCCTCTCCCCACGAGAAAGAAGCCCTCTTGCGCAAGAGCTCTTCCACAAGAGGGCAGTGTAGACAGGCAACATGAATTTCTTGCACAAGAAGCCCCTATAGTTAAAATGGCCATCAGAGCTTTCTTGTGCAAGAGAGTGTCCACACTGCCATGGATGCTCTTGCGCAAAAGCACATGGCAGTGTGGACACTCTCTTGTAGAAGATTTTTTGCACAAGAACTCTTCCGCAAAACAGTTCTTGCGCAAGAAGCCTGCAGTGTAGACGTAGCCTAGGAGTCTATGCAAAGAAAAGTACTGACCTACCGATGACAGTCCTGGGTCACCTGCAGGTGACAGCCATCTTGCTGAAAGAGAGGCATCTCTGCAAGGCGCTGGTGTTAGCAGGGTAGGAACTCTGAGGGGGGAGATGCAGAACCATTAGCCCACCTGCTGAAGAAACCTACATCTATATATCGCTAAACGTATTGTTGAATACACTTGGGATTAATGCAGCGTGAAAGCACCAGGATGACAAATTTCATACACTGCACTCCTATGCTACCCATCACAGACAACCTCTTTTGGTTTTTATGCCAACCAGCTACCATTACAGCAGAATCAGCTATGGAACCATCATTAAGAGCTTTAGGTCCAGTCCTAAATTCCTTATTTAAGCAAAATTCTCACAGAAGTCAGTGGGAATTTTTTTTAAAAATATGGTCTTTAACATTAAATGCATTCCAGTGCAGGGGAGGACTTGTGCTAGGTAGATTTCCATTCAGTCCACCTTCAAATCATGTAGGTCAAGTATAGCAGTCCATGAACGTGTATATATGTGTTACAGGCGCACACTGTGAATATAACCTAATAACCATCGACAATTCTGTTTGGAATGTACATTTACCTCCATGGTTATTTGTTTACCTTTACACTGGAGTTTTAAATGCCTCAGGCAAAAAGTAATAGGGCCAAAACACGAGCGATGTTATTTGGGATGGTTTATTTTCTGCATCAGTCATCACTTTGGTCTGGATCCGGAGACAAAACACCAGCACGGCAGTGGATATGAGGCTCAATCCCATTGACTTCACTGTGACTATTCATCTGCAGCAAGCTATGAGCAAGTGTGCATCATTGTGGAATTGGGATATATGGCACAAACTGCAGGGGAAACAGCCTGAGCGTGCAAACTTCCACGCAGAGCCATAGGGATTAAAAACAGCTTTATAATAGGAAAACGTGACAGAACTACAAAAATTGGACTTGGGGTAGGTAAAATACCTGTTAAGTGGACTGTGTCCATTGAAAAGAAAACTAATGTGCATTTTGACATAGCTGATCAATTATCTTTGCCCTCTTTGTAATCTGTGAGCTTTACTTCAAAGACAGGGGAAACCATAAAAGAGCTAGCTGCTAACCGCGTTATGATAAATTTCTCTCTGGGAGGCATGCGCCATGTGGTAATTCTAGAAGACAGAAGGACAAAGAGACCAGTCTACCCTGCATCTTAACATCGTAGAGTAGGTCAAAAAAATTAAATGGAATAGTTCTGTACTGGAAAATGCCATTTTGTCACAATCAAAATGTTTCAAAGGAGCATGCAGATTGCGATACAATCGGAGGGAAAAATTTCACAAACATTTGAATCAAAATTGAATATTGCATCCCAGCTTTCTCATTTTGTTTGGACTTAACTTTAACTTCATACTAAATATTTCATATTAAAAGTTTTAACATTAAAAAGAAATGTGCAAATATTAAAATGAAACATTCTGGTAAAAATCATTTGGATGTTTCCAAAACAAAATATTTCAGAATTTTGTCATTTTCTCTTTAAAATGTATTTTAAAAATGGATTCTCTCATGGGACAGAAATTTCCATTTCTCCCTCCCAGCTGTATAACTTTTATTTGCACGTTGCATTTGTAGTGTCAGCTTGCAGAGTTTTACCATCCATGAGAAACTCTTCATCACCACCTTTGATTTTCTCCTTTCAAGAGTGAGATTCTAATAATAATCCAGTGGGACTTGACTAAATTGGAGAAGCGAAGGGCTGGTATGGATGCCCAAAAAGCAAGGGTATGCAAAGTGAAGTGCATGCTGATTGCACACAACATTGGATGCAGAGGGAGTGCATGGCTCTCACTGGCAATCAAGTACGCAACTGCAGTGAGGAAAACTACCCTATCCCGGAAGACTGCCTTGGTTCCAACAGTCTTGAGACCCACTGGGATGGAGGAGGGCCACTCTGGCGGCCCATTCACTAGCCCAGGTTGCCCATTGCTGAGATTCTATCACATTCCTTGATTTTTTTTTTTTTTTTTTTAACTTCATTGAAAAGTAGGAGAGAGACCTGAAATAAACCAGGAATAATCACAGATTATTTACTTGTGACAAACTGAAGGAAGAAGACACCCTTCACCAAAACAGCTGGCCTACACCCCTCGAGCAGAAAGGATGACCAATGGTTAGAGCACAAGCCTAGAGTTTAGGAGACCTGGGCTCAAGTCCCTGCTCAGCCAATCATATCCTGCTGGGCCCAGGACAAGTCAGTCAGTCTCTGTGCCTCAGTTCCCCCATCTGTAAAATGGGGATAATAGTATTGCCCTACTTCACAGGGGTGGAGGTGAAGATAAAGACATTCAGCGCTCAGTGATGGTATTTAAATTTCCTGGAGAGAATTATATTTTCCCGTGCAAGAGCTTCTACCATTCAACACTGCACAATAGGAATCAAAACCAAAGCAAAAAACCCAGTATGACCCCAATCCTGCAAGCACTTGCTTAAATTTACACCTGTGTAATCCCACTCGAGTTAAGTATGGTTGAGATGAGGAGCTACATTTCCCAGAATCTACAGGAGCTCCCTCTTTCCCCTGCATTTGTCATAGCTGTGTTGTCTCTGCTCCGAATGAAAGGGGATACGTTAAAAATAAGAGGATTGGTCTCGTACACTATAGAGGAGAACCCTTAAATGGCAAATTGCTTTGGTTTTCGAGTCCAGTCCCCTGCCCTCACGGCAGGACCAAGCATCATCTAGACCAGTGTTTCTCAATCAGTGGGGGGAGAGAAGTCTGGGAAGGTATGTCAACACAACTGAAATTTGGAGAAAACTAAATTTTTGGTTTAAGTTGTAGCGTTTTATTATTGTTGTACTTTTTACACCCAAATGTTTTATCGCCCACCTGGCTACAATTAAGTTGTTTAAACAAATGTGTTGCAACGGTAGAAAAAAAATTGTGTGTGTCTGAAAACTGTAGGTACTGGGGGGTACTTTATAAAAAAAGTTGAGAATCACTGATAGATGTCTATCTAACCTGCTCTTAAATAGCTCCAGTGATGGAGATTCCACAAACTCCCTAGGCAATTTATTCCAGTGTTCAACCACCCTGATAATGTCCAACCTAAACCTGCCCTGTTGCAATTTAAGCCCATTGCTTCTTGACCTAGCATCAGGGGTGCAGGAGAACAAGAAAGCACCTTTCCCGACTTGCGGAAGACACTGGCGTGGGCTGGCTAGCTGCCAGCATTTCTGCAAGCGCGCCACAGGAAAGAACAGAACGGGCACAAGGCAGGCGGATGACCGCTATGGCGCAGGCCCTGGGGGAGGCATGCAGCACCACAAAGCTGACAGCCGAGGCACGGGGAGTTCAGGTGAACTTTCAGAGCCATCTTCACACCTTCCCTGTTGCGGACTGCTGCAGTGCAACCTACACAGCTCTGCTTGGGCTGCCTGTGTGTGAGAGTATGACCCAGACTCACCCTAGTGACAGCCACTGCAGCCCCACCCCAACAACTCCCTACTGGAGGCTTGGTGGAGGGGACCTCACAAGACAATCGGTGGCCATCTTACTCCGTTCCTGTACCAGGGGCCTTTGGCCCCAGAACGATCTGGAACTTTTATGTCCCCCCTCTCCCATGTTCCCTGTAGGTTGGGCATTTGAATTTCTCCTCAGCTGGATGGCATGTGTGTGGCCGCTCATTAGCGTAGCGCCCACAGCTAGTTTTGTTTGTTTCAATTGGTGGTGCACATTCACACATGCCTTGGTGCACATATAATTTTATTCCACACATGGATGGAGAAGATTAGCGGGGACACTGGTCCATCTCCCCCCTCCATGCTACAACAGCAGCACAAGAGGGCCATGGAAGGAGGGAGAATCCCTCCCCCCCTCCCCCTTAGTGTTTGCTTTCCACAAGGAGGCAGCAAAAGCTCAAGCTGAGATTTTTTTTTTTGGACAAGTCCATGAGCTCCACTCTAGGCAGTTCCGTGCATCTTGCTCACCCATGGAAGAAACATCCCAGTGTTTTCTTCCCTGTCTCCTGTCTGCTTGTTTGCCTATCCGTCCTCAGACTGTGCCTACTTGATGTTTGGAAAGTGCACCGTGAATACTACCTCAGTGGCCAGAGAACTGCTATGTAATAACCTAAAGATATGGAGATATAATTGTTTTATGAACCCTGTAGGTGACTTGGGCTGCATTGTTATAGTTTAATAGACGGCAGCGGGGAAACCAGGCAGGGAAACAAACGCAAGAGGTCCAGACACACAACCTCCAAGATAAACATTTAGGCTATGTCTATAGTGGCAGGTTCTTGCGCCAGAAATATGCAAATAAGGCTAAACGTAAATATCGCTGCGCCTCATTTGCATATCTAATGAGCCGCCATTTTGCAGAAAAGGCTCTTGCGCCAGAAGGAGCTGTCTACACTGCTCCTTCTTGTGCAAGAAAAACCCTCTTGCGCAATGCAGTTATTCCTGAAAATAATCAGCGTAGCGGCATTGGGCAAGAGGGTTTTTCTTGCGCAAGAAGAGGCAGTGTAGACAGCTCCTTCTGGTGCAAGAGCCTCTTCTGCAAAAATGGCGGCTCATTAGATATGCAAATGAGGCTCAGCGATATTCCACGCTTAGCCTCATTTGCATATTTCTGGCACAAGAACCCCGCCAGTGTTGACATAGCCTTGGGGTCAACGCCAAGACAGTGGGAGAAGCTAGCAGGTTTCAGGAGAGACAGGCTAACCCAGAGATTCTCTGTAGAGGAGGGGAAAGACCCATCCTTTCAGCTCTTTCCCCAAGACTTACTGCTGCATGGACCTGGGGACAGGAATGAGTAAGGGCCTCATTGGGTTACCGCTTTAGGATCCCTTTTCTCTGAAATGCTTCTAAATTAACACTGTACACTTGGGGCTACCACATCACCAGGAAGGGTTGGCATCCCTCTGTGCAGCTGGTGGGGGTTGGGAGAATTAGCTTGCTTAATCAGTTAACCGGTTAAACCTGAGTTTTAACCAGTTAACCGAGGAACTGGGATTTTACATCCCTACTTACACCAAGGTGGCTGGCTGGTCTCTGGATTCCAGTCATTGCTCTTGGGGGCAGAGGGTGTCCAGCCACTGGCGTCAAGCTTGCTGAGGTAATCAGAGTTGAGCACGGGGGAGACCTAGCCTAAGAGTTGGAGAGTCACGTGATTCCACCTCAAGAGAGACCAAAGCCAGGTGTCTCGGAGTGGCGGAGAGAGGGGGATCAGAGAGACCAGGAGGGTCTCACTGGGTAATGGTGACAGAGACCAAACAAATAATTAAGTGGCATGCACTGCAATTCGCTTGCCAAACCGCCAACTGCCTGTGGACACGGTCCCACTGAATACAGCCCTATAAGCCCAAGGCGGATGGGATTTCAGAGAGAGTGTTATAATTAGCTCCCGACCGTATGGCAATAGCGCCCAGATGGATTTGGGAAACGTTGTGCAGACTTTCAGAAGGGTTCCACAAGGAGGCAGTCCCAAAAACTGCTGCTGTGACAGCAGGCCGTAGGCAGTGGGCCCGTCTACCCACACTGTACGAACAGCTAGCTGAATGCATTTCCCATACAGAAGAGAAAGGTGCCATTGATCTGCGCTAGTATCCCAACGAGAGACGTGCCACAGCTTCCTACATGAATCCAGAACTGGTTAGCACCCGGGGGACATCCCATACCCCTGTACCGGTGTCGATTTCCAGATGTTACAAGGATTCCATTGCAGAGGCAGGAAAAGGACTGGAAAAAGCTTTCAGCGCATCAGCCTGCCCTCCTCTGCTTTCTATTTGTGGTTTGGAGGGGAAGAAGGGGTGGGTGTGGGGAAGAAGGAGCATGAAATAGTCTTGACATTCCACGAGGGTTGGGGGGTGGAACTTTACAAGAACAGCCACCATCATTAGACTTGGGACGAGGCTCTTCCCGGCTGTTCGCCAGTCAGTCCTCAGGCGTGCGCTCAGCCCACAACAAGATGTATTTGAGGGAATAAATTGGGGGCGAAGAGGGAAGCTGTCAAATAAGCCATTTGAGAGGAAAGTATGTAGAGGAAAAGTGAAACCATTTGACAGACAAGTAGGAGGGTGAAGGGGGGTCGAAGCTTATGCACGTTTATGCAGACTGAGGCCTTGCCTATACTTACCCAGAGATCAATACTGAGGAGATCCATTTCAGATTTTTTTGGGGGGGAAGGGTGTAACCTGTGCATGCCCTGATGTGGGAGGGGGAAGAGAGTGAGAGCATGGGGGGGCAGATGAGGACAGCAGCTTCAGCAGGGTTATTGAACATGCTCAGTACAAGCCAAGCAGCAAATGGGGGGGTGGAGGGGGGCTGATTCCATTCACCTTCGCCCCACACACACCTATATCACTTCTTTCTAGGGCTACTAAGGCCCTGGAAAACTCTAGAGTTTTTGGCAGATAACTTAGCAATTAGCTGACAGGAGCACTGTATCTAAACCCTATATAAAAGAAAGAAATATCATCAGCACTGAGTGGGTCTAATATTTAACATGTTCTGACATCTTGTGGCAAGTCACCTAAAGGGACACGGGTTAGTCTTCAAATTTTATTATAGTCTTATTTCTTACTAACCCCAGAAAGATCGTTAGGACTCCTGGGTTCCCTCCCAGCTCTGGAAGGGGAGTGGGGTCTAGTGGGTTACAGCAGGGGGCAGATGCATTTGGGCTCTATATAAGATCAGAACCACCATACTGGGTCAGACCAATGGTCCATCTAGCCCAGTGTCCTGTCTTCGGAGAGTGGCCAATGCCAGGTGCTTCAAAAGGAATCCGCAGAAGAGGCATTCACCAAATGATCCATCCCCTGTCGCTCATTCCCAGCTTCTGGCAAACAGAATGGGCAGGGATGGTGTCCCTAGCTTCTGTCTAGTAGCCACTGATGGACCTATCCTCCCTGAACTTATTTTGTTCTTATTGGAACCCTGTTACAGTTTGGGCCTTTCCACCATCCCCTGGCAAGGAGTTCCACACGTTGACTGAAGAAATCATTTGTTTTAAATCTGCTGTCTATTAATTTAATCCTTGTATTATGTTAGGAGTAAATAGCATTTCCTTATTCTATTTTCCCACACCATTCATGATTTTCTAGACCTCTAACATATCCCCCCCTTCAGTCATTTCTTTTCCAAGCTGAAAGGTCTCAGTCTTGCTAATCTCTCCTCATATGGAAGCTGTTCCTTACCCCTAATCAGTGTTCCCTGTAAGATGAATGCTTGGGTGGCAACCCAGGAGAGATTCAGGTGATGCCCAGCTGATTGGCAGAGTGCCCATAATGCCCACAGCTGGCAGAATGTGTTTCTATTGGTGGTGCACATCCCCACATGCCGCAAGTGCACAGAACAAAATTTATTCTGCACATGGATGGAAAAATTAGAGGGAACATTGCCCCTAATAATGTTTGTTGCCCTTTCTGTACCTTTTTCAAATCCAATACATCTTTTCTGAGATGGGGTGACCAAATCTGCATGTAGTATTCAAGATGTGGGCATACCATGACTTTATATAGAGGCAATATGATATGTTCTGTCTTATTATCCATTCCTTTCCTATTGATTGCCAATGTTCTGTTAGTTTTTACACTGCCACTGCACATTGAACAGATGTTTTCTGGAAACTATCCACAATGATTCCAAGATCTCTTTCTTGAGTGGTGACAGCTATTTTAGACACCATCATTTGTGTATCTGTAGTTGGGACTATATTTGTCCATGTTCAATCCTTTGCATTTCTCAACACTGACTTCCATCTGCCTTTGGGTTGCCCAGTCACCCAGATTTGTGAGATTCCTTTGTAACTCTCTGTGGTCAGCCTTGGACTTGACTATTTGGAGTCATTTTGTAGTATCTGCAAATTTTGCCACCTCCCTGTTAACCCTTTTTGCAAGAACACTTAAAAGTTTCACAGTACTGGTCCAAATTCAAATCCCAGCAGCACAAAACTCATTGCTCCTCTTACCGCTCCTCCCCCTACCTCATCTTTTAAGTACCTGGCAATGTTTTCATGATGATCTAACACTCCCTTAGGGTACGTCTACACTAGCCCCCATATCGATCTAGGGAGGCTAATGAGGGCAACCAGAATTGCAAATCAAGCCCGGGATTTAAACATCCCACGCTTGATTTGCATGTTCCCAGCCGGTCGCCATTTTAGAAATTGACTAGCCCGAAGTAACTGCCTGCGTCTACATGCGGCAGTGAAACGGGATTCCGGAATAAAGCCCTAAATCGAATTAGGTGGTAAGCCTCATTCCACGAGCAATTTGTTCCAACAGAACCAAAGGACAATGGAGTCCTGGTCTGTGTTGACCGCTCCTACCCAGTACGGTTAAATAAGTTTAGAAAAAAATTTCAGTTTAGAAAAGAGGAGACTGAGGGGGGATATGATAGAGGTATATAGAATCATGAGTGGTGTGGAGAGGGCGAATAAAGAAAAGTTATTTATTAGTTCCCATAATAAAAGAACTAGAGGACACCAAATGAAGTTAATGGGTAGCAGGTTTAAAACTAATAAAAGAACGTTCTTCTTCACACAGCGCGTAGTCAACCTGTGGAACTCCTTGCCAGAGGAGGCTGTGAAGGCTAGGACTATAACAGAGTTTAAAGAGAAGCTAGATAATTTCATGGAGGTTAGGTCCATAAAAGGCTATTAGCCAGGGGATAGAAATGGTGTCCCTGGCCTCTGTTTGTCAGAAGCTGGAGAGGGATGGCAGGAGACAAATCGCTTGATCATTGTCTTCGGTCCACCCTCTCTGGGGCACCTGGTGCTGGCCACTGTCAGCAGACAGGCTACTGGGCTAGATGACCTTTGGTCTGACCCAGTACGGCCGTTCTTGTGTTCTTATGCAATAGAGTTTGAGCTGCTAACAGCTGCCTTTGGAGCCAGGGCATGCAGGTTTAAGCAGACCTCAAATATGAAATCCAGGGGCTCAAACTAGGAAGGGGGAAGCTACTGCCCCCCCAGTCCCATACATAGCACCCATGTCTTCTGGGGTTCGATTCAGTGGTTCTAGTAAGGACTCGCTAAATCAACTGCTGACAGTGCTCCCCAGAGTCACAAGGAGTAATAGGGAAGTTGGCAGGAGAGTTTCTCCTATTGTCCTCTGGTAACGGGGATGACAGAGAAATTCGACCTAAGGTAGTCGACTTCAGGGATGCTCTTCTCATATGTAGACTGTGTATTCTAAAGTCAACTTTCTCCCCCAGTGCAGACCTGGCCCAAGTCGTGGAGCACCAGGTGCACTGGTCACGTAACGAAGGCAATTTAGGGCTCTCCCTTATACCCATCAGAGCTAGATATTGGCCCAAATCAAACCCCTGGATTTGGACTTTGGGGTTATTTAAATCCACAGAATAAGTTTGTTGGGGCTAAGACCTAATTATCATTAAAGAAACTCCTAGTTTCATCATGAGAAACTCCTAGTGCGCTAGCCACAAGAGCATCCTGAGACTCTGGAACTGCATTTGGCTACTCTCTCTCTGACACAGATTCCCCACAGAACCCTGGCCATGTTACTTACTTTTTTCCAAATCCCCATTTGTAGAAACAGGAAGAATAATTACTCCTCTCCTCCCATCCCCTCTTTGTAGTCTTGAGTATTCAGGCCTTGAGCCTGAGTTGTTATAATGCACGGCCACAGGAATAATCCCACCCCAATCACATCTACCAGATTGAGCTCTGTCTGTCCAATAAAATAGTTACCATTATTTTTCTGCAGCTGGCAGATAATTTATTCACAATGCATTTTTTCCACTCATTCGGTCAGCTGTGCTCACCAATAAACCTGGGCTGATTCCAGGATGCATTATATTTAAAAGCCTGCCTAAGAAGGGCATCCAAACTGATAGGAGTTACCTGGTTAATATTAATATATACAGCTTCTTAGGGCATTTTAAAATTAACTCCTCCAAGCAAGAGACTCAGAGTAATGGTGACACTGTTGCCCTGCAGGTTAGAGGTACTATCTGGAGACACAGATGTGGGGTCTCCTCTGTGCACACCTCCATACACAGATAGGTGTGTACATAAAGGAACCACTAGAGCAGGGCTGAGGAATCTACGGCCCTGGGGCCGTATCCGGCCCCTGGCTTTCCTGGATCCAGTCCCCGAGGCTCAGGGCTCCCCTTCCCTCCCAGCATTGGGGAGCTGGCACTGCAGCCCTGTGGTCCCCCTTCCTCCCAGATACCACCCCCCCACTCCAGTCCTGCACCTACCACCCTCCCAGATCCACTAACCCCCACCCCAACCCTCTCCTGCACCCTCCCTCCCAGACGCAACACCCCAAGCCTGCTTCCCAGCAGCCCCTTTCCACACACCGAACTCCACATTTTTGGTCCCACCCTCAAATCTACTAGCCTGGCTCCTGCTAGGCTCTAGTGTGGGAAGGGAATGGGGAGGGGTTTATTTGGGGGCGGGAGGTTTGCTTCTCACTTTCATGCTGCCCCTGACTGATTTTTGTGGGTCAGCGGCCCCCAAAAAAAAAAAAAAAAAAAGTCCCCACCCTTGCACTGGAGGAGGCATGCAGAAAATACTCATTATACACCAGTGCCCACAGCATAGTCCCAAAATACAGCCATGTCAGAACACTCCGACTGTGCTGTCATTCCCGGATGTAGCCTTCATTCTTGGGAAGGCAGTCGCACACCGCACGATGACCTTTTAGAACCATGGCTGGCATTGGGACTGTCACAAACAGTGGGACAGATCTAAACCTGGCAACAGCAGGCAAGAAGACCCAGGCTCAGCTCCAGACCCCTGCCTCTTCTGAGGCCCCAGAGGGTTAGCAGTGTTCATCTGTAAGCCTTGGTCTAAACTAGGGAGTTATAGGAAGCAGCCTTCAACTTCCTGAAGGGAGGTTCCAAAGAGGATGGAGAGAGGCTGTTCTCAGTAGTGACAGATGGCAGAACAAGGAGCAATGGTCTCAAGTTGTGGTGGGAGAGGTCCAGGTTGGATATTAGGAAAAACTATTTCACTAGGAGGGTGGGGAAGCACTGGGATGGGTTACCTAGGGAAGTAGTGGAGTCTCCATCCCTAGAGGTGTTTAAGTCTCGGCTTGACCAAGCCCTGGTTGGGTTGATTTAGTTGGGATTGGTCCTGCCTAGAGCAGGGGGCTGGACTTGATGACCTTATGAGGTCTCTTCCAGCTCTATGATTTTGAAATAACTCTCTTTATTTAACAAGCGGAGCATCCACACCACCAACCTCGTTATTTCAAAAGAAGGGGCTGGTTCTTTCAAAATCTGCACTCCTGCTTCCCACGAGGAATAATGCTTATTTGGAAATAGTTCTTTCAAAATAGTGAGTGCGCGGACGTTCAGCTGCTGCTATTTCGAAATAACTGCTCCCCAGTGTCAGTCGAAGTAATTACCCCCCAGTGCTTCCTGGGGCTCTAGATCGAGGTAGCACATCCATATTAAGGGAGCCTGCCTTGGACTAATTTTGAGGCTTCCCTGTAGCGTGGGCACACTGTTGTGAAATAGTTATTTCGAAATAATTTCCTAGTGTAGACATGCCATTAGAGACTAACAAATGTATTTATATATTTTGCCCATGAAAGCTCATGATTACATAATCATGAGCTTTCATGGGCAAAACCCACTTCCTTCTTTTTCTGTGTTAAATTGTGGGGCTCCCCTTTTCTCTCCACTCTGCTCATCTGAGGGGATGGGCGGGAATACTTATCAATTGTAGTACCGGTGCTAATGAGGCTAATTGAGTGGGCTGGAAGAGTCCCATACTTAGCTTTTGATGTCCAGTGGGTGTTGAATGTAAGGAAAGCAGATTTTATAATGGCCCATCCATTTCATGTCTTTGTTCAAGCCATGAGTGATTGTGTCAAGTGCGCATAGGAAGGCCAGTTTCGCAGTCTCTCTTTTTGCAGTTGGTTTTTGAAAAGCCTTTGTAGCAGAATGGCTACTTTTAAATCCATTAATGACTGCCCAGGTAGGTTAAAACGTGCCCCCACAAGGTTTTCATAGAATCATAGAATAGTAGGACTGGAAGGGACCTCGAGAGGTCATCGAATCCAGTCCCCTGCCCTCATGGCAGGACTAAGTACTGACTAGACCATCCCTGATAGACATTTATCTAACCTACTCTTAAATATCTCCAGAGATGGAGATTCCACAACCTCCCTGGGCAATTTATTCCAGTGTTTGACCACCCTGACAGTTAGGAACTTTTTCCTAATGTCCAACCTAAACCTCCCTTGTTGCAGTTTAAGCCCATTGCTTCTTGTTCTATCCTCAGAGGCCAAGATGAACAAGTTTTCTCCCTCCTCCTCATGACACCCTTTTAGATACCTGAAAACGGCTATCCTGTCCCCCCTCAATCTTCTCTTTTCTCTTGTAGTCCTGGGTCAGCGATTTCTTCCTTGGAATATGGTGAAAACAACGATGGTCTAGGACTGCGCCAACCTCCGTGTCTGAGAAAACCAAAGCAATTCCTCATTTAAGGGTTCTCCTCGATAGTGTACAAGACCAATCCTCTTATTTTTAACGTATCGCCTTTCATTCCAAAGCCCTCCGCAAGGCAATATGAAAGAGGTCCAAAGGGTCATTTCATCCCCCCATTGCAGGGTAAATACCTTGGGGGAGAAGTGTAGGGTTGCAACAGTAGATTGCAGTGACTACTTCACCCACAGAGAGTGGCGCCAGGAATAAGAAGCCCTCTTATCTAAAAGACACTACCTCTGATTATAGTACCGCCCAGGTTCAAGACTCTCAGATTCCCTGGATCATGCTAGACCCAGAACTCAACGTGGGAAATCTGGGTCTTTTTCTGGTTTCCTTAAAAACCCTACATTTTAAAGACAGCTTTGTGGGCACACATCCAATCCCCCCTCATGATCTCCCTGCATCCCCCCTTTCATCCTTCTTCCGCTGACCTCAAGTACCCTGATGTGTGGCAACTTCTTCTGGCCATGGAGAAGCGTGCAAAGATAACAATATGTCGCCGTGATACAGAACAGGAGAGGAGGAATCTGCACACGAGCTTCGGCTGGTGAAGAACTCGCGTCAAGTGTTAATAGATGCATTTTCACCATTCCGGCTTGCCTCTCGGCCATTGTGACTAAAAAGGAGGCACTTAAGCACTGCAAAGTTTCCATGCACTTCGTTAAAGAAAGTAAAGATTTAGATGCTCATCTGAATCTCATTGGTCTATAAATTGGGCTGGATATCACCCAAGGAAGCCTGTACTTGTGAGATATCCTCTATTTCCTGGTCCTGGCTGAGAACACTGTGGGAAAAGCTTCTCTCACAGAACATTGGTGGCTCTACCCCTGGCCCCGACTGAAACCGGAAAACGGAGAGGCAGGAAAAACAGTTAAGCAGCATTTTTCAAGCCTCACAAAGAGCTGTCTGGGTTATTTTTATTGTATTCAAACCTGTTTGCCCACTGGAGAGTAACATTCAGCCAGTTATTCTCAGCAGAGGTAAGACGACTGAAAATTTGTCAAGCAAACCAGAAGAACACGGGACTAAGAATGCACCTTCTCTATGGCTGCCCCTGTAGATGGGGCAGCCAATGGGCAATTAACGACACTTAAACCAAACATGAAGGGCCAGGAACACTGAAATGTTGGGTTATAGACTCTTTCAGGCCCGTAAACGTTCTTCATACTCGCTACCAACCAGCTAGCTCTCTGCTCCTTCAGTGGGCTCTCTTTCTAGGCCTGTTATCTGATGCCTTATGACTCCCTTTGTCCAAGCTGATCCGTGGCCCAGAGATTTGTTTTTTGACCCTCGCCTTCCATGCCAATGTTATTCACGGAGCAACTTTGTTTTGTAGCAAAGCAGGCAAAGCAGTTGTTAGAGGGTGATTTAGTGAGTCATGTTTCCTCAAGAAGTCCGGGAAATGCTTAGCTGCTTTTTAACAAGTAGAAGGCTTCTCTGCTGACTTCCATAACCAAAATAATGGAGAGGAATAAGAAATCCTAGCAGAGTGGGGGGGGGGGGGGAGGGGAAGGGGAGGAGGACAACTTCCTCATGTCTGAATCTGTCCTAAATGGGAGAAGACAATTAGCCACATAGATCCTTTAAAAAAAATTACAGCTGTTTATGCAATTATTGGGAAATGCACTCTTCAAAAGTGTCCACCAAAAAGGGTTGCTTTTATTAAAAAAGGAATGGTTTCATGAAGGCACAACTGTAAGAAAGGCTGTAATTTGCCCAAATAAAACTTAATGTTGATTCACAAAATAGCTGTGGTTTATTGTGTAATGTGTGTGCTATGTGTTCTAATTTAATAGGCTTGCAATTATATTGAATCCATTTTCGTTGCGGAGCAACTCCGGGTGGTTCCCACAGTGTGCATCGGACGGATGCGACTTTGTGATAGGTCGTAAATCAGGAAAAAGGAAGAGGATTACCAAGGCAGCACCGAGAGTGGCTTCGGTGAAGAGCAAAATGATAAAACCGTCTCACAAAGCAGGAATAAAACGACTGTTGTACGAAATAGCCCTGGGAGGTCAATGGTGTTGTGCTGAGACGCTTTCCTGGATCTGATCAGAAAGACTATGGGGCACTTGTGGGGAAATTGGAACTAGAAGACCTCAAGGTAGCTCAGCAGGGACCTTCTGTCATTTAGGCCTTTTGAAAGGTGGTTAGTCACTCGAGTCCCATAGAAAGTCAAAGGGAGCAGTGAGGCTTCCAAATAGCACCCTTGTACCTCTGAAAAGATACAGACAGGTTTCTGAAGGAGGATTTCTTACACCTCTTCAAGAATGTTGCTGTTTAACACACGTGCCTGCCTTTCAAGAACCAAGATATGTGCAGGGATAAAAACCTCCAGCCCTCCTACGGTAGGGAAGAAAAGAGCAGGAAACAACAGAAAAGGGAGTGAAGAAATCCCCTACTACTTCTCTTTCCTCCTTTACATTGGACTCTTCTTACCTTCTTTCCTTGAAACACTGTGTTAGGAGAGCTCTGAACAAGCTCCATAAAATGGCATGAAGCAACCATCCGTCATTAACAGGAGTGTTGTGAGCAAGACACGAGAAGTCATTCTTCCACGCTGCTCTGATTAGGCCTCAGTTGGAGTGTTGTGTCCAGTTCTGGGCACCGCATTTCAAGAAAGATGTGGAGAAATTGGAGAAGGTCCAGAGAAGAGCAACAAAAATGATTAAAGGTCTAGAGAACATGAGCTATGAAGCAAGGCTGAAGGAATTGGGCTTGTTTAGTTTGGAAAAAGAGAAGACAGAGGGGACAGGATAGCAGCTTCAAGTATCTAAAAGGGTGTCACAAGGAGGAGGGAGAAAAATTGTTCTCCTTGAACGCTGATGATTGGACAAGAAGCAATGGGCTTAAACTGCAGCAAAGGAGGTTTAGGTTGGACATTAAGAAAAACTTCCTGTCAGGGTGGTTAAACGCTGGAATAAATTGCCTAGGGAGGTTATGGAATCTCCATCATTGGAGATACCAAGAGAAGGTTAGACAGACACCTGTCAGGGATGGTCTAGACAGTGCTTGCTCCTGCCGTGAGGGCGGGGGACTGGACTTGATGACCTCTTGAGGTCCCTTCCAGTTCTAGTGTGCTGGGATCTGTGACACTTTACAGGTACAGCCAATGGCCTGGCGTGCTCTGCTTCTGTGTGTGATTTTTCACCAGTTCAGCATTTCAGTGCAACGAGTAGTATCCACACGGAGAAGGAGGGAGAGGTTTCCTTCCTGGGTTATTTCAGATCCAAAATTCTTTTTAATGAAGATTTGCAAAATGGTAGCAACTTTTAGCCTGGTTTCCACTAGAACATTAGGGTGGCATAATGACAACAGTCACGGACTAGGTAGTTCGAATTAAAGCTCCTAATTCGAACTACCGTTACTCCTCATTGCAGGAGCTTTAATTCGAACTACCTAGTCCGTGCCGCGTGTAGCTGCGGGCAGGGAGTTCAAACTAGGGGGCATTTAAAAATGGCGGCGCCCGGGAACATGCAAATAAAGCCCGGGATATTTAAATCTCCGGCTTCATTTGCAAGTTCGAATGCCTACATTAGCCACCCTAGTTCGAACTAGGGGGCTAGTGTAGACATACCCCCTGTGAGTGGGCCTGGCTGTAGCCTTTTACGTACAGGCAAGCCCTTAGTGAGAGACAGTCCACCAGCCTTGAGGAGCCCACAATGTACTGAGACAAGCCACAGGGCAGGAGGGGAAAGAGCAGACTACAGGAGGGAAGCACCTTGCTCCAAGTCACGCCTGCTCATTGGCAGAGCTGAATCCAAGCCTCCCGACTCACAGTTCAGCACCCTACCCTTAAAATGGACGCTCAGCTTCCTCAGGGGTAGTTCACTTTACTCTAAACCAAAGTCCCAGGCTCCAACATCACTGCTCGTTTTCTGGCTCTCATCAATGTGACTCTGCCTACACAATACATGCATTCTTGTCCAGTAGAAAACCAATGTATATTTAATCACTACACAATAACCTTAACTCTGACCCACTGAGTTGTTACTACCGCAATATATGGTACTTAAAGTTTTCCTTGAAAGGGTACAGTTAAATGAAAATATCTTACTAGTTAACATTGTCTGACAGGGCTGCTCCCCACTCTGGCACTCCGAGTGCAGAAGGTGAGGGCCTGCAAGAGAGCTTAAAAAACCTTGCCTCCGCAGGCACTGGCTACAAAAACTTCCCCCCAGAATCACAATACACAGAATTTGGGGCGGGGGGGTGTCGCTGCCACCATCAAGTGATTTTTATCCCTAAAAAACGAGGGATGAACACTTGAACTCACCCCCAGCGGTACCCCAAGCTCTTTTGCCCTAAAAGAGCTCGACAAAAGAAAAGAGGAAAAACAAGCTGCAGTCTCTAGTCGCTGACTCCTCAGTCGGAGGCCTGCAGACACACACACACACACACACACACACACACAGACAGACCTGCCAGGACACAAGAATCAAATCAGCACCTTAAAAAAAAAAGTGATTTTTATTACAAAACAAAAGAAACTTGATAAAGCATCCTTGGTTGCGAGATGTTACAGAGCAACTAAGGAAAACAAATTAAAACACGGAGGCAAATCTCTGGGAGTGATGCTTAGATGGTAAATGGACAGGGGAGGCAGAGATTCACACAGAGCAGTTCAAACCAAACCACAAAATAAAGAAAAATTACCCTGAACACAACTAGAGTCACATTTCCCCCCCCTTTACTTACTTCCAATCTTCTTTTTGTTCAGTCCATTTCCATGCCTGGAATTCCTGGGAGACATGGCAGTCCTGCCTGGGTTTAAATCGTTCTGTGTCTCTCAGTCCCCGGGTTCTCTCTCCCTTCCTCTCCCCGCCACAAAAAGAATAGGCAAGGAATCTTATATAAATTCAGATTTCAACACTGCATGCCCATTGGTTCTCTGGCTCCCTGCCAACCCCTTTGCTAGCTACCTGAGTTTAACCCCTTAGTCACCAGGTGCTGATCAGCACTCCCCCTGACCATTAGAGTGTCAAACTGGCTAAGGGACATTGCAACATTCTCATGAAGACAGCAGTTATATATGTTCCATGCCCTGGGAGGCAGTGCTGCCTAGTAGATATGGCCCTGGAAAGGGGGGTGTCAGCCGTGGTAATAACAACTAGGAGATCCTGGGGCTGTAGGCAAAAATCACGCATGTTTGTGGCCTTCAATTTGAGGCTGCTCAGTGTAGGTCAGTAACTTAGTAGTTGCCATTAGCAACCTTAACTGGGGTGGGAGGTGTTAAGGATGGGAAAGTGAGTTTGTTTTTGGAACTTCTTGATGTTTTCTTGTTCCATTTTTCATTCGTTGCTTTTGCACAGGTGCACAGATACTGCACTGAGCTACGTTAAAAGAACACAAAGGCTCAGATCTAGCCAACAGATGCCCTAGCATAGACCCTGTGCCCACATCAGCACCCTGATGCCACCAAATCCAACCACTTCATAGCAGGGACGTGATCCCACAGACAAGCACAGTGCTCCTCTCTCGAGCATCCAAATGCAGAATCAGGACCTGGGCCTCAGAACATTTTTGTTTTGTTTTGTTTTTTTTAAGTATAAATACAGAGCCAGGAGCCAGATGCTCAGCTTTCCTTGAGTCTCCCTACATGCCATTCCAGGAAGCATAAAGAAGACTTCAAGCTGGCTTAAGTGGCTAACCAATGCGCTGGAGAATCCTCCAGCAATGCACTGTTAGCCTGGCTAGATCTGTGCCACCTGGCATTGCAAGCCAAAGTAAACAAGTCATGACCAAAGCAAAGGGGGGAGCAGCCAGAGGACTCCCGCACTCCAGCATTTCCCCCCTCCTCGAGGCCACTTGGGTTCAGTGGCTTGAGGAGAAAGGAGGAAAAGTGATGGCAGATCAGCGCTAATGGTCCAGCCCACCGATTAAACCCCATGGATGTTCTGGAACGAGGTACATTAGTGGGCACTAGCCCTATAACACCATTTTGCTAGGCTTTTTTAAAATTACCGTTGCAAGTTATCACGAGCGGCAGAATTTCATTTAAGAAAAGAAAAGAGTCTGACCCTGTTGCGTAAGATTTCAAACCAACTGCCCCTGTTTTTAATGCTACAATCTAATGTATCTTTTTCCATCTCTTCCGCAGGCAGGGAGCGGAGCGCCTTGCTAGGCCCACCACCACCAGACCCCTAGCATCGCTGGCGGCTAGCTGACCAGCCTGCCCCTTTTCTCCCCCCACAATGCTGCCTGCTCAGAAACCAGATGGGAGGAATCAGCAGGAGCACTGTAGTACGCAAGGTGCTAGTAGACATTAGTATTTGACATCCTGCCTTGCCTACATCTGCTCTGAACAGGGCTACTGCCTGGTCTGTAAGACACCAACCCGCCCCCTGGAGCCATGGCTACACATCACTCTCATGCTACCAAAAGTGGGGGGGGGGGGGGGATAGGGAGTTAAGCCAAACCAGGACAGTGAGAAAACAGCTGTTGCTGCTATTTGAAGCCTTACTTTTCTTTCTGTATCATTTCTAGCGAAGGGCCTGATCCAAGTATTGGCATCCTGCCAGCCAGCAAACTTTGGGGGAGGCTTAGAGGTGACCTTTGCCACTGGCGTTCATTTCTCCTTATGTTAGGGACCTTTCCTGGCCCCCACTTTCAGGGCAGCATTGGGGCAAGCTGCATTCTGCCCATGTAGCTTGCACCAGAATTAAGAGAACACGATTGCTACTTAGACAGGTCTCAGGTTTAAAACCCTTCCCTGCCTCCCCCTGGGACTAGCACTTTCCACATCAACACAAAAGAAATTGTTCTCTTCCAGCAAGAGCAAACTTTACCTATATGTGCTTTTCTAGCTTTCTGATTCAGGAACAAACCAAACCAGAGAGCCCTTTACTTACTGCAGGTAAGGCTGTTCCTGGAAGGCCCGGAAGAAGTGAGGGTTGAAGTGACAAGAGGTGGTAACAGCTGGAAATCTAGGTAACCCTACTATAAAGAACAGGTGGCTGCCATCTTCCCATTTGTGGAGTGCATAAGGCAGCTCTCCACTAAACTCCTGCAGCTGTCTGCACTGCCTTTGGTGTGTCAGGCGCATGTAGGGAGAGTGCTCCATGTGTCATTGATTGATTGATTGATGGATGTAAAACCCCTTGCCCCCATGTGGGAGGAAGGCAGATTTACAGCCTCGCTGTGATTCAAATGCGTGTTCCGGGCAAGATAGCCTCTGATGCTTTGAAAGTAACAGAGGGCCCTGCTGCTAGGTAACTCAGCAGCTAGGTAACTGAGGTGTCTGAGGGGTAGGTAGAGCGCTGCTACCCAGCATAAAGTCAGTATAAGAACAGGGGCAGCTGGATGAGCTGGGGGGTTTGGAACAAGGGTCCAGAGCTACTTGGATAGTTCAAACCCAGCGAGTGGGTAGCGAGCGGGAGCGTGTGTCGCGTGCTGGCTGCTTGGAGGCCTCATGAAACGTGTCTGTGGCCCTAAAGCCCCTCCTAGGACACAGGCATCCAAACTGCACCCAAACCCACCCCCACGGGCGGCCCCTGTTGCAGGAGCGCCAGCTGAGGAAATAAGAACACGAATGGGCATGAAGCCAGACCGCCCCTCCTGGCTTGAACACTGGGAGCTCCCACGTAGGCCTGCAGCAGGCTGGCCACACGTGCCTTGGCTAACGCCCTGCCAGGCCAAGTGAACAGAGAAAGGGAACGGGGTGAAATAAAAGCAGCCGGTCCAAGCAGGGCTCCCACAGCCGCTGCACACCCCAGGGCTGGGGGGGTCCTGGAAAGGGTGGGGCCTCAGGTGGAAGAGGCAAGTCTGGGGGCAGCCAGCCCTCCATGCCCCCTGGAGTATGCCAGGCCAGCCCCCCATATCCTTAGAGCATGGGTGGGCAATAAAAAGGCGGCAGTTCACCAGGGTTAGCCCCGGCAGGCCACGACTGCATTTGCCTGCACCTCTGCAGGTATGGGCGATGGCAGCTCCCATTGGCCGCAGATCGCTGTTCCCAGCCAATGGGAGCTGCAGGAAGTGGAGTGGACCAGGACTGCTTCCCTCAGTTCCCATTGGCTGGGAACAGCGATCCGCGGCCAATAGGGGTTGCAATTGCCCTCACCTGTGGAGGCGGAGGCAAATATAGCGGTGGCAGCCAGGGGCTAAGCCTGGTGGACCCGGATCCAGCCCGTGGGCCAGTATTTGCCCACCCCTGCCTTAGAGCCACCTGGAGCGCACCACAGGGTGCTCCGGCAGGGATGCAAAGGGCCCAGGGCCCCAGCCGCTGCCGTCACCGCATAAGCAGCAGGAAGCCCCAGGGGAACTGTTCCCTTTGCCCCCCACCCCTCCCCCCCCAGAGGCCAGAGGGAACCTTTTCGCTTTCTCTTCCATCGTTATCAGACTTCTGAAAACCAACTTGTTTAGGCTGAGTTTCCTGAACTTCCACCGCATGACTCATGGCCTGACTCGGAGCGAGCTCTGGGTGGTCCGACTGCAAGGCCTTTTTCATGGGAGACGGCTTGAAAGCCAAATGAGGGCTGTTGGACGTGCTGATTTACTGTTACCAAACAGCCATTAGGTTCAGAAGTGGTGCTGGGGCTTGCGTTCAGAGAATTTACCCTCAGGACAGTGAGGACCTAGAACAGGGTCCAATAGCTAGTAAGGACTAAAAAGTCCTGGCTACATGTATTAAATGACTCAATCTGGCAGCGACAAACAATAGTGGAGGTCTAATTTCATAGCTTCTTCCTAAAACCTAAATCACATTTCAAGACTCAATTAGCTTCCAGATTTATTCCCGGGAAAGTGGACATGAAATTAAAACCAAAACCAAAAACACCCCCTCTCAACCTGGACCCCTCCTCGGACGTCGCCATTCCATCGCGCATTGGGAGCCTGAACCCCAATGCTGTGCTCTCATGATGCCCTGTCAGCGCTACCGGCCAGGAACTGGGTTCAAAGAAAAGTCACTAACAATGTCCAAGTTGAGTGAAGAGCAAAAATTACCCAGCAGAAACCGTGCGCAGTGAGCGGGCTGCCAGAAAGTCATTCGTTTTTATAAAGCCAAGATGTTATTAGTCTCACAGGACACTGTGCACTGACCCCCGTTGAAGTGACGCTCTCACATCTGACTGGCAGTGCAGGCCTGAGGGACACTGCAGCTAGGGCAGTGCAGTGGAGAATCAGGCCCGGGGTTCTCCTCTGTGTCCTGCTAAGCGAGAGGGTGTTTTCGACAACGCCAAGTCAATGCCATTGCAGTTGCACCTTAAAAATAAAATGATAACCGTGTGATAGCACTTTTCTGCATATTAACCTGATCCAATGGGACAGTAGGGATGTAAAATCCCATTTAATCAGCTAAGAACAGAAGAACGGCCAGACTGGGTCAGACCAAAGGTCCATCTAGCCCAGTGTCCTGTCTGCTGACAGCGGCCAATGCCATGTGCCCCCAGAGTGAACAGAACAGGGAATCATCAAGAGAGCCCTCTCCTGTCATCCATTCCCAGCCTCTGACAAACAGAGGCTAGGGGCCCCATTCCTACGCATCCTGGCTAACAGCCATTGATGGACCCAACCTCCATGAATTTAGTTCTTTATTGAACCCTGGTCTTCACACCATCCTCTGGCAAGGAGTTCCACAGGTTGACTGTGCGCTGCATGAAGAAATATGTCATGTTTAGCCACTTAAATGGGGGTGAGCGGGTGGCTGCTCCAGCCTGGTTGGGATGAGTGTCCCCTGCCTACCACGCTGCAGGCTGCTCTGGCCTGTTCAGACCCACCGTGGGAAGAGGCTGCTTGGGCCAGGCTGGGCCTGTTGCACTGCGGCACAGGGCAGGGGCTGCTCTGGCTTGGCCAGGCCCACTCCACTGCACTGTGGGCCGAGACCTGCTCCATCCTGGCCAGGCCGCCAGTTAACTGGTTAACTGCTGACATCCTTACTGGCCAGTTGGTCTCCCGCTGTGGAGGAGTAAAGGAAAACCCGGTCAGCCAGCCGGCAGATCTGAAGACTGGATACAGAACCCCACCATGCATGAAGATGATTGGGCGTAGTATGTGTTTTCCAAATATCATCAAGATCCACCCCTAATTAAAATGTATGAAAAGGAAAAAAAAAGGGGTGGGGGGAGACTATGAAACTGTCACACTTCAGCACAGGGAGGGTGGGAGGATGGCAATGGAATTCTGCAAGATGGCAACCTTCATCATTATGACCTGGGTACGTCAGAGCTACAGAAGTGCTTGCTGGGACTTGTAGTCTCCACAGGCAGAACCCGGTCTCCATCAAAAGTGAGGGGTAGCACACACATGATCAGTTTTATGGAATCTCCTGTGGGTTTCTGGTAAGCTGCCGTTTTTGGACCCTATGTGAGCAAATTTGGGTGCTCTGCTTAAAACGGCACCATCAGCTTCTAAAGCCCTAAACACAAATATGGTAAAAAAGAACAAGTTTTATGAATCCTAACACTGCAATTATTCTCATAACATGAAAGACTAAGGGTATGTCTACAGTGCACGGCTATTTTGGGATACCTCTGGTATCCCGAAATAGCTACCACGCGTTTACACAAGCCGCCTGTTATTTTGAAATATTTTTCGAAATAGCGAGCGTGCTATTTTGCCATCCCGGTAAACCTCTCTGCACCAGGTATAGGGGATGGCTCAAAATAGCATGTTATTTCAAAATAGATTTGAGAGAAGAGACGCAATTTGCGTTGCTCAAATTGCGTTTTCTTATTTCAAGTTTAGGGTGCTGTGTAGATGCACCCTCTGGGTATGTCTAGACTACATGGCTCTGTCGAGAGAGAGCCATGTAAACTAGCTTACCCGACATAGTCAATGAAGCGGGGATTTAAATATTCCCCACTTCATTAAAATAAAAATGGCCGCCGCACTGTGCCGACAATCAGCTGATCCGGCACAGCACGGGAGTCTAGACGCGGATCGGTCGACAAAGGAAGCCTTTGTCGACCGCTCCTGTAAATCTCGTTTCACAAGGCATAAGGGAGCTTCCTTTGTCGACCAATCCGCGTCTAGACTCCCGTGCTGTGCCGGATCAGCTGATTGTCGGCACAGTGCGGCGGCCATTTTTATTTTAATGAAGCGGGGATTATTTAAAGCCCCGCTTCATTGACTATGCCGGGGTAAGCTAGTTTACATGGCTCTGTCAACAGAGCCATGTAGTCTAGACATACCCTAAAGGACTAATGGTAACAGAAAGCGGTTTGGCTTGGTTTTCTGATTATTTGGATGTAAACTACCTTCCATCCTGTTTTATCCAAACCCTGAGAAAATGGCCTGTACGGGTGAATTAGAAAATGAAATTTAGCCCTCTCTCTTCATTGCTTAGACAGACTGAAATGCGTGAATGCTGGCATTTTTCAATGAGGTAGAAGGCATTCAGTGTCTATCTCTCATTAAATTTCAATAGGCTTTGGACTTCTAACTAGGAAGGAGGCAAAAAGAACTTTGAAAAAGGCAAATAGACAGCATGAATGGTGAACCGTCAATTAGACCTTTTTCAAAGTTAAATAATCAAACTATCAGAAATGGAGTAAGGGAGAACTGTTCTTTTTTTAAGAGGTGACTACGTCAAAGTGGCCTTTTCAAACACTGCATGTGACAGATGTAGACTGTGATGCAGACGGGACAGCCTTCTGCAACAAGCTAAGCAAAAAGATCAATATAGTATCTCTAGCGCTAGCTTTCAGTGATGGTTGCATGTTTTGACACCATCCTAACAATAGTTGTAAAATAAACAGAGATGTACACGATGAATATTGATGCGGCATGACCTCAACCAATCTGCTCCTAATTAAATATCATTTAAAGCATGATTATAATTTGGAAATGATCATGAAAATGGCATTGTGGCATTCCAAGCTTGTATCGCACTCACTTCCCAATCAAGTTTGCTTATTTTACAAGTGAGATTTTTTTTTTAAACTGCCCAAATATAACACCACTATATAACTATGTGGGATGCCCCGACTTTGAGTACTGTATGCAGTTCTGGTCAAACCGTCACCAAAAGGATGTACTAGACTTGGAAAAACTCCAGAGGAAGGCAACAAAAATGATTAGGGATATGGAAGAGCAAAAGACTGGGAATCTTCAGCTTAGAAAAGAGATGATTTAAGGAAGGCTACAATAGAGGTCTGTAATACAATGAATGCTGTGTAGAAAGTGAATACGGAAATGCTCTTTGCCCTTTTGCATAACACAAGATCTAGGAGTTACCCAAGAAATTATTAGGCAGCAGGTTTAAAACAAACAGAAAGTAGTCCTTCTTCACACAATGCAATCAACCTGTGGAACTCACTGCCAAGGGATGTTGTGAAGGCCAAAAGTACAGCTGGATTAAAAAATGAATTAGAAAAGGTCATGGAGGATAGGTCCATTGATGGCCAATAGTTGAGATGGTCAGATTTGCAACTTCATGTTCTGGGTGTCCCCAAGTCTCTGACTACCAGAAGTTGGGACCGGACAACAAGAGATGGATCATTTGATAAATGAGCCTGTTCGTTTTGTTCCCTCTGAAGCATCTGTCCCCGGCCACAGATGGAAGAGACGACACAGGGCTAGCTGGACCATTGGTCTGGCCCAGTCTGACCGATCTTTTGTTGGTATGGCAACATGCCTGATCCTGGGACTTGAGAGCTGAGCAGTACTCCGCCTGGCGTGTGCATCCTCATTCGTTATTGCCATGAAATATAATGGGCCAGGTTCCCCAAAATCACGGCATTCACTTAAGTTCATTCGTTTTTTTAAAATAATACATGTGGTGTTCTTTTGACGTGCTTCTAGTATATTGACTTTCTGGGGTCATGTTTTTCTCTGTAATTGTCAGGGCAAGAAACTAACTTTTTTTAAATGAAAGCTGAAACTCTCACTTGATCATAGGACTGCAGACATTGTGGCTGTATGAAAACAAACATGGGGGAGACTCTAAACTGCAAGAGGTCATCACGGTGGCAACGAACAATGCCATTAAACACCTGTACTGATAACAACGCAGGAGTCAGAAAACTTCCCACTATGATTCCACAGCCGAGTGGGCTTGGGAGTGCGGAATAAAATGTAGGAAAATCACATCTCTCATCAAAAAAGTCAACAGATTTCACCCTGAATTCACAAGGGCTGCTAAAGCAGAAAGGCCTTTTGTCCAATCACTTTTCTGATCACAATCCAAATCTGATTACAAAACAATGGTCTGCCCTCTTAGTTTAGTGGCTAAAATATAGACTGTAGGTTGAACCTTTCTAGTCTGGCATTCTCTGGTCCGGGAACATCCATGGTCTGGCATGATTTTAGTTAGCCAGGTGTCCACTTATGGGTGTGGCCAGGTTTTCCACGGTCTCATAACGTTTGTTTATAGCCACCAGTCCTGGCTCCCAGTGCTCTGTGCTGTTATTTAGTTCTAATTTACCCCTAAATGTCTTCTAAGAGCCCAGTAAGCAGTGGAAGGGTTGGAAATGCTGCTAGACCATATTGAGCTCCCGTGGTCCAGCAAATTCTCTGGTTCGGCACCGGTCAGGTCCGGAGGGTGCCGGACTAGAGAGGTTCAACCTGTAGAAGAGTGGCAGTACAATGTTTCCCAACACCACTGTTCCAGTATGCCAGGGCAGTGTTTCAAAAGTGACTGGAGATCTTGGCTGTTCCCATTTTTGGGTGCTGATTAAGCCATTTAAAAGGCATATGATGTTCTCAAATGGGTGCTCAAGCATTTTAGGCACATAAGCACGGCCATACTGGGTCAGCCAAAGGTCCATTAGCCCAGTGTCCTGTCTTCCCACAGTGGCCAATGCCAGGTGCCCCAGAGGTAAGAAACAGAACAGGTGATCCATGCCCTGTTGCCCAGTTCCAGCTTTCAGAATATCAGGCTGCTTCACGGAATATCAGCTTGTGCATTCCATAAATCAGGGGCAGGGAACCTCAGGATCCAGCCCCTGGCTTGCCTGGATCCAGCCCGAGGCTCAGGGCTCTCCAGCCACCATTGGGGAGCCCATGGTGGTACTCCAGCCCCACCCCCGCTCGTCATACCCTGCAGTGCTGGAGCACACAAAATCTAGCAGCCTGGGACCCCTAGGCTCAGGTGTGCGAGAGGCATGTGGGGAGGGTCTTTCTGCTTCTCAGTCAGAGAGAGGTGTTTTTTTTGTTTCTCAGTTGTGTGCGGCCCCTGACTGATTTTTCTGACCCTAAAAAGGGTCCCCCACCCCTGCCATAAATGGAGGCTTCTAAAACTCCCAGTTGCTTTTTACAATCTTGGGCTTTTCCACTAAGAACTGGAGAGAGACTGAATAGCTACAAGCAGCAGAGGCAGCAGAGAGGGGGGAGCAGGTGGGAAGAGCCGGTTTTGAAGCCGGCTCTCCTCATGTGTTGTCTCCACGGAGCTGCCTGCCCCCCTGCTGCCTTCCACAAAGGCAGTGAGGGGGGCAGGCAGGAGCCAGTGATGGAGGACAGCTCCCACCGAAGCATCCGTTCTGCAGAGTCGCCTCTGCCCCCACCCCTGCCCCGCTGCTGCCTCTATCAGAGGCAGTAAGTAGCGTGGGGCAGGGGAGGCTGCCGTGGAGCATCCTCTGTCCGCAGTGGACCCAGGCTTGCCATGGACAGAGGCTGCTCTGTGGGATGCTGGCACAGCCTCTGTCCACAGGGAGCTTGACCTCTGCGGACAGGGGCTGGTGCCGCCCTGCGCTGCTCCCTCTGATACAGAGGCAGCAGCACGGGAGAGCAGGGCTGGGAGCGCACTGGTTGCCGGCCCCCGGGGACTATCGAATAGTCGCGTAACTGATAATATTTGATGCAGTTACACAACTGTTCAATTCATCACTAACATCCCGAAGACACACGCAGACTTCACTACATCCCAACCAGCATACTTGTTTTCCCAACTGGAATACAGGCCAGCACGCAAAACTACATTTTCAAACACATTTTCTTTCATCTTTTTTTCCACCCCGTTGCTCTTGGCCTCCCTTCATGTATGAAGCATTGAAGACAACTGGAGCCCTCTAGTCAGAAAGGAGCTGTTTTTTTTTTTAAAGTGAATTGGCCTGGATTCGAGCCTGCAATCTGCACTCGGGAAAATCTAAATTGACTCCAGAATGCCTGAGGAGAGATGGCTCAAAACTTCTATTTAAAGTCAGAAAAATAACTGTTCTTCCCTCGTTGGAAAAAAAAAAAAAAGACAATAAAAAACCCTCTAATGCGAATACTTTATTATCAATGAGTGACTGGTATTAGCTTTTTGTCTGGTATTAATAATATTTCCAAAAACCATACATCAAAATTAAGGGCTTTCTCCTATTTTTGCTGTATAATTTTTTTAAATCTGTATTGTAAGAATTATATAAGCCAAAGTGCATTTTCCTTTTTTTGTCCATATACACATTGCACCATACATAAATAATTACATTGTAAAAATGACTCCATAATTACAAGTATAATATATATTTTCATATAATATATAAAACTTTATATTAAATCTAGGTAGATGATATTTGGGATAGTCTGTTTCTCTCTCTCTTTCTCTTTTCCTTTCTTTCGGCAGAGGTTGATTGTTATCTACTGTTGCTGAGTAATATCTCTAACCAGCAAGGACAGGACGTGATGAACTGTCTGGAATAACATGGCCCCCATCCTTTCGCAAAGCTTATCCGAACGCTGTTTGGGTCGTAGGGCCCATCTGCATAATCCAGATCCGTGGCATGTTGTAAGAGGCAAGACTTCTCGTAATCAAACACCTTTATCGAATAGCCAGGCATCACTTTGCGCACTATTAAAGTCCTACAATTGGGGATGTCCAGAGTTGGGGAGTTGACAAAGATAGGGTGCTCACTGCGATTGTAGGCCCATACCCCGTCTGGCTCTTTGCTAAGTAAAATCCCATAGCCGATTTTGCTCCGAGTCCTTCTAACAGTTTCACTCCTATTTTCCAGGGTTAGCTGTCCGAGGCAGAAGCCATTTCCTTGAGGTAGGTCATAAAATATACTGACAGACTGTTCATACACTGTGTAGAGGCGTCCCACGCGAGTCCGATGTTCCCAGTAGGCAACGTTACACCAGTGGCTCTGCTTAATGGCATCCGGGGACATACTGGCATCTGTGGGGGGGGGGAAAAAAAGCAAAGGAACATTCAAAGGTTGCTCATATAGCAGTGACTGATTTCAAACCAACAGCTCTATTCTCACACACACACACAAATAACCCATTTAATAATGATCACAGCTTGAAAATGACACAAGGGAAGAAACCCCAAGCTAAATCGACCCTACGGCAAATCCTCTGTGCTCACACCAGGGCCATCAAATGGGGTTGCCAGATGGTTTAACCAAAAATACCAACCCCGCCCCCCCCCCCCCCAAAAAAAAACCAATGGGGAAAAAATTCTGTTGAGAAAAACAGAAAGGGGGGAGACCAAAATTGTTGAGAAGAAAAAGGACCCTGAGCGTTAAGCAAAAAAATATGAAAAAATATAAATAATAATAATAATTAATAATAAAGGCCCCCTTCAGAAACGGTTTTGAGGCTTTTTTGGCCCTAACAGGCTGCCGGTGGCCGTCTGCCATCTTGTCTTCCTGCTCCGGGCCAGACAGCCCCACTGCGGAACCAGGTAAGCACCTGGGATTTTCGCCTCCTGGCCGGGAAAAAAATCAGAAAATACCGGACATTTTAGGTGTCTGGTATTTTCTAAATTTTTTTACTGGCGAGGAGGTAAAAATACTGGACTGTCCGGGTCAATACCGGACACCTGGCAACCCTACCATCAAACTATCCCAAGCGACTTACCAAAACACATAACACTTCCTCTTTTTCACTGAGAGCATGTCTAAAAGCCACAAGCAGGCTGGACCTTTTCGTGCTCGGTGCTGTGCAAACATACAAACAACCAGGGGCGGCCCGTGGCTATAGGTGGACTCGGCCGCCGCCTAGGGCGCCGCCGCCCCGGGCGCCCCCGATGACGTCAGTCCATTGACGGCCCTGCAGTCGGGGGCGCCGATCGCGCGCTCCGCCTGGGGCGCTAGCTGCCGCAGCCGGCCTCGAGCCGCTCCAGCAGACAACGATCCCTGTCCCAAAGTGTTTGCAGTCCAAAAGACAAGACTTAGCAGGAGGAGGATACAAATCAAAGGGGCCAGAGTGGAGGGTCAAGAGTCACAAAATAAAAATGTAACAGGTTGTGCAAACTCTTAGCGGGTGAGTAAAATCCCATTTAAAATGATATAGCTGGCCCACCATAGGGAGATGGTGCTCCAGCCGGATCCACCGCACCACAAGCAGCTCTGACCAGGCTGGGTGCGGGTTAGCCAGTTACCGGTAGGCATCACCCGGTAAGGTGGATTTGCTAAAATCCCATAGCTTACCAGTTAACCGGTCACCCGTTTACATCCCTACTGATCATCCGACACCCGATTCATGTGAATTCCACTGCATACTTGGTCTGGCCACTATGGTGCACGTGGTATTCCATATTGTACACTGTCTCCCATCTCGTGATCACAGTAAGTGTCACACACAGCTGGACCACTGCACTGTTTCTCAAGTGCTAAGAGAACCAAAGCAAGTTCCTTCATGTTACACCTGTTGTCAGAGGCAGGGGGAAGTATTTTATCAGAACACCAGGCAGTAAGCTCCCACATTGACTTAAACATTAATCATCTCTGTTGACAATCCAGGACACCAAAGGACACAAAATATCTGTGAAATGTTTTTCAACTAACTTTTGAAAACAGAAATTACTTCAGTCAGGCCTACTTGGTCATAGTCACAAAACATGTAAACCAACGTACCTTTGTTTGCAAAGGCAAACTCATGTTGACATGAAATGCATGGATATACCCTTGAAATGTTACTACCTGCCACGGTAAAGGATATGAATGCAACTATAGTTTGCCAAAATCATTCGCTAGGAGAAATCATCCAAAGGCTCTGGTGTCACCCTAGTGAGAATAAGAAATGTAAGGCCCGCTTTCATGGCAGCGGTAGAATATCTTCCATAAACTACACACATGTATGTGTGCAACCTTAACTGGGTGATCTTCCCACCAACAAGAAGCCTCCTCTTTCTCTGAGCCACGTTCAGTGAAGAATGGAGGTACTGGGACAGTGAGGGGCGCCTTTAAAATTCACGCTTATTATTATTTACAGGACCTCTCGAAACCGTAACGGAATTCACATCTCTTAAAAGGGTCCTTAAAAGGTGAACCAAGCTCTTCCCAAATGCATGGACCTGATGAATACAGACTCCCCCCCCCCCCAAAATCGGCTCTGTGATTTCAAGGATGACTGAATAATAAATAGATTCTTCATCCATGGTCTCCATTCTTCAGCTGCAATGCCATTAGATTTAGCTTAGATCTTCCGGCTACTATTAATACACAGCATACGTGCTCCCCTGTCACAGTGCTCTCAGCATTCAAAACACTCATGACATGCGCATATTCCACCCCCCGGAAAAGTGAGCTTTGCACACTTTCCTTCGCTGACAGTAAGCTCTTTTTATGGAGGTGCACTTTGGACTAAGATTTTTCTGCTTCCAATTGGTTTAGTGCTAAATGGTTTACTCCGTTGGCAAAACTGTGCTTAGCGACAAGTGCCGCGCTTAACTAAATAAGCAAACACGACATAAAGGAAACAATTACTTCATTTGTTACTGCATGGAGGGGGCGGGGAGGAGAGGAGGCTGGTCTTTTAATAACCAAGCTAAGTCGGCCACTTCTGTATAAAATAGGACTAACATTTTTGTTCCGGGCCAGGGTCTCAAGAGTTACAAACCCGGCACGAAGCTCTGCGTTGAGTCAGCCTTGTTCTGTACCCTGCATTAAGCTCCCTGACAATATATCACAAGACCGTGGCCTCTTGACCTCGCTGCCTTCATGCCATCAAGTCTGATTAACTCACACACAGAGTGATGCCATTATTTTGCTTCAGAGACTCTATTAAGGCACCGGATTTAAAGCACAGGCCTACAGCCCCAGTTCTTTTCATTCTCAAATTACACTGGAGTGGAATGGGCTTTCCCTCCCATTAACGGCCTTTGAATGAAGCGGCTTTGTGAGAGTTTAACTTGAGTTGTAACTCTACAACTTTAAAGCAGGGCCGGGGGGGCGGAGGAGGAAAAAAAAGGTAGATAATTGGGCTTTTCCACCGCTAAACATAGAGGTGGCCTGGCCCAAATCTGGCTGTATGCTGCAAGACAAGGCTGGGGTATGTTCACTGTCCAGCACCAGCCTCTTTAGGTGGACGCTCATGAGCTGTCCAAGGCACAAACCTCAACAGGAGGAGACCGGCTCTTCCCATCCCCCACACATCTGTTTGTAGAAGCTCCAGGCCCCATCCATGTGAACGGCTGCCAAGCAGAAGCACCAGCCTTATTTCTTCAGAGCCCCCACCCTGAGGGCTGAAGGTCTGGAGGCTCCCTTGCTCTCTGAGGTGGCTTGTCTGAAGGAGCAAGCCAGTGCTCAGTTGCTACCAAAAATTCAGGGTGTCGTCCTGGTCCCCCTGAAGTAAAGGGCAAAACTCCCGGTGATTTCAATATGGCGAGGATTTCACCTCAGAGTAGACTGGGGAGGGCTAAAGGCATCTTTTTGGCTCTACCGCTGCTCCGCTTGTAAACAGGATTTCTCAGAAGCTGCATGCTCAGAACCTGTAACTCTTACGCGAAGAAATGTGCCTGAGTGCCTCTGATGAACAGGGTACTAAAACTCTGGGTGAAAAATAATGCAGAGCTGAATTCATTAATATATTACCCAGGCGATATATTCTAAATTAGATTCTTCCTCACAGGATCTTAGAAAGAAAAGATGCAGAACAGGGGTGTGAACGGGAAACCGGTTAACTGGGTTTACGGGAGCAGACTTCCCCCCTGGCCTGAGAGTTGCTCCGGCCCCAACAGGCCCTCGTGTGGGGCCGCCAGCCAGCAGCTTGCCCCGTGCTGCTGGGGCCAGGAACTGAGAGCTGACAGCTCGCCCCCCGAGCGGCTGAGACCAGGAGTCAAGACCCGGCAGCCTGCCCCCACAGCGGCTGTGGCCAGTAGCCGAGAGCCGGCAGCCCGCTCCCCCAATGGCTGGGGCCAGGAGCTGAGAGCCAGCAGCACATCCTGAGCAGTTGGGGCCAGGAGCCCAGGGCCGGGAGCTAGCCCCACAAGACTGGGAGCAAGCTGGCAGCCCTGTGTGGCTGGGGCCTAGGGATGTAATAGTGTAGACGCTTTTGCTTATCGGTTAATGCTATAGACTACACGCATTTCCTTCCCCCACCTCAGCCAGTAAATTTTTTAGCAGATTGGCCAGCAGCCTGGCTCAGTCCTGGCTTTTGCTAGGTCCGGGACGTACCCCTGCTGTGGTTCTGCATTTAGAGTGTATTAGAAGCTGGGCGGGCAGGCAGCCCGGCTCCATTCTGGCTCATTCTGGGTCCGGGAGCTCAAACCCAACCCAGACAGGGGCTGCTGCCATCCTGCGCTGCTGCCTCTGTATCAGAGGCAACAGCAGAGGGCGACAGGCAGCCGGTCCGCGAGGGGAGTTGGTTTTTAAAGTGGCTCTGCTCACGGACCAGCTCCCACCTGGCATCCTCTGCTGCTGCCTCTGATACAGAGGCAGCAGCGTGGAGTGGCAGGGGGCTCCTCAGAAGTGAGGCCGGAGCGCACTGGCTGCTGGCTCTGCCCCCGGGGCAGAATAGAATAGCCGAATAACTGATAAGGATTCATGAGGTTAATCGACTATTCAATTAACTGATATTTAACATCCCTACCAGGGACCAGGAGCCAGCAGTCAGCCCCACACAGCTGGGGCTGGGTGCCGGTGGCTGGGCCTAGGGGCCGGCAGCCAGCCCCGCACAGGGCTGGGAGAGGGAACCCCGTGGGCTGGTGCGGTCCCCAACCCGGGATCACTCTCAGTCAGTTAACCAGTTAAACATTAGGTCAAACTAACGTTTAACTGATGAACTGGGATTTTACACCCTAATGCAGAAGGCCTATTAGTTAATCCAAATCCAGCTCCCAAGATTGTTCTCAGCAGCATGTTTGAAAAGCCCCTAACAGTGGCACCCCCCTTCCATGAGGCCATCATGACAGAGCCTAATAGACCTTACATCGCATTTCTCCCCTAGTGTAGACCTGGCCTCAGACCTACTCCTTAACCACTGACCCATCCTTTGGTGCATGTCACTTCCCTTGTCAGTCTTTCAAAAGCCAATTAATACAGACAAGAATTTAGCAGCAATATGATAGGATATGTAGTCCCGCTTGACGGCCCCCTACTTTCACTGTCAAAAGGCAAACAGCTGCCTGATGGAATAACTAGAGAATGGTTAATGTTGGGGCTGCCGTTTTCAATGTAGAATCAAGAGTCTGGTGCCCAAATGCTACAGAATGCAACTGGGAGTTAGTGGTCTACCTCACTTAGGTGTCTTTGAAATTTGCAGCCTGACTCCAGAAGATCAGCAAATTACACAGGCAGAGGAAGTGGTGAAGACCAGGACTTTAACAGGGTACAAAAAAGAACTAGATAAATTCATGGAGGTGAGGTCCATCAATGGCTATTAGCCAGGATGGGTCGGGATGGCGTCCCTAGCCTCTGATTGTCAGAGGTTGGAAATGGATGACAGGAGACGGATCATGTGTTGATTCCCTGTTCTGTTCACTCCCTCTGGGGCACCTGGCACTGGCCACTGTCAGAAGACAGGACACTGGGCTAGATGGACCTTTGGTCTGACCCAGCGTGGCCATTCTTATGTTTTTATGACTGAGGAAATGGGAGTCTTTTGTTCTCACATTGAAGTCGTACCCGTGTTTTTCTTCTGTAATCATAAATGACATTGTTAAGGCTGTATCTCTCGCCATCCCTCACACAGACATCCCCAGCGATAAGAAAGAGGTTTATTCAGCTCTTGACTGGCTCACGGGCAGTCACAAGGTTAGCCTTTCCTCATCTCGTAAACTCTTCAGCTCATAACAGCATATCCCGTCCTGGACTCGGCAATGTTTTAGTCCAATGTTGAAAATCAATAGGCCGCGCTGTAAAAGGTCTGCCATATGCCTTGTGACACACTGAGAGCGCGGAGACGCTGGGACACACTGAATGCAGTTAATTGTCAAATCGTTGGACGGAAGCTGAAGTTTCTGTTCAACTAAGAAAATTATTCTTGGGAAGTAACATCCAGCACAATCACATAACTTAGCTCTGTGGCTCGACACATCACACTGACCAACATAAACAAAAGTCCCCTTACAACCTGTTTGCTTTGGACTCCAAAACAAAAAACCGAATCCCAGCTCCGGCAAATTTCCCTTCCATCTTCCTAGATGGCTGGAAACTGTTCAGTGAGTCACTATATAATAAAGAGTCCTTCCAAGTTCTCCAGACTGTTCACAACACAACGAATTTGTAAACACAAGATTTTTTTTCTTTAACCCTTTGTCAAAAGACTTTATCTCCTTTACCATCTCGAAAGGACATACAGCCCCTGGCTTGTGGGGGAATTAAATGATGAGCAGGCTTACTCTTACTTCATCCACGGCGCTGTGAGGAACTTGTATCCAAGCACATCAGTAAATACTGTTGGCTAGACTCTGCTCTTCCCAAAACATGTCACAGTGACTTGCCAGCCACTCATCATGGGACCATGCAGTTTTGGGAGACCGATTCAAAGTTAATTTTGAATTATAAACATGTGTTTGGATTCAAATATGACATTTTTCAACCTCACGCATCTCTAATCAGAATGAAGACCAGTCATTTTGAGATTTTTAGAAGTAATTTTAACCAGTTGAAAAAAAAGTTTCTGAACTGCAGTGTTTGCAAAATTGCATGGATATAGTCAGTGATATTAACATAAATCTGCCCTGACAAAAGTCTCATCCATTCAAGCATTTCCAAAACACTTATCTGTCAAATCAAATTCTGTCCTCAATTATGTTTGTACAAACCACTGAATTCAAGGAGTTTGGAATGGGTATAGCGAACCTGGTATTTTATTACAATTTTCCCGTGTATTGCCATCCAGTGAGAGTAATATTTTGTTCCATGCCAATTTTCTTTATATAATATTAAAACAAACAGTTATATATTTCTACTGAAATGTTAAAACTTTCTGAAAAGAGGATGACTGGCAGACAGAACTATAGTAAAAAGAACAGAGCACAGGTACTGAGCGGCTGAATTTCATTTGTAATTAAATCGTCCATGGCGTACGCTGTAAACAAACAGAATTTGCTGTGCAGAATAATCGTATCTTTTTGCTAGCTTTCTAGATAATCTTTTCCCTAGACTATCATGTATCTGAGATACCCTCTATATCTGATCCCCTTCCTACACCAAATGTTACGTTTTGTTGTTGTCCCACATTAAGTCTAGTCATGCCAACAGCCTTTGAGCTACAGTAAAGTTTGTGGCTTTTCATCTGTAGGGTCTGGAACCTGGTAGCAATTACAGAGTTCTGCATCTGTTTAACCTCCTAACTTCTGCAAAGCCCCGTTTGCCCATTAGGTAAGTAGTTTTTGTTATTATATTTTTCAGAAATTACCCCTTAACCCTAAATTTCTCTAACCAACTCAAAAGAAGATAACATCAATGCTCAATTTTGCATGGAGTTAAAAGTAAAATTATTGAGACCTGCCAGCCTTAGACATTTTAAAGAGGTGTTTTTATTGCAAATCGCTCTGCCTGCTGTCCAATAAAACCAACGACTAAGGAATGCAGCGGTATACGCTCAACATCAATTTCCAGCTCCAACGGCAGGCTGTTACTGTCCCCAACAGTATGCAAACTTTCCACGAATATGCAATAATTTGATAGGAATTCCTCCTCCCTGTCTGGAGTAGTGAAAACAAGGGACTTTTTTTTTTCCAACTAGGATGTTCCTAATCAATCATTACATCACTGTTGATGAAGGCAAAAGATTAAATGCCTTTTATTAAAACAACCTCCAGACGTGACTTGAGAATCAATTCATATAGCTGTCTGCCCAAACAGGAGTGTACACACACATCCATCCACACACCCACTCAGTACATCTCATCCAAAACAACCAGCCAACACACTTCATCTCTTTTTCCCCTCATTTCAGTTCCTTTCAAGGCTATCCAGAAAGGAGGGAGGTAAGCAATGAAAAAGTATTTGAAACATCTCCTGTGCTTGGAGCTGAGACGGATGGTAGTTTGAGTTAACGGCATTTGGACAGACAAGGCAGCGAAAAGTCACCCCTGCAATCTTACTTTTCTTTGGTGGTGAGTGGGCTAATAATGGCTTTTAAAAGCCATGCAAGAGCTGAAAAGGAAACCCATCTATGGCCCAAAGGCAAATAAAACACACTGAAAGGAGACAGTTAAAATGTTCCAGTGAAAAGACGGTGCCTCCGGAAAGCTTTCTAAAGGGTCTCTTTATGAGCCCCGTATACAGCCTCGCTTTCTGCAGTCTCCCCTGCTAAACAAAGTGGCTGCCTGTGCAGAGGTGGATTGGTTTTCATTCTTTTATCTCCCGGCGTATTCAAACAAATCCTGAAAAGATGAACTCATTTTGCAGCCCTGACATAAAGCAAGCACTTTAGCCAGCCCCTATTACAAGAGAGTCTGCTCTGTGTCTTATCTGCTGCCAAGTATTAGTTTCGCCTCCAGCTATTAGACTCTACCACTCACCAGACAGCAGGGGCAACGGACAGAAAGACAGATCCCTGCAATTTAAATAAATAGCCGGTTTCTCCCCTTCTTTTGCACGCTGCCCTGGATGGGCTGACAAGAAGATCAGGAGGGGTTTTTGGACAGAGCCATGCTTGTTCAAGTTCTTTCGGAAAAGTCTGTAAGCCTGTTCCTGCTTTCCTCAATGGGACCGGCCACATTTTTAACAACTATCATTGTAGGCAGCTACAACTTATAACAGCCACATTTCGGCTGGCGTCAGAGCTATCTCTGCCATCAAAGCCAGCTTTATCGATCGGACGTATACACTGGAACTCTGGCTCTTGTTTACTTGTGGGCTTGTTCCGCAGTGTCACCGTCTCCCCTGGTGAAGCTGTGCCTCCCCGCAGACACATCCAAAAGGAAGCCCAAAAGGAAATTCTCTTTCTCCGTGTGGGGTCTCAAGGTAAAGAAAACCTACCTTGAGGTTTGGATGGTTTTGTGATCCGACAGCCCTTTAAATGCAAGTCAAGTTCAAAGCCCTTCGCTAATAAAACGCCTCTTGTAAACGAAATGCGAACAAAGAATGCCTTTGCTGGCTATTCTGTACTACCTTTAGAAGTGCCGCAGAATTGTCCAGCACATTTTACCAACATTTTCCGGAGAGCATACAAAAATCACTAGCTATTCGCTAGCATGCAGGACTGAAATAGCTCTGCTTCTGTTTGAATTGAGGCCCCAAATTAGTAGTATTTACCGATAAGCACATACTTCAAGCCACCCCTATTCCATAAAGTATGTGCTAAAGCAGGCCTCTCAAACTCACGGTCCATGGTCCATGTCTGGCCAGAACAGTTGCTCACCACTTCCCTGCGGCTCCCGCCGCACAGGGAACGTGGGAGGGCCTGACCACCGTTGCCACACTATGTCAGTCCCCACTCCCCAATAATCTCCAAGGCTGTTTCCCTCAGGGGACATGGTGCCATGGCGGGAGAGGGTAGGAGGGATGATGGTGGTGGTGGGAAGAGGCAGGGCTTCAGGGACAGGAACCAACAGTTCTTCTCCCTGCACCGGCCAGGACAACTGCTTTGGCGGGGGATGGCCCTAAAGGCTGCGAGTTTGAGACCCCCCTGTGCTGAAAAGTTAGATCCAAGCTGTTCTGGGCAGGGAAAACTTCTGCATCTATGTGGCACCCCACTGACGCAAATCAATGAGGCTCTACTGCAAGGGTTAAAGAGGTTCTGCACACCTGGCAGGATCCAGATCCTCCGTGTGTTAAATCTGGAGACTAAATTCAACCACTAGCACATGAAGTAGAAGGATTTAATACTACTCAAGACTAACCTCCACCCACGCTCTTAAGAGTTGCTAAGGCCCTTCCATAACACAGACCCTTGGCGGGGAGTAAGATTTACACGTCATGTGGTGGGTGGGTGTGTGTTCAGAAAATTATCATCAAACTTTGGTCACTGTTCTGCTGTGATTCAGACTGTGGTAAAGCGGCAATGACGCCCGGTAGTACTTTTGTTCCAAGACAGAAAGTAATCAATACAATGCTTTGAAGCGTATTATCGCTCCGGTGCTATCGTATCTGAAGTCGGGGTGGGGAACCTTTTTTGGGGCGGGGGCTGCTGACTCAGAAAAATCAGTCGGGGGCCACACACAAAGGAGAAAGACCCTCCCCACATTCCCTTTGCACCCCAAAGCCTAGGCGCGACCAGCCTAATGGATTTTGCGTGCTCCAGCCCCACACGGGATGGGGGAGGGGCTGGAGTGCCAGCACAGGCTCCTCAATGCTGAGGGAAGCCATGAACCTTGGGGGCCGGATCCAGGAAAACCGGGGGCCACATCAGGCCACCGGGCCTGAGGTTCCCCACCTCTGTCTTAAATAGTCACAAATCAAGCTGTTTTATTTTCTAAATGGAGACTCCCAAGAGGGATGAGAACTGTAACTCCATGGTATTGAACTTTTACAAAGTAACCCAAAGGGATGCTGTTTACATATGTTCTGAATGACACTTACTATGGGTTACTCAAAGGAAAGGTGATTTAACAAAGTTATTGCATCTCCCAAACAAGGTTCCCGTTAATGGTTTTCATCCTCGTGAGCAATACGTTTTGTTCTCCACAAGGCAGAAACAAGGCTGCCGGCTGTGGGCGCTCTGCTAATCACCAGGGTGGCACCTGAATCTCTCCAGGGTGACCGTCCAAGCGCTCAGTCTACAGGGAACTCTTCTCTCAAACTCTTTTAACAGACATGGACTTGAATAGTCACCTAGGTCTTTCTTGTAAAGGGCTGGAGTGCAATATTTGAAGTGCCGAAATTATTTAGGAGAACAAGTCCAACAAACTTTCAATAAGATCTGAGCTCCTAATTCACTTAGGATTTTTAAAAAATCACACCCTGGATCTGTAATAAAGAATTTCTAATGTGTAATGGGCCACATACCATGTCTGCAACCATATGCTTCACTTACTCTATGGAGAAGCTCGCAGGAACTTTTCCATTCTACTTTTATCCCTCTTTAGACTATACAGGTTGAACCTCTCTAGTCCAGCACCCTCGGGACCTGACCGGGGCTGAAACAGAGAATTTGTCAAACCACAAGAGGTCAATATTGTCCAGCAGCATTACCGACACTTCCACTGCTTACTCTTAGAAGACACTTAGGGGTAAATTAGAGCTAAATAACAGCACACACTGAGAGCCAGGATAGGTGGCTGTAAACAAACTTTATGCGACCACAGGAAACTTGGAAGAGTGCCGGATTAGAGAGGTTCACCCTGTATTATATTATATTATATTATATTATATTATATTATATTAATCTTTATTTAATGTTCAGTAATCACTTACCTTTGCTTCAAAATAAACACTACATATTATATGAAAGCATACAACAGAGATCATTTTAGATATAGATGTTACGCTGTGAATAATTTCCTAAGCAAGGTCCAGCTAGAAAATGCAGCAAAAAGAAATTTACATATTCAAAAAAAAAAAAACAACCCACCCCACAAGGGAGCCATCAGTGGAAATAAACCCTGCTAATGTTCTTTGAAACAAGTTACAGGGTAGTGAAGAGGTTAAAACTTTCCAATGTAGAAATGGAATTTTTTATGGCCCTACAAAAAACAATTAATTGTCAATCTGCCCCAGCAATGCTCACAATCATTTCTGTTAAGCCAATATACTTAACATACTTTAGCCTTACAAGTTTCAGCTGGAATGAATCACTAAAAAAAAAAAAAAGTAAAAAAAAAGCAGTCCCCCCCCACCCCACCAACTACTACATTGCATTAAGCTCTAACAAAAAGACGCCTGTGTGGATTTTCTGCCTGTGGAGAAATTACATATGTGATCATGTATAGCGCGAACAGAATATGATCATCCCAAAAGCTCTCATTTTCCACTGTTTTCTTACAAGCATTTATATCTGCTTTTCCGAGGTGCAGAGATATTGATTTGTTGCAGATGGCCACTTAAAATGGGATGCCTAAAATTGCTTGTTTGTGGAGACCAAGTCTTTGAGATAACTTCAGAGCCACTGGTTCCTAAACTATCTGTAACTGCCATTTCAGTTCTAAGATTTAGGAAAATAAGCCACCAATCCAAGGGAAAAAAGATACTCCACAAATCTGAGTGGTGGAGCTCTTCCAGAGTCCAGCATTTCGCTGTTCATTTTGTGGAGGAACTGAAAACCAAAGTAAGTGCAATTTATTTTATGGATACTCTTCAATGTGTCACCAAAGTAAGCGCCTCGAGGGCCGCAACACAGCATAAAACACCTCAATTCCAGGCTTCAATTCTTAGTCGTTGTCCCTCCTGCACGAAAATCCAGCTCATGTCTTCACTACCGCAAGATCAACATGGCGGCGGTTGATCTTTTGGTGGTCGATTTAACAGGTCTAGTAAAGACCCGCTAGACTGAATGCTGAGGGTGCACTTTGTCAACCGTGGTACTCCTTGCAGTTGCGAGGAGCTAGGGAAGTCGACGGGAGCATGTCTCCCACCCACCTCCCTCTGTGGGGACAGCGCTAATCTCAGTTTAAGGTATGTCGACTGCAGGTACGCTATGTATGTAGCTGGAGTTCCGTACCTTAAGCTGACCTTCAAGCTTTAGTGTAGACAAGGCCCCAATGAAGGACAGAAAAAAAGTAAGATGCGAGGGTATCACTTTTTTGTTCCTATCGGGAAGAGATAGGGGGTTCAGTATCCTGCACTCATGGAAAGGCCAGGAGGGCACTCCTGAGGGACTGGAAGGAAGAGCAGCAGATCCCGTTTGAGGGGAGGAGCAGTGGGTATGTGTCACTCCCCTGGAAGTCGAGTCATGACTATATTGCCATGGGCTGCCTCCTCAGAAAGGAACTTAGAGCTAGGGATGTAGACAAATAGTCGAGTATACAATTAAGTGGTAAGCCTAGGCTTGCTGGTTAATCTTCTTGACTTCTTGCATTTACCCCCACCCTTGCTGCTTCTGTATCTGGGAACCCCCGCAGATACAGAGGCCAGACCAGCCTCTGTCTGCAGCCAGCCTGGGCCGCCGTGGACAGAGGCTGCTTCGCAGCAGCCTTCCCCCCCCCAAACAGCCTCTGTCCTTGGGGAGCTGACACAGAGGCAGCAGCGTGGGGCGACGGGCAGCCAATCTGCACGGGGAGCTGGTTTTTAAACTGGGTCCCCTCATAGACCAGCTCCCGCCTGGCACCCCACGCTGCTCCCTCTGATACAGAGGCAGCAGCGCAGGGTGGCAGGGGGCTCCCTGGGAGTGGGGTCGGAGCGCACTGGTTGTTGGCCCGGCCCCCAGGGAACTATAGACTAGTTGAGTAACTGATTTAAATTTATGCAGTTACTTGACTATTCTATTACCCGATATCTAACATCCCTAGCCACTGCAAAATTCTGACCAGGGAACGCCAGACGGTGTGCAGAGAGAACTGAGGTGTGTGTGTCTGACAAGCTCAGGAGAATTTCCCACGGGCCTCTGCACTTCATGGGCACTACTAGCCCTGCTCCTTCAGAAAGGCTACTGTGCCACACTGAGAGAGCAAGGGGAACGGAGGCTGTCCAGAAAACAGCCTGGAGCCTGCGAGGTACCTTCGCTCTTTTAGCAGGATCTTCTCCGGAAGAGGAAAATCCCATTGTGGAATACAATGCAGACTTCCCTTCTACACAAAGCACACACTTGAACTATTTGCATACGGATGTTTCCAGAGGGGCCATTCCGGCTCAGGGAAAGCTCCCAGTGAAGGCAGAATCCATCCCGAAGGACAACTTCACTGGCATTTCTGATACACACAAGAAGCGCGTCAGACTTCAATTGCAGCAAGGGAGGTTTCGGTTGGACACTAGGAAAGTCAGGGGAGATAAGCACTGGAACAAATTGCCTAGGGAAGCTGTTGAATCTCCATCTCATGCATTTTCAAGTTGGAGCAGGGCTGGCCAAACTGATTTTCTCAGGGGCCCATAGGAAATACACTCCCAGCGCCTGCTGATTTTCCATGGGGACTGGGCCACAGGTCTCCCATGATTTTGGGCACCTCATTCCCATGGTGCCTAGATACTTGGGATGATCTACGCCTGGGGTTTGTAACTCTCCCAGAACCCTTAGAAAGTCCCAACCTGGACCATGACCAATAACTCATCATTTCGTGAAGGCCTCTGAGACGCTATCACAGATTTCAGGCTTTCCCTCATGACCTGACCCGGGCTCTATTTGAGTTGGTGATTTTGCTGCCAAAGACTCCACACTACATTATCTAAGCTCTGCAATCATCTTTTTTCTTTAAATAACTTCCCGATCAATAAAGGCCAGATTCCCTCACACTTACCTGTGCTGAGTAGTATTTTACTCTATCACAGGACGTTCGGCCTCCTTGACAGACAATTAAAATCCTACCATAAGCAACAAGCAGAAAGAAGGGACTAATGACAACACGCATTATTAGCATACCAGCAACTTTTTCTGCATAAAAGAAACCACTCTACAAAACCATCTGGAAAAACTTACCAACCATATCAATACAAACAGATTCCTATTGAGTTCTGGTCTGAAAACTCCAATTCGAATGACACTCTCAAGTTGGCTTTTTTGAAGCGGACTAATTTCAAGAAACCCTGGTGTCTGATATGTCATTCCCTTGCCTTTTAAATACTGTGTCCTGAATATTATAGGTAAGTTCTTTTCCTCTCCCCTGTTGATATTTATGAGGGTCTCTTTGGCAAGAGAGAAACTGGCTATACAGAAGAAAGCATGAAAAAGCAAACAAATGGTTAAGAAAGTATTTTTAGACTCTCAGACTTTACAGCCAGAAGGGACCATCATGATCGTCTAGTTCAGTGGTTTTCAAACTTTTTGTCATTTGCAGACCCCTATAAAATGTTGAATGACTAAGCTTAAACATAGTCTGTGGATCGCCAGAAGTCTGCGGACCACAGGTTGAAAACCACTGTCCTATATAACAGCCTTCTGTGGGCCCATGACATGTATGTGGTCTCCAGAGCCCCGGGGGTGCAGACTACAAGCTGAAAACTACTGCTGTCGTCTGACCTGCTGCACGGTGAAAGTCACCGATCCTCGCCCATTCTCTCCTGTAACAGAGCCCTAACCTCTGGCTGCGTTACTGAAGTCCTCAAATCATCATTTAAAGACTTCAAGTTACAGAGAAATGGCCATTTACTCTAGTTTAAACCTACAAATGACCCATGCTATAGGGGAAGGCAACCCCAGCCGGGGTCTCTGCCAATCTGACCCAGGAAAAAATTCCTTCACCACCCCAAATATGGCAAGTCTGTTGCATAATGAGCATGCCGCTAATCTTTTTGCAACTCCATTGAGTACAGTGTTTTCAGGTGCAAAGGTGATTTTTTTTCCCTAAGGTAACTTAGCCCTTTAATCTCCATTTCTCATAGGCCCATCCATGACATTTGAGCACATGTGTGTGCTATGCGGTACACGTAACTGCTACTTGTACATGGCGCGTGAAGTCATAGACATACGTGATAAAAAGGGCCCCCAAATATAACCACTCCCTGCCAGCCGCTTCCAGCCCCTCCTTACCAATTATTTCTCAGTTGTTTGCACGATGCCCAATCTCATACAAGTCAATGGGAGTTTTGCCACTGACTCCAACAACAGTAAGATCTCAGCAAATATTCCGATCAAGGCCATTTCTTCTGATAAAGCCAGAGGGCATGACGCCAAGGCCTACAGAGAACTGGGTGACACGTACTCCGTGTCAGAGGATATGCAGCCAGGAGCCTTCCTGAGGTAATCAGCTCTGACCCAAACAGACAGGAATCGTCTCCAGTTTAGGCAGAGAGGAGAGAAGCAAGATGATGAAAGATGGGAAGCGGATGTTGGAGGGCAGGAGGAAAGGGTTACAGAAATCAGCTTGCCAAGGAATCTGGGGGCCTACAGCTACAAGAGGCTTCTGGGTTCATTTTGGGAAGATTTAGCTCATTTCTCTGCTTTTTTTTTTTTTTTCCTTGCGCCCTTCTGCTTTGTTCTCACAACCCCACAGCACTATATGGAGAAATCCCCCAATGCACATAGCGCCCCCTAGAGGTAGGTAGCAGGGGAGTGTGAGGGGGCACTCGAATCTCTTAAAAACTACCCTGCCCTCTGCCAAAGCTTCAGATCTTGGGAACTGTGACTCTCAGAGCCTAAAAGTGTGTCTGCAATACTTGACCAGAAACATAAGACAGAAAACACACGAGGCTCTGGGAGAACTCATCTCATAAATCATTCGGTTGTTAAGTTTCCCTTTTAGCCACAGCAAAGTCAAACTCTTCCTTCCCCCCACTGTTAACCATCCTTTGTTTGCTTTATCTCTTGGCTGCTTGGGCTGGCACTGAGCCAACTCTTGTTATTAATTAATCTAGGGGGCGCATGCTGCATTCCTGGCCACCCTAACCACTTCCTACTTTGGCTGGGACGGTGGGCAGAAATTCAGCCTGCCAAATCCTTTTAGTTACATTAGGCTCCTTGCAATATCCTCACCGTATCTGGTGACCACAAATTGCAAGAAAGAATATTGAGACTCAAACATAAAAAAAAAAAAAAAAAATCAGCCACGCTTCTGACACATAACTATGTACTAACCATTTTCCCACCGCTGGGGCGAGATTTCTATAGGATTAACTCTGCTCCCACTGAAACCACTGGGAGTTTTACTCCTGACTTCAATGGAAGCACAGTTAGATCAATGCAGAATGCACTGAAAATCCCAACTTTAGTGCTGAGGAGGAAAAAACCACTCCACAAGAGATGAGGAGACAAAAAGTCAACAAGCAGACATGGACGTGCTCCCCTGAACAGCAGACCCTGAAAACAATCTAATAATAATTTCTTGCGCTTGTAAATCATCTTTATCTAAGAGCTTCAAAGCATTTTACAAACACCAGCTAATGATTAGACCCAATTTCAGAGTAACAGTTTCAGGCCTAGTTCTCAAGGCACTTTACAAAGGTTCATGAATTATGACTTAGCCCCCCCATAAGAGCACTATTTTACAGATGGGGAAACCAAGGCAGAAAAAGTCAAATGAATTACCCAACTCCATACAAAGAGTAAATGGCAGAGCCATGAAGAGAATGCACAACTTCTAATTCCCAGTCCACTGCTCTAAGCACTAGAGATGATCATCTTACAAGAGGATACACTGAAGCACAGAGATTTGAGGCTGTTAAAACACCATTTGTTGCATGGTTCACACTAACAAGCCATACACACTGCTCTTCCGGCCAGCGTAGGCCAGGAACGGCCACTGTACAAAAGTGTTCTATGAGGACTTAGACTACAAGAGCTTTGGTAAGACTGTCATGCCAGGCAGCTGTAAATGCATGGCTACCGATGTTCAAACCTTCACACCTCCAGCATCTGCAAAACTATCAATCAAGTTCCACTGGTGATCTAGCCGCTGCGTGAACACTCATGTCCATCCGGCACTGGTGTCATTATGACTGACAATACAAGTTGAACCTCTCAACGCTGGCACCCTTCGGATCTAACTGGTGCCGAACCAGATAATTTGCCAGACTATGGGAAGTTCATAATGTCTAGTAGCATCACCAACACTTCCACTGCTTCCTGGAATCTGAGAAGACATTTAGGGTTAAGTTAGAGCTAAATAACCGCACAGAACACTGGGAGCCAGGACTGGTGGCTGCAAACAAACTTTATGGGACCGTGGGAAACTTGGCCACACCCATGATAAGTGGACAACCTACTAACTCAAATCATGCCAGTCTCTGGATGCTGCCGGTCTAGAGGGTGCCAGACTAGAGAGGTTCAACCTGTATTATGCATTAATTATACTGCAGTAAGCCACAGAAGTCCCAGTGGACCACTATATCATCTGTCCCTGGTCAAGTTAAAAGTGTGTTAACCAGTGTTAGAAAGACTCATGTTTTAAACTGGTCCGGCAAACAGTTCAATTTCTAATACCTAGCGGGCCAACGCCTGGTGAAATCAGCTGGAAGATTCCCACTGGCTTTGGTAGGCACTGGATCAAGCTCTGAGTCACGGTTGTATCACACAGCAAATCCGTGACATAGTCAGGAACAGACCCCAGGTCTCCAGTCACATTCTCTCTAGTCACTAGTGATGCTGCCTCTATGCAGAGGATGGAAAAAAACTCGTGGCAGATTTTTCCAGGTTTCTAGGGTAATAACTAACAGAAATAAGCATTTTTAGAACAACAAGGGACAGCTGTTGCAAGCACCATGTTAGCTGAGCGAGCATATCGCCAGCTATTCATGCCATTTGGGCCATTGTTATCCTCCATGTTACTAAGAAACTTGTCAAAGTGAAAACACCAGGGCACGTTTGCTTGCACTCCCCAGGCACAAGTGTTTCTGCACACTACAGAAATGGGAGTTTCTGCCATGCTGGTGCCTATTAACAAACCCTGCGGGAAAATCACACACGGTAGCAAGAAGCGGAGAGACTCCCAGTCAAATGGCAGTTCAAACAACTAGACGCATTTCTAGAGTATCTTAAAACCCATATCTGGACTAAATTTTCAGGAGTGATTAGTGATTTGGGTGCCTCAGTTTTTCATAGAATCATAGAACACTAGAACTAGCAGGGACCTTTGACAAGTCATCAAGTCCAGACCCCTGCCCTCACGACAGGAGCAAGCACTGTCTAGACCATCCCTGACAGATGTCTGTCCAACTTTCTCTTAAATATCTTCAGTGATGGAGATTCCACAACCTCCGTAGGCAACTTATTCCAGGGTTTAACCACACTGACAGGTAGGAAGTTTTTCCTGATGTCCAACCTAAACCTCCCTTGATGCAATTTAAGCCCATTGTTTCTTGTCCTATCCTCAGAGGCCAAGGAGAACTATTTTTCACCCTCCTCCTAGTAACACCTTTTTAGGTACCTGAAAACCGCTATCATGTCCCCTCTCAGTCTTCTCCTTTCCAAACTAAACAAGCCCAATTCCTTCAGTCTTCCCTCATAACTCATGTTCTCTAGACCTTTAATCATTTTTGTTGCTCTTCTCTAGACCCTCTCTAATTTCTCCACATCTTTCTTGAAATGTGGTGCCCAGAACTGGACACAGTACTCCTAATCAGTGCAGAGAAGAACGGAAGAATGACTTCTCGTGTCTTGCTCACAATAAGGATGTTGAAGATTAGTCGACTAGTCTTTATTGACTTGCTTATCGGATAGTCTTTTGACTAGTCGACATCCCCCCCCTCTATGAGATAGAGGCAGCAAAGGGGCAGGGGGAAGGGGTGCAGCACTGCCACTTTGAAACCCCAAGGCGGCCACTGCACAGCTGATTCGCGGATCAGCTGTGCGGCGGGCTGCCCCTTTAAAAGGCCGTCTCTGCACGATTCAAAGGGGCAGCCGGGAGCCCCAGGTCAAGTGGGGACTCCCCAGCTGATCCCGGGTTCCACGCGGCCAGGGCTGTTGCTACACTTCAAAGGCTGCGGGGAGCACGGGGCCAGCGGGGGACTCACTGGCCCTCTACTCCCTGTGCTCTTTCAAAGCAGCAGTGCCACATGGAGCCAGGGGTCAGACTCTGGCCCCAAGCTCCACATGGCACTGCCACTTTGAAGCACCTTCCCCCACCCCCCCAGCTTGCTGCCTCTTTCTGATAGAGGCAGCAAGGGCGGGGGGGGGAGAGGGGAGGAAGCGACTAGTCGTTCACATCCCTAATTCGACTCTCCTTTTCCTCTGGAGCCAGGCTGACTGAAATTGTGTGTTGCCAGGGTGATTGTGGCAAAGTGGGCTCTGTCGTGGGGAGCTAACTCTGCCCTTTGGGACAGGACTGAGTAACGGTGGGCATTACGGCTACTGTGCATCAGTAACATTTTCACCTCTCCAGACCCAGATGGAGAACGTGGGAAAGATTCCTGCTCTTCCCCTGGTCTGCCAGTATACTCATGCCCATGAACACACACACACACACACACACACACACACACCCGACACACACACATGAACACACACACGCTGGCCACACATCTACACACACAGTTGGCAAATTTTTCTGATAACAAGCTTGTTTATGTAAGTGTAGACATTCCGGGAATGACTACAGCCCTTGCTTACAGTCAGCAGCCCCTCTGCTCCGCCTACCCCCACTGAGGATTACTCATGGCCCAAAAATGTGGGCTCTTAGTCCCACGTAAGGCAACGAGCAAACAATGTATCAAGCACGCAGGATTTGGGTTCTACATAAGTATTTCTTTTTTAACATTCATAATCCTCTCACGGAAAGTTGGAGACTCCTGCCCTCCGGACTCTCTCTATATATGAAAGCATCATGAATTGGTCTCTCCGAGAGAAAACATCCATGGAAAATAATTCTTGTGCCATTTGGATACTCTACTAGAGCACTGTTTGGGTAGTTCAATGTGTGCTGTTGAATATCACCCCACACTCAAAATTCAGTAGAGAAAATTAATAAACACTAAGGGTTTTTACTCCAGTTTTACTACATGATAGCAGATAGGTTTACTACACGATAGCGGATAATTTTACTAGATGATAGCGGATAGGTTTACTACACAATAGCGGGTAGTTTTACTACACAATAGCGGGTAGTTTTACTACATGATAGCGGATAGGTTTACTACACGATAGCGGATAATTTTACTAGATGATAGCGGATAGGTTTACTACACAATAGCGGGTAGTTTTACTACACGATAGCGGATAGGTTTACTACACGATAGTGGATAGTTTTACTAGATGATAGCGGAAAGGTTTACTACATAATAGTGGGTAGTTTTACTACACGATAGTGGATAGTTCCACTAACATGGATTAAACATAGCTGTGGAACAAGCATAACCATGTTTTTTATATTTACTACAATGGGCCCCATCAATGCACCAACGTCTATCAGAGCAACATAATAGAACAAATTCAGACATGGAATTAGCAGCTACAACTCTGCACTGTGGTTGAATATACTTTCATTTGGTGGGACTGGACCTCATGTGTTTATTAAATTATCTAAAAAAGCAGGTATAGCTAATCCGGAGCCTCTAGCAGAAATCCATTACAGCCCAGCAAGTCAGTAATGCCTGGTTTTTATAAGTCCCCTAAGCATTTTCACCATAATCTCCCATTTGACAAAATCCCTCACCATGCATGTACATACTGAGAATGGAGGTGACTCATGCCAACTACCCACCCTTCCCAGAAGGATTTGTTTTCAGTTCTAAAAACCACAGTTTTTTAAAAAGTGGAAACAAAAGAAAATACCAACACACACACTCACGCCCCTTCCCCTCCCCCAACAGGAGAGAAACCAACTTATGAAAGAAAATTCACCTTATATTCTGCTGTTCTACTCACACCAATCCAGAGGCAGCGCATTAATCGTGCCTTGTTTTGTGTCTCCAAAGAGCAGGGGGTGAGTTGATACACAATGGGCACATTAGCACTTAAGCCACAAAGTGTACAACGAGGACACATGGACAGCATTAACTTCGAGTCTCCTGGTTTTCCATGTCACTCATCCAGCATAATTTAACTATAATCATTTGTGGGGGTCATTATGGGGGTCACAGTAGTCAGGAGAAATATGATTGTTCTCAGGAAAGTAAGTGACTTCGACTGATATATCCTCCTAGCTTTCTTGGACAAACAGGCATCAGGGGGGCGGCGAACGGCAAGACTTTAAAGCTAAATAAATCACTTTTCCAGAAAGCATTCAATTTACTCCCACGAAACGCCAAATCTAAAATGCCCAGCCTGATCGATGTTATTGCTCTTAGCTCTGTAGCCCTGCCAGTGCTTCGCATAGAATGCCCATAGAACATTCCGGCACTGAGGGAAAGTCTGAAGAATTCAGTTATAAACACTGGTAATTAAGAGCGCTTGGTTGAGTGTAACACTAAATGACTTTCTCATTTCAGGAAAAAGAGGACAGGAGGGGCAGTAGGAAAGTTTGCAAATCAGGGGCAGTCAGATTAACAGAGCATGTGAATGCTTCATCACGGCTAACGAGTTCAAGACCGTACACAACTACTCACAGTTAAGCACCGAGGGAAAAACGTTCCTCTTCTCTTCAGTGTGAACGGATGGAAAAAATAAAAGAAATATTTTTGAAGTATACGCAATAGTGTGATCACAAAGCTCCAGGCTATCTCATTTCACTTTACTGCTGAAGGACCTTGTCAGTACAGATCACACATGTGCGTGCACACATGAGTGTACACAAAGAAATACGCCCCCAAAAGCCAGCAGAAAAAAATATTCAGTGAAAAAGTGAGGTCTGTTGTATTTTGCTGGAGTAAATCAGCAGAGCTGTTGACACAGTTCCACACCCTGCACATGCTTAATTCCTATTTACACCAGATTAGCTTTATTCCTCCCTCCTCACAAGATTTCCCACTATTTGTGGTGGGGAGAGAGTGAGTGTGACAGATGGGACACTGTTAAACCTGATTACAGTACCCAATACTGCTGGCCTTATACATGCTGTCCAGTTAGTGAACCAGCATCCTTACATTGTTAACAATAGGAAAGAAACTGCACAATTCACATATTTTATAAAGCTGGGTTAAATCAACATCTGCAAAAAATATCCCCGTTAAACGAAAGAGCAGGGTTTCATTAAGTAAATTGCAAGTTGGCAAAAATTCTGAAAGAAAGGGGGGGAACCCACAGTCAGCTCTGTAATTTAAACCTTATTTTAACTGTGACGACGACAGCACTAGGCTCGCCTTTCCCAAAGAAACAATCAAATAAAGTCTAAAAAAACTCCCCGTCCTCCTCGTCGCCACCTCAGCGGACCACAATGTTTGCAGTAATTATAACGTTACCTAGAGCTTTCCCATAGAGCGACAGAGAAAAACAATAAACCCAATGGAATCCTCTTCGACAATCCTCATTGCCATGAAATGTTCAAAAACCGGCCAAACTCTGGGAGTTTCCACAAGAGCGGCATCCAAACCTTTGCACAACTGAGGGCCTGCTGGTTGTCTACTGAGCCCTGGGCCTATGGGATGTCCTTGATTTGTATAAAATGAAGCTCATTGCACTCAATCCACCTTCAGTAGAGCGGTGCAGCAAGCCAAGACTACAGGTTCCGAGCACAGACCTCCAGCTCGATCCACATAGCGCTTGTTTACACGGTAAGATGCAGAACTAGGTCTAGCTCTTATTTAAAGATTAAGGGGGCAGTATTCTTGCGGCACACAAAGGGCAAACATCTGCCCTACACCGACGTTCATCTGAAGTAATTCCATTGCTACCATGGTGATCCTGGAGGTCCGTGGCTCTTGCTGGCTAATTCTCACCAGGGACCGTGTCACTACGTTCCATTCAGTGAATTCTTCAACGGAAAGGAGATGGGCCAAAAGCATTTGTTTGGCAGCTTTGGCCCGGGGAAATATAGCAGTCTTTGTGATGCCCCATCACACGCACCACGGTAAATGCATAACGTTTTCCTGCCCAGAACCTGGAGCTAGTGGTGGGTCCAAGAGAGAGGGATGGGACAGCTGATAAAATTTATTTTACATAGTAAACTAAAAATCGGGACACTTTCATCTATACATCTTTGGAGATGACCTTAACAGGTGATGCTTACTGGGTTCTGGTTAACCGGTGTTAACCGGTGGGGGCAGAAGCAGCTCCCCGCCCGCCATGGGTAGGGGGCTGCTCCAGCCCCGTGTGGCCCAACACAGACAGGGGCTGCTCCAGGCATCAGGAGCAGCCCCTGTCCTTCACGTTTACCGGGTTCACCTATTACATGGGATTTTACAACCCTAGTTATCATCATTGTTTGTAATGCCCGGGAGACCCCCTGGAGCTCCCACAATGCTTTGTGTTCCTCTGATTCACACCAATGTGCCTTAGCAAACAACACAGCAGCGCCTTCTGAGTGTCACTTATCACATTCCCCACCCATTCCTCCATCCATCACACCTGCCTCACACCTTCCCTCACCTCTCTGCCCCTCATTCCCCCGGTGCTCCGCCTCCTCTCTTCCCCATTGCCCTGCCTGCCTCTCTTCCCCATTGGGGGCGGGGCCTCAGCAGAGGGGGCGGGGCTGCAGGTGAGGCTCGGGGCCTGCTTCCCCCTGCACCGCCCGCCCATGCTCACTTTATGAGCTCTTCTCCCATTCCGGTGTTCTTGCCTTCTTCCTCGGTGGGCCTCTGAGGGCGTCTCCACGGCAAAACCCACCTACATGGCAGCAGCGGGTCTCAGAGCAATGCCAGCCAACCAGGGCTCCCGCTGCCCAGTTAGCTAAAAACTGCAGTGTCATTTCAGAGGGTTCCAGCCTGAGCTCAACTGTCTACACCAGCGTTTCTCAAACTGGAGTCTGCGAACCCCCAGGCGCCTGCCAGCCCCGCTGATCAGCTCGCCTCCCCCCACCTTCCCTCTTTCAGCTCCTCCCCCTGCTTCCCCGCAGGCCTCCTGCATGCTGATCCCCTGTTCAATGGCATGCATGAGGGAAGGGGAGCAGTGGGGTGGAACAGGGGCAGGAAGAGGCGGAGCAGGGGCGGGGCTTAAGAGGCAGGGCCAGGAGCTGAGCAAGGGGGAGAGGCCTTGGGGAGGGTCCATGAAAAATTTTAAACCAAAACGGAAGGCCTCGGGTTGCAAAGTTTGAGAACTGCTGGTCTACCCCAGTGTTCCCTGTAAGCCATAGGCTTGGGCAGCTGCACAGGAGAGATTCCAGTGCCGTCCAGCTGATTAGCAGAGTACTCATAGCTAGGTTTGTGTTCCTCCTGGTGGTGCACACTCACACATGCCTCAGTCCACATAAAAATTTATTCTGCACATGAATGGGAAAAAATCCACCTCTGGATGGAAAAAGATCAGAGGGAACACGTGTCTCCACTGCGTTTAGCCCCACAGAGCAAGCCCGAGTCGGCTGTCCCTCTGAGACTCGCTGCTGCGGGTTTCTATTGTGTGGTGTAGACATACCCTTTAGGTGCATAGAATTACCTCCTGGTCCCACAATGCCAGGCATCCAGCATCTCTTCATTCCGTCCCTTCCAAAGAGCCTCTCTGTGCCCCAGACCCAGCCTTACAAACATAAACATCCACCCCCGGGCCTATTTCCCTCTGCCCTGCCACTTGACTCTGGTTTCCCGGCTCTGTTCTGTAGCGTGGGGCGTGTGTAACGGGCCATCTTGCATGGTGTGTGGTCGGTGAGTGACATCCGTTGGGCCACCCTGCCATGTTAGCCATGGTCCTGAACAACCCTCTGCCCCAGGCTTGGAGTAGCTGCAGGAGGCACTGAGACAATTCCTCCCCGGCTCGCTCCTTGCCAGGGATTCGCTGCTCACTGTAGCCAGCAGTGCATTACGACGCCGGCCAGGCCAGTTTCAGCTGTGCTGGCCACGGAGCAGCAGATGGGGACGGAGTAGGAATGAGGCTGCATATGGTGCCTACTTACTCCTAGCCCCTCCAGGTGGAGTTCTGTGTTCACCTGACAATTTCTCTCCTTTTGGCAGGGCTGCCCTTAAAACATTCCGCGAAGATGCTGCTGTGCAGAGGGGGGAGTTTTGCTGTCACCACATCACTCAGGGGGTGGATTTTTCACATCCCAGTACAACGCAGTTACACCCAGGTACGGTGCTAGCCTGCAGTAATAAGGGCCCGAGATCTGTTCCAACAGGTACGTCAGCCTGCTTGCAGCCAGGAGACGGGACCAGCCTTGCCAATCACAGGAAACCAGGGAATTCCCCATTCCCTGAAGGTGTCTCCATTTGGGATGTCGGCAGCCAGGATAATTCATTTCTACTTCCCCGAACTATAGGTTGGGTTGCATGAGTTTGAGGAAAAAACATCTACTGCAGAGCCCGGGAAACTCCTCCTAAGGAGACAAATTTCCATCTCCATTCTCGAGGATCCATCTGACTCCAGTGTTATCCCGAAACTGGGGATCTTCTTACTCAACCTGGCTCTGAATCCTGCAGGGCCAGAGACAAACTCCCCAGAGGGTAAATGCAGCCCTGGATGTGGCTGGGAATCAGGCGGACACATCACTCAGTCCAATGATCAGCGAGGAATTGGAAATAAAGGCTGCAATTTCCTTCCCAAAAGCTATGCGGCAGGAAAGGCTGGGGAAGCTACCAGCCACTGGGGAGACAGAGAGACCGGATGGGAACTTGAGAGGTGGGGCTTCCCTCAAAGCCAGCGACTGACAAGGCTAGTTCTGCGCCCATGCTGCAAGCAGGCTGGAGTGCCCATCCCAGCGGTTCCCAACTTTTCCAGATGGGGACCCATTTTGACAACTCAGGAAGATTTGGTGACCCAAGGCAATCCAAAAACAGGGGGAGGAGGGAGGGCAGAGCCACCTGGGGAGACACTTGGCAACCCTTTTGAAATGTAATGGCGACCCATATTTGGGTCCCGACCCATAGTTTGGGAAACCGTGGCCCATCCGAAGGGCTCTGTGGACCGCAGCAAAATGAAGAATTGCATGCTCTTACTTCCCCCCACGTTCTGTTGTGCAACCAGGTAGCCCCCGTCAGAATCTAGCCTTTAACCTCCAACAAAATCCACCTCTCTCGTCACCACCACTTTTCATGCCAGGCTCCGCTGCATAACGAAGGATCATGCGCAAATGAAGTTGCTTTTGAAAGTGACTGCTCCTTAAATAAAAAGCAAAAAGAAATGCAACACCCAGTGAAACAAGACACATGTGCAATCTTGGAGAAGAAGAACAGAATTTTGAAATGTAAAACAGGGATGTTACATTAGATTAAGAAACTAATCGAATTTTCTGTCGACTACTCCATTAGTCGAAAAGGGCGCTTCTGCTTTGAAATGTAGCAAGAGCCCGCCCAGCTGTGGCAACATTTCAAAGGCGGAAGTGCCGTGGAAGTGCCTTTGTGTATTTCAAAGATTGAAATGCTGCATGGAGCCTCTTGAGTCCCCCACTGGCCCCGGGCTCCATCCAGCGCTTCCGCTTTAAAATCTACAAGAGCCCCAGTGGGGACTCTTGTATACTTCGAAGGTGGAACGCTGCCGCTGCGTCCCTGCCCCCTCCCACAGAGCTGGAGCTGGGGGGAACTGGCTTTTAAGCCGGCTTCCCCAAGTACCTCCTCCTCTTCCCTCCCCTCTTGCTGCCTCTTTCTGATGGAGGCAGCAAGTGGGAGGGAAGCGACTAGTCGACTAGAGTGTCGACTATCCAATTAGTCACTTACATCCCTAATGTAAAACCAATTATTTGCTTCCAGTGTTTTACCTTCATTTCTCCCCTCTCCTAACATTTAACACTTCAGTCTGTTTTTCCGGATGGCTATTCCCTGTGTACAGCGCATGCTTATTTCCTTTGTGATCTAGACATCCGTGTGCTGGGAGAAAACGGCGCATCTCAGGAAGCACGCAACAATCAGCAAGCTGTACGGTGCAGAGAGAAAAGAACACGCCCGTGCCACTAAACAAGCGGCGTGTCAGATCTGGGAGCACTCACAGTCCCGTGGCTGCACAGGCTCAATGAAGTTATGACCCACTGCCATTAAAATATGCGTCACTTCCAAGTCAGCTGCCTCCTCTAACATAGCTGGGCAAAATTGGAAGCAGCTCAGTAAAGGATGTCAGCAGGCGGTAAATGAAATCTGCAGAATAACATCTATTTGGAGGGCTGCTATGTGTGTGCACGCGCAAGAGGGAACCAGACTTTCAATGAGGGTGACGTAGTTTTTTCTAGTAGCTACCAGGAGTAATACAGTGTGTGCCCCTGAACGAAAGGAAGCAGCAACTATCAGGGGTCTGGATCACTTTTTCTAAGCTAGGCCAACATTTCAGTTTTGTCCAGATTCTTCTTGAGCAGACCACTATGAGGGGACCATGTGGCAATTCTGCACCCCCTTCATCGGAGTAGTCCTTTCTCCCTAGTGGAAATGCCATTAGGCAGTCGATCTCTACGGGTATGTAGAATCATAGAACACTAGAACTGGAAGGGACCTCAAGAGGTCATCGAGTCCAGTCCCCTGCCCTCATGGCAGGACCCAGTACCATCTAGATCATCCCTGATAGACATTTATCTAACCTACTCTTAAATATCTCCAGAGATGGAGATTCCACAACCTCCCTGGGCAATTTATTCCAGTGTTTAACCACCCTGACAGGTAGGAACTTTTTCCTAATGTCCAACCTAAACCTCCCTTGCTGCAGTTTAAGCCCATTGCTTCTTGTTCTATCCTCAGAGGTCAAGAACAATTTTTCTCCCTCCTCCTTGTAACACCCTTTTAGATACCTGAAAACCACTATCGTGTCCCCTCTCAGTCTTCTCTTTTCCAAACTAAAGAAGCCCAGTTCTTTCAGTCTTCCTTCCTAGGCATGGTACATGCAGGATCCAGCCAAAAACCTCTAGCCTTGCTAACCACTAGCACCAACAGATTCATTGCTCGGTTCCAAAATCTCGCTGCTCAACTGAAAGGGCTTGACAAATTACAATGGAGTGTCCACTAGGGGTCGCATGGACCTCGAGCTGAGAACTCCAGGAGGTGCTCCGTACCAGCAAGTCCCAGTGAAGTCCGCGGGATCCGAGGATCCTTTTTAATACCTTAATGCTGGAGAAATTAAGAAGTGGCAACCTCAGACACGTCTCGGCTGCACAGTCAGTTGGCACAAGAATGCCCGCCCTCGCGCCACATAGCCAGGTTGTGCGGCAGAGAATCAATCAAGTGATTCCAGATTTACTGAGCGCAAAAGCGGGTACAGAAAGAAGGAGACACAAGTGACGAAGCCACCATTTTGCTTCCAGGGTGAGTCTTCTAAAGCGGCCGTTCCCAAAGAAATGCAGACGTCTGAAAGCTGCACCTAGCCGGCTGTCTGATCACTCAGACATCCTGTTTATCCCACCCTCTCTGAGTCCTTCTGGAACACACGGATGGAGAGTGAACTCATTGCTACAAGTGATCTTTACTGATGGCTCAGAGTCGGTAGGCGTGTGAACAGGTAACCGGTTAAGAGTTCCCTGGGAACGGCTCCCCAGGAGTCGGCAGCCTCGCGGGGCAGAGGGGGAAGCGGCAGGGCGGGAAGGCTGCCAGCTCCCAGCCCGTGAGTAGGCAGCCTTGCGCAGGCCGGAAGCGGCAGCAGGTGGGGGGCAAGGAGGCTGGCCGGAAGCCCTCTCCCCCTGCTGCTTCCGGACCTGTGAGGCTGCCAACTCCCTCCCCTGTTCAATCAGCTAACTCCCTCCCCTGTTCAACCAGCTCACGAATGAAACAGAATTTTACATCCTTAACAGCTGATGGCAGGGGGAACATTTTCAAAGGCTAAAGTTTAAGGGACTGTATGGGGATAGAGCTGTAATCCAGTGAAGGCACTGGGGGCTTCAACCCGCTTCCAGGGAAGGTCAACAGGAGCATTTTGTAGATTTCAGCGGGAGGTGAATAGGAGGCTACCTTTCAGAGAAGACACAAGTGTGGCGACACATGTAAACCAAAGCAGTCACACTTCTGTCTAGCACCTCAGGCCTAATCACACGGCACCCCCCATCCGCATGCAGAGTCCAAAACGCTAGCTGGGCACCTGCAGTGCCAACTGCATGCAGTGAATCTGCACTGATGGGAAATATGGTAGTCTTGCCATCACGGGAATCAAAGGCTACTGAAGAACTCTGGCAGAATTGTCCCGGACAGAGCTTCCCAGCCATCTCCATAGGATCACTGCACTCTTTGGTGAACACGGACGGCACAATGGCTAGCCACAAACGATAACGTTCGGACAGCTACTGCCACAAAACCTGACACCAGCCAAGTTCTAAGCCAAAACTGTAACTCATGATTATTTTGCACTAATTTCACCTCTGGCACATCTGGCTCATGTAGTGCCTTCGGCATAGGACCCTACCACATTCACGGTCCATTCCGGTCAATTTCACGGTCATAGGATGTTAAACATGGTAAATTCCATGATGTCACATATTTAAAACAGAAATCTCACGGCGTTGCAATTGCAGAGTATTGTTGCCCTTACTTCTGCATCGCTGTGGGCTGCAGCGTTGCCTCCAGAGCTGGGCAGATGGAGAGAGGCAGCGGCTGGCCTGGGATGGTGTGGTCACCCTTACTTCTGCATGGCTGCCAGCACAGCTGGGACCTCAGTCAGCAGCTGCCCGTCTCTGGGGGCCCCGCGCTGAGACGGCACATGGGTACTGTGTCGCTACCCCTGCTTCTGTGCTGCTGCTTGTGGGGCGCTGCCTTCAGAGCTGGGCACCCGGCCAACGTCCCAACCACCCCTCCCCAGGGGCCCAGCACAGAAGTAAGGGTGGCAATACCGTGACCCTACTAAAATAACCTTGTGGTCCCCCTGCAACTCCCTTTTGGGTCAAGACCCCCAATTTGAGAAACGCTGGTCTCCCCCGGGAACTCTGTGCAGTACAGCGTAAAAGCAGCCGAAAGACGAGAGAGAGAGCGTGAGCGAAGACCAGATCCTATGGTCTGTGATGCGTTTCGCATGGCTGTGAATTTGGTAGGGCCCTACTTAGGAATAGTGTTGAACTATGCCTTGCAAGACTGCTATGAGGCCGTAAGCTGCACTCTTTCCCATTTCAGAGACAAGACTACAGAGATGCAGAGGTCAGTCCACTTGTTCAAAGCCGGGTCGCAGAGCTACTAGTAGAATCCGTCTTCTTAGTTCTCATTTCCAGTCCCGGGCTCTACACATTAAACAACACTCTTCTTCCTCCCTCAGCTCAACCCTGGGAGTTCGGTAGGGTGGCACAGAGTCAAGTGACTACCCTGGTGTCTGTTGGTGGAGAATCGAATCAGCTCCACAATCTACCGTCAGCTAAGGTGCTAAGGGCAACGTTTCAGTCGTGATTCTGTTTCCTGGCTCCTGAGGGTTCCAGCCAGGCCATTCATGTTATTTATAGGTTCCTGTGTATGAGTTTCCATTTGTTTGTCTATTTAAAAGCAATTAGGTGAAAAAGAACTCCTGGAGTACAGACAAGTTTTTGAAAATGTGTATTCAAAAAAAGTGGTCTGCAGGATCTAAAATGATCAACAGCTCCTTTGGAAACATCCCAGCGTTTCCTTAAATGCCTATTGTGTAAATATTTAAGGTACTTCATGAAATTCCTACAATGTACTTAGCCGGCCATAAATCTCTATGTCAGAACCACTGCTGTCTACTGTTTGAGCACCCACTTCACAATTTTTTAAAAATCCAAACACAGCCATTTTTTAAAGCTAATTTTGGACCCAACAGATCATACGGTCTCTCTAAACCACTAGGCTATGTCTACGCTGCACGATTATTTCGGAATCACAGAATCATAGAATACTAGGACTGGAAGGGACCTCAAGAGGTCATCGAGTCCAGTCCCCTGCCCTTGTGGCAGGACCAAGTACTGTCTAGACCATCCCTGATAGACATTTATCTAACCTACTCTAAATATCTCCACAGATGGAGATTCCACAACCTCCCTGGGCAATGTATTCCAGTGTTTTACCACCCTGACAGTTAGGAACTTTTTCCTAATGTCCAACCTAAACCTCCCTTGCTGCAGTTTAAGCCCATTGCTTCTTGTTCTATCCTCAGAAGCCAAGATGAACAAGTTTTCTCCCTCCTACTTATAACACCCTTTTAGATACCTGAAAACTGCTATCATGTCCCCCCTCAGTCTTCTCTTTTCTAAACTAAACAAACCCAATTCCTTCAGCCTTCCTTCATAGGTCATGTTCTCTAGACCTTTAATCATTCTTATTGCTCTTCTCTGGACCCTCTCCAATTTCTCCACATCTTTCTTGAAATGTGGTGCCCAGAATAAGCTGTTCCGGAAGAAATACTCTGAAATAGCTTATTTCGAAATAGCACGTTTACACTACAGGGAAGCCTGGAAATGAGTCCGAGACAGGCTTCCCTAATGTGGACGCACTACCTCGATTTAGAGCCCCAGGAAGCACTGGGGAGTGATTACTTTGAATGGCCTAGGGGAGGAGCTATTTCGAAATAGCAGCAGTGGAGCATCCACACTACCGCTATTCCGAAATAGCTATTTCGGAAGAGGCATTATTCCTCGAGGAATGAGGTTTACAAATGCTGAAGTAAGCTGCCCATTATTTCAAATTTTTTCCGAAATAACGGGCAAGCTGTGTAGATGCTCCCATAGTTCTTTCGGAATAATGGACGTCATTCCAAAATAACGCTGCTGTGTAGATGTACTCTTATAGTCAATTGTGACAAAGAGCCTTTGGAGAACTCATGAATGCACGGCCATTCCTCTGCCACACTTATACATAGGGTTGTCAGGTGTTCGGTTTTGAACCTGACAGTCCAGTATTTGAGCTTTCTGTTTGGGAAACAAATTGAGAAAATATAAATGTCCAGTATTTTCTAAATGTGATGTAATGTAGATTGTGATGTAATGTCAAGTGTGTCTGGTATTTTTGTTGAAACCACCTGGCAACCCTACTTATACACTGCTGCTTCTCGTGCTAAAAATCAGCAGGAAATAATTACTAACCCGGTCCACCTCTTCTCCCAAAATGGAGTGTGGTTGTGTAATAAATCATTCCAGAAACCACACCTCCAGTAGTCACTCAATATCTTTTCTAAACTACCAACAGTAGCCATGCAATAGTCTGCATTATGAATGGAAAGCCTGCAATTTTTCAATGTAAAATCCACTACTGGATCTTTTTTGTAGTAAGAGCAAAAACGATGTAAAACTGGAACAAGTCACTTCTATTTCGTTTGCAGTCCTACCGCTTCAAGAATGAAGAGATTTCTTTGCAAATGCCATGGGGCAGGTTTGAAACAAACTCTCGTTGGTTATAGCTGGATTCTAAAACACTCCTCCACACTATACTAGAAACACGACAGGTCCTTCACTATAGCGACCTTAGTGGATGCTGGTAGAATAAACCATATTTCCCGTCAGAGAATACTTGCCTGCGGAAAGGAAAAGATTAAATTCAACTAAGATCATGCAAAAATTTGCTTCGTCACAGCAGGTGACCAATCTTAATTAAAATTCTTAAATAAATGCGAACTGTCCAAACTAACGGGCAAACAACACATTTAGCACAGTTTCCATTAAAGTGTTTCCTTACTGCCATTTAGTTGTCTTTGAGGCCAAAAAAACCAAACCAAACCAAACCAAAAACCCTTAAAAAAACGGCGATGGTGAAACACAAGCTTATTGACGCCGCAAACAAATGGCTCTGTATTGTGTCAGATGACGTTTGCAAAGGAAGTCAGAGAAGACTTGGATGGCAGTGAAAGGCTACTGTTTTAAAGGAGAAAGTGTGCTGTTCAATTGAACGGGTAAATAACTTTGTCTCCGACTAAAACACTGAAAGGCTTTCAAATTCCGGGCACTTCTAGAAGCACGGCTCATTTTTATTTATTGTTGTACCCCAATGCCCCCAGCCTTGTGAACAGTGCTGTTTGAGGCTTTGCAAAAGCAAGTTGTGTCAAGACATAAAAGGTCATTATGTGCTTGGTGCCCAGCTCTTAATTACATGGTGAGCAGCCTGTGCTTATTTTCCAACCTGCATTATCTTTTTCACTTTATTCTAAACCACTCCCCAATGTGAACTGTGGCAGCTGGATTTAGTGACACTGATGTAAGTCCAGAATAGTTCCATGGATTTCATATATGTTGGATTTATACCCGTGTAACTGACAGTCAATGTTCCCGCTAATTTTTTTCCACCCACGTGTGGAATGAATTTTATTATATGTACCGAGGCATGTGTGGATGTGCACCAGCAATAGAAACACATGCTGCCAGCTGTGAGTGACTGTGGTTCTCTGCTAATCAGCTGGGCAGCAGCTGAATCTCTCCTGGGTGGCCAGCTGAGCTCACAGCTTAGAGGGAACACGCTGAGAGGAGAGTTTGGTTCTGGATATTCAATACTCCTTTTTTTTTTTTTTTTTTTTTTTTTAAGAGCATCCTGCTTTAAATGACATTCACTGCCATCTGTTATTAAGGAGCTAACATCCCACTGTCTTCAGCAGCGAATTTTCAATCAGTGGCATCAGACAGCGCGCCATGAACCTCCAAATTCAGCAGATACTAAGGATGTTAAAATTTAGATTAATCAACTAATCAAATAGCTGATGCAACGTGCATCGACTATTCGATTAGTCGATAAGGGCACCCCGCCTTTGAAATGCAGCAAGAGCCCTGCCAGCTCTTGTTACATTTCAAAGGTAGAAGCGCCGCAGGGAGCACGCAGTCAGCGGGGGACTAACTTCTGCTCACCTTGCTTACACACAAAACCATTGTGACTAAAACGGTTAGTAAAGCAAGGAGCGTCTTACCCTCAGTAATCACCAAATTGCTTTCTGCTGCTCTGTCCAAACGCTTCTGAAAAGCTCTGTCCTCTACGACACATTCCAGAGGCCGTGTGTAACCAACACATCGTACTGCGCGTCTCTGAACCACATCTGTGTCTTGTTCCTTGTGATCGCTGTGCAATCTAGCGAAGCCTTAGGGTATGTCTACACTTGCAGCCTATTTCGGAATAGGGCTGCAAATGTAGGCATTCGGAATTGCAAATCAAGCCCAGGATTTAAATATCCCGCGCTTGATTTGCATCTTCCCGGCCGGGCGCCATTTTTTAAATTTACAAGCCCAGAGTTACTGCCCGCGTCTACACGCGGCAGTGAAACGGGCGTTCGAAATAAAGCCCTATTTCGAACTACCTGTGAAACCTCATTGCAGGAGGAATAACCTTAGGCACCTGCTTGACGCTAAGCACACAGGTAGACCTACAAAAGGCAACAGTGCTAGTCAGGATGAAATGACAGTTAAGGCTAAGATTCTGTCACGGATATTTTCAGTAAAAGTCACGGCCAGGTCATGGGCAAAAAAAAAAAAAATCTTCATGGACAAAATAGGGATCTGCGAGTCCCCACATCGTCTGCAGTGGGGCAGTTGCATGAGGGACAGGAGCAGTCTTCAGCAGCTACAGGGGCCCACGGTGGCAGGGAACTTGAGGGGTTCCCCCTCCGCCCACAGGGGCTAGGGCTATCCCTGCCATCCACAGCTCTGGGGCCCAGCAATGGCCAGGAGCAGGGGGGAGTTGGGTTCCTCACCAACCTGGAGCTCAGGGGTTCTCCCAGCTCTGAAAGCCCCCGCTGCCAGGAGCTCTGGGGGGTTTCCCTGCCACCCAGGAGCTCGGGATACCCCGCCATCCACAGCAGCCATGAACTGAGGGGTACCCCACAGCTCCCTGCCCCTTCAGACAACGGTGGGACCCTGCAGTCACAGGGGTCACTGGAAGTCACGGATTCTGTGAGTTCCAAGATCTCCGTGATGAAATTGTAGGCTTGATTATAGTATATGCGCTTAACGGACTCAAAATCTTAGATTATCTCTCCTTATGGAAAGACTCATAGAATTTAAATTAACACTGTAATCCCGCTATAGGTATTTTTAGCCACTCTACAGAATTTAAGAGATTAAATGTCTGTCACAGAATTCCATACAACAGTTAAAGGAAATGGGAGGAGGAAAAACAGAAAAGATATCTTTCTTTACTAAATTCTGTGCTGATTTGGAATAACGTCTATAGAACCTCCTGAGTATTTAAGAAACCCTATCGGCTTCATCCATAACAAAATCTATAAGACTTTTCCATAAAGGTTCGACTCTGTTGTTTATTTAGCATGTGTTAGAGTAAAACTCCATATTCACGTACTAGAGAGACACGGCGGGTGAGGTAATATCTTTTATTGCACCAACTTTGGCTGGTAAGAAAGACAAGTTTTCAGGTAAACTCAAAAGTTTGTCTCTCTCACCAAGAGAAGGTGGTCTAATGAAAGGTTTGACCTCTCCTCGTCTCTCTCATATCTTGGGACTGACATGGCTACAACACTGCATATTCATGTGTGGTATTCTTCACATAATAATCTGCTGAGATTGCTTTATGTAGCTATCGATTGATAAATGACAAATATAGATATGTAATATGAAGGTGACACAGTGCTCAGAAGCAACCCTATGATAACTACCTCGTGTTTGTATAATGGATCCGGGAAACATTTAAAAAGGGGACAGGTTGCTTCTGTTAGCTTCCAGAGGGTTACTATAAAAGGGAGAAACAAAAAGATGGTATTTTTAAACTCCTACACCCATGATAATTAATGATATTTGCTGCCTGTTACATCATGTTCTTGACTTCAAACAATGAAGCTAACCCAGCTCTAATTCAAATTAACAAGAATTTTGCCACTGATGTAAAAGGGAGCAGGCAGAGGCTGATACGTTACAGTATTTTTTATTTTGAAAAATGGGTTTTCTCTCTCACGTCACAGATGATCACCCAAACACCCTTCCTTAGCTTGGCGGCCAAACAGAATCAACCAAGATGACAAAATTCTATAGCAAACACACAGCACCAGGTACCACCAAATTATCTCAAATATTTCTCCATTATTTCCACACAAAGACAAATGTTTCAAGGTCTCTCACGGTTTAGTGTTTTCACCAGTTTTACAGACAAGATGCCCTGTGCCTTTATGTTAGTTTGGGCTTAAAACTGCTAGCATTGAATGGTGCATGCAAATACCAGCATTTAAACATCGAGCTATTTGCAAGAACACGCAAAGAGTGCCTAAGTATAAGCATTTGTGCTCTCACTTAATTGCACCTGCAAAACTGAAGGGTATTTTTTACCTATGGGCCCGGGTTGTTTTTCCGGGTGTCTGAAAACAACATGCACATCCGTGGTTTCCAAGCAGGAAAAAATAACACCCCCTCCAGCTGCTAACATAAATAGGATGATCTTTTTAAAGATATCCCAGTGCACAATTCACAAGCCCCACACTCACAAAAATCAGCAACCCCAGTCCTTAATTAGAAAGCCTACTGATCCAACCTGTGGCTGAGTTATTCAGCGTGCTGGGGTGGGGACTAGTTTGCCGGCTATAACCAGTCTCATTTTACCCAAAGTGGCATTTACCAGGAATAGCATAAAAAACACCAAGTCATCATTCAAATGCCACAAACCCCATTAAAAGGTGAATGTTTGTGCGAGGAAGTGCCAGGCTCCATTTGCACATGGCACCAAGCGTGTAAACGATGGGTGGAATTAAAGTAGCCGGGAGGATGGGGATTAACTGAAGCTGGCACATGAGAGACTCTAACATCAAGAAGCCCATATCTCACCCTAGAAGCACTTTTAGGAGCTGCTATTGTTTTGCAGTTTGATGGAGCCACCTGTTTGAACTGCCAAGAACAGACTGTGAGCCTGTTGGTTAAAAAGATCCTTCTACAAGTTTAAAGTTTTTCTGCACCACTAGAACTTGCTAAAGATTTCCTTTTTATATGCACAACAGACACGTCCACAAAAACTCTGCTTCATTCTGTCCTGGGTTCATTACTAGCCTTGTAGCATCCGCATCTCCATTGAATATTAGCACTGCATTTCCCCTTCCCTTTGTTAAGCAAGTTCACCGTCTCCACCTTCTCTTTTGCGGCAGAAAATTCAAGTTTGCAAAGGGCCTCTTCAGCTAGTCAAGAGAGTCACTAGTCTGTACAGTGAAGTCCTGACACGCAAAAGGAAACACACAACCTCCAAGAGGAGAATGAATCTCAGTCTTCCTTCATCCACATGAGATAGCTCCATACCTTTGGCTGTGTGGCCTATAATCATATCAGTGCAGGTGTGTGTACAGACACACTATTGAATGCTTCTTACCATTCCAATAACTTGATTGAAGATGAAGTTGGGTTTTTTTTCCTGCTTCCACTTCCAATATTCTCCTTGCGCACAGAAAGCTGCCTGGACCTCACCAACAGATCTGGCTGAACTGTTCGACTACAGTGTATCTGGAGGTAGATGGTCATGTCAAAGGGACACGGAGCATAAGATTGTGTCCTGGAAATACAGTTTTGAGCATGGGACACACAATCCCATTCTCAGTTATATACGTCAGCTTTGTTCCCAGCCCGTAACGTTCATAAGAACGGCCATTCATTCCTGAACTCTTTAAAGTTCACAGCCAATTTGATTTTCCACTCATTTTCACAGTGGTGTATAGCACATAGACTGGTTATAAGACATCGGCAGCCAGTAATTTGAGCTAAACTGTGCAAAGAGAGGGGTGGGGGCAACCAATTAGAGCTGTGCCAAACTTCCCTAATGAGACCTGAGACAGCCAAACTCACCTGGTTTCAGGTTTCCTTACAACTCCAGAGACACAAATATGTTTGTAATTCTTTTGGTGACTCTGGGCCAAGTTTCTAGCAGGCCAATGCCTGGGATTGAAATCAGGGGGAAAAACATAGCAGTTTTGACCAGAAACCAGGAAAAAAAATACTTGGCAGTTTCGGACAAGTTTTGTTTGATCACAAACCTCAGGGTTCAGACTCCCATGGTTTTGAAAGCTCTGAGATTTGTAGAGCCCTGCCCCAACCCAGTGACTAGGCTAACGTTAGACATTTCTCCAAGCATATTTTCTTGTCAGTCCAGGTTCGGCATTTTGAAAACGAAAAGGAATAAGAGAGCCTTGTGATTCATGCATGGCTGAAAACCCCTATGCTGTATGGAGATGACTTCCAGTTTACGTCATTACCTCGCCGCAAAGCACACCAGCTCACAGAGAATTCAACCCTGTCACACTAAAAGGCTATTCCCACGTACACAGCGCTTCCGAGCTCTTTCCACCTGCTGCAAAGTCGGGCTGGAAAAGCAGAATGCTTGGCTGAGGCCTCTCTTCCCTCAAATAAACAACCCACAACCTTCTTCAAATCAGAGAGGCGCCACTGTGGGAGTATTCGAGTCGCATTATTTCCAAACCTTGGTTCCCGATTTATTCACCTCCCGACGGGAGTTCCATTGGGGCAGAGAGCATCGTGGAAACCAAACACCGGCCAAAGCCGTCAACCGAGAATAGTCGATGAGCGTGGGGTGAAAAGGATAATGTAATGGAGGCTCCACTTATGAACACTCTACCGTTACCCCCGGGGAGCAATCTAATCATTACCCCCTACACAGATGGCCGCTGGACGGGACTAGCATTCAACAGGCTCGGAAACTCTTTGGATTATTCAGATTCTTCAACTGAGGCCGTGAGTTTTACCCCATCAGACAGGGGAACAGTGGCTAGTGAGTCCCCCGGCCCTACAGTAATACCAATGGGCAAATAACAATGACACAAAGTGACTCGGGACTACTAAGCCCTTTGCCTTTGAGTCACTGGTTCAAGAATGACAACTGGGACCAAGCAGGGGGGCCAGGGACTGACCGACCATAGAGTCAGTGTGTTTGTATGACATCAACACTACATTCACCGTTATCGAGGAGAAAAGTAAAGCCACCACCAGACAGGTCATGGTTATTACCAGGGCTCGACAAATTATGGAAAACCCTACTCGCCAGACAAAAAAGGGACTCGCCTTCCTCCCCCCGCATGCAAAAAGTTTTTTTTAATGGCATAAATTCCTAATAAGAATAAGAACAGTAATTACTAATACGTTCTTAATAAATATCACCCAAGTTATTAATAAATATCTTACAAACTTCTACTTTTTCCCCTCTGCTGCCATGTCTCCTCCCCTTGCTCCATCAGCTCCCCTGGTGCCTGCTGCCCCCCCAACCCCTCACCCTCCTCTGCTGTCCTGACTCCTGCCCTTCTCGCTGCCCTCAGCCTTCCTGAGACCTGCCCCCTCCACCAGCCCTTCTCTCCCCCTGTGCCCACTCCTCCAGTAGCCCCACTCTGATCAAGTGAGCTACCCCTCCTGATCCCCTCTCCTAACACCTCCTCTACACACCTGCCCTGCCTCTCTCCTCTGAGGCTGGTCCCTCCCCTGCAGGTGTCTGCCCTTCTGCTTCACCCCAGAATCTCCTGGCACCTGCACCCTCCTGGTTCCTCCCCTTCCCTCACTGCCCCTGCCCCCTTTGCCCTCTTTTTCCTGATGCCCACCCCTCAGCACCCTCTGCCCCCATTCCCCTCATGCCCCTGTGCCCTCACACATGCCTTGCTCCATCCCTACCTTCCTCATGCCCACCCCTTCTTTCAAGCCTTCTCCCAGCACCTTCCCCTCCTCCCTCTAGCCCCCAGTGCCCTTAGCCTCTCCTCTCCCAGCATCACCCTGTTCCCCCCTCCCACTGACACCTCCCCTCCTGCCCTTTTCCTCATTGTCTGCACTTGGTCCCCTGGGATTTGTCTCTCCTGCACCCCTGTCCCTTGGTGCCTTCCCCTTTCTTCTTCTCCTGACCTCCTCCCCTCCCCTCCCCTCAGCACAAGCCCCTTCCCCATATTTTTCCCCTCCCCTCCCCACAGCCCAGCCCAGCCGCTTTCCCTCCCCCAGGGCCAAGCAAAACATTCCCCCTTTTTGTTGTCTTTTACACGTTTGCATTTTGCATTGTTTGTTTTCATTTTTGTCCCAGCATTTTAGCCCTATAAATAGCAAAAAGCATTTCATTCATTTTTTTCCATAAAGGTAAAGGCGCGTAAAGTGAACTCCCCCTTTCACTGCTGCTGGGTCACCTTTTCCCTGCCCTCTCCAGCCCCTCCCTGTGGGCAAGCACCCCTCACTCCCAACCCACAGGGGAAACAGGGTACAGGGACAGCACAGAGCCAGAGGGGTGCAGGGAACAGTGGGGGGGACGGGACAGGGGTGGCGCGGGGAACAGGAGGCACAGAGGCAGAGGGACGCAGGGATCGGGAGAGCAGGGTGCGGTGGAGGCACGGGGAATGGGACGCGGGGAACGGGAGGGGCAGAGGATCGGGTCTAGGGGCAGTGCAGGGAACGGGCAGCACAGAGCTGGGGGAGCAGGGATCGGGGGAGCAGGGTGCGGGTGCAAGGGCGGCGAGCCAGAGGGAGAGCAGGGGATCCGGGGTGCAGGGGCGGCGTGGGGAATGGGCGGCGGGAGCCAGATGGGGCGCGGGGCGGGCGCAGCGAGCTGGGTGGTCGGCAGGGAGGGTATCTCGCCAGCGAGGGGCTGGGGCCGTGGCAGGACTGGAGCTGGTGGGGCGGGGCCTGGCTCAGTCACGCGCCGCAGCTCGCTGCCAGGGACACGCGGCCAGCGCCGAGCTGTCGCGGCCCTTTACAATCGGCGGGGCCACTCACGCCAGCGTCCTGGTGTCTGCCGGCGCCCCGCCTCCTCGCACCGCAGCTGCACGCGGGCAGCCCGGCGCTGAGAATCGCCGCAGTTCCCCCTCCCTGGCAGCGCTCTGTTCCTCCGCCAGCTGGCAGATTGGATGGGGCCGCGCCGCCCATAGTGCGGGCTTCGGCCAGCCCTTTACAACGGCCCACCGGGCCAGTCCTCCCCTGCACTCGCCAGCTGGCAAAATCTACTCGCCACGGGCAAGCGGGCGAGTGCATTTGTCGAGCCCTGGTTATTACTGCTAACATACAGAGAAGGGTATAAAGCACAGGTTCTCTCCAGCCCCATGAAATCTCATGCCACACACTCTCAAAGCTATGTGTTTCTGTGAGTCCCTAAGGTGCAACAGGTCTACTCGTTATTAAGGATGTTAAATTGCGAGTTATTGACTAATCAAACAATCGATACATTTTGCATCAACTATTTGATTAGTCGATAGGGCGCCTCCGCCTTTGAAGTGCAGCAACAACCCAAGAGCTGTTGCTACACTTCAAAGGCGAACGTGCAGCGTGGAGCCCGGGATCAGCTGGGGACATGGCTCCATGTAGCGCGAGGAGCCTGACGCCGGGCTCCCTGCAGCGTTTCAAAGCAGCAGCGCCGCATGGAGCCCAGGGTCAGCAGGGGAGTCCTCAGGTTTTATGTGGCACTGCCGCTTTGAACACCATGTGCAGCCTGGGGACACCCCAGCTGGCCCCGGGCTGCACGCGGCGTTTCAAAGCAGCAGTACCACCTGTAGCCTGGGGTCTGGCCCCAGGCTTCACACGGCGCTGCCGCTTTGAAGTACCCTCTCTTATCCCCCCCCCCCCCGATAGAGCAGCAGGGTGGGGGGAAGCAATTAGTCGACAAGGCTGTCGACTAGTCCTTCACATCCCTACCTCTTGTTTTTAAAGTTACAGACTCACACAGCTTCCTCCTCTGAGACTTTTTCCCACGGAATCTGTCAGACAAATCGAGCTCCAAGGTAAGTGAACACAATGGGGCTGAAAATGGCTCCCTGTCCTTCACGGAGTCAGCCCTTCAGCTGATGTCGGACTCTCGAGGAAGTGGGGTTAGTGTTTTGCTGGGAAGGTGCAGAGCATCCCGCGCATGCTGGTCGCTTAGGAGGGAGCTCTGGATTCGCGGGAGCGCTGAGTTCCGCAGGAACCACTCTCAAGGCCCAAAGGACCGTCTGCGCCACGGAGACTGTGCTCACCAAAGAGGAAAGCAGTTCCGGCAGGTCACACAGGTGGCTGCCAGCGAGGGGTCTGAAGCGAGAACCGAAAGCCGGGCGACCACTTGACGATCCCGTCCGCTTTTTGTGTTTTACCCAAGCCAAAGGAAATGGCTGAGGGGGATCGCTGGATGTAGGACATGGCTCAGCCACTGGTTCAGATACATCCCAGGCTGGCAGTCAGCCAAAAGAGGTGGAACACCGGGATGAGAAGCACTAAGTGATCTGATTGCTGCCTCCCGTCCAAGCATAGCTTCTTAAAGCTCAGTATGTTTGTTACCCTCATCCCGGCCCAGGAATCAGCCTTAGCAGAAAGGGTTAACTTTCCAAGAGGAATTTTTGGACCATCCAACTGAATGGCACAGAAAATTACCCCTCTAGTAGAGGCTTTCTGGTATGGAAGTCTGGAGAAACAGCACTGTCTGATGAATGCTATAACCAGGGCTCGACAAATTATGTAATCTACTCGTCTATGGCGAGTAGATTACAAGCTGCAAAGCCGGCGCAGCCCGGTCTGCGCATACGCAGACCGCAGAACCGTGCGGCTGGCGAGCGGGGCTCGCCGCCGCTTGGCGAGCTCTGGCTATAACTCTGCAGTATACGTTCTATGGTAACCTCCTGGTTTAATCCCTACTCAACTCTCCAGGGCTTTCCCACAAGGGGAGGAGTTGGAAAATCTACAGTATTCTGGACACTTCCCATCCTAATCTGCAGTGAATCACACTGCTGTGCAGTACTAAGCAACGGCTTTGATTCCACCCGTAAGGTGGCCACATTTCAGCAGTAGAGGCGTGATCGCTGCAGAGATATGATCTACCCAGCAGAACAGATCATCTGTAAGATAAGCGTAATTCCCTGTATGTGTTTGGGCTACATTTCAAATTCAAAACTTTTGTAGCGTAAGCACCTCAAGCCAGCCGGAGGCACCAGGGTCTGATTTCAAAGATACTCAGGCCCCTAAAGATGCAGGTAGGTATGCACTGGGATTTTTCTGAAGCACGTAAGCAGGACACAGAAATTACACAGAAATCCCCGCCAGGTTCCAGCATGCGAAACTTCATTGGATGGTTCTCTGTAAACCTGATGTGACACATGGTTACATGGACCAGCTGTAAAGAGGGAAAAACCCACGTTTCAAAAGCAACAGACCTAGAAGCAAAACATTTCAAAGGCTACTAGAGCTGAGAGAAGGCCAAACAGCACCAAGAAACAAGCAATGAACATGCACTGAACTTGCTGCATGCCAATTTCAACCTTGCCAGGCCTCTGCACACAGCTTGCTCCTGCCTTCAAGGGAAAAGTCATTTTCGTCGTCAGCTGTTTCTAATTGCGTACTTTTCACAGCCTGCCTAGCTACCTGGCGGGGGGAGGCTAGAGAGTGTACGGATTACAATAATATTGTGTACAAAGCTCAGTGAGAGTCGAAAGGGGGGAAGGGAAACGATTTTTATACACTGGGGCGCTATGGTAGAGCAAATGGCAGCTGATCTAGGATTATCTTTTAGCTCTTAAAAATGTTCTTGTGTTATTTAGTTTGTCCTCATTTAAACTGGGATTGCTCGTGTGAAGTACATAAGTCTCTCAAACGCAGTCTATTCATTTGAATCAGCTGGGTAACACAATCCAAAGGTAATTTGCCACAAATGGGGCATTTACATTCGATGTGGGCAACAAACCAAGGTTTTTTTTGCATAATGCCTACACTAGTTTTGTACTCTGCTATTAAAGCAATCTCCATTAGCCTCACAAGACTTAAGGGTCCGAAGGTGGTTCCATTAGAACCCTTTTATCCTGTGTTTAAAAAAACGTCATTAAGATTCGCACCGCACTGAAACTCTGCATACAGATAAAATTGCTTCCCGGCCTTTCAGATCTTACTATACTTTAAAAAGGTTTTTCCTGCGGGACGACAGAGTGAGGTCATGCAGCCCCTCCCTCCATCCTCAGCCATGCTTCGACCTGCCCCGCCGAGGCCTGGGGTGGTAGGAGCCGCGAGCTGGGTGGCTCCTGGGGCGTGCGGCTTCCCCCCTCCCCCCGCCCTACTTTGTTCTCTCCCCCCATGATCCCCTATCGGCTCCACACTGCACAGGCCGGTGGTTAATCCTTCCCTCCCACACCGCCGGCCCCTGAGTGTCCCTCCGGCACACGGGCGGGCGGCTGCCAGAATTCAAATTGAACCACGTGGCTCCTCTGCTGTCCGGGTTGGGGGAGGAGAGGCGAGCGGGGGGGAGGGGACACAGAGGCTCGGCTGGGCGGAGGGGTGAGCACAGGGACTCAGGTGGGGGAAGGGGAGGAGTAGCAAGCAGGAGGCACCGCCCCCTAGCTTTTATTTCATAAAGGCTGTTCAGATACGGGTCCAATTACTTGTCCAAAATATGTTTGCCAGTTTCTGGCGTTTTTGCATTCGAAACCAGATTATTTTTGGGAAAAGACATTTTTACATCCCGAGCCTTTTCATATTTGCTTACTGAATGGCTAGAGAATGGTGAACCATCGCTGGTTCAAATCCAGACCATGTAAGTCGTTTCTGTAGCCATCAGAATGAAACCAATGGCCTTCAGCGCAGTCGCTAGTGGCCTATTAGCCTCAGATCTCAAAACCCACCATCACGTTCCTTTCGTTGGCAGTCACAACAACCAGCCCAAGGACTAAGGATCATGGACACCGAACGGTTCCTTAATCCTTCAAGTGCCACCGCCTGTACTCTCCTGATCTGTGAAGAGAGAACGTCGGTCTCCCATGGCTGCCCATGTGGCTCCTTTGCCTAACCCTGAAATTCACACTTCAAAAAAAGAAACAGAACCAGCGGATCTCAGTGTTTGAAAACTTCTGCATCTTCTTAAAGGCATCTGACATGGGCCATCAGCTCCTCCTTGCAAAGAGGGACACAGTTGGCCACGGCAGTAACAGCATGAGTATTTTTCACAGTTGTCTCATTTTTAAACGGCTTTATATGACTGTTGGGGATCTTTTCGGTGTATTGTCCACGGTGTGCCTAGCAATCACAACTAATATAGAACGAGCTCTTGCAGCTGCTCTGCATACAGATCCTACACGGATGTCGTCAGTGCAATTAGTTTCTGCATGATGAGGCTACGTTCCTCTTTTTAGGGAATCTCAGAAATGCACGTCTGTTTACTGAGAATTCTGCACTAGTGGGGGGGAGAGGGGACTGATGGATGACAAAGGGAGAAGATAGTCATGGCATTTTGGCCAGCTCTCAGACATTTCTGACCCTAGCCACAGACTCTGGAGAACTCCTTCTACTTCCCAGCTCCTCATCTGTAAACAGGATGATAATGTATTTCTTTCCCCACTTTTTGATTGCCTAAATGGACTGTAAGCACCTCAGGACAGGGACCATCTCCTACTCTATGTCTAGCAACTACCACAATCCCTCAATCTCGCTGGAGCCTCAAGCAACTGTTCTTCATCGAGATCATTTGCCATTCAGTCCATTCCTGTGCGACCACAAAGCTTGATGGGACCTAAAGCCCCACGGAGAACAGATTTGATGCACCATATAATAGGGGTCTGTGAGCCGTCTCCATCCCTTGGTTGGTGGAATTTTATCCCAGATATTGCAAACCTTCCGGAGAACGCTGTTCACCAGAATTTCTTACAGTATTCTGCCAACATCTCCGAAAAGTATAACACGCCGTCCGTGGACAACGGCCCTCGTAGTCTATAAGCAATTAAATTATTTTTAGTAGTAGTAGCAGAAGAAGTAATAGTAGTAATAGTATTCCACATCTGACACGTACATTGTTAGAAGAGTGCTGGAACAGTGTTTGAGTGCATTGTATTCTTTGGGTGTTTTTGGAAATATGCTAAGCAAGGAGAGTGCAAAAACTACAGCAGAAATAATTCCCAGCCCCAAATATGCCAAACACAGCCACAAGGCAACAAACACAGGGGATGCGTCTAGAGAGCGGCGCTATTTTGGGATACTTCTTGTATCCCGACAGCGCGACAGCTTTTGAAAGAATGGGCATGCTATTCTGACATCCCTGTAAACCTCATTCCATGAGGATTAAGGGCTGTTTCAGAATAGTGCTCTATTTCAAAATTAACTCGAAATAAGCTACGAAATTTGTGTAGCTCAAATTGAGTAGCTTATTTCGAGCTATGAGTGCAGTGTAGATGCACTCAGGGAAAACAAACTGTGCCCCATAAAGCAACAAGGAAAAACTCTTATTCCTCCCAAAAGGGCAACATATTAAGGAAGAGGGCAGGATAGTAGTAATGAAGAGAAATATGTTCTTTTAGTCTGACGTTAAATCAGGCGTTCTGTTGGAAATCGATTATTTGCTTCTCTGGTAGATAGATAGTCAGACAAACCTGATGGATTCTATACATTTCCTACAACCTCCAACAGAAGTTGATGGATTTTTATCAGTGAAAGATACAACCTTTCAGATTACAGCACAGGCCTATCAGAAGGAACACCCTGATGCCAAAGTACAATGCTCCACCTTGATAATACAAACACGTGAAAGTCAATGGACACGATGCTGTCCCAGAAGACACTATTTATTTTCCAGATCCTTTTTCTATCTGCTTATGCCTTGAAACATGAGGCTTGATTTCCTGTGCTTTAGCATGTATGTTTAGCTACAAATGTTATTACTGGTCACAAACTAATCCAGCTCTTGCAAAATCCAGCCACGATGTTTTGACACAACGACCACCAACAGCAAATAATTCCGCAGGATGAATGCGTGCTGTTTGAAAGAAGTTGGTCCTTTTGTTGCCGGCATTTATATAATAAAAAACAAGGAGTCCAGTGGCACTTCAACAAATGTATTATGGTTTTAGGGGGCAGCCGAGTTAGTCTGCACAGGATAAACTTAAAAAACAGCAAATAGTCTGGTAGCACTTTAAAGACTAACAAAACATGTAGATGGTATCATGAGCTTTTGTGGGCACAGCCCACTTCTTCAGATGACCAGAGTGTTGGATGTCCAGAACTGATACCATCTTCATGTTTTGTTAGTCTTTAAAGTGCTACCAGACTATTTGTTGTTTTTTAAATTAAATTTATTATGTTAAATTTATTATGGTATCAGAGCATAAGCTTTTGTGAGCTAGGAAGGAAGGAAGGAAGGAAGGAAGGAAGGAAGGAAGGAAGGAAGGGAGATGGGAGTGTGACAACAGTGCTCATTAAATCAAAATGGTTGTGGCTAATCTCCAACAGCGGTGAGAAGGTGGATGTACCTGTACCTGTACCTGTAAAGGGAGAACCAGTCCATGTGTTTGGTTCAGGGTGTCGAATTTGCATACGAATGCCAGCTCAGCAGTTTCTCTTTGCCGTTTTTCTGTCTGAGAACGGCAACTTGAAAGTCTGAAGCTCTTGCCCAAGCAAGTTAAAATGCTCCCCACTGGCTTTTGGATGTTACCATTCTTCATGTCCGATTTGTCTGTCAGTCTGTCTGTCTTTCTTTTTCTCTTCAGCATCTGAGGAAGTGAGTTGTAGCTCACAAAAGCTCATGCTCTAATACCCTAATACATTTGTTAGTCTTCACAGTGCCACCGGCTCTTTGTTGTTTTTGCTGAAACAGTCTAACACAGCGACCTCTCTGAAACCTGCATTCATACCATGAAATGATTAGGGATGTCAACGTGTAGTCAACTACACGATTAACCAATAAGCCTGGGCTTATTGGTTAATCTTGTCGACTACACGCACTACCCCCCCTTGCTGCCTCTGTATCAGAGGCAGCAAGGGAAGGGGGAACCAATGCCCACAAGGAGCTGGCTTTAAGCCTGCTCTCCATGAGCACCGGATCCGCCTGCCCCCCCACTCCTGCACTGCTACCTCTGATAAGAGAGGCAGCAGTGCGGAGGGTGATGGGGGCAGGCTGGAGCTGATATGGGGAGCGGTTTTCAAACAGGTTCCCCATGGGTGTGGCTCCGAGGACCTGCCCACTCCTCCTCTCACCTTGCTGCCTCCTATAGAGGCAGCAAACAGGGGCAGGCAAGAGCCAGTGCTGGGGGGAGCCGACGTAAAAGCCAGTTCCCCCTAGCACTAGCTCTACAGTGTTGCCTGCCCCCCCCATGCTGCTGCCTCTATGAGAGGCAGTGGGGGGGAAGGCAGGGGAGGCTGTCGTGAAGCAGCCTCTATCCGCTGTGGCCTGGGCTTGCCTCTGATACAGAGGCAGCAAGGGGGGGGGGTAGTCCTGTCCACGGGGGGGCCGAGCTCCCTTGCAAACAGAAGCTGCTGCTGTGCTGCTGGTTTTTAAACTGTCTCCTCTTGTGGACCGGCTCCTGCCTGGCACCCCACGCTGCTGCCTCGGATACAGAGGCAGCAGCGTGAGATAGCAGGGGGCTCCCCGAGAGTGGGGCCGGGGAGCGCACTGGCTGCCAGCCCTGCCCCCGGGGACTATCGAATAGTCGTGTAACCGCTAAGATTTCATGCGGTTACATGTCTATTCAATTCCACGATGGCTAACAGCCCTAGCAGGGCTCTCAAACTCACAAATCGTTTCACCTCTAGTGCCCTCCACAGGGCAGTTTGGGCAGAGAGCCGGCGGGATCGGTGCCAAAATGTGAGGATCAATAGCGCTGGCCCACGTTCTCTGTGTTCTTCACGATCTAAGTTTCATTGATAAGTGAACCGTTGGCCCCCTATCATTCGATGCAGCACGCTCTAAGACACAGTCTAAAATGGCCGCGTGTTCTCCATGCCCCTCGCGCAGGGCTGTATTAGCCAACTCCCCAGGAGGCCCAAACATAAGGAATAGTGATTTTAGAGTCTCATTTGGGAAGCAATCAAGTAGGCATTCAGGGAAAGAGCAGCAGCAATGGGAACCAGGTGAGCAGCAGGGGACTGACTTGCAGTCTACAGATGCATGAGTTAGTCAAAGCCCGGCGCCATAGGTGTGTACTGGTCACACCCCGTAGAGGAGCATCCTGCCACAGTGTCCTGGAGGCGCCTTGCAATGCCCCGTCAGCACTGCAGTCTTTTGATCTCTCTGCAGGCCTGATGCACCACAATATTGGTATGTTGGCGCTGAGGGACTGCAAATGTTCGGAGAGAAGCCCTCAAAACTGCGAAGCCTGTGGGTGCTCACCACAGGCTGAAATCAGTTCAGTCTCATTTCATTTTACATTATGTAAAAGGAGGAATTTCATCACGCAGCACACAGTCAACCTGTGGAACTCCTTGCCAGAGGACGTGAAGACCAGGATTTTAACAGGGTTCAAAAAAGAGCTAGATAAAATGCATGGAAGTTAGGTCCATCAATATTTATTAGCCAGGATGGGTAGGGATGGTGTCCCTGGCCCCTGTTTGTTAGAGGCTGGAAATGGGTGACAGGAGAGGGATCACGTGATGATTCCCTGTTGTGTTCACTCCTGGCATTGGCCACTGTCAGAAGACAGGACACTGGGCTGGATGGACTTTTGGTCTGACCCAGTGTGGCCGTTCTTATTCCAAAGGCCTTGTTCTCCTCGCACCCCGATGCACAGCAGGTGTGAAGCCATGAAGCGCGGGAAGGATCAGGCACCAAGACTCATTGTGGCAATATACAGAGCGGGGCCAAACAATGCCCGAGGCACAAGGGGGTTCACTGCAGAAGGGAAGAGATGCTTTTAGGGTGGCCAGATGGCTCAACCTTTGGCCATTTCTGCACCCACAAACCAGCCGGAGATCTCTGCTCTGGTGCAATCACCTGTTCTCTTGGTTGACAGTGTCAGTTCCCCCTACCTACAAAGTTCAGGCCTGCAGCCTCCGGCACCACTAACTTCTACCGCTAGCAGGGAAGCACAGACTTGCATGACCAGGCCCTTCCCTTCCCTCTCCCCACTCCTTCCTTCCCAGTAGCTTTCTGTAGCCCCCGCTTAATGAGGCCAGCCAGCTCCAATGAAGCCTTCCTGATGGAGCACTCTCCCAAGCCCTTCTCTTGACTCTTCACACTTGCTATTTGGTCACCCTAGATTCAGTACTGATTTACACCATTTGCACGGCCATTGAACTCAATGGCGTTGCAAGGCAAATGGTACCCCTAGAAGAGGTGCATCAGCAAGGTTCAAGCAGGGCTTCAGAGTCTCAGATTAGAAGCCAGTCGCCCCATCTTAAGTCAACCTCGTTCCATTTCAAGGGAGACATGGTTGCGGTTTTGAGGAAGGGCCAACTTGAAATACAACAACAAGTAAACACCCAACGAACAGCAAGATCACACAGGTCCCCACTGAGCGTGTCCACTCCGACGGCCAGCGTTCCATTGGCCAAACTTCCAAACCAGCCTCCGATTCTTGCCCTTCCAGTTTTACACACAACCCTGCTGCGGTTAAAAGAGGCTGACCATGCCATTTCCCAAGTGCTTCAAAAATCGAGAGGTTCATTTTCTATTCCGAACGAGAATTGGGCCTCCAAATCCGTAGGTGGCTTTGAAAATGTCAGCCTCATTTTTCTTTCTTGGGGATGTGAACTAAGCCAGTCATTGAGGCTTCCCCCAAAAGCAACAACCAACATATCTCCTGGTCTAAAATACGAAGTGTGAGGGAGCCTTTGAAGCAAACCCCTTCAAAGAAGGACACATTCCAAAAGCCACTGAGGTTTTTTGCACAAACAAATTCAGCATGGCAAGAGCAAAACTCATTTGCAAAGATCTTTAATGTTCAGAGTTTCAAGTGACTGACCCTTTCAAGCACAGCTGAATTCAATTCCAGCTCCAAAGATTCATATCGCTGGTTTTGAGTGGAAAACACCATGAGTATTTTAAGAATATATGGCCATAATTACCTGAAAACTTTCAAAAGCCACTATTTTTTTGGAGCTGCCCAGAGGGTTTCCATTCTAAAACCAGCGCCGTGTTTGTACGTACTTGTGCTGACATTTCCCTTTCATTAAAATAGCTCAATAATGGAGGCAGGAGGGGGTGAACAACTCCCCATGCATATAGGATCTTTACCGTACTTTGTCCTTGCAAAGGAATTTCCTTGATTTCTTTCAGAGTGGAAGTTTCCATACATCGGCCTCCAGCTGCATGCAAGTCACTCAAAGTGCCTTGCAGCGCAGCGACAACTGGGTCTCTCTCTTTCACGTGTTTCTTTTTGATGGGCAATGGGCATAAATCTTTCCAGAACGGGCATAAACGAGTTGAGCTAAGAGAATACAGATGTGCCATATTACCCACCGTGTGAACAGGCAGGGCTGGAAACTCCCCAGGAAAAACTAGCTTAATACCCTCTTAAACACAGTTCAAACTGGGAAAGCGGGAACAGTAATTGCATCCGTGCCCAGCAAGTCCAGAATGAATCTTTTTCCACTGAGGACGCATCCATTCAATCCTGCCACGGTCGGTCTTCTGCAGCACAGTGCTGCATGGCTCCCCCGACCGGCACGGCGCCTGGAACAGTCCGTGCTCCTGGCTGCCTAATGCTTCGAGCCTGCAATTCTGCACGATTGGCGTTTTCATGGAACTGAGCGTTTGACTTTTGTTTATACAATATTGAAAACTGAACTATGAGTCACGCCATGTAGAACTGCCTGGAAAAAATACCAAACCAAAACGTATACCGACATTCCATTGTTCAATAGTCTAATTACATATATTCAGCAGTATTTCTTTTTTTCTTTTGTACGCCGGCCCTCTAATTTTTCCCAGGGCGGTAAAACCTGCCCCGGGTAAACACCATGCCATCCCTGTGAGAATGCCTGTCTCCTACGCACTGGTGTTCCCAGAGTACACTTAAAAGAGCTGCCCTGCCTCCATGCGAAAACAGTTGTGGATTAGCCATGGAGGTGCCTGGAGGCAGGGAGGAGACGGAGGGATATGCAGTTGGCTACAAACAACAAACAGTTGCTTTAAACTGTTGGCAAAAAACCCTTAACCACTGCTGTAGGTTGACGTATTTGTTCTTGCCAGTGACACACCAACCTGTTTGGTTAATAGCACTAGAAAATCAGAAACTTTGCCTTTCATTTCGCTTGGCAGGCCACAAAAGTTTGGACTCCAGTTTTTTAAAAAGGAGAAAGTTACGGAAGCTTTTTGCCTGGGTCTCCGCGCTGTTTCTTGTAAGCCGCAACGCTGACACTGAAGTAGTCAGGGCTCCCACACAGGAAACATCTTGCTGTGCTTAGAGATGGGCCAAAACCAAAAACCAAGGACAAAAAAGCGCCTTTCCTCCCACCTTCCACACCCCTCCCCAAGCTCCAGTGAGTCTGAATCATATCTGGCTTTGGCTCTGCACCCCAGCCTCCTCTGTCTACATTATGGGCTTCAGGGGGTAGCTGAGTTAGTCTGTTACAGAAAAACAACAACAAATGGTCTGGTAGCACTTTATAGACTCACAAAACATGTAGATGGGATCATGAGCTTTCGTGGGCACAGCCCACTTCTTCAGATGACCGGAGTTATGACTAGGGGATATGAAAACTCGAAATAAATAGGAGAGGAGGGAGAAAAAGAGAAAAGGAAGGGGTGTGAGACAGAGCATCATTACGTATCTGAAGAATGGGTACGTAAACCTAAGCAGATCAAAGTAAATAGATAGATGCTCTTGACCTATGGCAAAACTCCCATGGGCTTCAACTGGGGCAGGATTTCCCCCCGCAAGCTGCAGCTTACTCCACGCTGGGTTTGACAGCACTATTCAAGGAGTCAGGCACGACTTTGGTAGGAAGAAGGATGGAACCATCTAGCCCTTACTATCAGTTTCAATGGGACCGGTTGTGGAGCACGGTGGAGCAAGGATTTCAGAATCTGGCCCTGACGAAATGACTTGTCTTTTAGAACGTCTCTCCCTGAGACAGCGGCTCCGGTCACGGTGGAGTAAAACCGGTGAGGCTGTGAGGAGACTGATTTCTGTAAAAGGGCGGCTTACTTCAGTTGCGCTAAGGCGATTAGGAACTGGTCTCAAAAAGCCTGTCACTTGCAGATACGCGGGGCCACACAGCCCTTTGCGTCCGTTCAGTGACTAATGCAGTTTCCTCATACAGAGGAGCCCTCCGAAGCTCAGCTCCTAGCGCAGCGAGCCACTGAAAGCAGACAGACAAATCCAGCTCAGAAATCAGAGTGGGCAGCATATTACCAAGTCCGGGGGGGAATTAAAAAGCCTGATTTCCCACTGCCTGCCTCCCACAACCGCTCCCCCCGCAGGGTTCTCTCTCCGGTGGGATAAAAGAGACAGACGTAAAAGAAATGCGGAGAGTGGGGGGCGTGTTAAAAGCAGCACAATCCTGTTCCCCGAGATGCTCTCAGAATTCGGAAAACGTCTCTTCTTTGCAGCCTGTCTGACCCGGGCCGCCTCGAGTCCTCTTTTCCGTCTGAGTTGCAGAGCTAAAGGCATCCCCTGAGAAGCGTTGAAATCCCATCCTGACATCGTTCCAGGCCAGGGTCCTGTCTGAGGCCTGGTGGGTGCCTGCCTCCAGCGCAATGCAACGATACCAAACTGAAATGGGTGAATGGCTCGGCAGAGCCGTCTCGGCCATCGGACAGCTCGGGGCAACCATCCCGGCCCCATGCTTTGGGGGGGGCGCCGCAGGGCCCAGGAGGTTAGCGGGAGACCTGGTGCTGGCAGGAGGGGTCAGGCCCATCCCCACAATCATCGGCAGGGGTGAGAAGCAGAGAGACCCGGCCCCAGCCCTCTCCGCTCCCCGCCGCCTCACGCAGGGCGAGGGGGCTTGGAAGATGGGGTGGAACATCCCCCCCGTTGCCTGCTCTCACTAGTGGCGGTGGGCAGTGCAGTGATGCAGCAGCGGGGGGGCAGAGCAGAGCAGGCTGGGGCTGGGTTGCTCTGCTTCCCATCGTGGCTGGTGGGTGGGGGTCAGGTCCTCCCCTGCTGCTGGCACCAGGCCCCCTACAAATCCCCAGTCACATTGCTCAGTGGAGGGATCTTGGGGGAAAGGGTGGAGGAGGGGCAGGGGAGGCGGAGGCTTGGGGGAAGGGGTGGAGTGGGGGCAGAGCAGGGGTGGGAAGAAGCAGGGTGTGCCAGGACCTGGGGCAGATGTGAGGGTTTGTCCCAGGCCCTGCACTCCCCTAGAAGTGTTAGGCTGGCAGTGTGTGTGGTATCCCTCTGCCTTTAATGGTGACGTGCCTGGTCACGTCCACTGAGAATCCAGTCCTCTCTCGCTTAACAGGGAGAGTCTGGAAACCTGAAGTGGAGTCGTAGTGGGATAAAAGCCCGACACACTAACTCATCACCGCTGCTCTGCTTGCGGGTAGAGGGTACATGGGATAAAGCATCAGCCACAGGCTCGTTGGTCTGCTGCTCCTAGTTTCAGAAAAGCAAAATTGACAAAAGATGTCAAGTATCAGAGGGGTAGCCGTGTTAGTCTGAATCTGCAAAAGCGGCGAGGAGTCCTGTGGCACCTTACAGACTAACGGAAGTGTTGGAGCATAAGCTTAGTGGGCAAAGACCCACTTTGTCAGATGCATGCATCTGACGAAGTGGGTCTTTGCCCACGAAAGCTTATGCTCCAACACTTCGGTTAGTCTGTAAGGTGCCACAGGACTCCTCGCCGCTTTTGACGAAAGATGGTGGCTCTCGACTCGCAGCCGCTGGCGGGACAGACACAGCCTCCATGGGGGTGGTCTGCCGCCTCTAGAAACATGTCGCTTGCTGCTTGACAACCTGCCACACAGACAAGCCCGAAAGAGGTAGCATCTTTGCTGCTGGTGAGGGAGACAAGCTTCTGAGCTACACGGGTCTTCTTCAGACCTGAAGAACAGCTATCGGGAACCAACACAGCTACCACATCACTGCAAACGTCTCCACCGCTTCTCACCGAGGGTGGCCAGAAACCCCAGCAATACAACTGGTGAGATGAACACCTGGCGGGGCCCTGCTCCTGCTGCTTCTTTACGGGAAGGAGTCCTCTCATTCTGAATGGGGATAAGCCTGAAAGCAGAACCCCAGCAACTACTGACCTCTGGGGCAGTTGTGGAGTGGATGAGAATCTGGTGGGTACAACTTGGCTCTCAAATATAAACACCTGCAAATCTTTGAGAAACATGTTTTCAGAGTCCAACCCAGAGCTGGATTTCACTTCTGGCCCATCTCTACCTGGAATCCAGATCTGAATTTGGCAGCTTGGGCTTGTCACTAATTATGAACGACTATTTCTTAAGTTCAGCGTGAGTCATATGTTTAAGGGACTACAAGATTACCCCCTGCTCCCTGTCACCCCAGCTCCGCACAGACCCACTGGAATGGACGGTTCGTTCGTTCATTAACGGAAGCGACAAGTCCCTTACCAGTCAGGGTTGCAAAAATCCATAATATGAGAACAAAAGAGTGTCTGACAGCCCTGGCATAGTCACAAAAACCAAAGACAACCAGAAAAGTGAAGGGAATTCCAACTCTTCTCCTTCCTGGTTTTACACTATAAAATGCCGCTACATTTTTCATGCCATCCAGAATCCAGTACAACAATATATTTATCACAACACAAGAATGTTAAAGGCTAATAATGTAGACTTAGTTGTGTGGACAATATACTTTACATGACGGCACAAAGTAGAGACGACCAAGAAGTAGAAAACTATATTCCTAACGTGATATTGGCTGCATCGTTTCCAGAAGTAGCCTATACACGTACGATCACTATTTTTGTGTGGTACTTTAAATAGCGGGTTTTAGTCGATGTGTAGCACATTCTATTCAGAAAGTTCCTCCCTCCGTGCACAGATCTCGTCTCTGTACATTTAGAAAAGGAGGAAATTTTTTCTGCTAGCCCTATGACTCCATGCCGGGCTAAGGTGTCTGGACCAGTACAGAAAACAGATGAGAGAACCTCCTCACAGGGAGGGGTCAAGTGTTTGGGTCATATTTTCAACTGGGGGAAATCAAGGGAGCTCTGGTGACTGCAGTAGCTGATGATCTTAGCATATGGGTGAGCTATACATGGTGGGCAGCCAATATATGGCAGAGATGATTTAGTCCAACACAAGTGACTGGTCTGCCTGCCTTTGACAGGGTGTCAGGCTACCAAGCGGTCCCTTCTGCCCTTCAATTCTATGAATGCAGGAAGGAACGGAACAAGTGCAGCTTGTTACACGTGTAACACGTAGTGTGAATGGCAGCTGTGACAGTAAACAGGAGCTCAGTTTTAATGCGTGGAGGTCACAAGAATAAAAGATGCTGAAGGATTCAGGGTCTGATTCTGCCCTTGTGTATGAACACGCTGCTCCTATTGGCTTGGAGGGAAGCTGCAGATGGGTTCTCAAAGGCAGCGTTCGGCCCTTGTGAATAGAGACAACTTGCTATTCATTCAGAAGCGCCTAAGACCCAAGCTGGGGAGTTTACAGTGACAACGGTCAATGTTTGCTTTCTCTGCTCCACGCGCCCTGGTAGGGAGCAGACGGGGATGTTCACAGATTACTGAGCCTGGCCGCTGGAAAGGGTGACTCAACCGAGTCATTCTCTGAACGAGACAGATGCACATTTTCCCGGCGTATCGCCTGACAAACAGACTGTTGTCTGAATCCACAGCAGGCGCTGGCCCGCAGGCTCGGGCGAGAATGGGGAACAAGCGCTCGGTTGTCGACGGCCACTCTCTGCAGCAGTCACGAAAAGGAAAGGCGGAAGGCGAAGTGCTGTGGATCGGCACGTACGTGGCACCTGCGGGGGCCAAAACCTCAGCATCTCCCCATTGAATGGAGTTGGCCCAGTTTACATCAGCGGCGAATCTGGCCCCCATGTTCTAGGGATGGAAAGACCCATTTCAAAAGTGAAGTGGTTAAATGACACGTTTACCTGGTTAATCGTGGAGGGCTGGGGTCCCACGGGCAGGGGGGCCTGCTCCCACTGGCTGATTCTGCCACACTGCAGGTAGGGAGTCTTGCTCCAACCAGACCCAGCCCTCCAGTTAACCCGTTGCCCAGTAAGCATGCTGGTACGGCTAATGCTTACTGGGTAACCGGTTAACCTTTTACACCACTACAATGTTCAGAAGTACATGGCCCGACACTGTCATCTGTGCAACCTGTGAATAGGGATGTAAAATCCTGTGTAACAGCTTAACTGGAGAACAGCCCCGCCCAGTTAACTGGAACCAGTAAGAGGGATGCTTACCAGTTAACTGTTCACCTCCCTAGTAGTGAACCCCTCCTCGCCAATCAAGGAGTGCTTTGTGGGGGGTGGTTTTTATGAGGTAATTATTTGAAGCGAACTGCGTTAAAAACCAAAGGAAACGGTCAACGGCCTTTTTCTTTTGAAACAAAGCCTTTCGCATTCTTTGGCTTTTCCCATGGGGCAAAAATCATCTCAGTCTGGGCCCTCAGAAATGGAAAGATCCAAAAAAACAGTTGGCCCGATGAAGCATTTTTCCTCCGTCGATGGACAATGGTGATCAGTCTGGCACGCTCCCTGCGAGAGCTCTACGCGTCTGTGGAACAGCCCGCTCCCCAGCCCAGGTATTTCAGATGAGTTTCTTCTTGGCCATTAAACTGCTTTTTAAAGGGGGTTTGTTCTTTTTGAAATCCCACGGGTTAATACTAGGCCCGGGACCAAAATTAGACACATGCTTCTGCCTTCGCAAGTGAGCTACAGTCCATGTCACAAGGAATTAATTGCAGGATATCACAATGCAGGAGGGAGTCTAGGAGTGTAGTGGAAATGAGGCCTCTGTTGCGTGCTATCAAGAGGTGTCTACAGGAGAAGAAAGGCTCATGCCTACTCTTCCTCCCCAAAGGCTGTTGCTGAAAAGGAAGAGGAACGTGTCCTGCTCCCCCCTGCCTCCAGAGAGGAGTACCAACCAGAGAGCACCCCAAACCTGTACAATTAGGGGGTGGGTCGTGGAGCAGGGTGGACAGAAAGCCTCCCAAATAAACGAAGCAGAGACTGGGAGGTTCTACGTCTACAGCCAGCCCAGGTGAGACTCAGAGGCCTGCTGGGATGGAAAATGGAAACCATCACTGGTGAGAACGGCAGCTCCCGAGTTCTAGATCAGTGGCACCGACAGGCAGCAAGCACGTTGTGTTGGGAAAGGAGGGAGCAGGGCTGGGTTATGTTGAGAGGGGACACGGTAGGAAGGGAACGAGGGACAGGAAGAAGGCTCCTTGCGGAACTGGATCAATGGTGGGAGACCTCCAACCATTCAACCACACAGCTCAGCTTTTGTGGCTTCCCCAAGCCAAACATGCTGATGTTGCCTCCCTCCAGCTGCAACACAAACTAAGAAAAAAAAAAAGAACCAGGAAAGTCACCCGCAAGAACCCAATGATCTTTATCCCATCCCACTTCCCCTTGGTGGTAGGGCAGTGCCGATTAGGGACACAGCCTCTGCCTTCAAATCTCTTTGTTTAATATGGGCCACACTGCAGATTTGGATAAGACGTAAAACAGATGCCAGCGACTTCAAAGTCATGCACACCCTTCCTGGTTGTCCACCACAACAGGAAAGGGAGGTAAACGTTTTTCATCACTGCTAACCCCATTACATGGTACACAGCAAGTTCGTCCAAATGCAGAAGGCAACGTAAATCCAGTGCGGTGTAGCCTCAAGCCAGGTCTATGTTACAGACCTATCTCAGCCTAACCACATCGCTGGGCATGTGAGAAATCCCCCATAGTTATACTGACCTAACCCCCGTGGAGACTGCACAGTGCTGATGGGAGAGCTTCTCCCGCTCCTCAGGGTGATGGATGAACTACGCCAACGGGAGCTGCTCTTCTGTCGGCAGAATAGCATCTTCCCCGCGCTGTGTCTCGATGTCGACCAGCTTTAATCCCCCAGATTCAAACCACCCTTTCAATGGACATCGCAGTTAGGTGGTCGAAGAACACATGTCCCAGCATCCTCTGCAGAGGAGATGCCCCAGGCGGCCGCACGGTGACCTAACATTCCCAGTACAACGCCACCATTAAGCGGCGCGGAAGGCAAGTTTCCAAAGCTTCTGTGGCATTGAGCCTGTCAATTCACTGACGTTCTTACAGCAAAGGCCTCTGTGGCGGAGTAATGGGCTAGAGGCTAGGAAGGGAGTGAACAGAGAACTGGGGGAACTGCTCCCAAGATGCCCCTGTTGTCCTGCTCCTTCCCTTCCCTTCCCTCGCAGGATAGACTGGAGAAGCTGCAAAGTAACAGATCTGCCAGCACCGTCCTTCCATCGCCTCTAGAGCCCTCTGCCCCCAGGGACAGCACATGCAGCTCCACCCTACGATGGGGGTGCGCGCCCAATGTGCAGCCCTGCAAACGCTACACACTGGTCCTGCTGCCGGATGCCCTCTGCGCTCAGAAAGGAACCAGGAAGACAGGATTTTCCCCTTCCCAGAAAATGGATATTCTACTGCTCCAGGAACGTCAACTGGGTTCTCTCATTCACACCACCGGAGACTTGGACTACTTGGTTTTCTACCTCGCCTTTCATACACACCGGGCATGACAAACCACAAAGTTTAAGGATGCTAATACAGCAGCTGCATAGCTCAACGAATCACACACCCTGCTTTGGATCCAAGAACAGGTTTTATTACACAGGCCTGGAAATCAAGAGTGCTCCTTAGTCACAACAAGCGGCTGGGGATGTTTGTTTACCTCCACTCAGGCCATGTCTTCACTCTGCGGAAGATCAACACTGCTGCGATTGATCTTCCGGAGTTTGATTTAGTGAGTCTAGTTAGGACTCGTTAAATCGAACTCAGAGGGCACTCCTGACAGTGTCCGATACTCCTGCTCTTGCCAGGAGTAAGGGACGCTGCCAAGCTCGGCTTAAGGTAAGCTGACTCCAGCTACGTATTCTACAACACTGGAGTTGTATATCTTAAGCCAAGCGGCTAGGTCTAGTGTAGACCTGGCCTTAGACAGTGACTAAAAATCTCAGCTCAATAGCTCCCTGAAGACTGGCACTTCTTACGATCTGCCCCCCTTCGGTGCTGGCCTGCAGAGCACCAAATGCCCTGATGTCAGGTTCGAACCCTGAGTTTTCTGGGCCAGGAAGAAGGGTGGGGCAATAAATTCATGCATACAACGCCTGTGGTGGGCTAAAAGCAAAATGCTTCCAACACTATGAGCAAACTGATTTCAAATGTTTTTAAAAATACATGATAATGTTTAGCAGAAGGGTTGGCTTGGGGGCGAGGGGGGGGGAGAGGGGTTACTTTAAAGTGCATCTACTTCCAGGTCTGATGCTGTCCATATTTACGCCAACTGAACCGCATGTATGACTAACTCAATTGACATTCAGATCCTATCGAGGGCAACAAGCCAAGCAAATAGATCAAGGAAGGGGCTAGCGGAACAGACTGTTAACAAGTTCCAGTGTTTTATCACTGGACATGGTTTAATCCCTGTTCCAAACCAAGGAGCTGTAAAGGCTATTACAATACAGCATGTAGTAATTTAGGAGGAGGTCAGCCAAGACAGGCATTTCCATGAAAAATATTTTTATACTTACAAGAAACCAAACTACAGTTTTCAACGGACTTCGTGCTGATAGTTTATTGCGTACGTTTTTTTTTTACGGCAGTCGGTCACCCTAGACCCTCCTTTCTGCTTGAGGGCTGTGCAGGTACTTAACCCCCACAGCAGTAAGTAACCCTGGTACCCTCTTTCTGAGGGAAGAGCCTGAGGCAGGAATGTGAGCTATAAGAGACAGGAAATACAGCCGGCTGCTGGGAGGGAGCAGTAGATAAAGCTAGTGTTTCACATGCAAAACTTGGCCTGGCCAGAGAAAATGACCATGAGGACAGCTGGTCTTTGCTTGTGGCTTCCATCAGGCTGCAATTCTTTGCTTCTAAGGGGCAAGCCATTTCTGAGGAGATGTGTACAATGGACCATTTTTCTGGCCAAAGGTGAACAGTGGGGAATAATAAACACTGCCTTGATATTAAAGGAGAGGGGAAAAAAAATTCTCTGGAGTGATGCCCTGTGGACGGAGGCCAGGCGTACTAGAGGCCAGAAAGCATATCATCCCACAGCTGACGATTCCAGCTAACAAAACCAGCACAAGTGCTCAGAGTGAGGCTGCACGGTTAGCCCATGTGACCGACACTGGGCATGGGTGGTGGAGGTACTGCCCCAAGAGGCGCTCCCATGATGCATTATGCCTCAAACGCAGTGCACCTGGGAGTGCAGTTGCTGCTATTCCCCTCCTGGAGCCAACTTCCCCCGCCGCCGCCCGTGACGGCAGAATGCGGCTCTCCTCATCCTCTCTGGAATGCCTAGCCCACCGCTTACAGCAGATCGTCTACAGCAGGGGTCTCCAACCTTTTTAAGCACGAGATCACTTTTTGAACTTAAGTGCAATCCAAGATCTACCTCAAACCCAAATACCCTTGCCCCGCCACCTTTGTGCTCCTTCTTCGAGGCCCCACCCCTGCTCACTCCATCCTCCCTCACTTTCACCAGGCAGAGGCAGCAGGTTGGGGTTCAGGCTCTTGTCTTGGATTACGGGATTTGGAGCGTGAGAGGAGCTCTGAGCTGAGCTTGGGCCAGGCAGTTGAGGTGCTGGAGGGGGATTCTAGGCGCAGGTTCTGGGAAGAGGTTTGGATGCAGGGGTGCTCCGGACCAGGGAAGGGGTTTGGGGTACAGGAGGGGGGTTCATGACTGGGGTAGGGTTTCAGGATGTGGGCTCCAATTGGGCACCACTTACCTCAGGTGGCTCCTGGGTGGTGGTGCAGTGGGACTAAAGCTCACCCCTGCCCTGGCCCTGCACCACTCCCAAAAACAGCCAGTGAACTTCTTCCCATGTCCTGCTGTGCCCCCCACCCTGCTCTGTGGAGATAGGATACAGGGTGGAAGAGGAGGCACCTTGACATCAGCACCCCTCTTCTCCCTCCTCTGCCCTGCCCTGCATAACAAGCAGGAGGCTCCTGGGGGTGGGAGGAGGCAGCTCCAAGGCAAAGAGCAGGAGATGCGCAGCAGTAGGAGGAAGGGGCAGCTGAAGTGCTGGCACTTGAGAGCCTCTTGGCCAAACCAGTCAGGATCCCCTGTCAGAGGCTCCAAGATCTACCAGTTGATCCCGATCGACTGGTTGGTGACCACTGCTCTACAGAGTACATGACAAGAGGCAATGGGCTTACATTGCAGCAAAGGAGGCTTAGATTGGACTCTAGGAAAAACTTCTAACCGGTTAAGCACTGGAATAAATTGCCTAGGGAGGTTGTGGAATCTCCACCACTGGAGATATTTAAGAGCAGGTTAGACAGACATCTAGCAGGGATGATCTAGATCAGGGTTTCCCAACCTATGGGTCGCCAAGTGTCTCCCCAGGTGGCTCTGCCCTTCCTCCTCCCCCTGTTTTTGAATTGCCTTGGGTCACCAAGTCTTCCTGAATTGTCAAAATGGGTCCCCACGTGGAAAAGGTTGGGAACCGCTGATCTAGACGGTGCTTGGTCCTGCCGCGAGGGCAGGGGACTGGACTTGATGACCTCTCGAGGTCCCTTCCAGTTCTAGTATTCAGTGATTCTATGACTGCATGCTTTCTCTTCCCCCTGACTTGCACACCAACCAGGGCGCAACGGAGCCTGGAGGTGAAGACATAAACAGCAATGCACATGTTCGGAGCCCCCTCCAACCCAGAGCCCAGCCTACTCTGCCAGTAAATTTGACCTGTGGTCCCAAGGAAGCTAGGCAGTTCAAAGTCTTCGTCAGCAGAGCCAGAAACTGTGAGGACTGTTACTTGTCAGCGGCTGAAAAACACCGTAAAATCCACACAAATATCTAGTGTTCCAGAGAGGCAGGTTTAACCATCAGGATCTCTGAAGAACGGTGGATATTTTCCTGAAGTCACTTTTTTTTCCAGTTTGAGTTAGGAGAGGTTTTTTTGTTGGTTTTTTTTCCCCCTTACTAAAACATGCCTCCCACTCCCACACCACATACCCCTTTTAGACTTCAGCATCCTCCAGAGGTGAAAAGCTCTGTTAGGTATCGGCTTCCAGGAAAGGAGGTGCCTTTGATGAATACCAAATCTACAGACTTCAATCGTTTCGGTGAGCGCCATGCTTTTAATAAGTTATTTCCGTGGAAAACCTTAGTAACTCAGTTATGAATCAAGCCTATAAAACACCTCTCCTCATCAAAGCACCAAAACAAAACACCTATTACTGTAACTCCGAATTCTAACGTCTCCCTACCCGTTCACATCAGAAACCAGAATTTCTCTTTCAAACCGTTCCCTATTTTCAAAGGTCGGAAGTTATCTCTAGCATTCGGCAAATCCTTTTAAGCAGCAAAACATACACAGAGAAAAAAAGGTCAAGTTCAAACAAAGACGTCCCCTCAGGTTTACACTATTTAAAAGACACAACAGGAGTGACATCACACACGTTTTTACGACCCAGAAAGTCACATTCAAATCCTAACAGGGAACAGATTGTAATGTTTTGGCTAGAAAGACTAAATTCATTTATTTTTAAATAACTTATGTATTTCCTGATGTTTCCTTTTTAAGTATGATGCTTAGGTGCCTAGAGAAACAAGGGCTATGATTATTCTGTGATTCAAGGTCACACATCATAACTACTCAGTGAAAGAGACAAAAACATAGTTTATCTGGGTGTTGTGCTTGATCAGAGAACTTCTACATGAAAAACATTCTCACTAACTATGAAAACCCACTTCCAATTCCAGGTAAAGGGGGGGAGGAAGGGCACTTTGCTAAGTTACTGAAAGGAGAATGGCCGTCCTCAAATATTGCCTGTCTCAGACAGTTTCCCTGTCCGAGCCAGTGTCGTTCTGATTAGACAAATCAACTCTGTTGAAAAACAAGGTGCTCCTGGAGTTATTCTTTCAGGCTGTCTGCAAATTCAGACAGGCATCACTGTACCAGTTTGCACTGAGTTCAGGCTTGGAAGGCTTCCTTTGCAAATATAAGGGTTAGAAAATTTATGTCTTTGTAAATCACAGCTGAGATTCAGAAGCACAACGATGCAGCAATTTAAAAATTGTCTGGAAGTATAGGGCAATGTACCATGATTGCATTCTGGGCGTCCTGTGTAAATCAACGGGAGCTGCGTGTGCACGTCTTGAGGCAGAAGTGTGGTCTCTGGGCTAGCTCTGATTTAGTGGATTTGGCACAGGCAAAATGCTAATGAGACCTAATTTGGACTCCCAGTTCTATCACGGTTTATTTGATGTGGGACAAGTCTTTTCTTAGTGCCTCATTCCCATTTTTTTAATGGAGACAGTGGCGATTTTCCACTTTTGTAAAGTGCCCCAAGATAGACGTGCGAGCAATATTTATAACATTGGGAGAGGAAGCATGGGGGTGTGGCTAAGAGACTGGGCTGGGGTTCAGGATATCTTGACTCAGTTCCCAGCTGTGTGACAGATTTTTCAGGTGACCTTGGACAAATCACTTTCTCGGTGCCTTAGTACCCCATTTGTAAAAACGGGGTAGGAATCCTTTTCTCCTAATCTTTGTCTTATCTACTTAGACATATATTCTTCAGGTGAGGATTATTCAGTGTTGTGTTCAACATCTAACACAACGGGCCCCCGATCTTGATTGAGGTTGCTAGAGACTATTATACTGCAGGTTGAACCTCTAAAATCCGGCACTCTCTTGTCTGGCAACATCCGTGGTCTGGCAGGACCTTGGATATTGCTGGACCAGAGAGCCCAGATGGATGCACGGGCCGGCCAAGGTCAGGAGCAAAGCTGGCATGGTGGGGAGTTGAGAGTGGATCTCATTGACCAGGGCCAGGAGCGCAGCCCAGTGGCTGGGGCTGGCATCCCAGAGGGGCTGACAGCCGGGAGGGGAGCCTTGACCTCCTGTAGCCCGGCAAACTCCCTGGTTGGGGACCGCTCAGGTCCTGAGGATGCCGGACCAGGGAGGTCCCACCTGTAGTGCTACCACTAATGATCTTGTAGTCTTGTGGTCACTTCTCTTACAGTGACTATGACCACAACAGTTTCCACCCTTGGGGCGCACGTGCCCCAGGTGTGTGAGATCAGATTCTTTTGGAACAGCAATGCCCGTTGAGGCGCCACACCCAAGAGGCAGGGCAACCTCAAGCACCTCTCAAGCCCTTTGCCAATAAAGACTCCCACACGTCAGGACGCCGACTTGGCAGTGACCCAGGTAAGTAACCATTCTTGCGCCTTCGCGTGACTCTCCTCACCGATGCCGCTCCTGATGATTAACAAGCCAGAACCTATGCTCAGAGGCAGGTTGGAGGAGTTCTACTGAAGTGTCAACTGAAGGACCATTCTACTGAAATCTGCCGCTGCTCTAGCGGCCTGCCACAAGGCATAGCAAGTAGTAAAGGTAGGGACTGAACTCCCTATGAATCTCAGTCAGTGGGACGACGTTCAAAGAAGCAGCTAATGGCATCTGGGTTCAGTCAGACTGAGACCTTCCTGCAACCCTTTGAGATAGTTTGGGCAAGAATATCAGTCGTCCTCTCATTTGTTCTGCACCTCTGGCAAATAGTCTAGGAGGCTCTTACTCAGCGGTGCGCAACCCGTGGGCAAGGGGGTCGCGGCTGTCTTCCTGAAGGGTCGCAGCACCGGGCCGGCCGCCATTTTGTTTTCCTGGCTTGGCGCCCAACGTACATGCGCCGGGGACAGGGGAGCAGAGCGGCGTTTTAAATTAAAGGGGCCACAACAAAATGTTCCTGGCACCTTTTTTTTTTTTTTTTCCCTTAACAATAATTTTCCCGGCTTTTTTTTTGCTCCTCCAAAATATTCCTGGCCCTGGGGGTCGCGAATTAAAAAAAGGTTGAGCACCCCTGCTCTAACTGACCCAGCCCTGTCTAAATGAAAATAGGCTCTCAGCACACCCCGCATGGGATTCAGGTCACAGGCCTCCCCGACCTGGATTTGAAGACCTTCGATTTCGGCTTCCCCCCCTCCCACCTGGAGTAATGGGGCTTGGCCTCCCCCCCCACCCCCAGCTTTGGTTCCCCTTTCTGGGGTCATGTAGTAATGTTTGTGGTTAGAAGAGGGGTCACGATGCAATGAAATTGGAGAACTCCCAATTCATGGCATGACTGTGTCGAGGATGGACTAATCGCAAACCCTAGAGACTGAACTCGTGCCTTTCGCGGCATATGTTTGGGGGAGTCGGTATAGTGCACGGCAGGGGGGGAGGGGCGGGGAGAAGAACCAGAAAACTTATCAAAGGCCTAAAGTAGCTAGGCCATAAAACTGGTTAAATAAAGCATATCCAGATGCATCTGGTGAACTGAGCACCAACGAACAGTAACTCAGATACTGTGGGCTCCTGTCGTGCAGCCACTTTCACTAACCAGGAAACTCGAGGTGGTTGGGGCCAATCCACCTTTGCAAACCTGGCTACAGAAGTTGCGAGTGCTCCCAAGAGGCAGGTGTGGCCCCACCAGACACCGTCGCTCAAACAGAATCCGGTCTCGCCTGCACGGGGCATGTACACGCCCATTGTGCAACCTGGGTGGAAATTAGTTGGGGAACTATTAGTAGCATTGTTTGCCCCCAGGGTACAAAAGCATTGATGAAAGAACCTCCTCCAGGCAGGGAAAGTGTCTTTTATGACCTGTAAAGCACCATGTATGGCTACTGTATGGCACTGCGATAGTGTGCGGGGACACAAGACACCAAGTGGGCATTGGTCTTCCCGTATACAGGTCCATGCCGCAGTCTTCCTCCAGTTTCCTCTCTCTGCACCACCCAAATGAAGCTGGGAAGAACGCTACTCTTGCTACTGAGTCCCTTTCCAGACTTTCAACAACAAGGTGGTGCAAGAGCTTATGGTCTCTGCCTACCTGATATTACACCGAGGGAAATGTTCCCTCATCCCAGCCTGGAAAAGGCCCTTCTCAGAAAGCCAATCGGATTCTGTGATTACTTCCTTTTGGCCTTCTAAAAGGCAGAGGAGCGGAGAACAATAAACCTTACTTGATGTTAGCGAGAGATGAGTTACCTGATTTCATTATGCACAAGTATCTTACTGCATCCACAATGAAATACCCTGAAGGCCCTGCACCTCTGCATACAAGAGGTGGATGAGGCTTTTATTTTTAAACAACTCACAAAATCATCCAAAGTGCAGGATTTGGTGGCGATGGGGGACCTCAACTACCCAGACATCTGTTGGGAAACTAACACAGCAGGGCACAGATTATCTAAGTTCTTGGGACTGCACTGGAGACAATTTTTTATTTCCGAAGGTTGAGAAAGCTACCGGGGGGAAGCTGTTCTAGATTTGATTTTAACAAATAGGGAGGAACTGGTTGAGAATTTGAAAGTGGAAGGCAGATTGGGTGAAAGTGATCATGAAATCAGAGAGCTCATGATTCTAAGAAATGGTAGCAGGGAGAACAGCAAAATAGAGACAATGGAGTTCAGGAAGGCAGATTTTAGTAAACTCAGAGAGCTAGTAGGTAAGGTCCCATGGGAAGCAAGACTAAGAGGAAAAACAACTGAAGAGAGTTGGCAGTTTTTTAAAGGGACATTATTAAGGGCCCAAAAGCAAACTATTCCACTGCATAGGAAAGATAGAAAATATGGCAGGAGACCACCTTGGATCAACCAAGAGATCCTACATGGAGTCATATAAAAAGTGGAAACTAGGTCAAATTACAAAGGATGAATATAAGCAAACAACACAGGCATGTAGTGGAAAGATTAGAAAGGCAAAGGCAGAAAATGAGCTAAATCTAGCTAGAGACGCAAAGGGTAACAAGACGACATTCTACAAATATATTAGAAGCAAGAGGAAGACCAAGGACAGGGTAGGCCCTTTGCTCAGTGAAGAGGGAAATCAAGAACAGAAAACTTGGAAATGGCAGAGGTGCTTAAAAACCTTCTTTGTTTCAGTTTTCACCAAGAAGATTGATGGTGAGTGGATGCCTAACATACTGAATGCTAGTGGAAATGGGGTAGGTTTAGAGGTTAAAATGAAAAAAAGAACTTAAAAATTACTTAGAAAAGATAGATGTCTTCAAGGCACCAGGGCCTGATGAAATGTATCCTAAAATACTCAAGGAGCTGATAGAGGAGGTATCTGAGCCTTCAGCTATCATCTTTGAAAAAACATGGAAGTCAGGAAAGATTCTAGAAGACTGGAAATGGGCAAATCTAGTGCCCATCTATAAAAAGGGAAATAAGATTAACCCAGGAAACTACAGACCAGTCAGTTTAATTTCTGTGCCAGGGAAGATAATGGAGCAAGTAATTAAAGAATTCATCTGCAAACAACTGGAAAATAATAAGGTGATAGGTAACAGCCAACATGGATCTGTAAAGAACAAATCATGTCAAACCAATCTGAGAGCTTTCTTTGACAGGATATCAAGCCTTGTGGATAAGGGAGAAGCAGTGGATGTGGTATACTTAGTAAGGCATTTGACATGGTCTTGTATGACCTTCTTATCAATAAACTAGGGAAATGCAACCTACTATAAGGTGGGTGCATAACTGGCTGGATAACCATTCTCAGAGAGTAGTTATTAACAGTTCACAATCATGCTGGAAGGACATAAGAAGTGGGGTTCCGCAGGGGTCTGTTTTGGGACCCGTTCTGTTCAATATCTTCATCAATGATTTAGATATTGTCATAGAGAGTTTGATTATTAAGTTTGCAGATGATACCAAGCTGGAAGGGGTTGCAAATGCTTTGGAGAATAGGGTCAAAATTCCAAATGATCTGGACAAACTAGAGAAATGGTCTGAGGTAAACAGGATGAAGTTTAATAAGGACAAATACAAAGTACCCTACTTAGGAAGGAACAATCAGTTTCACACATACAGAATGGGAAGTGATTGCCTAGGAAGAAGTCCTGCTGAAAGGGATTTAGGGGGCATAGTGGAAAGACAAGTTAAACATGAGTCAGCAGTGTGACACTGTTGCAAAAAAAGCAAACTTGATTCTGGGATGCATTAACAAGAGTGTTGTGAGCAAGACACGAGAAGTCATTCTTCCGCTCTACTCTGTGCTGATTAGGCCTTGATTGGAGTATTGTGGCCAGTTCTGGGCACCACATTTCAAGAAAGATGTGGAGAAATTGGAGAAGGTCTAGAGAAGAGCAACAAGAATGATTAAAGGTCTAGAAAACATGACCTATGAAGGAAGGCTGAAAGAACTGGGCTTGTTTAGAAAAGAGAAGACTGAGAGGGGGCATGATAGTGGTTTTCAGGTTACAAGGAGGAGGGAGAAAAATTGTTCTTCTCGGTCTCTGATGATAGGACAAGAAGCAATGGGCTTAAATTACAGCAAGGGAGGTTTAGGTTGGACATTAGGAAAAACTTACTAATGGTCAGGGTGGTTAAACACTGGAATAAATTACCTAGGGAGTTTGTGGAATCTTCATCACTGGAGATATTTAACAGCAGGTTGGATAGACATCTATCAGGGATGATCTAGATCAGTGTTTCTTAAACTGTGTGCCGCAGCACACCAGTGTGCAGTGAGACAGTCGGAGGTGTACCGTAGCCTCTTTTAACTTTTTTTCCCCCCCCGGCGGAGACGGAAGCTCAGTTGGGACAACACACGCAGCAATTAAAGAGGCCACGACTGCTTTTTTTTGGTGTTTTTGCTTAACAACTTTCCCCCAGTGTTCTGCATTAAAAAAAATGATTGTTTGGTGTTCTGCAGTCTTAAAAAGTTTAAAAAACACTGGTCTATATGTTGCTTGGTCCTGCCGTGAGGGAAGGGGACTGGACTTGATGAACTCTCGAGGTCCCTTCCAGTTCTAGTATTCCAGTTCCAGTATTCTATGATTCCATGGCTTAGTTTAGACTTTACTTCACAGAGCAGAAAGTTTCAAGTAGGCCCATAGCGAGCTGGGCTGTTTAATGAACTCACCTCACCTCAGAAATTTTTCTACAATTGCTAACTTGTTGGATGAATGTTTTCTCCTTTCAGATGCCTGCCATTAAGGCCAGATCTATACTAGACCCGGAAGGTCGGCTTAAGGTACGCAACTCCATCTGGAGTCAACATACCTTAAGCCGAGCTTGACATTGTCTTCATAATGGAAGGAGCAAACACTCCCATCTGGTTCTCTTACTCCTAGGGACTGCAATTGCCAGCGCCAACCAGGGACATTCTCAGCGTTCAATCTAGTGAGTCTTTACTAGACCTGCTAAATCGAACGCCAGAAGATTGATCTCCAGCACGCGAGTGGAGGCATGGCCTAAGGCCTGCATTTCCCAACCATGCAGATTTTGAACTTGTTCCCACTGAAATGAATGGGAATTTTCTCACTGACATCAAATATTAAATATTAATTGGCAAGTTTTGCGTGAATAGTTATACGCAGACACAAATACCAGATTCACTTTTTTTGCCACCAATCGGTGGTGTATTGTAATATTTAAATATAGTAGTAACTGTGCACAGAAATTTAACTTCTGCAGTCTGTTGTAGAATATAGGGCATTTAACATGCAACTTGATCTTGGGAGCTTTTCCTTCCATTTGCAAATCACATCCAAGTTATATTAATTAAGTCCAATGATTATGGACAATGTTTTCAGTGGCATATTATCTTGGTGCTAGTGGACCATCCTATATTATATAATGTTCTTTATTCCTACACAAATATAATGGGCTCTCTTTCTATATTTCTAAAAGTCAACCACACTACAGAGTCTGTTATTGTCAGTTTTTCAGCTTTCTATTAGAAAACCAATTTTATTCATACAGTTATTATCTGGGCCACCTATGGAGGCAGGTATAATTCTAAATCCAATCCAGATGCCCATCAGTGTCTTGCCTTGCTGGCTGTTGGTGTATTTAATGTCGATCCAGAAAGACATTAAACTTTGGCTATAAAATAAACGACAACACCTGGATTTCCCCTGCCACCTGCATGTTCCAAAATATTAAACATGACATATCACAGACTTTCCCTAACTTTCCATTTAAAGATTAATTAGTTATCTGAACAGTGATTCACCTTGTTTTATGCAAGTGTTAGCTTTGATGTCAATTCCAGACAAGGAAAAAAGTTTTGTATTAACAAAAACTAAGTGAAGGTACATTACTGTTTGGGGTTGTGTTTTTTCAACTCATTGAGAAATGATATTGCTCAATCGTGCCCTCTGATTTTAATTTAAAAGTTTATAGAGCTGTATGGGCCATATAGGGAAAGAAGCCAAGAATTATTTTCTAAAGTAAACTGGAAAATAGATGCACTTTATTTCCCGTTGGCAAACTAGGACTATGGAGGAAAAATATTTAATATAAAAACATTTGACAAAGCACCTCCAGGATGTATTTTTTTGCATCAAAGGAGTAGCTCTTGGCAACAAACATGCTGCCCTGACAAGAAAACTTTTTAGCCAAGCCCTGATTGTTATAGACGGCTCAGAGCGAGGAGACTTGCCAACTAACCTGAAGTTAAATATGAAAGAAAAAGGAAAACATTACTGGCATAAATAAACATCTGTCTATGATTAACCTGGATGCACAGACAGGCATTGGCTTTTTCCAAATGAACTCAACATCCTTTTTTAAAAAATGATACAATACTGTGGAGACTCTGATTCTGCATATGCAGACTGTGTACTTGCACAGAGCCCCAACAAAATCAAAGGGGCCTGTCTGCTGTACATGGTTAATTGCAGGATCCGGGTCTAACTCAGGGTACGTCTACACTAGCCCCCTAGATCAATCTAGGGAGGCTAATGAGGGCGACTGAAATTGGAAATCAAGCCCGGGATTTAAATATCCCCGCTTGATTTAGATAGTCTGCCGTTGCCATTTTAGAAATTCACTAGCGAGTAACTGCTCATGTTTATACGCCGTAGTGAATGGATTCGATTTAAAGCCCTAAATCGAATTAGCTGGTAAACCTCATTGCAGGAGGAATACCAGCTAATTCCAGGGGTTTAAATCGAATCTCGCTTCACTGCCACGGTAGACACAGGCAGTTACCTCGGGCAAGTCAATTTCTAAAATGGCAACCGGCCGGGAACATGCAAATCAAGCGCGGAATATTTAAATCCCGGGCTTGATTTCCTATTTCAGTCGCCCTCATTAGCCTCCCTAGATCGATCTAGGGGGCTAGTGTAGACATACCCTCAGGGAGCAGTGACTGAGCCTACACAGAACAATGGGGAGCCTGGAGTGAAGAAAGATTTCAGTTATTGCCACAATCTCAAACACAGAGCGGAAAAACAGCAAGAGGAAGAGCCTGCCCTCCCAGGCTAGTAGGGACCGCTACAGAGCTGTGAAACAAATGTTCTACCTCCAGCAAGAAATTCCTTCCTGGTTTAATTCTGGTGAAAAATAGTATTGGGTTTTCTATTAACAGATAATTTCACAATCTCTCTTCAAACCTGGAAAGGCTCATGTTTGCCCAGTTTCCACACACATCCGCCTCACATATTTAGAGACTTTTTTTTTCACACTCCTAACAGAGGAGATCTTCATACATTTCCTTCTTAGCACAAATCTTGCCAGGCTTTTTTTGGGAGGTGGGGTGGAGAGGGGGGTATTCATGTCTCCAGACAGTTGGGCCTCAAAATATGTTCCCTTACATTCATCCTGACTGCTCGCTATCAGCACGCCCGTTGCTTTGTGCTAAGGCAGGGGAGGGGAACCTTTTTTGGGTTGGGGGCCAGTGATCCACAGGAAAATCAGTCGGGGGCCGCACAAAAGTGAGAAGCAAGCCCCCTCCGCCCCCCAAAAAAAACAAGAACACCTCACGGACGTGGCCCCTGACTGAGAAGCGGAAAGTCAATCCCCACATTCCCCTCACACATCAGTGGGACCCAGGCTAGTAGAGTTTGTGGGCCCCCCTAGGCTCTGGGGTGAGGTAAAAAATGAGGGGTTCAGAGTGTGAGAGGGGCTGCCGGGAAGTGGGCTTGGGATGTGGGGTCTGGGTGGGAGTGAGAGCGTAGAAGTGTGATGGGGGCTAGTGGGTCTGGGAAGGTGGAGGGTGCAGGAGCAGGCTCAGGGTGGGAGAGCAGGGCAGGGGAGTAGGGTGCAGGAGGGCAGTGGGGGTATAGGAGAGGGCAGGGGGTGTGGCCTTTGGGTGGGAAGTAGGGTGCCGGTGCTCCAGCCTGGGGTAGGTTTCCCACCCCTGTGCTAAGGGAATTGCCTGTGTACTGCTTTGCGTTGTAATTCAGGGGTATAGTCCATCTTGAACACGAGGACAATTCCATTTTAACAACCTCCCTCCTCCTGCTGTCCCCCCATTCACACAGCCACCCACATGTCATCCCCTCCTCAAACACTGGCTCCCCAGATAGTGACAGGGCTACATCAAAACCACCCCCCTCTTGTATTTCAAAAACGTCCGTGGATTTCTTCCAAGCTGCTTCATAGCCAGGCTCTCTCCCTTGCACTCCTTGTTCCTCTGCTCCGTTAGCACTGGCCTCCCCTCTCTGCCTCGCCGCATTAGTGCAGGGTGAATAACTTTTAACAAACCATTTATGAGACAGCTCTCACCTCTTCTCTTCGGGAGCCATCCGCAAGCAGGGCTGCATTTTCTAGACTCGACTCCTTAGTCACAATGTTCGTTAATTCCCACAAATCATTCTTTGTCTGGTGTGAGCCCTGGACATTCGAGCTGGTCTGAGCGGCGGCAGGGAGGCCACGTGGGCCGGTTTCTGCGTCCTCACTGGAGACCGTAACCCTCTGAATAAGGATTCCGGTGTGAACAGCTAGGACGTGGCACGGAACTCTGCTTTTCACGACCGGTCTCGCGGGACTGACTGAACAGTCACCGCGTCAGATGCACGCTCCTGCCAGAACATCTGTGGGGCACAAACGCCCCGGGGGAAGTGAATCATTCGAAAATCCACAAGCACACGCTCAGAAACATTTCTGCTGCATTTGCCCAGCGCCACACAACCTGCCATTGTTAGTGCAAGAGCCTTCTCCTTTTTTACACCTGCCCTCTGCCGTTGTTTTCCTGTTCCTCTCCCCCCATCAACTGTCTCTCCATCTCATTACAATTCTTGGTCCATAACGAATCTTTTTTTCCCTTTTCGGTAGCTCTTATCTCCCCTTTTGCTTCCATGGGGTATTGAACTCAAAATCGCTTTGGTGTACAGTAATTCCTCATTTAACACTATCGATATGTTTCAGAAAATGATCGTGTTAAGTGAAAACGTGTTATGCGGGGTCAATTTTCCCATTGAAAATAATGGAAAAGGTGGGGGTTGCGTTTCAAGCAGTGATGTCTGTTGGGACCGGGACATAAGGTTGGGGGAGAAAGGGGACTGGGTTACAGCAGGAAGGGGAGATGTTTGGCTCTGGGGAAGGGAAGGGGAGGAGAGGGAAGGGGGACTGGGTTGGGAGTATGCCCCTGTGACGGGTCTGCGGGGACCCGCACTGCATCCGGGAGGGGGAGGGGGTCACCGGGGAACGGCGCGGCGAGCGGCGAACCCTCCTCCGCTTTGCAGGGAACCGGGGGAAGCCCCACGCAGCTGTCGGCGACAGTCCGGTTGGGGAAACCCAGCCGCCGGCCTGCAAGCGGGAGTGCAGGAGAGGGGGCAAGGCGTCCAGTGAGGGGGAGTCAGCGGGGAACAGCGCGGCGAGCAGCGAACCCTCCGCCCCTTTGCAGGGAGGTGGGTGAAGCCCCGCGCAGCCGACGGCGACAGGCCGGCTGGGGAAATCGCGTTATTCCGGGGACAGTCGTGTAATTCAAAAAACGTTCCCTAAAAAAAAAATCGTGCTATTGCGAAAACGTGTTAAGCGGGCACGCGTTAAATGAGGAATTACTGTATTCTACTTGAATCCATCAGATGTTTAGCACCCCCAAGTTAGAATATTGACTGCAACAGTCCATGCAAGAATGCCGACTCCGAGCTAGGGATGTGCACAAATAGCTGTGTAAACAGTCAACCAATAAGCCTGGGCTTATCAGTTAACATTCACGGTTACACGCAGGCTCCTGCTCCGCTCCTGGGGAGCCGGCTGCCACCTCAGAGGCAGCAGCAGGGGGGTGGCAGCCAGCTCCCTAGGAGTGAGGCTGCAGGCGGGAGCCATTGCAAGCCGGGAGCCGGCTTTATAGCCAGCTCCCAGCATGCACCATCTCCTGGGAAGCTGCTGTTGTTCCGTGCTGCTGCCTCTTAAAAGCCAATTCCCCACGCGCACCAGCTCCCGGGAGCCAGATGGGGTTTTTTTCAGCGGTTATATGTTTACACGATTACCCACATTTTAACATCCCTACTCCAAACAGGGCTTGAACGGGTGCCACACTTTACAGGATCATGCCCACAGGTTATGCAGAATGGTCTCAAAACAAAATTGAGTTTCACTGCATCAGTACACATCGTTACACATGTAACACACACACACACATACACACACGCACACACACACACACACGCACACACACACACAAAGGGAAAAAAGTTTCCCCTTGGACAATATTAACACCCAGGCTCAGGACTCTGCTCAAACACTCGATTCTCAGAGGAACGTCCATACACACAAGCCCTTCTGCCCAAAGAAGGCCCCGAGTCAGAGAGAAATGACAAGCAGGCACCTAGCAACTCGTGAGACTCGCTGTGGAGACTAGCTGCTCGTTTGGAGAGAGCATGGGCTTCACCGAAGCCTGGCACTGACTCTTCCATTTTCAGGGGCAGGCACATCGACCGACCTCAGGCTGGCACCGTGGGCGCGTACGGGGCTAAAGTCACCCCATAGTGCCATTTAAGCCCCATGTTCCCCTGCACGGGAGTGAATTTCACCCGTTGCTCCTGCAAAGCTGATGCCAGCCTGTTTCTGCATCTAATATTTATGCCCTTCTGCTGTTGTTCCCGAAGGAACCCAGCATCCCAAAACCTCCGCTTGCTCTGGAAGCCCCACAGGCAGCGATGGGCGCCCTAGGTTAGCGAGCGGGCTGCACGTCACTTTGGTAGCACCAGTAGGAAAACTACTACGCAGACGGAAACCAGCGGAATCCGGCACCCTGCGCCTCGGCAACGGGAAACAAAATGCCACTTGGGCCACAGAGGACCCTGACGGGATGCGTGTGGCCTGCGGGTGCAGGTGTCCACCACTGCCCAAAGGGCTCCAGGCTTTAGCCCAGGGCTCAGCAAGCTTTCTAAAGTGGCATTTAACCCTCCTGCTCTGAGCCTTGCCGCTCTCCTGGCAGGGGGAAGGGGATCTCCACCGCACGCCCCGTGGACCGCCTGGGTCAATGCCAACCTTTCTGCGGGCTACCAGTTGCTAATGGAAACTCAGCGTTAATTACATAATTACACCCGCGCCATTTTGCTAGTGCTGCAGCTGGGGACACTTATTTAATTTAAATTTAAAAAACAACGAATAGTCTAGCAGCACCTCAGAGACTAACAAAACATGTCGATGGCATCATGAGCTCTCGTTCGTGGGCCAAACCCACTTCTTCAGATGACTGGACTGAAGAAGTGGGCTGTATCCACGAAAGCTCATGATACCGTCGACATGGTTTGTTAGTCTCTAAGATGCCACTAGACTATTCGTTGTTTTTTAAGTTTTCCTGTTACAGACTAACTCGGCTCCCCCTCTGAAGCTTCTAATTTAAATGATTAAACAGATCAAGCATTTTAACTTTCCCATGTTAGTTTATCAAACTTCATTTTAAATAAAGTAAAACATTATGTCCACCACAGAAAGTTGGAATGTTTTCTTTATTTATGGCAGGGTGAGGAACCTTTTTTTGAGTCGGGGGCCACTGACCCACAGAAAAATCAATTGGGGACCACACAAGTGAGAAGCAAAAAAACTCCTCCCAAAACCCCCAACCATCACTGATGTGGCCCCAGCTAAGACACCTCATTCCTCTGGCGCTCCAGCCCCCACGGGGTGAGGGGAAGGGACAGGAAGGACTGAGGTTCAGGGCTTCCCATAGGCCAGAGTTCCAGAGTTAGTGGATTTTCTGGGAGTTCCAGAGTTAGTGGATTTTGGGGACCCCCTTAGGCTCTGGGGTGGGAGCAAAAATGAGGGGCTCAATGTGCAGGACAGGGCTGCCAGCGAGTGGGACAGGGACGCAGGATCTGGGTGGGAGGGGGGTACATGGTCTGGACGGGAGTTTGGGGGCAGGCGAGGGTGTAGAATGGGGGTACGAGAGGGAGTTTGGGGTAATAACACAGAAAAGGTGAGAGGGTGAGAATGGAGCCAAATAGCTAGTTGGGGAGGGAGGCAAAGAAGTGGGGAGAAAAGGAAAGTGCAGCTTCTGCAAAGTAAAATTGTATCCCCCCCCCACATCTTCCCTCAGCCTGATCCCCATGCCCCATGCAACCCCTGCATCCCTGTGCCCCCAGTGCACTCACCGGCAGGACAGCAGTGCTTGGACATGCAGCCCCCCGGGAGCAGCGCTGGGGCGGAGGGGAGGGGAGCAGCCCGGCCCAGCCCGTTCTCTCGGGGGCTAGGGCAGGCACAAGCCGGGGCTGCCCAGGGCGCAGCGGGGCGCTGGGGAAGGGGCTCCCTGCCCCCGCACACAGCCTGCGGGGAGCAGCACGGCGCAGCCTGGGACCTCAGCGCGCCACATGTGACCGGCCACCCAGCCCCGTCCCCTCCTGAAGCAGGAAGCAGAGCCTGTAGCCGGGTGGGGGGTTAAACCTTTAGCTCCTGGAGCCACAGCACAAGCTCCGGGCGGGGCTGAGCTCCCTCCCCACGTGCCAGAGAGAATCGGCTCGCACGCCGCTTGTGCGGCGGGTGCCGAGGGGTTCCCGCCCCCTGCTTTAGCCTATCAGTGTTTTCAGATCATTCATGAACAGGAGGGCCCGGTGAAGTGTGTATTAGTAGCTGTGAAAAGGAGTGTGCGAGTCACTAACAGTGCCTGGAATAAAAAACAGGAGTCCTGCCTCCCAGCTCCCCCTCCACTGGATGAGATTTGCTAGCCTCGACGCCTAATTAAAGCTTAAAAGGGAGTGAAATCCCAGAAGACTACCAGTGCAGGAGTTAGGGCTGTGGGGGATGCGGCAGCACCCCCTGACTTGAAGTGTTTTCCATTCTCTACAGCATCTCCCCCTCCATGAGTCGTCTAATTTTTTCCATCCATGTGTGGAATACATTTTATGTGCACTGAGGCATGTGCGGCTGTGCACCACCAATAGAAACACACGCTGCCAGCTGTGGAAGGCTGTGGGCACTCTGCTCTGGGGCATGTGAATCTTCTGGGTGACCACCCAAGCGCTCAGCTCACAGGGAACACTGTCCCCATGGTAACGTTTGCTGCATGTGTCCCCGCGGAGGACTCAAGCACCGTGAGCTGGGGAAGGGGGCTCCGAGCCTCAGAATGGGGATCTTCAGAGGGAGATGCCATGGGTGCTGCTGTGCAGGAGTGGGGGCTATGTGCAGAAAGGGGATACGATGGAGCCATCAAGCTGACTGGGAGAAGGACAGGGAGAAGGACAGGGATGTGGTCAGGACTCCGAGCAGGCTCCAGATGGAACGGAGCCTGAGCATTTGCAGCTCCTGCTGAAGGAGTTACAGATGCTCATCCCTGGCCAGGATCTGGGCCACTGGGAACGTGGCACTGATGATGGAATGAGAGCGGCGTGACGGACCCGGCCTGTTAGGAAGTCCGATTCGTGGTTCAAACCAGTCAGATTCGCTGTGCAAAGCTCTAAGAGAAGGGGTCTGGGAAACCGCAGTGTGCCCCGTTCCTAGGGATAATGCCCCCAAAATGGCTGATCACACAGAACCGGCCCCCGACTCCCGGCGGAGTTAAAACGCCGCTACACTAGAACCTGGGGACGCTGTTCACATGGAGATCTGCAGCGGCTTCGCTGGACAGTCTGGCTACGTCTAGACTGCAGGCTTGTTTTGGAAGAAGCTTTTTTCGGAAGAGATCTTCCCAAAAACCTTCTTCCGACAGGGAGCGCCCAGACTGAATGGAGGCTCTCTCACATGTAAGCTGTGATTGCTATGGGCGGAATGGCCACCAGAGCACCTGTTCTTTTCCCTCTTCCCTCGTCTTCCGAAAGGACTCCCTCTTCCCCGTCCACACACGCCTTTTTGCAAAAGAGCTCTTTGGCAAAAAGGCTTCTTCCTTGTAGAATGAGGATTACCAATGCTGGAAAAACCCCTCTGGTCTTTCGATTTTCTTGCGGAAGAACGCAATTGCAGTGCGGACGTTCCGCAAGTTTTGTCGGAAAAACGGCTGGTTTTCCGACAAAACTGTGTAGTGTAGACATGCCCTCCGTGAGCTGAGGTAATGCCGGCGGAGGGCCTGAGAGCGGACAGTAAGGAAGTACCAGGCGGAGGGATTTTTGAAAACTGGCTGTGCAGGAGAAGGCATCCCTCAGGGCGGAGGAAAGTAGGGAGGTGAGAAAATTCTACTGCCCCGTGGACCGTCCTACACAGCGCCTGCTGCGGGTTCTTGGCATCCGCCAGGAGCCAAGCGTGTGGGGAAAAGCCTAAAATGTCCCACCCGTGATGCATTATGGGCCTGAGGTTTTGATTTGAGGCTGTTGGAGTTTTTTGCCCTTTGAACTAGCGGGCTCCACTGCAGCATTGTGCACCCAGTCTGGAGGTCTGCTCTCTGTAGTCAGCATGCGCAGGGCGTGAAGAGAGGGCTGGGGGACGCAAGCCCCCAGCCCCACCCCCCAGCACCACTGGGAGGGAGGAGGATGTGTGGCCTCAGCCTCCCCAGCCTGAATCACAGGGAGAGCGGGAGCTGGGGGCAGCAATACTCCGCCCCCAGTATGCCTACAGTAGGTGTTCTGGGGGCGGAGTGTGGGTGGGGCCAGGCCTGGCGGTTTGGGAAGGCAAAGCCCTCCCCTGCCTATGATACCCGCCGCCCCTGGTAGTCAGTGTGGGCGTGACACTGCTCAGCTCTGGTGCAGAGTGCTGCACGCACAAGTGCAAGGGAAATAATAGTGAGCAGGGCATTCACGAGAGCACTGCTGTATGGCTGCCAAGCTCCCATGCCGTGTCACCGGACAGGAAGCCTGGAGGGGGGGGAACCTGGCGAGGAGCTTCATTTGCACGAGAGAATAGCCCATCCCGTACCCGCTCTTTGAAAGAGCTGGAGACGAACTTCTGCTGAACACAGGAAAGCGCACGTGGTTTGGGTTTCAAACGTCCCCTGTGTTCACTCTCAGCATCTGCTCACGGGTGCACGAGCAGCCAGCACACCCTGCCACGTATCACACAAGGGCTCTAAGGGCTACACTGGCTACTGAGCACACTGAGCAGCTCTACTGGGAACACAACCATCATTCTTACCAACGCCACAGCCTGGCCATGACCGAACCAACCACACACCCGTCTTCACGCCCGAGCCATGTGTTACTCTGTGCGCACGTGTGTGCAGGTAAGGAATTGATTCTGAAAAGGGCTGAGCTCTCAGGTTCTGAGCCAAGAAGGCAGTTAAGCATATGCTTAACATAAGCACGTGTACAATTCTCGTGAGCATGAGGGTCCACATGCTTAACGTAAGCACGTGTACAAGTCTCGTGAGCACGAGGGTCCATATGCTTAACATAAGCACGTGTACAAGTCTCGTGAGCACGAGGGTCCATATGCTTAACATAAGCACGTGTACAAGTCTCGTGAGCACGAGGGTCCATATGCTTAACATAAGCACGTGTACAAGTCTCGTGAGCACGAGGGTCCATATGCTTAACATAAGCACATGTACAAGTCTCGTGAGCACGAGGGTCCATATGCTTAACATAAGCATGTGTACAAGTCTCGTGAACACGAGGGCCCTGTGAAGTAAATATCTTGTGAGACCTGTACATGTGCTTATGCTAAGCATACGCTTAAGTGCCTTTTTGGCTCAGAACCTGAGAGCTCAGCCCTTTTCGGAATCAATTCCTTACCTGAGCACACGAGCACATGGATTGACACATGGCTCAGGCGTGAGAATAGACGTTTGGCTGGTCCAGTCAGCCACAGGCCATTGCAGGATCAAGAGTGACTTGTCCTCCCCAGGCCTCTTAAGCAGAGACCCCCAACAGTCAGCAGTAATGACAGAGAGCAGGGGAAATAACTCCCGACGAGGAAAATATGTGACCTCTCTTTATACTTCCTAACCCTAAATCTGCTGCTGCTTGAACTTCAGAGACTGGAGACTTTGGAACCAAACACTCGTATTTGCCTTTTCTGAGCAATCCTAATCTTCCAAACCTGTCCTATCTTATCAAGAAACCAGACGCTGCAGACTTCGCTGCCTTTTACAGCTGCTTTCTCACGGGAGAGTACGCTTGGCACAGCCTTATCCCAGACTAAAAGATTCCCTTTTGTGTCCAAAATGTTTTAAACCCCAGCTGAGGGAGGGTCCCGGGACTCCACTGTTGTGTGCGTTTGCACAGAACAAACGTGATCATATTTTGCACCAGACATTTGAGAAGCTTTCTTTTATAGCTTGATAAACGTTTATGGTTTTTTTCCCCAATGCAATCTTTAAAAAGCTTTTGATAAAGAGAAAAAGATAAGATTAACTTGTGGGTGTCCTTTTCCAAGCTAGGACCATGCCGCCCACACTTTGCAATTTTTAGAGTGGATTTGATGGTTCATTAGAGACTTTTCAAAATTCCTAGGATCAATTCTGTGCTCATGAAAATAAGGTCATGTTCAAAGGGAGAGGGGTTTTGTTTTGTTTTACAGAGATAACCATTTGACTAGTGGCTAAACGTTCCTGGCTAGAAGTTCATCCGCTGAACTAACAACCGTGAAGAATGGACCTCTTTGTTACCCACAACCTGAAGTTTGTGGTTTTAGTAGGAAAGGCATTTTTGGTGATCAAAGCTAATATAATAAACAGTAGTGGCTTGATGCTACATCCAAAGTTTTCTTATGTTTGGAACAGGAGTTAAATGCACACTTCAGTTCCTTAGCTACATGGAGAAGGCACGACAGACACAAGTTTCAAATGGCATGGCATATGTAAGTTGCAACCGAAACTAAACAAACCAAAATATGGCACTCATATTGTTCCAAATTATGTTTCTCACTTCCTGGTTGACAACACGCATGGGTTAACTTCAATGCAAGTCTTATCTTCTATCTGTAATCATGGCCACTGGGAGAAAATAAATCACCTAGCCCCAGACTCTTATTAAGTGTTGCACCATTTGAAATTACACAGTGGGAGAGAAGGTATCCAATTTCAGTGCAACCCTGGTCACATTATCATTATGTTGTTCAAGTAAAAGCTAAAATATCTCTTCTACTGCGGAAAACCTTCCAGACGTCCAACTCAGATAACAGAGAAACTAAACCAACAACATCCATCGGAACTCTGGTTCTAAAATTCTGCTGCGACAATGAATGGCTATTTACAAGTTGCCATTAAAAGCTAGGCACATCAGAAGCACTGAGAACACAGCACACAACTAGCCCATGCTCCATCGCACAAGGAGTTTTTGCTCAAAATCACCAATATAGTTTTATTTACAATGCAACTCAAAACAATCCAAATCCCTGCTATCAAGTTTTCCCCTGCCATGGGCAACAGTCCCATGTGATTAGTATGTCAAAACAGGACGGCATATTCAATGGCACAAGAAGAATCCCAAAAGGTAATGAAAACCGTATCAGGGAGAAGAGCAATGCCAATCCACACCGTGTAGCTCTTCCACAATGAGGAGTTGTAGGGAACCACTTAAACAGCTTAAGAAATACAGAGCTCTCTCAGAGTTCAGGGCGAACTCTTTGACGAGGTAAATGGAGTAGGACAAAGAGGAGGTCTCCTCAGATTATTAGACTGACCAATAGTACCTCAACTGATGTTTTGATCATTCAGTCCCCTAGGGGGTGCCAGAATTCTCTGCTGATCTTTAAGCGTGGCTATAAACCCAATCATCAGCAACGGTCTTGGGATTTAGAACACACAAAAAACTCGTACCTTTTGGTGTGTGGAACAAGCGTGATATAATCCTGCTAGGCAAAGGTGGCATAGGACCGGAGCAGCAGCTCCCAGATCTACTTGGTTCATGAACCACTGTCCTAAACACGGCTGTGAAGTGAGCGGGTGGAACATCAAGCTCACACACCATGTTTTGGGAACCCCGGCACTAGAAGGCCCGTGGTCGGGGCAATCTCAGGCTGGCTGGGAATGGGCAAGTTCACCGACCAGATATGATTCTGCAAACGGGTCCAAAAGCAGGATGAAAGGACGCTCACTCCCTGAGTGCATGTGGTGGACCGCCAGCCATTCCGCCAACATCTTGTCCCTGCGACCTGACGTTCACCCTCAACTGTGGTATGTTGGCACGAAAACTAGGTCTCAGCCTGCGGACTGTGACCTCCCACCCGAAATGTACAAGCTGAAAGAATGGTTCGGCTCACCGCTCCACTCCAGGAAGTGGAATTACACCGGGGATGAATGACGTGGAGCTGCACCAGGTTCCTCTCTACAGCAGCTTACAATCTAAGTCTCCAAGACTACAATGGGCTTGCCAGGGAGTGGACCTCAGTGAACCCCATTAAAATCAATGAAGTTCTGTGCAGATGGGGGGGAGCCAATCCCAGAAGAAGGGTCGAGAGCCGTGGTGTCCACCCAGTTCTGAAAGCACTAGCCACACTCCACCGGGCAAAGAGCCACATTGCCTAGTGGCTAGCGTGTTGGACACCACGGATCTATGGGCTGATTTTGCAAACTATTGCTCCAAAGCTTCAATGGAATTGTATGGGAGAGTACTTTCTGTCTCCCCACCTCCCCGGAAGGCTCTGCATGCTAGCTCCTGAAACATCACAGTTAATCCACACAGTGACTATACGCCAGGGATAGGAACAGAACTCCGTTCAATCTGAACCGCCCATTCATTCTTTTTCTTATAAAACATTGGGCGCTTAGAGACCATTCGCAGCTCATCCTTCTGGGTCAAGGTCTCAATGGGATCTTCTCACAGTGGGTGACTTTATCATAAAGTCTGCACAAGTCTCCAGAGTAGGAACGGCGTTCCTGCCCTGCCTTCGAATCTCCTTGCTTTTCCAAGCATGCCTCAGCCAATTAAAACCGTGTTGATAAAGCTTGGCCTATGCAAATAACTCTATCAGACCAACCAATTTGAACAGCCCCTTTGCTTTTTTTGTTTTCCCTGGGAATCTCACATGCAGAACTATATTTCATTCGGCTTTTCTGCGAACCCAGCCAGAACAGCTGCAACCCAGCAATCATTCAACTGATGTGTTAACGTCTGCCAACCTGAGAATTCTCCAGGGGTGATGTTTGGTGAGTTAGTAGCCTCTGTTTCAGTGTAAGACAACGTGGAATCTGATAGATCTGGAAAACAGAAGGAGAGCGTTTAGTACTTATGCGCCACAAATGCGATATAACCATCCATGGGCATACGGTGCCACTCTCAGCCCTGCCACAGAGAAACAGCAGCTGAGCCAAGGTGGCAAGTAAGTGCTTAACTTTTCTTCTCTGCCACGCAAAAATGAAACGTTTCAATTGCTTTGACCACAAAAATAACTGCAGTTCAGTTGATGAAACAAGTAGAAACTTGGTGTGCACTGGATAAAGTTACATTAAGCCGCTAAACAATTCATAGTTACTATACTTAATTATCACCATTAAAATTCTTGAAGCTGTTTATTCTTGCTTCTTTCCTTCCTTCCTCTTTGCTGAAGCTAAGGAAACTTTGTTTTAACAAGTTAAGAGTCCTTGTTATTCTCTTTCTTGCCCCTTTAATTAAGCGCTCCAATGTTTGCTCACAGATTATTTTTTCAGACAAATACACCCTTGAAATATATCTCACCGTTTCCGTACCTGCAGCACAGGTAGCTTCTAAATGGAATTAATGTTGAGATTACTTTTCTTATGTAATGTCAACGAACACAACTGGCCCTTTTTTTTCTGAGATACTCCATGGCTGGGCCTCTGGAGTGAACCATTAGCCAGGAAGCAAAACCGCTGTGGGCAACTTCTCAGGGTGAGTTGGTGAATCTGGGTAAGGGGCGGGGAATCCACCCACCCAAAAGTAGTCCCAGGAAGCACTGTGACTCAGAAGCACCTTGCCGAGACACATCCCCCTCCCTAATTCTCTTGATCTGGGAGTTAGTACTTTGCTGCTGACCCAGACCATCAGGGAATTAGGAAACTTCCCACACTAATTCAGCTGTCACTTCTTATCCTTCCCTGGCCACTTGCCCTAGGATGGAGAGAGTACTAGGCACACAATACACAATACCCATGTGCTGCTCCACAGCCCGGCTCAAGGTGTGAATCACCTGCACAAAAGGGTTCTCCTTTCTCATTAGGCTCCTGCATAGGGGCATGGTCCACGACCCGGTCCGGCCTTTGGCTTTGGTTGGGATTTCTTTGGTTGCTCGATTTTCTGGTGTGTGTTCTGGTGTTTTTTAGAAAGGCTCAAAGGCACGATTCTGTGATCTTTACTCAGTCTTTTGGGTCTGACACTACCTTTTATATGTGCCCACAAGTCCCAGTCTGGTGTTTGCACAGAGAATTCAAGAGCAGGCCCTCTCTAAATCTCTTTGAGACCTCACAGCAATGCATTTGCCAAGACTGTCCTTATCTATTTGGTAAATTCTGAATATTTCCTCATCCCCCTCTGTGATTGAACATCTTTCTTTACATCCTCTTTTGTGAGCCAACATTACTGACCATGGGAGAACTGGAGGAGTAGGGCCATGTCTTCACTCAGTGGAAGATCGATTAGATGTCAATTGATCTTCCAGAGTTTGATTTAGCAGGTCTGGCTAAGACCTGCTAAACTGAACTCAGAGGGTGCCCTCGGTGGCGGAAGGTACTCCTACCCCTGCGAGGAGTAAGGGAAGCCGATGGAAGCATTTGCTTCGATCAGCCTCCTGCTGTGGGGACAGCAGGGAAACTCAAATCAAGGTACATCGACTCCAACTATGTAATTAACGTAGCTGGAGTTGCATATCTTGATTCGACCTTCCCCTTTAGTGTAGACCTACCCTGAGATACCACACAATCGCAGAATCTGGCCCACTGCCTATAGAGTCTCACAAGAAAACCACATCAAACCTTCCCCCTTTGAGGTGCACTTGTTACTTCCTATTTACCTGCATACCATGAAAGCCAGGGCAGAATTTGGCACAGCATCTACTAAGGGATATTTTTAAAATTTCCCAGTGACAATATGTGCTTTGGAAGGGTATGTCTACACTACAGAGTTTTTTCAGAAAACCAGCCGTTTTTCCGAAAAAACTTCAATTACGTCCACACTGCAATCGCATTCTTTTGAAAGGAAATTGAAAGAACAGAGGGGTTTTTCCGACATTGGTAAACCTCTTTCTACGAGGAAGAAGCCTTTTTCCGAAAGAGCTCTTTCAGAAAAAGGCGTGTGTGGATGGGGAAGAGGGAGTTCTTTCGAAAGAAGAGGAAAGAGGAAAAAGCACGGGTGCTCTGGTGGCCATACCGTCCATAGTAATCACAGCTGAAATGCGAGAGAGCGTCCATTCAGTGTGTATGCTATCTTTCGAAAAAGCAGATCGCTTTTTCGATGCGCTTTTGCTGTGTAGACGCTCTCTTTTGGAAGAGTTTTTTTGGAAGATCTCTTCCAGAAAAGCTTCTTCCGAAAGAAGCCTGCAGTCTAGACATACCCGAAGGCATTCGCTATTGAATTTTGCCAACTTTAAAAGTTGGTCAAATTTTATGCCTCGCCATGACCACATTTATTTCAATGAATATTTTAAAAAGTCAGAATAATTCATTGGAAAAGGTGAAATTTCATTCAAATGTTTTACAGTGTGGAGCTTAAAGAGCCCATGTCTCCGTTTGATAAATACTATACTGGTAATCCTGAGCACTTACATCGCGCTCTTCGTCTCAAGAGCTTAAGGAACTTTTCAGTAAAAGTATAATCATCCCCATGTTACAGGGTGATAGGCCCCCCGGTGAGAGAGCAGGACAGTTATAGAACCAGGCGTTCTGACCCTCATTCCACTAAGCCAGCCAATTTATATGATAAAAAATGGATATGTCTATCATTACATCTTCATTATTAATGACAGCGTTTCACTTGAGTGCAGATTAATCTGAAAAATACAGAGGCAGCAAGGAATGCGTATTAAGAAATAAAATCCTTGGTAATTAAAATATGATAAAAACATACACATTATTTTGTTTCTAGTCATTCTACTTCTGATCACTCCATCAGCTGATGCTTGCTCAGAATCAGTGAGGAGTAAGGATGTAAAATCCCGTTTAATTGATTAAAGGGGGGAGTGTTGGGGAGGCCCCCTCCCCGCCTGCTGGGGTTGGGCTAAAGTGGCCCTCGCTGCTCCCACCACAGCGGGGGCTGCCATGGCTCCTCTCCTGACCCCCCACACAGGGGTTGCTGACTCCCAGACCAAGCCAGCTGGGAGCTGGCAGCCCCCCATGGGGGGTCTAGCAAGGATGGAGCAGCTCTCTGCCTACAGTCCTGCTCCCAGGTACCGGTTAACTATTACTTGTAAGCATCGCCCTTTAGGGGTGATGCTAACCGAGTAACCGACTACCTGTTATCCCTAGTGAGGAGCGCCATAGTCCTATATTTTGACATTTGTCTTACATACCAAGTTGGAAACAAGCCCAGTAGAAAATAACACAATGTGTTGGTTGTGAACTGTGAATGTCCTGAGAGTTTGTAAAGTGAAGATACTTACCCAGTGGCTTTTGCTCGTCATGAGGAGACAGCCGAGAATAAGGAGGTGGTGGCGACTCTGGAAAAACAAGACCTCACATTAATGCTATATCAGGTTAAAAGTTCCAACCCTAAGAAGTAATATTTCAGTGATAAGGTAAATCCTGGTTTATAACAGGGCAGAACAGTCCTATGCAAATCAATCTCGTCCAAGAGTTTTCAGAAGCAGCTGGTGATTTGTGGTGCCCAATGTAACACACCTGTAAGGCGTTTCCAAAAGTACTGGACACCCATCCTCTGGAAATCAGGTTCCTTTGGAGCATCTCCAAAAATCCAGTTATCCAACATCAGTTCCTTTTGAAAAGCTTGGCTTTTATTGTCTAAAATATTCCTGTTTCAAGACATAACCATGGGATTCCCTGGATACTGTGTCACAAAGACTAAGGAGCTGCACAGTGTTGAAAAAAAACTTTCTATCTACACACCAATGTAAATCCAGGAAACTCAATGAAGCAACTTTGCTCTGTCCCTAAAACTTCCTAGATCAGTGTTTCCTAAACTGTGTTCTTCAGCACACTGGTGTGCCGTGAGGCAGTCGGAAGTGTGCCGCGGAGAACAGCAGAGTTCAAAATGGCCGCCCTTAAAGGGGTAGGCAAACTTTTTTTTTCCCCCTCAATAACTTTCCCCCCGACCCCTTTTTGTTTTTTGGTCAATAACTTTTTCCTGGCCCCTCCTTTTTTTTTTTCCCCCTCGACAAAAAAACTTTGGTGTTCCTCATAAAAAAAATTCTTGTTTGGTGTTCCTCGGTCTTAAAAAGTTTAAGAAACACTGTCTTAGACCGAATAAAAGGTCAGTAGTAATAGCCTACCATAATGGCACGTTAGCCGATCTTGAAACACTACATCAGCCTGGATTCAACAAAAACAAAGTACATAAGCACGTGCTTAGCTTCACTCATGAGACTAAGTTACTGACAGTCAACTTAAAGTTGAGCATGTGCTTAAGTGCTCTTTTGAATCAGGGCCACCTAAGTAGCTCCCGGACCACTTTCATAGATAAGAACTCAAGAAAATAATGTTGTATGATAAAGCCTTATAATGGGTCAGACTTGAATAACGAGAGGATAGCAGTAGGAATATTCTACCTACCATCTGAGCAAGATGGTGACAGTGACCGTGAAATGCTCAGAAAGTTTAGAGAGGCCAGAAAAACTGAAAACTCCATGATGAGGGATTTTTACTATCCAAATGCTGACTGCCACCTCAGGACCAATCCAGAGATAAAATGTCTAGACACATTAATGATTGTTTCTTGGATCAGCTCGTTCTGGAACCCACAAAGGGAGGGGCAATTCTTGATTCAGTCCTAAGTGGCACACAGGATGTGGTCCAAGAGACGAATACAGCAGAGCCACTCGGTAATAGTAACTATAATGTAATTACATTGAATAGCCTTGTCAGGAGGAAAATACTGAAGAGACCCACCACAGCAGCATTTAACATCAAAAAGGGGGAACTACAGGAAAACAAGGAGGCCAGTTAAAAAAGAAATTAAAAGGAACAGCCACAAACGTGAAATGCCTGCAAACGGTATGGGAAAGTTTCTGAACACACCCCAAGAGCGTCAAACTAAATGTATACCCCCAATTAAAAAAAGCAAAAACAGAGGATCAAAAATAAATAACTAAATAAATAAATGCTACCATGGCTAAACAACAGAGTAAATGAGGCCAGAGGAGACCAAAAGACTTCTTTTAAAAAGTGGACGTTTCAAATCTTACCAAGGAAACAACCAACAAACATCAACTCTGGCAAGTCAAATGTAAAAATATAATCAGACAGGCCAAAAAGAATGTGCAGAGCAACTAGCAAAAGACACAAAAACTAACAACAAAATTACTTGCAAGTACTTCAGAATCAGGAAGCCCGCCAAATGATCAGGGGGGCCACTGGATAGAATCATAGATCACTAGAAATGGAAGGGACCTCGAGAGGTCATCAAGTCCAGTCCCCTGCCCTCACGGCAGGACCAAATACTGTCTAGACCATCCCTGATAGACATTTATCTAACCTACTCTTAAATATCCCCAGAGATGGAGATTCCACAACCTCCCTGGGCAATTTATTCCAGTGTTTCACTACCCTGACAGGTAGGAAGTTTTTCCTAATGTCCATCCTAAACCTCCCTTGCTGCAGTTTAAGCAAGGGATGCATGATAAGAAAGAATCACTCATCGAAGGAAGACAAGACCGTTGCAGAGAAGCTAAATGTACAGTAATTCCTCATTTAACACGTGCCCGCTTAACACGTTTTCGCGATAGCCCGATTTTTTTTTTAGGGAACTTTTTTGAATTACACGACCGTCCCCGGAATAACAAGATTTCCCCAGCCGGCCTGTCGCCGGCAGCTGCGCGGGGCTTCCCCCGCCTCCCTTCAAAGCGGCGGGGGGTTCGCCGCTCGCCGCGCCGTTCCCCAGCGACCCTCCCTCGCCGGACGCAGTGCGGGTCCCGGCAGACCCGTCACAGGGGCATACTGTACTCCCAACCCAATCCCCCTCCCCTCTCCTCCCCTTCCGTTCCCCAGAGCCAAACACCTCCCCGCTGTAACCCAGTCCTCTTTCTCCCCCAACCTTATGTCCTGGTCCCAACAGACACCACCGCTTGAAACGCAACCCCCACCTTTTCCATTATTTTCAATGGGGAAATTGACCAAGCATAACACGTTTTCACTTAACACGATTATTTTCTGAAACATATCGATAGTGTTAAATGAGGAATTACTGTATTCTTTACACTGGGCTTCACCACAGAGGATGTCAGGTAGAGTCCCACACCTGAGCTTTTCTTTTTAGGTTTCAAATCTGAGGAACCGCCCCAGACTAAGATGTCAAAGAGGACGTTTTGGAACAAATGGATACATTACGCAGGGATGAACCCAGCCAGATGCGGTTCACCCAAGGGTTCTGAAGGAGCAGATACGAAATTGCAGGACTACTAATTGTGGTACGTAACTCATCACATCAATCAGCTTCTGTACCAGATGACTGGTGGGTACTTAAGGCAATGGTGATTTTAAATAAAAAAGGTTCCAGAGGCGATCCTGACAATTACAGGCCGATAAGCCTAACTTCAGTATTACTGAAATCGTCTGAAATCATAGTAAAGATCAGAATTGTTATCCACACAGGGGAACACGATATGTTGGGGAAGAGTCAACAGGGCTGGCATAAAAGGGTCTCATGCCTTGCCAATCTATTTGAATTTTGAGGGGATGGGGGACCAACAAACATGTGGGCAAGCGTGATCCAGCAGAGCTTGTACGGGTCTCAGACTCCCAGCCTGCAGGCCATCCCTGGCCAAAGCAGTTGTGCAATCCAGCCTGGGAGTCCTCGCAGGCTGGGGGCCTGTTCCTGTTCCCCAAGACCTGTCCCTTCTCGCCTTCACCCCATCCTCTCCCCCCATGTCACCCTGTCCCCGAGGACATGGCTTGGGGCATTACCGGGGGGCAGGAGGCGCAGGGAAGCAGAGCGCAGCAGAGCAAGTGCGCCTGCCAAGTGTACCCCGCTTCCCCATGGTCCCCTGACTGCTGCTGCTGCACCACACCAGAGTCCCTTGCCCCTTGGTAATCCCTGAAGCCACTTCCTCAGGGGACAGGGAGCCATGGGGGGGAGAGGGTGGAACAGTGGCAAGAAGGGGAGGGGCAGTGTCAGGAAGGGGCGGGGCTAGGAGAATGGGAATGGACACCCCTCCCCCAGTCCGCCAGGAGTCCTGGGCTGGATTGTTCAATGGCTCCGGCCGGGGATGGCCCATGGGCCGGGAGTTTGAGACCCCTGAGATATACAGTATACTGGCACCTTGAGAAAGGTTTGGACAAGGTCCCTCACCAATGGATCTGAAGCAAACTAAGCTGTCATGGATCTGTAACTGGTTCAAAGACAGGAAACAAAGGAATAAATGGTCATTTGTTACAGTGCAGACTTCCCCTCAAGAATCTTCAATGGGACCATTGCCGTTCAACACACTGATAAATGGTCCGGAATAAAGGGTACGCAGCACGGTCACAAAGTTTGCAGGTGACACAAAATACTCAAGACTGTTCAGTCCAAAGCTCACTGAGAAGTTACAAAGGGACCTCACAAAGCTGAGTGACGGGGCGACAAAATGGCAGATGAAATTCGGTATTGGAAAGTGCGAAGTGATGCGCATCGGGAAACATGATCCCAGCGGGACAGACAAAGGGATGGGGTTTCCACGAGGCAGTACTGCTCACGAAAGAGATCTTGGGAGTCTCTGTGGGGAATTCTCTGCACCCATCCGCTCAATGTGGGGCAGCAGTCAAAGCGGCTAAGAGAATGTATGGAGGCGTGGGGAAAGGAACGGCGACTCTCACAAGGCCCTTGTAAAAATCCCGGCTACGGCCACACCTTGAGCACTGCACGCAGTGCTGCTCCCTCCAGGTCCAAGAAATAGAGCAGAACTGGAAAAGGTAAAGAGAAGGGCAACAAAACTTATTAGGGGTATGGAACAGCCGTGGCCCGGTGATTCCAAAGGGCCGTGGTGCCCGGTGTTGCCCTTTAAATCAGCACCATCACCCTGTGGCTGCTCCAGGCAGCTCTACGGGTGAATGGAGCTGGGAGCTGTGGAGGGAGGGTGGTGTGGCCCTACTCCTTCTGTGTGAGACACCGTCCCTTCTGGGAGCATGGAGCCAGACCTCCCCCCACTGCCCACCCGCCCACAAGGGCCCAGTGTGGCCATCCGCTCCCCTGGACATGCTAAAGGTTTATACACTGGTGCGTGGTGAAGAGAAACTGAGGAAGTGTTATCTACCCAGTCACATGATGCGGGAATGGGAGCCGCGGCTTTCAAAGTACGGGGAGCGACCCACTACGAGGTGGCGGAAAGTCAGGAACTGGGCCGCCTGGCTGTAGGGTGACCAGTGGGCGCGCTACGGCAGCTCCCTGCCTGGCCTGGCGCTGCGGACCGCACGGTGCCCTGGGAGCTGTCACAGCAGGCCTGGCTCCTAGGCGGAGGCGAGTCGCCAACTCTCCCAAGATAAAAAAGCTAAACAAGTCAAAACATGAAGCCAGTCCCACTGCAAACCAAACCCAACACGAGCGCCGCCCATTTGTGCTCGGCAAGGCCTGGCGACAACCAGGAACAGCCAATGGGAGTGCGGAACCAGAGCTTGGGGCGGGGGCAGCTTGTGGAGCTTCCGGGGTGCAGTGCGGCCCCCTGTGCCTGGACAGGCAGGAAGCCAGCCTCACCCTCCTGCTGATAGAATCATAGCACGCCAGAACTGGAAGGGACCTCCAGAGGTCATTGAGTCCAGTCCCTTGCCCTCATGGCAGGACCAAGAACCATCTGGACCATCCCTGACAGGTGTCTGTCTAACCTGCTCTTAAATATCTCCAGTGATGGAGAGTCCACAACCTCCCTAGGCAACTTATTCCAGTGTTTAACCACCCTAACAGGCAGGAAGTTTTTCCTAATGCCCAACCTAAACCTCCCTTGCTGCAGTTTAAGCCCATTGCTTCTTCTCCTATCCTCAGAGGCCAACGAGAACAATTTTTCTCCCTCCTCCTTGTTAACACCCTTTTAGATAGTAGAAAACCGGTATCATGCCCCTCTGTCTTCTGTTTTCTAAACAAGCCCAATTCTTTCCGTTTTCCCTCACAGCTCATGTTTTCTAGACCTTTCATCATTCTTGTTGCTCTTCTCTGGACCTTCTCCAATTTCTCCACATCTTTCTTGACATGTGGTGGCCAGAACTGGACACAAACTTCCAATTGAGGCCGAATCAGTGCTCCAATTGAGGCATCACTAACTAGGAGCCGCTGGAGGTCAGCCTGTGCTCCAAGACTCCCCTGCCCCAGCCCTGAGGTCCCCCCCAACCAAGAAACCCCTCCTGGACCCCAAACACCTCATCCCTGCCCCCGTCCCATAGCCTGACCCTCTGCATCCCACCCCCATTCCCCACGCCAGAGTACCCGCCTACTGAACCCTTTGCCCCACCCCAGCCTGCACCCCAAACCCCTCATCTCTGGCCCCACTCCAGAGCCCACATCCCCAGGCAAAGCTTTCAATACCCGCACCCTCCACCCCTCCTCCCTGCGGCCCCACCCTGGAGCCTGCACTCTAGTGAAGAGATATCATTATGCTAGGTCATGGGCATCAACCATTTTCTTCCATGGGGTCCGTGGGAAAAAAAAGTTGAAAAATGCCGAACTTGAGGTGGCCCAAGTAACTTCATGGCCAACCGGGTGAAAAACCGAAGGAGGTTTTCTCTTCCCACTACGCAGAATCGCACAACGCGGGACACATTGGCACGGGAGGTTGTGAGGGTCAAAAGCAGAACTGGGTTCAAAACAGAATGAGACCCGTTCGTAAAGGTCCATCAATGGCTATCAGCCAAGCGGGTCAGAGACACAACTTCATGGCCAGGTGTTCGTAAGCCTCTGATGCCAGATGTTGGACATCAGGGGAGGGGATGCTCTCACAGGCCATGCTTAGAGTCTCGCTCTTTTAAAAAGCGGACACGGAAAAAGTGAGAGCTCGGTGCTAGGGGCAGAGGCGTGTATCGTTTCAGTAGCGTTCAGCAGACGGTTCCCTCTGCCTTCCATGAGTTCTGCTTAAAATTCAACAGCATGACGTGGCCCTCAGGTACCGACATTACCATGTGTTCTTCAGCCTTCTACGGTGCCCGAAAACAAGCGGCCCTAACCGCACAACGACCCCCTACCCGATCTGCCACTCCCTTTGGATTACTTTCTTAAAACTGACCTCAATCTGCACCATGTGAGGGTTTTGATTTGGACTGCAGTCATTGATGGCTAGAGTAAAGGCCCTGCCTCCCGAAATGAGCACGTGTCACCATACACAGGGCTCTTACACTGCTAAGCGCACCGGATCTGCACAGGCAAGACTGCTTGCTCCTAAGTATTTAAGAGCTTCAAAGAAAAAAAAGAAGTAGCCAACCTGCCAGATTGTGCTGATTCTAAAGGAATGGGACCTCACTGCATAAGTTGTGTCTGCACCATATCCTTCCTCCATGCTAAAGACACATTTAACACTGTACTAGTTCATCTGTCACAGCACAGATTGCATTTGCCACTGGCTCTGCTAGCTACATACTGTAAGCCCAGTGATGAATGGGCAGCGATATGGGTGCGAACACACACACACACACACACACACACACACACATCGGAATCCAGGGTAGGCACACAGGCATGTCTGAAGACAGGGGATTACGGCCAGATACAATTCTTACCAGACTCTCATTTCCAGATTGCCCTCAATGGGAGCAAAATCTAGCCCCCAGTAGGTGGCTCACAACACAAATTGGCAGTATGGAAACGATCAAAAGATACTCTACCCAGTTATGGGCTGTGCTGTTTGTGGGTTTAATTCTACATTATTTGGAGAGCTTTTACATAAAAAGGTAACTTGAAAAGTTCTACAGATGTAGCCTTCTCTAATGCACATCTGCTACAATTAAAATGCGATTTCACATTCAGGCACCTAATAATCTCCAAGGGAAAAACTGCCTTACTTCTCGGCATAAAATACAGTAGTTTCTTACAAATAATTGGTACAGAACTAAAGAGGATTTCTGTTTTCAAAATAAATAAATAAAAGCTTTTCCCAAGAAAAAGGAGAATTAACATGATATTTAATGTTCTTCAGGATTTCTGTTTATAACAAAAGAAAACCAGCATGTTAATAAGCTAATGAACCTCAAGAAACTTTAGACCATGCGAAAGTTAAACATTTTCTTTGGTCAGCACTTTCCATCTTGGAATCTCTTTTGTTCTTATATTTCCAAACTGTATTTTTACATAGACAATGGATAACTAGCTTTCATTGTTTAGGTGGTTCACTCTTCCCGGTTTTCTCTGCACTAAGAGCTCCCACACAGGAGTATGTGCTATTTCCCCCCCAGAAAGCCTGAGCTGGCTGGAAGAAGTTAAAAAAGGGAGCACTGCAGCTTTAAGAAAGCAGCAGTAATTGCCTAGATCCCCACTCAGTCAGATAAACAGCTAGTCAGACTGGCGCCAGCAATATGCAAACTGCATATTATCACCACTTCTTCACCTAAATAGCAGAGGGGGGACCTCCTTAGGAAAAAAAAGAGCTTTTTAAGCACAACTTGAAACTGATCTCAATTCAAAGGGGATAATGCCAGGCCAAAGAAAAGAAAAGTTTTTGTCTGTTTAATTCCCTTCTTCTTTGCTTCAGCAAACCTATGATTTTCCTAAGCTGCCTTCTAAGTCACTTACAAGTTGTGTTTCCTTCAGTGTGAGGGAGAGACTAACAATTTCGGGAAGATATTTGCAGCGAAATAAGAAATGGGGAAGCACGGAGGGGGGGGTTATTCCCAGTTAATGGGTGCGTTGGGGAGAAGCGGTTTAAACATCAGACATGAACCATTTCCATGATGCGGTGGGTTAAAGCCAGGCACCTTTTAACTGAGGACAGACCTGTCTCCAAAGCACTGGTTTTGCAAATGCAACTCACTGGAAGTGGGGGGGCAAAGGAGGAGGGGGAGGGGCTCATCTTTTAGATCCTCCTTTGAAAAGCATGTTTGGAGAAGGGGCCCAAGGAAAAGCCCAGTTCGCCTCCCTCAATGACAGAAATTACAGAGCCTTATCAAGCCACGCATCAATGAGTGCCAGCTATGCGCACAATGCTACCAGAGCCCAGAGGGACTGCAGGCTCCCTTTGGGGAGGGCTAGCTCACACAGAGCGGATGGGAAGGGGGTCTCAGACTTCCCCCAGCTTTGGGAGCCTTTGGTCTCTCTCCCTCCCCTGCCCCTTGTCTCTTAACCCCTCATCCTCACACAGCCCACGCCAGGGCGGGGGATAAATTCACTCCTGACAGCTGCCTGTGCAACGCCTAACAGGGAACAGCAAACTGACTAAGTGACAGCTCCAAGTTCACTATGGGCTTTGCATCCTGGAGGGCCTGTTGCCCCAAGTGGCTGCTACCTCCCCCTGCTTGCTTGCACACAACACACGCTCCAGGGGCAGTAAATGCCAATACACCAGCTGCGGCCCTTGACAGCAAGAGCAGCTCTCAGCACAGCAGCTAGTCCAGCCCCAGGAGAGCAGGTGAAACGGCGCTCAGCAGCATACCAGGGCAATACAGCCTGGCATGTTTGCCCCATGCCACCAGAGCTCCCTGGTCTGTTGGGTCATGTGGCTGGTGCAGGGGAGCTGGGACTGAGACCTGCTCCAGGTGACCTGCACGGATGCTGTGTGAGAATGGTAGCAGCAGCAACTGAGAGCCGCCTTCAGCACCCCCTCGCTCTGGCGCCTCCTGCTGGCCTTTGCACACAGGGACAGTGCTCCGCCAGCCTAAAAGGGAGACAGAGGCAGCAGGAGACTATGCACAAACAGTTCCAGTGCACTGAGACCTTCTCAAACTCCTTGAACGGGTGGAAAATCGTAATTCATAACATCAGCTGGCTGCATCTTAAGAGTGTTTCCGTGGCTCCATTGGGAAACAATGGGGCAATTCACAGAACACACCAAAGCCACGAAAATCAGGAAGCTCAAACTTGGTATGCAGGCCTAGGTACACCATATTACACACCAAGGAAACAGTTCCGCACCTTTCCAAGGCTCGGACCAACTCTGACCCAGACCTGCCGGGGCATTTCACTGCAAGAGATCCCCCACCAGGCAGTGCACACTGAACACTATCCCAATCCGAATGAGCAACAGCTATGTTTCAATACAAGCTACTAAAACGCGTGTGATGGGCTATTTGGTACAGACCAGTCAACTTTAGGAGACAAGCCAAGAGCATCATCTTGAACCTAGATGGGGGTCAAAGGTATCTTAGTTAAAGCAAACCCAATGCTCCTGGTATTGCTAGAACTAAAATGTCTCTTCCCACTGGCCCCACTTCAGTTTTGTTTGTTGGTTTGAAACCCCTAAATGGCCAATCACATCCCATCTTTCCCTTTTATGACCCCCCCCCAATAGTTCCCGAAGGCTGCCTGCACAGCACACTTACAATCTAGTCCCAAAGGGGCCCTGAAATGAGCAAAAAGGTGATGTTGCCACTTCTCTTGGCTGTAGCTTTGGGCTTGCATAGGCCTTTATGCATCTTTCCATCTCCTCTTTAACTCTCGCACCTGGATATTGCTGGATCCTTAACACACCAGTGCAGGGCATTTTTGGAGAGTGGTCTTCTTAAAGGGCGTCAGATGCCCAGGGCAAGTTACTGGCAGACCTGACAGATTTTGCTGCTGGTTAAAAAAAAACCAACCCCAAAAACCATTCCGCAAAGGATCTGACTGGGTGTGTTTGTGTGGAGGGAATAGCGGGGAAAGAGGCGAAGACCAGGATCAAAACGGCCCCCGCCCTGGAGATCTACCAAGACCACCAGGTGAACCCTCCGTCTTCCAACCCACCCCTTGTGAAGCAGGAACCCCCCCGTGCACAAAAGTCGGACTCCATCTCCGCGGGAAGGGGGGCTGCTAGACCCGGCGCGCAGCCCCCCCGCCCGGCGATGGGGTGTGTGTCCCTCATCCCCCCCCCCCCCCCGACTTACCTGGCCCACAGAGCCGGCTGAAGTGGTAGGGGTTGCAGCACACCGTGGGGCTGTCGGCCAGCCCGAAGCTCTGGCACTCGCACAGCGGCTTCAGCTCCGCCGCCTGCTGCAGGTCCGGCCAGCGGAAGAGCTTGCCCAGGAGCAGCTGCGGGGCCGCCGCCTGGCCCCCCAGGCGCAGCTCGGTGCGGGGCACCAGGACGCAGCCGCCGGGCACCCCCCCGCGGGACTCCACCGCCTCCAGCAGGCTGTCCAGCGAGCGCTCCTTCAGCCGCTTCAGCAGCGAGTAGGTGACGGACTTGAGCTCCTGCTCCAGCAGCAGGAGCCGGGCCCGGGCCTCCCGGCTGCGGGGCTCCTGCGGGCAGGCGCCGGGGCGCAGCGCCCTGGCCGGGGGGGAAGCGCCCGCCTCCTTGAAGAGACAGCAGGTCACCGTCTGGCCCTCGCTCTCCGGCGCCCACGCTCGGGCTCCCGCCGGCCCCGTCCTCCGCCGGCCGCCGCGGCGCCGCCCGCTCCGCCATGGGGCTCCCCCTGCCCTCCTCCGCGGGGTCCCCGGCCGGGCGGCGGGTCAGCGGGCGGATTTCCCAGGCGGGCTCGGGCGGCGGGGTTTTGCTGGTGCCGCCCCCCTGGTCAGGGCTGCTCCTGGCGCTCGCATCGCCCCCTTCCCTGTCCGGCAGGACCCGGCTTCTCCAAAGTCGCCGCACCAGCCCCGCGCGTTTGGACCTGAACATACGACAGCTCGGGGCTGGGATCCGCGGGGGGCTGCTTCAGTTGGCGGGGCGCTCCCAGCCGTGCCCGGCGCAAGCCCCGCGCTCGCCAGCCCGCCTGCACCGGCGGCCCCTCGCAGCGCCGTGCAGCAGCCTCGCCCCGCGAATCGCCGGCAGATGGCCACAGGGCTGCCACATGGGGGAGACGGCGGCGAGGGGGGGCAGGAAGGGCATAGACCGCGCCGCGGAGGGGCTCCGGAGACGCGCCCCCGAGGGGGGGAGGCTGCGCCAAGCGGTCGCCTGCAGAGGCTCCTGCGTGACCCGGGAACCGCCAAAGGAGATGCCCTACATGGACTAGCAACTCCCAGCCCCCGAGAGGGCAGCCAGGGTCCCCCGCGGCGTCTCCACTAGCAGCCCTGCCTGGAAAAGCAGCCCCATCCACGGGCTGGAAAGGGAGGTGGCAAATCCGAAAGTGCAGGCTGGCTCAGTCGCTTGCCCTAGGTCCGAGCCTTGCAAGAGGCTGGGAGCGATTTCCCTTTAAAAAAAAAAAACACACAGGCGCGTTTCAACACATGAATGGAAATTGTAAATATCCCGGAGAGCGCGGCTGGAAATCCTTAATGAAGGGGGGGGGGGGTCCAATCCACTGTCCTGCACGCTGGAGCGGCTGGGATAGAAAAGTGACTTCTGCGTGCTCGGCTGCGCTCGGCTCTGGTCAGGCAGCCCCGTGCGCTGCTTTTCTTCCCCCTTCTCTCTCTCGCTCGCTCGCTCTTTCTCGCTCTTTTTTGTTCTTCTAAAACACACACAGGGCCCCCTAGGAGCGCGCCGGAGTCATTGGCTGCCTCCCATCATGTGCCAGTCTAGACACTTTGGCGGCTCTCTGCTGCACAGATTGTTGCGCAAACAAGGTTTCAAGTTTCTTAACTCTTAAAGGAAAACACCTCCCTCGCAGAGGCGCGGCCCCGGGGGGAAGGCTTGCGGGGAGGGGGGGCATGCTCTGTGCCCGGCATAGGGCAGCCATCCGTGTGGCACATCGGGGCAGCGGCTGCTCCAAGGCGCCCTCCCCCCCGAACAAAAATGGCAGGGGCCGTTTGGGCACCAGAAATGGGCTTGCAAGTCCAGGGAACGCTCCTCCGAGCTGGCGCCAGGCGCAAGGCGCGCGTGGGGGCTGGTTCCAGCGGGGGAAGGCGAAGGTCTGTTTCAGAGCCTCCGCCGCCCCCTCATTCTTCATTGTCCGAAAAGCGGCGCCCGGCACAGGCCACCTGACTCGCGGGCGGCTGCAGAGGACTTTGATCTCGCTGGGCACAGGCAGGAGGCGAGCGCCTGGGCCAGCCGCGGCTCCCCGCGGCAGGAGGGCAGGCCCGACGTGGCTGGTCGCGCAGCAAAACCAGGGAGCGAGCCCTCCCTGCAGCAGGGCTAAGCCTGGGGCTGCGCTTTGGGGGCCTGCGGTCCGCACACGCCTCTCCCTGGGGACGCCCTGCTAGCGAGGTGAACCATCACTCGGAGACCACCGGCAGGGCGCTCGGGGCGGTCTGGCTTCCTCATCGGCAGCACGACGGGGATTATGGAAGCAGCATCTCCGAGCTCAATCAGTTCTTGAAGCGGTCCATGTCACCTGGCCCGCTCGTGGGACATTTCCCGGGAAATCCCTTTCTACTGAATGTTGCTTGACAGCCTCCCCGAGAGGGGGGTGGGTTCCCCCCCATGGCTTTTTGGTTTGGTTTTCTGGTTTATGGTGCTGCTTAACCCTGCGCCCTTCCACAACTGCACGTGGAAAACCAGCTCCGAAAAAAAAAGCTGCCGAAACTCTTCCGAGTCAGCTGCTCCAGCTAGGCGGCCAGCACGGCAAGAGTTAAGGTAGTTTCTTCCCCTGGAGTCAGTCAGACTGGGACACACCCCCTGGCTGTATTAACTTGTGCAGGGTGGCAAAAGTTCAGGCTTGTAAAGTCCCGATTGGCTCTCCGCAGAGATATGCCTCGCCCCTTCCTTGCTGATTGGGCGGGCTGGTGAACTAGAGCAACCTACTTTCTAGCCCAGATTGTCACTGAATGAAAGAAATTCCGTTATCGTCATTGGTCCTCATTGGTATTTATGCCCCATTCACCTGATGTTGGTTAGGAGGGATAGGAACTTGACTTTTTTTTTTTTTTTTACAAAAACAATCCACGACTTTACCATCCACCAGCACAAGCCTTTGCATTTGGTTTTGCTCCCCTTTATAATCTGCTTCCGAGTAGTTTACTTTGTAATTGGCTAAACTTGCTCTCAAAACCTGACTACCTTTAAAAATAAGTCTCCCTGAGGAATTTAGGAGGCTTTGGTTTAGATCGTGGCTATCACAGGTCTGTCTCTAGTTTAAGTAAAATGCCCAGGTCCTGAGTTTCAGGTGTACCAAATAAAATGACCATGAATATTGGGCTAGGAAATACCAGTGAGGGATTAATTACTAGATGGCAGCAAATTTATTTATTCAAATGGCAGCTCATCAGCTGAGGAAGTCGGTTTTGCCCATGGAAGCTCATGATTCCATATATTTTTGTTAGACACTAAGGAGCCACAGGACTACTTGTTGTTTTTAAAGTTACAGACTAACAGGCCTTTTAAGACGACACTTGAAAGGGAATCCTCTGAACTATCATTCATGCTTAAATTCCACACTTTACATTCAAGTTTGAATAAAGACTCTAATTATCTTACCCATTACAAAGATAGCTTCCCCAATTATCACCTCTAATATCATTAGCTCACAGACATTTACTTCCCCATCCTCCTTCTGTTCTGAAATTTGATTTGTCCTTTTCATATGTGTTCATTTTTTAAAATTGTATCCTTTGGTATATATGGTTGTGACAATTTTCTTCCACTATTTGATCTGAGGAAGTGGGTCTGGCCCTCGAAAGCTCATCACCTAATAAACCATCTTGTTAGTCTTTAAAGTGCTACATAGTCCTGTTTTTTGTTTCAGCTACACCAGACTAACACGGCTACATTTCTATCACAGCTGCCCCTCTGAGACTTTATATCATGAGCACTTCAGCCTGTATGTCACAGCTTTCAGAGGGGGTAGCCCTGGTAGTCTGTTTCAGCCAAACAGCTAAGAGTCCAGTGGTACTTTAAGACTAACACATTTATTAGGGCATGTTTGTTAATCTTTAAAGTGCAGCCGGACTCCTTGTCTCTGTTGCAGGTCACAGGAATGAAGTTGCATTACAATGTCCGGCCACTAGAGGGCGGCTCTGGCACCTCACAGCTGCCAAGTTTTTGTTGAAACATTTTCTGGGGAAGAGAAATTGATTTATTCCACCCATTAATATGGTACAGTTTGTTAAAAGTAGCAGCAGCTTTCTCCTGCTAGGAACCTAAGCTTTTGGCGTGAAACCGGACGGCTAACCAGCGTGCTTTCCTGAACTTATCATCTCAGGACTACAAAAGTTTATTGAAAACTCGATGGGTTTATTATGCTGAAAATATGACTTATAATTGTATGGCCTTTGCAACTCAACTGAATTTCACTTTGAAGTGGCAACTGACCCCTCTGGGAGATTTCTGAGTGATACTGCAAACGAGGGGTGGTAAATATCACTTAATTGAATAGTCGATTAACCTCATGAAATCTTATTGGTTACTCGACTATTGTATAGTCGCCGGGGGTGGGGCCAGCAGCCAGTGCATTCCGGCCCCACTCCCGAGGAGCCGCCTGCCACTCCGCGCTGCTGTCTCTGATACAGAGGTATGGGGGGGCCAGGCAGCAGCTGGTCCACAAGGGGAGCCACTTTAAAAACCAGCTCCCCTGATACAGAGGCAGCAGTGCGGGGTGGCAGCAGCCCCTGTCCAGAGATGGAGCTGAGCTCCCAGACCCAGCGTGAGCCGGAATTGAGCTCGGCTGCCTGCCCACCTGGCTCCTAATACACTTTAAATGCAGAATCACAGCGGGGGTTTGGTCCCAGACTTGGGGCAAGCCAGGACTGAGCTGGGCTGTTGGCCATCCTGCTAAATAATGTACTGGTGGGGGGAGGAAATGCATGTAGTCTATAGCATTAACCTATACGCTTTTGCTTATCGGTTAATCGACTACACTATTACATCCCTACTGAAACCTGCCTCTTATTAAATGTTACTTTTATTGTACAGCGTTTTGGATGTTTACCTTGTGAGGCAGGAACATGGATACAAATACTTAATTATCGAGGGAGAGGTTGCTACTGTAAAATAACTTTGCTCTGGTAGCGAACACCTGCTTGACTGATGCTTGCAGTGTAGCTCTCTCATAACACAGAATTATACAGGGACTTAGACCTGGAGAAAAGTCTCTCTTGAGTAGCAAAGAGACTCTTCCAAACTCCTTGCCAAACATGGTTTATTGTGCTACAGATAATAAAAGAATTCGTAACACATCATCATTTTTCTGGGCTTTTACCTGCTCAATTCCCCTATCTCCATTCATTCTTACTCATCAAAACAAGGTAGTTTGGCAGCTAAGGAGGGAGGTTTCTCACAGACACAAATGCTTAATGAAGTAATTGTTTGGGAATTCAAAGCTACACATCAGAGATAAATATAACAAAAAATGAACAGACCTGGAGAACTTCTAACCCTGATCCTAGAACCAGTTGAAAAATGATAGCATACACACACCAGACATGTTCATCATTTACCCCCAAGCTACCCCACCCCTCCCCTTTCCAACCAGTGATTGAACCCGTCACGACATTTCAATGAAAAAAAGATTTCAATATAAAAAATAACAAAAGGAAATTAAAATGTTCATGATTTCCTCCCTCTCCCCCATTTTCTGACTAACCCCAGGCATCATCACAATCTTATTTCAAGTTCTCTGCAATCACAACTTTAACTGAAGCTGTGATTGTAAACAGGGCTGGATTAAGGGGCGGGCTAGCCAGGCAGCTGCCCGGGGCGCTTAGCTGCCCGGGGCGCCAACCTGATTGTAAGGGGCGCCGCGCGGTGCTGCCGGGTCAGGCAGGGGCGGGGCCACACATGGAGATGACGCACAATGATAATGTCTGCCCCTTACAATGGCTCGGGCCGGCACCGATTGTAAACTGATTTTGTTGTGTGGATGCTTATACAATATAACCGATTTTAAACCAGTGTAAGTACGTCCACACAGGGCTGCAGTGATTTAGCTAAATTTATGAGTAGACAAGTCCCGAATTCACTTCCGCCCCAGTCCAAATCAACCCAAATGTATTGACCTTCAGGGCAAGCTGCACAACTCTTTTTATTTTAACAGGGCTGGGGAGAGGTGCTTGGGATGTTATGTTCCTTTGGGAATGAAAGTGGGGAAAGCAGAGGCCCATCCCTCCCCACTCAATCCTCTCTCCACCTCCCAGGTTTTTCAGGGCTTATGGGAGGATTGATTAGCTGTTCTCTCCAGGACTGTCCCAGGGGAGACCCACTAGGGTTCTATGCAGAAATCTGGCTGTGAGTGAACACAGAGGCTCTGGTGTGAATGTTGACTCACTATGCATGGAAATTATGTCATGTAAGAGACCATGATCATCAAAGTTTCCTCTAATCTTTTTCATCCATGCGTGGATTTTTTCCATCCATGCGCAGAATAAATTTTTATGTGCACTGAGGCAACCACCAATAAAAACACAAAACGTAGCTGTGGATGCTCTGCTAATCAGTTGGGTGGCATTTGGATTTCTCCTGGCGGCTTGCACAAGCGCTCAGCTTACGGGGAACACTGATGCTAATACTAAGATACCTCAATGCTCAGTAGTGAACTGCAAGCTTGACAGCACTTTGCACTTGTCTACAAATATTAGCCCCTGCCAATGGAGGCAGGTAAGTATTATCCTCATTTTGCAATGGAGAACTAGGACGGACGTTACATGATTTGTTAAGGTCGCAGAAAAAGTCAATTTCAAAGCCACGAGCAAAATTCATGAGATCCCAGAGCCGTGGTTAGACCTCTAGCTAGGGTTGCCAGCTGTCCGGTATTGAACCGGACAGTCCAGTATTTGGACTTTGTGTCCGGTTAAGAAATTGACATTTATATGTCCTGTATTTTCTAATTAAGGAAGTTTCTCTACTTTCCCCGGGCCCAGCTCGGGCGCCCAAGGGAAGCCTGCTCAGGACACGTGGCAATTAAAGGGGACGCGACTGTGACCACATTTCGGCCTGACCCAAATCTCCCCCACACACACCCAGGTCTCTCTGGTTACTCCCCACCACCGTTTATTTTATTTATTTATTTATTTGCTCCACAAATTTTTGTCCGGTATTTTTTTTTTAAACCATCTGGCAATCCTACCTCTAGCTACTCAGAATTCATGCATTTTTATAGGTCAGAACTTGATGGATTCCAATGCCTTTAAAAATTGTCTTTGCCGAACCAATCCACGGTGATTCACAGATCTATTCCTTCACATGCAGCCAACTCCTTTCTTTGTAATACCAGCATTGCAAGGTGGTGCCCAAATTCAACTGTCATACATGTGCAATTACTAATGGCATCGAAACATAGCAACCTGAAATAGGGTTGGCACATAATGCAAAATGCTTCTCCAAGAGCATATACGGTATAGCTCAAAGAACAATGGAGTCTTCACAATAATAACTGAGGCCTGCTCTCGTTGCAAGCAGAGGTATGCAATATAGGAGTCCCAGTTTCACTAAATGTGCCATCCATTTCATTTTTTTTTTTTTAACAAGATCACATTGTTTGGCGCTACAAAACGGGGCAGGAAAAACAGAGAACTCAATTGTACTTGTCATAATGGGGATGTAATTTATAATAATGTTGGTTATTAAAGGATTTTTAGTCATGAACTGTGGTGTGCTATTTCCCTGCATTTTTGGCCTCTCAGAAGAGCAAACGTGCTTGTGAGATACTCTTCAGTTTATCACACAGGTCTCCGAATAAAAACTGGATAAAGCGTTAGAAGGCAGTGCAAGTTTGCCAGTTGCCTAAAATTGATCCTTTTTTTATTCCACCCACAGGTACTGGGCAAGGTCAAACTCTAAGCCTTAGAAGAACCATAAGTGGCTCCAAAGAGACAGAGGAATGAGCCAGCCTGCTTCTACTGTCCAGAGAGAGCCAGGGTGCAGCTGGATTACGCAGGGAAAGAGGAGGCAGAGACTTGCAGTGGCCAGCACACCAGTGTAAGGGAAAACTGAGGTCAATGCCTGCATGGAGGGACCATTTTATTTTATTCTTTTGATCTTCTTGCTATCTATTTTAGAAATGTCCGCCTGTCTGTCTGTCCATCTGTGAGCCTGCCTGTTCAAGAACTCCTCCTAAACAGTAAGAGCCAGGACCACCAAATTTGGGATGCAGTTCCCTTTTATCCTAACTTAAAGCAAAGGCAGGGTTCGGTTGTGCCAGGACAATGGGACGTGCCTGGAATTTGATTGTTTCTCATAAAATGGAAAGGGAGGGATCTGGCAGAAGGGACAGTTCTACTGCAGAATGACCACAGGGGGGGCAGCAAGAGGACAGAGATAGGGACCGGGACAGCTATAACCCCATTGGGGCAACAGAGGAGAAAGGGACAGCTATCTACTATATACTTCAGAGAGTTTGCTTGTTTGTGTGTCTGTCTGTGTGTTTGTCTGTCCTCCCAGCCGGGGGACATGCACCTCTCCCCTGACTGTGCCCGCTGAGCTGTAGTGGCCATGGAGAGGGGCTTTTCACCTGGCCCCAAGCTGCTGTGGTGAGAGAGAGCTGGGGTTGTTTTCTCTCCCCAGGGCAGCCTGCATCCTGAACCCCTCCTCCCAGCCCTGCCCCAGAGCAATGATTTAAATGAAGAAAAACAAAACTTATTTTAGTTAAGGACCTGAGCAATGCTGGGTCAATCTTCTTGTAAGAAAAATAACCTAGTAATTGTCTAGATTTTATAACTTCAGTATTTTTTAAAAGGCTTTGAACTAAATTAAGAAGGGATAAGAAGTGATTTCAAAAATAATCGGAAAGATTAACATTTACATTTTAAAAACCCTTGTATTTTGATCTGATATTATTATTTGTCTTGAGGTAGTGCCTGGAGGACTGCTTTGAGATCAAGCCCCATTGGACTGAGTGCTGTACTTACATGTGGCAAGAGACAGTCCCTACCTCAGAGTTTACAACCTCAAGAGACAGAACAGACAAAGGCTAGGAGACAAGAATTATTATCACCCTTTGACAAACAAGGAATTGAATCACAGCCAGAGCCAGTGACTTGTTGAGTTGGCTGGGAAAATTTCAACAGAATCCCGTTCCTTCACAATGTGTGTTTCCTTCGAAATCAAAAAGTCTTGTGAAACCGGGTGGCTTTTGCCAGAATTTTGTCTAGGAAGATAGCCGGGGGGAGGGAAGAGTGGGGAGGAGGAGGAGTAGGGAGGGAAGGAGTTCTGACACTGCTGAAACATCCAGTTTTGACATTTTTGGAATGGAACATTTTGATTTTTCATTTTGAGATTACTTCGTTTTGGAACTTTTTGGCCTTTTAGCTTTTGTGCTATGTTGTATAATACAAAACGTAAAAAAAGTCAGAATAGAAAGCAAATGTTTTAGTCATCCCATGGCCTGGCCTTTTGTCCTGTGAGGAATTTCAAAATGTGGAGGTTCTTTGGGCATTCCAATTTGGAACCAAACCAAATTTAGAAATCTTGAAATTCTTCAGGAAACCGAACTTCCATCTTCTGTACAACGCCAATGACTTGCCGAAGGTGCCCCACGAAGACCAAAGCAGAAGCAAAAATTGAACCGAGGTATCCTGAGTCCAAATCCAGTGCCTTAACCACATGACTATTTTGACTTCTGCAGCTCTTAACAATAGATGACTATAGAAGATATGCATTATAGGCGTGCATGCCTGAAGGAATGACGGAATACAGATCTCCTACTGATACAGAATGGGGTAAGGACCTTCTGATGTATTTATTAGCTTCAAACTTTTATATGTAGGTGAAGCTAGTTGAAAAATGATGGTTCCTAGATGTCTAAAGCCCATGATTTATACAAGCTGGGCTGCTTGAACATGTACTACTCACTATTAAAAACTGAAAATTGAACTGAAAAGAAAAGAAAAGAACATACTCTTAGTTGGCATGGTGTGATCCACCCCTGTTACCCGTTCCCAGCCTCTGACAAACACAGACTAGGAACACCATTCCTATCCATCCTGACTAATAAGCATTGATGGACTGAACCTCCATGGTACGTCTACACAGCAGCGTTATTTCAGAATAACTGACATTATTCTGAAATAACAAAGTGCATATCTACATAGAAAGCCATTACAGGCAGTCCCCGGGTTACGTACAAGATAGGGACTGTAGGTTTGTTCTTAAGTTGAATTTGTATGTAAGTCGGAACTGGTACATATTGTAGGGGAAACTCTAGCCAAACATTTCTCCAGAGCTCAGTTTTATTCTCCCACACCTCAGTTCCGTCAGTCCTTTATTCTCAAGCTGAGGTGTCTGCTGAGAAAAGCCGCTCGCCTCCCTGGTCTGCTGCGGGGGTGCTAGCTTCGGCCTCCCTGGTCTGCTGGGGAAGCAGCTAGTGCGGGGTTGCCTCACCCCGTTTGTAAGTAGGGATCCGATGTAAGTCGGATCCATGTAACCCGGGGACTGCCTGTATTCTGAAATAATATCGAGATGGAGGACTTCTTACTCTGACTCCTATAACCCTCATTTCACAAAGAGTAAGGGAAGTTGAAGGAAGAGTGCTCTTCCTTCGACTTCCTGCTGTGTAGACAGTGCCAAAAGCCAAATTTAGCTATTTCAACTTCAGCTACACCAGTGGTCTCCAACGTGGTGCCTGCGGGTGCCATGGCGCCCGCCGGGGCATTTATGTGCGCCCGCCGAATGATCTGGGCCAGCCCCACCCCCGGGTGCGCGGTGCATGGGTGGCCCCTGCCCCGGGCGCGCGGCGCATGCGCAATGCCGGCCCCAGGCGTGCGGCGCATGGGCGGCCCTGCCCCCGGACGCGCAGCACATGAGCAGCCCCGCCCCCAGATGCCCAGCGTGTGAGCGGCCCCACCCCCGGGCGCCCGGCAGCCCCAAAAGGTTGGGGACCACTGAGCTACACCATTGATGTAGCTGAAGTTGCGTATCTTAAGTTGACTTTTGCCCTGCTGTGTAGATGTGCCCCATGAATTTATTTAGTTCTTTTTTGAACCCTGTTAAAGTCTTGGTCTTCACAACATCCTCTGGCAAGTAGTTCCACAGGTTGATTATGTGTTGCGTGAAGAAACACTTCCTTTTGTTTGCCTTAAACCTGCTACCTATTAATTTCATTTGGTGACCCCCTTCTTATGTTATGGGAACAAGTAAATAACTGTCCTTTATTCACTTTCTCCAAAGTGAAACCAGTCATGATTTTATAGACCTCTGTCATATCCCTACTCAGTCTCCTCTTTTCTAAGCTAAAAGTCCCAGTCTTTTAAATCTCTCTTCATCTGACAACTGTTCCAAACACCTAATTATTTTTCTTTCCCTTTTCGGAACTTTTTCCTATGCTAAGATATATATTTTTGAGAGGAGGCGGCCACAGCTGTACACAGTATTCAAGATGTGGGCGTACCAAGGATTTATACAGAGCCAATAAGATATTCTCTGTCTTATTCTCTATGGGCATGGTAAGGCCAGAAGACATTGCTTTGAGAAACCATAGTCTAGGAAACTTCATTGGAAGCCTGAAAGATTCCAAGTTCTGTTTTATGGTTCAGCTGGTGTGTTTGCATGACATCACTCAAGTTACATATTCATGTCTGTATCCACTGTCATAATGCTTTGGTCTTACCGAACAGTTCCTGCAGCTAAAGCTGTGAGGTTTCCATTGACTTCATTGGGAATTTTGCTACAAGAAGGACTGACAGATTTGGCTTAAAATTTGCATAGAAAATGAATGTAAAATGGTCTGATCCTGCAGATAATTTTTCGAAGATGAGAAAGTTAGAAGGCGGGCAAAAGGAGTGTTTCCGTTACCGTCCCGTCAAGTGGAGGCTATGACCTGGGAGGTGGCTTTGCTTGTTCTGGTTTTCCCTTCCAGTGAAGCGTTTTTTGAGGTGGGGCTGGTCTCCGAACACAATGAAATAAACTCATGGTCACAGCATTCTGATGACCCAACTCAGTTCAGTTCTGAGGCTGCCAAGTTCAAAAGCTATTGCTTCCTGGAGTATTAGTTCAGCCTCCCCACAGTGGAGGGGAGCCCTCCTCTTGGGTCAGGCTCTTGGGCAGATGTCAGTGGCTTGCTCACTGGCCTAACATAGGGAGCAAAGAGGCACTAAGAGGAGAGCAAGTGTTTTCTCTGCAGATCCAGGGCATTTGTGGGTGCTGGGTGGGAGGCCTCACCCATGGTCTCCTCTGTTACCCTGGTGCCCAGGCCAGCAGGAAAGCAAGCTACTGAGTATGGAGTAAAGTTAATGGAAACTCGACAAGACAAACTTTGAGGAGTTTCTCAGCCTTTCCGAGCCCATCCTCCGAGTGGGTGGGGAGTAGGGATGTGAATGGATAACCGGTTAACTGGTATCCGGGCAACAGCCCTCCACCCAGGCCCACAACCCGAGGTTTAACCGGTTAACTGATTAATCAGGATTTTACATCCCTAAGGGGAGCGAGGCTAACCCATAGTTTCCAGGGCATTTCAACGTGCCCAGTCTTTTAGGTGCTACAGCCACAGGGCCTGTCAGCAATGGACATATTGCAACCCCATCGGCAGCAGAGAAAGATGCTTTTCCTTAATAGACATCCTGCTATCTTCCTTTCTGCAGCTTCGTGGCTATCATGCCTACTCCTCCACGTTGGCTTTCTCCAATCTCTCCCCACTTCTTTCTTTCTTTCTTTCTTTCTTTCTTTCTTTCTTTCCCACAGGAAGAACATTTCTTAGTGCTGCAAAAATCTTCAGTCCCTATTCAAAACATAGCTGTGGGCAGAATAAGAAAAACAACAGAGACACCAATCTGCAGCCAGCACTTAGCTAAGAATGTGGTCATTGTCTGTCCTGCTGTCCCCTCAAACGTCTTTGACTTGAAAGCTCTCATAGGACAGCCAAATACTCTTCTTAACCCTCGGGTCTCATCGTGTAATTTCATCTTTCAGCAAGAGATGAACAATCACACATCATGAGTGGCTACCTTAAAGCACTCTCCATCCTCCTCCCTTGAAATACTAGACAATTAGAAATACTAGACTATACTATTTGAAACCCTTACTAGACAAGTTTGATTAGTATGTATGCTTCTTTGGGATTCTCCAAAAGGAGAGATTGTAACCCACATGGATAACTCAGGCTGATTTTAAAGAGGCCAAATTTGCAGTCTGGCTCACGTTATTTTCTGCCAGCATCAAATGGGACCTCAATGCCCAGAGGCAGAAATAACTGCAGTCCTCAAAAATCAGTTTCTGCTTCAGGCCCTTCTGTAAATCAAATCCATGGGAAAGCCAGAGCACAGCAAAATACCACAGCAGACAGTGAGTGTAACAAATGCTGCAGAACGCGTAGAATTTTTAAGAGTCTGCATCAAACGTTTCCTGTGTGTTACTCTGAAACGCCTCTGATGCGCTCCAGATGAGATATGAAGTTGGGTGGTTCTTAGCTCTTCTGTCAGTTGCAAGGGGCACTTGGAAATGTGGAAACGTGCCTACAGGGGTAGCCCAGCTGGGAGTTTCTGGAGGTGTAGAAAACGAAAAACAACATTGCAGCTGCTCAGCGCACACCCCTCGGCGCAGACACGGCAAGGGAGCATCGTAAGAACAAGAGAAATCAAACCTAAGCGGAACTTTTCTGTGCCCTGAGAAGGGGGAAGAACTCTGTTCCACCATTCCCTTTGTCCGGGCCTATCGATGCTCTGGAGAAGGTGCACAGATGGTGATGGGCAGCAATACAGAACTCTAAAATAGGACTTGTCAGAATCACAGGGAAGTCAGCCCTGCCTGCTTTTAGGCTGCACCACGTCACACGGAGCTGAGTTTTGAACACCAGGCAATTCTGTTGGGAGATGAGCAAACAGGGCAGGGTAAAAGAAGAAATAGTCTGATCTGAACCAAACCAACCTTTTTTGAAGGTTTCACAAGTCGCTTTCTCTCACTCTCTCGGGAGCTACCTCCAAACACTGAGCTACCGGAAGGGGAGGTGCCAATATGCCCCAGGCCCATGCTCACAAGATGCCCTTCTCAATTTTGCAGAATCAAACTTCAGTTAAGCGTCCAAAGCTCCAATCCTGTCATTGCCCAGCCCTCTCTCGACTGAACCGTCCAAACCTTGCGGTCTAGCAAGGCCCCTTCATTAGAGGGTCTTTAAAACACTGATTCTCACAACATCCCAGTCAGGTAGGGAATTACTATCACTCCAACCTCCCAGATACCAAGCAACTTATCTACAGCCACACAGAGCGCCTAAGGCTCAGCAGGGAATTGAAGCTGGGTATGTAAAGTCCTGGGCAAAGACCTTACCTATTGAACCACCCCTCTCCCTTCCATTCACACTCACCTGACCTGGACTCGGTGCATCTTATTTCTCAAGTGGTGTGGAACGCAGATGGACCAACGCAGCGGTTCCCAACCGCCGGTCGGGCCGCGGACTGCTGGCTGCCAGGCTGCAGCAGCTCTGGGAGCGGGGCTAGGGTACACCACCCAGCGCCTCCCCTCCCGCCGTGGCTGTTGGGAAAGGCGTGTCCTGCCCCGACTCTCGGCCAACCAGCGCCAGGCAGGGCCGGGGTCTCCTCCAGGCTGCGGAAGAGCAGTTCGCTGTGCGCCGGGAGGGCCATGTGGTGCCCAGCACAGCAGCCTTAGAGCAGCTGCAACCCAGGCAGCAGTGCTCAGCTGGCAGCTGGGAGGCAGTGTAGGGCTAGGTGAGGGGGGCAGAGCAGGCACTGGGGGCTCTGGGGATGGGGCTAATATTGGGGACTGGGGGCTGGCACTAGCGGGAGCTCTGGGAAGGGGGTGGGTGCAGTGGGGCTCTGGAAACAGGACTCTGGCACCGGGGGCTCTGGTGGTGGGGGGCTCTAAGGGGCGGGGGGCTGTCACTGAGGCGTTTGGGATGGAGGGCTGGCACTGGGAGGCTCTGAGGGCAGGAGGCTGTTGGGGTTGGGTGTAGGGGACTCTGGGGTCAGTGGCTGGCACTGGGGGTAGTGGAGGGTGGGGGCTTTGGGGTTAGGGCTGGCACTGGGGGCTCGGGCGGATGGGGCTTTTGGTGGACCAGTAACCTATATTTGCACATTTGCATATTCATTATTTTCACAATGAATATGCAAATATGCAAACAAAATTTTACTGGTCCACCAAAAGTTTGTGACTGGGTTTGCCGGTCCCCGCTATAAAAACGGTTGGGAACTAATGGGCTGAGGGGAACAGCAATGGGTCTGAGCATCCTTTGTCGCTATGTCTCCAGTCCAAAGCCAGCCCAGAATGGTAGCCCACAAAATATCGTCACCCTCCGCTTGCCAGGCCGTGAAATAAGATGGGGAGGTTTCTGTTCGGTTTTCAATAGGCAAGTGTTCACCAAGACCATCCTCTTGAGCTGGTCTCCACAGGAAGAGCCTTGGGCGCATTGCCAGTGTCACGTCCCCCTTCACTAATTCTGGGGTGACAGGACTTCAGCCCCCGAGTGCCAGCCCAGCCCAATTCCCGGTAAGCCGTGTGGTTGTGCAGCGCTCAGGAGAGATTCCAATGCTGCCCAGCTGATTAGCAGAGCATCCCCAGCTAGGTTTTGTGTTTCTACTGGTGGTACACACTCACACATGCCTCAGTGAACAGAACATTTGTTCCGCACATGGATGGAAAAGATTAGAAGGAACGTTGGTCCAGCCCTAATTTCACAAAGGCATGAGTAACAGGTCGGGTTAGGGCTCTGTGTTTTGTGGCATAAAAACAGAAGCGCTGCTAGCCGTGAGAACAACACGCTGTGACATTGGCAATTATTTTCAGTGCTTACAAACTAAGTAGGCAGGACAACGGGCAGGAGGGGCTGCCTGAATTCCGTGCCGGTGCCTTACCCACTAGGACATACTGCCTCCCACTACACATGGCTGGGGCTGAGCAGGCAATACACCTGGGGTTGATATGACGTGGCATTATCCTTGTGCCTCACACATGGCAATGGAATGAACAAGACAATGCCATTTGCTGTGGGCCTGATAGCAGAGTTCACCCAAAGGAGGAAGCGTGCGAGAAGGACAGGAAATTCATGGTTAGCCAGAGCAGTGTGGGGCCGGATCAGGTCCTTTGCCTGTGCTCATGCAGAGGGGTGAGCTGCACTTGTTCTCCATACAACGGCTCTCCAATATCACAGCCAGTGCTGAGGAAATAGTAATTTGGGTTGGGAAGACGGGCAGAGCAGTTTACTGGCCCCACTGCACAGAGGCAGAAGCGTAACGCCGACAGGCAGAACCGAACCTGTGAAGCTCAGTGCATGAACCTCTACAGCGTGAGCTAAATGCCAGCTGGCTCTCAGCTAAGACTGTAGAGCAAATTCATTCTCTCTCTCTGTGAGTGGTCTCCGTGCCCCTCCATGGGACAGAGCCCCACACCCCGTAGGTGTGTGGGTTACACAAGCAGGAACGCTCAGTCCCAATTCAATCCCTGTTTTGCTCCGGGGACAGCACCTTGCTTTGCTGCCCTTCCCACAAAGAGGATGCTGCTCCAGTCTGCAGTTTACCCATGAGCCACGCCGTCCCACGGCGTCCACATCTCGAGCTCCAGTTCTGCCACTCTTTGACATTTCCAGCGTTAGAGAGACAAGAGGGTTTAGCAATTCAGATTCCACTGGCTCTGTTATGACTACAGGAGTCAGATGATATCACAGAAAACAGACACTTCATTCAAATAGGAAGGGGATTACAGCAACCACTGTCCGCATGGGGATACATTCTGCAAAAGCCACCACCCATAACAAACACGTCATATTTTGTCCTTTTTATCAGCATTTATTCAGCAGCCTGTGGCGACAGTCTGCCTTTCTGGAGTCTTTTCCAGGCAGATAACACCCAGTGCTGAAACTGCCCTTAATTTTTTTGGCACCATTGTTGTGGATCGTCATTTTCAATCTGAAAGCGTTCCGCAGTAACAAAAACACGCTGGCTTTGTATGTGCCGCAAACCCAACCTAGAAACAGACTAAGCAACATGCCAGAACCAAATAAAAAAAAAACATTTTTAATTACAAAAAATTGATCTTAATTAACAAAATTCGCTCGCCCTCCACTGCGACTGCCCGAGGTCGAAGTGCACCCATGCAGCCACCATTAACCTAGGAGCTGAAAATGATGTGTGATGCGTTCCCCAAAACATCAAAGCAGACCTGAGAAAGGTCAGATATAAATGGCATTTTGTCCTTTTATGCAATAGTTTGCTCTTCTATTTATGTTGGTATTTTCTGGGAATCACTGGTCAAAGCCAACTAGGGCAGGCTTGTAAAAAAAAAGATAATTTTTCTCCCTTGAAACACACAAAGACAGACAGACTGGGCTGCTGGCTTTCCTCCCTCCTCCCCGTAGATCTGCTGCCCTGGGCAATTTGTTCTGTTGCAGCAGCTCTCTGCTGAAGTGACTGGCGTCTGGTACATTTCAGAGCCGACGCCAGTCACTCCAGCAAAGAGCCACTTACCACATCTTTGGTAAATATTTTCTGCCGTGGTGCAGTCGTGCTCTTATAGGGCAGCCCTCTGATTTCGTCGTCATCTCCAATAACAACTCCAAGGGAGCAGTACAGAAATGCCACAAAATGCCAGTCAGCAAAAAGCTGCTGGGACAGAGCAAAAGTTTGGAGCAGCAGGAACAGGGGAAGGAAGAGGGGGAAGCTGCCCCTGAATTTCCTAAGAAAATGAAAACTATGGATTCTGAGTTACTAGGGAGGATCATCAAAGTTAGAGTGAATGGGCCACTTCAAAGGGCTCATCTAAATGCGTATGTTGGTCAAGCATCAGATATTTGGATGCTTCCCTAGACTCTATCCAATGTCAACCACCCCTATTTCTAATAATTCCCCTTTCTGGTTGGATTGCAGTTCTGCAAAGCTGGCTCTGGAATAAAGAGGTGTGTGAACATGGAAAGTGATAGGGCTAGGGAGAAAAGGATCTGACCTAGAAGGCCTTGGTGCTGAGGGGTGTACCAAAGGGTGATCAACTTTAAATACACACAAGTGCACAGTACTACACAATGTGCCATGCTGGAAGCACAATTGCCTCTTTACAGTCAGTAACTTTAAAAAAAAAGTTTGTGTGTGTGTGTGTGTGTGTGTGTGTGTGTGTGTGTGTGTGTGTGTGTGTGTGTATACACAAGCGCACACGCGCGCGCAAAACTCTAATTTCACACAGTGGGTCCTGTGCTTCTGGTTAGCGCTAGGCTGAGTATTCTCTCTCCCCGCCTGGGGAAAACAGTAATTCCCCATCTAATTGCTCACCTCAGTGGCTCACTACAGCTCTCAGTCCAACCCCTTTACTTCAGGGACAAGCCGTACTCTGATTTCGCCACTCTCATCATCAGCATAGCCGGGGGAAAAGGGAAGGGGAAAATCACTTAGTTTCTAATGGCCTCTCCAGACATGGAGGCAACAGACTAAATTTCTAAATTCAGTTTCTCCCCTTCTAGCATAGGTATACCCCCCTTGGACTTCTGGGGCAGGGTTCCTCTGACCCCCTTGCCTCTGTACCCACAGAGTTCCTTCCTGATACCTGACAGCTTCACCACATTTCCTGTTCTCCTGCAGCCCAGCCTCCTCCCACCACTCCTGGCACAACACTAAACTGACTAAAGGGGACGCTTTTAACCAGTTCCAGCTAGTCCTTGATTTGCTTCAGGTGTCCTAATCAAACCTAACTGTCTCAACTGGTTCTAGAAGGTTCTAGTTTGACTACAGATGTCCTAATTAACCTGGGGTAGACCTTGTTTGGTTACCAGGGAAGCATAACTTGTTTAACCTGGTGCCAATATACCTACTTTCTGTTACTTTTTTGTAGCCATCTGGCCAAGGTATCAACAGAATCCTAGGTATTAACGGGAATAAACTCTGCTAAGAAAGGAAGATGTGGTTCAAAAGTCGCTCCAGTTTCAGGAGAGCCTGAGCTATGCTGTTGCCCATGATATGCCAGTAGAAAGAGATTCCCCTGCCTGAATGCTATATCCACGTTGTACGTGTTTCACTGCTCTTGGTTTTGCTTTAGAAGAATAGAAGCAGTGTCTTAATTTCCCAAACATCCTTAACAAAAATCCTCCATAGTAGAATGCCATCTCAGACATTGCTGTAAGATGTTCTATGCCTAGTTCTGGAAATCAACTTCTTTTTCTCTGTCCGGACAAAACAAAATCTCTTTGCAAGATCAAGATCAGTCAGATAATCCCTGGTGGTGATTCACAGAAAGCTCATCTCACCGACTGTGATCACATTTTAGATACTTAAAAAAACCCATTAAAACTAATAGTTTTCCATGGCCCGTCAGGTTATATACACTGGCAATATGTATCAAGAACAGCCTGCTTCTCATAAAGATCATGTACAGAGGTGTACTGCCTATTTAAAAAGTCCTTTATATAAAGGCTGATGATGTTTCATCATCTGTTTCTTTTCACTTAATTACTAAGTAGGTAGCTATTAATTAAGCACTTCTCTACACCAAAGAGGATTAACTCAGAGAAAGAAAAATTGGGACTAGGTGGGGTTGGTCCTGCTTTGGGCAGAGGGCTGGACTCGATGGCCTCCTGAGGTCTCTTCCAGCCCTGGGATTCTATGATTCTAAATACAGGGAGGGTGGATGAAGGGTTTTTATTCATTTAGGGCCCCCAAAGCGGCCTGACATTTCTACAACACTTGCATTTGCACTCAGGACTATTTCAGTCATCACTGAAATGCATCCACCTCTGGATTGGAGCACAGCAGCTGTTTAACAGTGCACAGCAGCTTAAGGCAGGAAAACATTAAGAAGGAAGGCAAGTATTTTGGCTAAAACGCCAGGATTAGATCCGGATCTATATGTTCCCTGAAAGATGCAACTGCTAACACTTTCGAGCTCCCTAGCCCCATAATTGGGCACAGATTCAGTGCCTGGGTTAGACTTCCACTCGTATAATGTTATTCGAATTGGTCACAGTTTGGGAAAACAATAGAGTGGATCTCCAACTATCCAGACGGAGATGCTCCAAAACCTTCAGGTAACAAGAGGAGTTGGATCAGCATCCTTTGAAATGCAAGCTCAGGGTTTTCATATCCTACACCAGGAGTGAGCAATAATTTTTGAATGGGCAGCTCTGGCAAGATTTTGGTACGTGGTCAAGGGTGGCTCTTTTCTATGGAGGAGGTGCAGGGGTCTGGGCTAGAGGCTGGATGCAGAAGGGAGCTTGGGGAAGGGGTTGGGGTGCAAGAGAGGGTGGGTCTAGGAGGGAGTTTGGGTGAAGGACGGGGTTGTGACCCGAAGGAAGGGTGTAGGAGAGGGTGCAGGATTTGCAAGGGAGTTGGGAGCTGAGGGAGGAGGGTGCAGATGGTTTGGGTGGTGACCTGGGGCAGGAGGGGAGGTGCCCTGGAGCAGGGAGTTAGGGTGCAGGAGGGGGTGGGGCACTAGATGCCGGCTCCGACCAGGAGGCGCTTACCTAAGCGGTTCCCAGCCAGCAGCCCAGGGGGACCCTCAGGCAGACTCCCTGCCTGCCAGCCCCAGGCCTTTCAAAGCGGCCGGCTGCTCCGTGTGCCTTTCTGCACTGCATACTGGGGGCAGAGGAGAGATTTCACACTCTAATCCCGCCCCCCAGACCAATTATCGCAGCTCCTATTGGCCGATGATTGTCCTGCGGACGGGGGCAGCATGTGGAGTCTCCTCCCTCCCCATGTGCATGGTGCAGAGAGTCCCAGCAGCCTGGTGCTGTGGCAGGCAGAGAGCCTCCTTGAGGGTCCCAGCGGGCCGTGGGCTGGATTCAAGGGCTTGGCAGGCCGGTTTCGGCCGCAGGCTGTATCTTGCCCACCCCGCCCTAGACGCAGCTATTGAATACATACTACTAAATAATAACAGCCCTGATCACAGAGCGAGTTGGGAGTATCGTCATAAGACAAACAACCAATGTTGCTCTCTAAGGCATAAAAGCAAGGGTAGCATTTTTATTAGTTGAGGTTTCTTTATTTTTTTTTATGGCCTTATCCACAAGCACAGAGAGCCAGAGGGAATTCTTTGTTACTTACATTGAAGCAAAAAGCCAACCGACCACAGCAGCACATCCACGCCTCGTATCGTTACTTCCCCAGGATTTATGTTATGCTCATTGTTAACCCTTGCCCAGTGCCGTTGCCCTCACCACACACCGAGTGCTCGATCGCTTCTAAGTAGCATGAGTGCTGGTTGTTATTATTGTGGAATTGGAAGTATATTTTCATGAGACTAAAGGGAATATTTTGCCAACCAAGCAATGACTCTGATGTAATTTGTTGCTGCTACTGCTGCTCCCAGTGAAGACAATGGTGAAACTAACGTTGGATTTCAAAGGGAGTCAGGTGCTTAGAAATATATCACACTGTGATTACCTGGGATGCTCTTGCTCTCTGTGCTCAGACTTAACGTGGGGGTGGGATGTTGCTAATCGGGGCCCTCCTTCTTGGGGGTCTAACAGAACCCGAAATTGGCAACCTTTGGGAGAGGCATAAGGATCCCAATCCTGCTCCCTTAGGGCTTGTCTTCACTTATCCCGAGATCAATGCTCTGGAGATCGATCTCCAGGGGTTCGATTTAGCGGGTCTACTAAGGACCTGCTAAATCAACTGCTGATGGCATCTCCGGTACTCCACTGGGTCATGAGGAGTAAGGAAAGTCGGCAGGAGAGTTTCTCCCATCAACCTGCCGCAATGGGGAATACCACAGAAATTCAACCTACACTAGTCTCGTAGCTGGAGTTAAGTGTCAGAGGGGTAGCCGTGTTAGTCTGAATCTGCAAAAGCGGCGAGGAGTCCTGTGGCACCTTATAGACTACCCGAAGTGTTGGAGCATAGGCTTTCGTGGGCAAAGACCCACTTCGTCAGATGCATGTAGTGGAAATTTCCAGAGGCAGGTATAAATATGCAGGCCAGAATCAGGCTGGAGATGACGAGGGAGGATGAGGCCCACTTCATCTTCAAGTTTGACACAATCAACTCAGGATTAAACAAAGACTGTGAATGGCTAGCTAACTACAAAAGCAGCTTCTCCTCTCTTGGAATTCACACCTCCAGATCAGCTACTAGAAGTGGGCCTCATCCTCCCTGATTGGATCCACCTCGTCATCTCCAGCCTGATTGTGGCCTGCATATTTATACCTGCCTCTGGAAATTTCCACTACATGCATCTGATGAAGTGGGTCTTTGCCCACGAAAGCTTATGCTCCAACACTTCGGTTAGTCTATAAGGTACCACAGGACTCCTGGCCGCTGTAGCTGGAGTTGCGCATCTTAAGTCAACTTTCTCCTGTAGTGTAGACCTGGCTGAAGTAGGAGTTTTGCCATTGATTTCAATGGAAGAAGGACAGGCTTCACACTCTGTTGTAGATTTGGAGTAAGTCCCAGGTGGGTATTTTCATTGGGCAGGAGCCAGGAGGTGGTAATAGCAGAGAATGGTCTATGCACTGGGTATTGATCAGTAATGGATATTGGTAGGATGGCTGCAAAAATGACCCCAAACCTAGAGTCAAATTATACCAGCAGACCTCCACATGGTCAACTTCCTAGTATCCAAGGGCAGGCTCAACAGCTGGTCCCACTTACTCCCATGAGTAATCCTTACTTTAAAAAGTGGCACTCAATGGGATTCCTCCCAAGAGGGCTGCTGAGTCAACAGAGTGCCCTTGTAGCCAAGAAGGCTAACAGCATATTGGGGTGCATTAGTAGGAGCATTGCCAGCAGATCCAGGGGGCGTCTACACAGCAGCGTTATTTTGGAATAAAAGGCGTTATTCCGAATTACCTTAGCAAGCGTCTACACAGCAATTCCATTATTTTGAAATAATATCGAAATAACGTGTGGTTTAGTCCAGATTCTGTAAACCTCATTCCACAAGGAATAACGCCTCTTCTGAAATAGCTATTTCGGAATAGCGGTAGTGTGGACCCTGCACTGCTGCTATTTCAAAATAGCTCCTCCCCAGGGTCATCCAAAGTAATTACTCCCCAGTGCTTCCAAATCGAGGTAGTGCATTCACATTAGGGAAGCCTGCCTTGGACTAATTTCGAGGCTTCCCTGTAGTGTGGACGTGTTATTTTGAAATACGCTATTTCAGAATATTTCTTCCAGAATAGTTTATTCCGAAATAAGAGTGCAGTGTAGACGTACCCTTAGGGACGTGATTATTCCTCTTTATTCAGCATTGGCGAGGCCACATCTGGAGTACTGCGCTGAGTTCTGGGCTCCCTTCCCATTACAGAAAGGATGTGGACGCACTGGAGGAAGTCCAGTGGAGGGCAGCAAAAATGATTAGAGGGCTGGAGCACATGACCTACGAGGAGAGGCTGAGGGATTTGGGCTTTTTTATTCTACAGAAGAGAAGAGTGAGGGGGGATTTGATAGCAGCCTGAAGGGGGGTTCCAAAGAGGATGGAGAGAGGCTGTTCCCCGTGGTGACATATGACAGAACAAGGAGCAATGGTCTCAAGTTGCAATGGGGGAGGGTCTAGGTTGGAGATTAGGAAAAACTATTTCCCTAGGAGTGTGGTGAAGCACTGGGATGGGTTCCCTAGGAAGCTGGTGAAAGGTTTTAAGTCTCAGCTTGACAAAGCCCTGGCTGGGATGATTGAGTTGGGATTGATCCTGCTTTCAGCAGGGGGTTGGACTCGATGGCCTCCTGAGGTCTCTTCCGAGTCTATGATTTAAAGAACATTTAGCTCTACCCAAATAAACACTTAGTTAATGAAACAGAGAGAGTAGGAGGCTTTTAAAACAGGTTTTAAGCAGCTATGCATATTCAAGCAGTCAAGAATGTTAAAGATCCTTGCACCCTGTATCTCCTGAGTATTGGCCAGTTCCCTTTAACAGCTAATCTCACTGAACCTTGCTACATTACCCCCAGTGAAATAAACGTGCATGATGTTTGGTTACACTGAGAATCCCTCCTCTGTTTTGCTGATGGGTTGAGTTGTGTATTGCAGGCTGCACTTGCTAGAAAGAGTTAAGATTTCACTTCTCTGCCTGTTTTTGCTTCTATTCACATGTCAGTGCCTGTCATTTATTTAGTCAATAGGACATGTCCAAGGGATGGAGACAGACTGGGTTAGTCATTCTGACCGTGGGTCGCCAGTCACTGAGAACTGCCTGAGGTCATTTCCAGATATACCACTAACAATGAGAGGGAATCTAGACCCAGGAGACATGCAGGAAATAGAGCTCAGATTAAAGACAGAGATAGTCCTTTACAAACGTACATTGGAAGAATGTTCCCGATGTTCTGTCAACAGAGTTTCTTCCTCGATCAAGACTGTCTTTCTATTTTGAGTCTGTTTTCAAACCAAAAATGGTAATCTCGTGGCTTAATGACACCCAGCCAACCTGCACTTCTCTGCGCTGCAGTTTTAGCCCTAGGAGCTAGGCTTAAGGAAATGAATCTTCCCAAAGTGGCTTTAAACAACGTCTCCTTGTCATGGGAAGTCTCTGACGGGTTTGTGTCTTTGACCAGTTATATCACTTGGCATTAAAACTAGTCTGGAGCCAGCCACCATTCCGGGCTCTCTGCGCTGACAATTAACACGGGGATAACTCGAGACAAGCCACAAAGCCAGACCACGTTATCTCCTTCCTGCACAGCTAGTCCCATTGACATGAATGGGCTTGACTCCAGGAGTGAGGTATGAGCCGTGGCAGAAACGGGCCCTCTCTTTGCACCCCATAGTGATGGCTGGCTCAGCATTTAACAGTTCTCCCATTTTATTAAAGGGGTTTGAACTGCAGCCATAACCATTTGCTTTTATCTCTTGAAGCAAACTGGGGATCATGGGAAATCCCTGTGGTCGCTGATTTATTGCTTTATTGGGGGTCAGGAGGACAAAACCAAAAAGCAAATTGGGATGCGTTTTGTAACTGGAAACCAGCTTCATGTTTTAAACTAACTCTGAGCAAACCATTCACCTTCTGCTAGGGTTGCCAAATACCTTCACAAAAAATCCTGAATATGGCGTGAGAGCAAACTTGTTGAGAAAAAACAAAGGGTTGCTACGCCTTTAAATTCTCGTGCTCCCTGCTCACCACTCCCCCCTTCCCCCGGCTCACCCTCGCTCTCCACAGTGGGGGAAAAATGTCCCCACCGGCCTTCCGTCCGAGAAAAACAGAAAATACAGGACATTTTACATGTCCAGTATTTTCTGTTTTTTTTTTTTTTACCGGACAGAAGACGCAATTACTGGATTGTCCAGGTGAAAACCAGACACCTGGCAACCCTACCTTTGGGTGCCTTCGGGTGTTTCGGGAAAACAACAGTAACTCCCACGTTATTGGGTTAGAAGTCTGATTTCCCCTCCACGTGCACTGTCTGACCCATGGCAGCCGTGGATTCGTAGTATGCGTTAAAACGCTGTGTATTACATGAGCTGCATAGATCCCGTTGGAGCACACTGCCTCAGTGCCGTTAAACAACACGACATTAAAGCACACAGCGTCTACCCAGACCAATTAATTTGTAGCACGTTAGTGCGCTTTAGAAATCACCCGCAATAGCGTGTGCTGCGGCTTTGGAGACAAGCCCCAAAATTCCACCAGGCTTTTATCAAACCCAGCCGGACAACGTGCAGCTTCATGTGCCAGGCAGATGGACATAACGGGCGTGGCACAGAAGAAGCGGTCATAGTCCACTGGTTCAGCAAAAGCAAGGGTTAAATTCTGCCCTCCGAGGCGCATACCCCTTAACTTCTGTGTGTCTAACACCAGGGGCTAAGGCAAAACTCGGAACGTCTGGGTCTGTGAGGTGGATTATAATCGCTCCTTCGAGACACGGGATCAGGCAGTTGACCAGGCACTGCTGAACTGAGGGCATGAGTGACATGCGACAGAACAAAGGTGCTTCTGGTTAACTACACCCATGGCCACCAGCAGTCGTAGGTGCTGTTTTTATGGAGCTACTTATGTCCATACTGCAGCGCCGAGTCGCAGAGACTGACTCAGGCTTGTGGGCAACTTGGCCAGCCTGGGGGGAGGGCGGACAAAGGGGGCAGTTGCGCTGGGGCCCAGCGATTCAAAAGGCGGGAGCTGCAAGGCTAAAATAGCAGGGTAGCTGTTCCCACTCAGGCTGGGGATGGGCTCCAAGCTCCTCTCCCCTTGCTCCAGTCCAATCCCAAATCTCACGACTGCTATTTGTAGCTTGCAGCCCGGGCCCCTGGAGCCCACGTCAATTGATCTGGACTCTGAGATTCACTGTGCAGGGGAGGGGCTGTGTCTTAGCAGTGCAGACATATCTTCAGAGAAACGTTCCAGGCCAGTTCTCATGGAATTTTGTGTGTGCTGCTGCTGAAGATTCAAACTGACATGCAAAGCCTTCCTTCCTTGACAGCTTTCCGGGCAAAATAACGAGGAGTCCTGTCACGCCGTAGAGACTCACCGCTGTATTAGGGCCTAAGCTTTCGTGGGCAAAACCCACTTCATCGGGTGTATTGGGGTGGAAGTTACAGAAGTAAGAGTGTGTATTAGGAAGAAGTTGCTTGTGTTAATGAAGCTAATCAAGTGCGGGTGGATGTGGGTCATTCACAGTATTTGGTGTGGAGATGCGAGAGCCTTTGTCGTGTGTTAACCAGTTTTGATCCTTATTCAGCCCGAAGTGGATGGTGCTGAATTTGCAAATGAATCCCAGTTTGACCGTCTCCCTTTGTGATCGGGTTTTGAAATTCTTTGGGAGAAGGATGGCTCCTTTCCAATCTGTTGCTGAATGGCCAGGGAGGTGACAGTGTTCCCCTTCAGGTTTGGGGGTGTTTCCATTCAGCGCCCTCCTGCCTTATGTGTGTTAAACAGGGCAAAAGGCAGCATCAGTTGTCAAGGAGCCAGGCACCAAGACTTGAAAAGAGGGGATAGTGCAGGAGCACTGTGGCAGCCTTGCCTACTAGCTCAGGGGTTTTCAAACCGCGGGTTGTAACCCAGCAGTGGCCAGTGGAATGTCGGGCACCGGATCTCATTGCTGCAGGGGGATCAGGTGAGCAGTGGGTTGGGGGGACTAAGGCAGCTCCCTGCCTGTCCTGCACCGCAGACTGCGCTGCACCCCAGAAGCAGTGGGCAGCAGGCCCGGCTCCTGCAGGGGGGTGGGGAGGGCAGAGAGTGCACAGGGCTCCACGCACTGCCCCTGCCCTGAGCACTAGCTCTGCACTCCCATTGGCTGGAAACCTGCTGCTGGCTGCTTCTGGGGCAAGGACACTAGCTGCTCAAGGCAAGCCCCTCCTGCCCCAGCCTTGACCTCCCCAAAGCCGGAGCCCCCTCCTACACTCCAAAACTCTCATCCTCAGCCCCCTCCGGAGCCCACACTCTAAACTATGCTGGGTCACCGCATCAACCGTTTTCTTCAACTGGGTCATGAGGAAAAAAGTTTGAAAACCGCTGGGCTAGAGGGTCCTCCTTGCCAGGGGTTACTCTCCCTGGTTATACTGGCTGTCTGGCTTTTTGTCCCAGTTGTTTAAGGGTACGTCTACACAGCAGGGCTAGAGTCGAATTAAGCTACGCAACTTCAGCTACATCAATTGCATAGCTTACGTCGAAATAGCTTAATTCGGCTTTTGGCGCTGTCTACACAGCAGGAAGTCGAAGGAAGAGCACTCTTCCTTCAACTTCCCTTACTCCTCGTGAAATGAGGGTTACCATAATCGGAGCAAGAAGTCCTTCAGCTCACCATTATTTCGAAATAAAGGCTTGTAGTGTAGACGCGCACTCTGTTATTTCAGAATAACGTCCGTTACTCCGAAATAGCGCTGCTGTGTAGACATACCCCAACAGAGTTGTCATATAACTCAGTGCTTGCTCATGTGAGCCCCCTAGCTGCATTCACACCCACCTGACAACATGACTTCCGCTTGTATTCCTATGTTCTTAGAAGAGAAACAAAAGTGTCGCTAGTTGTACCCTACTGCATTGTTCTTTGTCTGCTCCGGACACCACCGACACCGAGAGCAGTAGGAATATGCTGCCGTTCAGAGCCGGTCTCCCTTTCAGAACTGAGGCTACATTTTCATTTAATCACTACCCGGTGTTGTCACTGTAGCAGCGGCATAGAATAATGTGCGCCAGAAAAGAGGAAAGGAGGGAAAAGCAGATGGAAAGCAATTTTTGAAAAAAGAAGAAACCCAGTTCTTTTCAGATTTTCAGTTTCCCTGCATTCTTATTTTGTATTGATTGTAAGAGGGCGTGAGGGAGCGCATGCAATCTTATTTAAGGACATTCATTAGTAAATGTAATTACTTATTTTAGGACTGCCATGTGATAAAAAAAATTAATTGTAATTAATCGTGCGATTAAAGGAATAATCACAATCATGCAATTAATCACACTCTTAAACAATAATAGAATATCATACATATCAATATTTTGGATGTTTTTCACATTTTCAAATATATTGATTTCGGTTACAACACAGAATACTTTATAAAAGGTGCTCACTTTATATTTTTATTATAAATATTTGCACCCTAAAAACAAGAGAAATAGTATTTTTCAGTTCACTTAATACAAGCACGTTAGTACAATCTCTTTATCATGAAAGTACTTACAAATGTCGAATAAAGTACAAAAATAACGACATTCAAAAGCAATGCAAAACTTTGCAGCATACAAGTCCACTCAGTCTTACTTTTTTGTTCAGCCAATTGCTTAGACAAACTAGTTTATTTATATTTGCAGGAGATAATGCTGCCCACTTCTTGCTTACAATATCCCCTGAAAGTGAGACCAGGCATTTGCATGGCATTGCTGAAGCTGGTTTTGAAAGATATTTACACGCCAGGATTCATGAGTCCCTTCATGCTTCAATCACCATTCCAGAGGATGGGTCCAATCTGATGGTGGGTTCTGCTCAATAACAACCCAAAGCAGAATGGACTGATGCACATTCATTTTCATCATCTGAGGCAGATGCCATTAGCAGACGGCTGATTTTCTTTTTTGGTGGTTCGAGTTCTGTAGTTTCCACGTTGGAGCATTGCTTGCTCTTTTACAAATCCAAAAACATGCTCCACATCTCATCCCTCTTGGATTTCTGTGTGTTTTGTCAACTCTGCTGTGAAAGTGTTCTTAAAATGAACCACATGTGCTGGGTCATCATCCCAGACTGCAATAACATGAAATATATGGCAGAACGTGGGCAAAACAAAACCAGAGACATAGAGTTCTCCCCCCAAGGGGTTCAGTCCCAAATTTAATTAACACATTTTTTTAAAAAATAAGCATCATAAGCATGGAAGCATGTCCTTTGGAATGGTGGCCAATGAATGACAGAACATACTAATGATTAGCATATCTGGCACATAAATACCTTGCATTGCCAGCTATCAAAGTGCATGTGAACATCTGTTCTCACCCTTAGATGGCGTTGTAAATAAGAAGCAGGCAGCATTATTTGCTGCAAATATAAACAAACTTGTTTTTCTTAGCGATTGGTTGAACGAGAAGAAGGACTGAATGGACTTGGAGGCTCTAAAGTTTTATAGTGTTTCGTATTGTTTTGTTTTGAGTGCAGTCATGTATCAAAAGCTATATTTGTAAGTTGCGAATAAAGAGCTTGCATTACAGTACTTGTATGAGGTGAACTGAAAAATATTATTTCTTTTGTTTATCATGTTTATAGTGAAAATATTGGTAATAAAGCAAAGTGAGCAGTGTACATTTCATATTCTGTGTTGAATTGATATCAATATATTTGAAAATGTAGAAAAACATCCAAAAGATTTAATACTTTTCAGTTGACATTCTATTGTTTAACAGTGCAATGAATTGCAATTACGTTTTTAAATCACATTTTTAAATCACAATTAAGTTTTTGAGTTCATTGAGTGAGCTAACTGCAATCAATCAACAGTCCTAATTTATCTATAATGCAGTTATGCCTAGATGCCTCAGCTGATGTCTGGGCCCCACTGTGGCGTTCACCCTACAGACACATAGGCCTGGTCTACACCTAACACTCAGGTCAACCTGCCAACATAGCTCAGGGCTGTGAAAAATGTATACCCCTGAGAAAGCTGACCTAAGCCTTTGGGCTGACAAAAACATTATTCTGTTGACTTAGCTACCACCCCTCAGAGGGGTGGTTTTACAACAGTGATGGAATAACCCATTCTATCAGTATAGCAAGTGTCCATACTATCATGCTGCTGGAGCGTAGATGTAGCCAAAATAAGAGGCAGTCACTGCTCCAAAGAGCTTACAATCTAAATAGACCAAAGGTAAAGTAGAGGTGAAATGATTTGTCCACAGTCTCACAGAGAAACTGAGCACAGAACTCAGCTTTTGTGATGCTTAGCGTAATGCCCCACTCACTAGACCATGCTGCCTTTCTGTTTTTCCGTGAAGATTTCATTTGTTTTGCTCCCTAAAGAAAACACCAAAGGAAAAAAAAAATCCCTGTCTGGGATTCCATTGGATTTTCAGTGCTTTTAATGGGCTTGATCCATCAGAAGCAGAGGTACTCACACCTCATACAATCAGAGTCCAAGGGAAAAACACAAAGTCAATAAGGGGGTACAGCATGTGGTCTACATTAAAAATGGGAATTTGCTCCAAGCTTTGTGCAAGCCAATGCTGGTTCTGTCCTTTGGGTCAGCTCCCACCCAGAGATCGTTGTCACTCAGATTATTGTCTTCAGGGCTGGTTTTCCTCTTACCTACATGGGTTTCCCTCTGGTGTGACCCTACTGCCTTCAACTGAGTTGTTGTTCGTTGACGCCGATGTGTGTGAAAGGAAAATAGTACATTTGGCTTTGTCTTTGTTAGGAAAATGGTGGCCCTCAGTTTATCTCTGGTGTGTTCTTCACCTAGACTAGCTCTGTTGTGTTGCCCTCTTTTCCATCCTCTCGCTGGGCCTGTTTAGCTGCTCAAATGGGAGTAAAAGGGACTGGTCCTATCTGCATTATGGCTAGCACCTTTGCTGCCGGGGGTGGAACTGGACTGGTGCAGAAGCCTCTGTCCTGGTGTCGACATAGTCTCTGTGTTTCCTGTTGGTAAATATCTTTGCCCTTTCCTCATCCCTGCATTTCAGAGACGGCTCAGATATTGCAGTGCAAGAATGTAAGAATGGCCATACAGGGTCAGATCAGAGGTCCATCTAGCGCAGTATCTTGTCTTCCAACAACGGCCAATTCCAGGTGCCCCAGAGAGAACAAACAGAATGGGTAATTGCCAAGTGATCCATCCCGTCACCCAGTTTCTGGAAAAGAGGTTAAGGATACCATCCCTGCCAATCCTGGCTAATAGCCATTGATGGACCTATGTGTCTAGCTCTTTTTTGAATCCTGATCTTCACAGCATCCTCTGGCAAGGAGTTCCACAGGTTGATTGACCGTTGCGTGAAGAAATACTTCCTTTTGTTTGTTTTAAATCTGCTACCTGTTAATTTCATTTGGTGACTCCTAGTTATTGTGTTATGGGAGCAAGTAAATAAGTTTTCCTCATTTACTTTCTCCACACCTGTCGTGATTTTATAGACCTCTATCTCATCCCCCCTTTAGTCTCCTCTTTTCTAAGCTGAAAAGTTCCAGACTTATTAGTCTCTCCTTGTATGGCAGCCGTTCCGTACCCCTCATCATTTTGTTGCCCTTTTCTGAACTTTTTCCAATGCCAAGATATCTTTTTTGAGATGAGGCAACCACATCTGCATGTAATATTCAAGATGTGGGCATACCATGGATTTATATCTATCCCCTTTTTAATGATTCCTAGCATTCTGTTTGCTAAGGAGAGAAAATCAAAGAGACACTTAAAAGAAAGCATGTTACAAATCCATTGTCAGCATAAAACTCTTCTGAGACCAATATCTCTTTCCGATAATTAAACTAAAGAGTCCAGTGAAACTAGATTCAGATGTGCTCTGACTGTCAAAACTGAGAGTACTCACAAAATGGAAACATGCAGCGAGAGAGGCAGATCCCTCTAAGTGTGAGAAAACCTGTGGACAGGGTGAGGTGCGTGCTAGAGCTGGGAGGAGAAAGGTCACTCCATTTTGTGGAGGAGATATTTCAAAATCTGGTCGCACGCCAACTCAGAACAAAACCCAACAATTTTGACATTCTTCGTGAAAGGAAATGGAGCCCTGGCTCCAGGGCAGTCTACTTGGTGGGATGCCATGGAGACAGGGATGTTGAAAGAGCTAGGAGCATAGGCTGCCGTATATCTGGGATCCCTCCTCATCAGTCTGCCATGTTTTGAAACTTGCTAGGTTCCATAAGAACGTCATCAAAACGGAACCCTCTCCCACAACACATTTCAATTTTGACTAACCAGCCACTTCTCTTGTGGTGAAAGAACATTTCATCAGAGTCTTTCCAACCGGCTCTGGTTAGAGCCAATACCTTCAGTGGGCCATCAGCCCACACCTACAGATTTTGCTGCAGAATCCCCCTCGTGAGGCAGAACTGTGCCCTGGAAGTTCAGCTTTTATTTAAAGGAAGAAATATGTTTCTAGCCCTCACAGTTGTGGGGAAAACTTAGAAAACGTGACCCAGCATGGAGTGATGTCTATCATGAACTGGCAGACAGCCTGGAACAATCGCTCTGAGAAGTGGGAATTATCCCTTTCATCTAATTCTGATGTTGACTCTGACACCTAAAGAAGACAGTCTGCTATCTATTAGACAACTCAAAAGGTGGAGATGCCATAAAATAATTGGAATTTAATATCAACATAAATAACACAGGGAAGGCAACTGTGTTTAGTTTCATGAGAAACCTCAATCTTGCAAATGTATCTGAGGCTGCTGCTGAATTTCCACTGGAGTTGCTGCAGAATCAAGGACTCCTGCTCTAGCAGTTAGGTCCAGTTTAGCCCAAGGTACCTGGGCCTTGATGATACCCTCAGAGCTTACTCTATGGGAATTGATATGCAAGTCGATTCCTTTACTTTCATTATAGAGACACACCAGAGGCTAGTGAAGTAGGCAGGGAACTAAGAACCAGGAACACTTGAGTTCTGAGACTGATTTACCTCTGTGGCCTTGGGGAACTCACTTAGTCTCAGTGCCGTCACACCCCTATCTATCAAATGTGATTTATAACACCGAGCTACCTCTGTGGGGTGTTGGGAGTGGATATTAATGGCTGAAATATAGATTTGTTTTAATTAACATTTGAAAACTTCTCAAATGTTTCTGAACGATCCCACTGCTTCTTTCCATGGGACTTTGGCCCAGAATGTAGAAGATATAAAGGCATTTCCCAGTGAAATCAATGGAAGTTAGGTGCCTTTGAGGATTTGGGCCTTTCCCCAGGAGCTGTTTGCTCTGGCTTCTCATCACCTACCTGAGGATGTGATACCTCTGTTGCCAAAGCAACCATAACACTTCTACTTTCACCGGGGACCAATAACCTGCCTCAGATAAATGAAGAGACACATAGAAACCATTCTCTGCTTCTGACATAGCTACATCTTGCACTGACAGGGTATGTCTAGACTACATGGCTCCGTCGACGGAGCCATGTAGATGAGGTTTCTAGACATAGGGAAATGAAGCGGCGATTTAAATAATCGCCGCTTCATTTACATCAAAATGGCTGCCACGCTGTGACGATCAGCTGTTTGGCGGCAGCGGTAGTCTGGATGCTCGCGGTCGACAAGGAGCCCTTGTTGACCGCCCGTTATGCCTCGTGGAATGAGGTTTGCGGGCGATCGACAAGGGCTTCCTTGTCGCATCGCAGAGCATCAGACTACCGTGCTGTGCCGCCAAAAAGCTGATCGACACAGCGCGGCAGCCATTTGATGTAAATGAAGCGGCGATTATTTAAATTGCCACTTCATTTCCCTTTTTCGAGTACACTAATCTACATGGCTCTGTCAACGAAGCCATGTAGTTTAGACGTACCCACACTGACCAAGAGAATTTTAACCAAAAAGTTGATCTCCATAAAATACACTATTCCTGCTATAGGACATTGGAGTAGAATAGATCCTTTAGACTATAAGCTCTTTGAAACAGGAGTTTTTGCAGTTCACCTATTGTACAGAGCCATGGACCCTTCTCTAATAAATCACCAGTGTGTAGATCATTCATTCCTCTACCCTGGGGAGCGATTCTGGGGGTTCATCTCCACTTACTGGAAAACAACGCTGATGAGATTGATCTCCAGGGGTTCGATTTAGTGGGTCTAGTAAGGACCTGCTAAATCAACCACTGATTGTGCTCTCGTCGACTTCAGTACTCCAGTGTTACGAGGAATAAGGGAAGTTGACGGGAGAGTTTCTCCCATCTACCTCCCACAGCAGGGATGCCGCAGTATGTCTAGCTAAGGTATTTCAACTCCAGCTAAAACATTCACATAGTTGAAGTTGCGTATCTTAGTTCGACTTTCTCCTCTAATGTAGACCTGGCCTAAGTTAAAGGCCCAAACCTGGATGTCTCAACATATAGGCCAAGTCCAGATAAACAGACCCTTCTCACGTGCTTCAGGTTATCATCAGGAGGGTGCAAAGTGAGGCTGAAGGAACCCAGAGTGGAACTGGTGGAACTGAAAGATGGCTGCAAGCTGATGTCTTGCTTTGTTGCTAAAATATGCAGGACATTTCTGTGTTAGTGAACGTCTCATTAAAACTCTTCCCTTATACTTCAGCCCAGAGGTACCCATTCTGCTTTGGAAATGCATGTAGCTGGCATACATTGACAAGTAGCAATGAAAAAAACACCCTTTCTACTATCAGCTGACAAAATCCCAGTGGACTATACCATGGGGGATTATTTTAGACTTATGCAGGATAGGAGCAAAACGAGTGAGCCGGATGCTTTTCCTGATGAAAAGCACAGCTAGGGATAACCTATGGACACAGGAAAGGCTTATGTGCTTTATTCTTATAATTAACTTTAAAAAGAAAAGAGAGGAGGATGCAATTGTATCTCCATTGGTTTGTGGAGTTCATGCTGCAGTTGTCAATGAGAGCAAACATTTTGTCCCCTGGTTCCTTTCATCTGAGATGGTTTTATTTGCCGAGATGGGCAGAACACTTCAAAGGAAAAATAAAGAAACACAATTTTAATAGCAAACAGAAGATGCTGGACTTCCAGGATGTCAAACTACTTCAGTGCTACTAAGGGCCTAGTCTGAAACTCGTTGGTGTCATGTGACTTTGATAGTCATGTGATCAGATCCTGTGAGGACGGCTGTCTGGCTGCCCCGCCATCTGTCCTTCTGCTCACCTTGCTCTGCTGTATCTTGATTGTTACTGGGAGGGGCTTTGGTTGGATTTTCTCCGCTTGTTTATTAGAGCCTATGGGGGAGCTACACATAATAGAACAAACCCCAGAAGACAAGGCTAGTTTAATTCATGATGGATGAAGACGAATGAGGAGAATTATCCCTTATGCCAGGGGTGGGCAATACAATGGCAGCAGTTCACCAAGGTTAGCCCCTGGCGGTCTGCTACTGCTATATTTACCTGCACCTCTACACGTACAGGCAATTGCAGCTCCTATTGGCCAGGAACCACAATCCATGGCAAAAGGGAGCTGTGATCCCCATACTTGCAGACTTGCAGGTAAATACGACGGTATGGAGGCCCACTAGGGGCTAACCCTGGCAGACCAGATCCAGCCCGCAGACTGATATTTGCACACACCTGCCCAATGCAGAAGGCCAACAAAAAGCTTAGGGTTTAAATGGGACTTAATTGCGGCATAGTTCTTTTGTAGACCCTCTGACTTTCACCTGTACCACATATGCCTTTGGTAACAGTAATGCGGGTCGAATTCACAACAACGTGCCAACATTTGGATTCCATCAAATAATAAACCGTGCTGTGTGTGAAGTTTCTTTCTTTGATTCTCCTGCCGGATTCCTAAATCAGTGACTTGGCTATGAGCAGACTGATTTTCAAGAGAGTCCTGAATACTCCCCACACCTCTCTCACTGCAGTGCTTCTATGTCGGATCACATCACATACTTTACGCCATGGCTACGCTCTCTTAAGAGCTCTGCTTCACAGGGAAAGGTAAAACAATACAGCATTTGGAGCCTAACTTCTGAATGGAGGGTTTGGATATTGTTTTCTTTTCCTGTTTTGTTTTTCACAGAATATTTCCCCTCTATGGAGTCACTGAGACTCCACAGACAGACTATTAATAAACTTTTTAATTGCTTTAGATAGTCCAAGCCAAAGGCTGAATTTAGAGGGGGAAGGAACATACAATTGCACAGAGCTTTTCATCACAATGAACATATAGTGATTATGCACCACTGAAGGACAACCGTCTCTGTGGTGGCACTCAGGAGCTGTTTAACAGAACAGAGTCTAGTCTATTGATCCCTGAACTTAACTGAAACAATGTTCTCCATACACAGCACATGATTTTTTTTTTCTAGCTTGGATACCGTCTGGTGGCTTTCGTCAGTGCCTTTTGGTCAACTGAGAAATGGCCATATCAAAGGGGAGAAAGAGTGGTCTTGTGGTTAAAGCACAGAGCTGGGAGACAGGAGTCTAGCCAGGGATCTGAAGCCGTCCTTGTTTGGCATCAGCAGTTCCCTTCCAGCCCCATCAGAAGCTGCCGCATGTAAGCTGTCATTTTTAGAAAGAAAATAATAGTTATTTTGGAGCCTAGACTTCTACTCAACTGACTCCTGTGTGCCAAAGTACAACTTGCCTCGTCTACAGCAGAGGTTTGGAAGGTGTTAATTACAATACGCTGGCTAATGCATCTGAAACCCCTCCCCCACCCTGCCCGCCCACCTTTTAATCATAGTCTAGACATACCCTTAGAGGAAGAACCAGAAATAGATCCCAGATCTGACTCTTGGGCAAAAACCAGTTCAAGAAAATTATAGTCTCCAGTGAGAGCTGAGGGTACCGTGTACCAGGTAGGAGTGGGAGAGCGCTGCCAAGTTCCACTAAAATGACACATGTCTCAGACTTGAAGAATAATTTGTCATTAAAGCCTGCATGTGTCTGAGTTGTGCATGTAAAACGCCAGATGCTCACAGTCAGTACTTGGGGCACACACAGATTTGCACACACCCTCACACACACACCGGGTCTTTTGTGCACATGCCTTTAGTATGCGCTTTTATAAAATTGGGGCAATTTTTGTCCTTTGCATTTCTACAGTTTATGTAATTTCAGCTGTGTTGAATTATAGCCATTTATTAAGTACTTGGTTCAGGGAGAAACAAAAAGATTGAGGCTATGTGTAGACTGCAGGCTTCATATGCAAGAAGCTTTTATCGGAAGAGATCTTCTGCAAAAACTTCTTGTGCAAGAGCGTCGTCCACACTGCAAAAGTGCATTGAAAAAGCGATGCGCTTTTGCGAAAGAGAGCATCCAGACTGCATGGACGCTCTCTCGAAAGTAAGCTCTGATTGCTATGCACAGAACGGCCACCAGGGCACCTGTGCTTTTTCCTCTTTCCGTGCAAAAAAACCCTCTTCCCCATCCACACACACCTTTTTGTGAAATAGCTCTTTCACAAAAAGGCATTCTTCCTCATAGACTGAGGATTACCTATGCCAGAAAACCCGCTCTGTTCTTTCCATGTTTTTGCACAAAAATGCACTTGAGGTGTGGACGCTCCACGAGTATTTTCAGAAAAATGGCCATTTTTCCGAGAAAACTCTATAGTGTAGACATAGCCTGAGTGAGCAACATTGTCAACCCCAAGTGGTTGCAAATTGAGTCAGGGGCAAAAAAGAAATCCCGAGACTAGCTTAAAAATCAGAAGGTTTACAAAATAATATATTTAGGGATCATTTTATTGGCCTTCTAGTTTCTGAGCCTTTTCAGATTCATATTTTCAAGTGTGTCTCTGAAACCATGAGGACTGGACATTTTCTTTTATTTTAAATGAAAGTGGAGTTTGTGGTGTAATCACGAGACACCTGGACCTGATGCTTTACCAAAAATATAAAATCCTGGTTCCGTTTAAGTCAGTGGCAAAACTACTGTTGATTTCGATGCAGCCAGAAATTTCACCGCAAATGTAATGAAACATGGAGAAAACCAGGAAAGCTGGGAACACAAAAAGAGAGCAAGAGATTTTCAGATATCGGTGTTGCTGCTCTGGCAAATAGGGGCTCATAATACAGTCTCTAACAGGCTCTGTACCATACCACTCCCAGCTCATGCCAAAACATAATAGCACAAAAGGAGCTGGTGCTCACACCAACCACTACACTATAGCCTCTCACTACCTCTTGCAGCTTGGACTTGAACGAGCACTTTGAGTTGTAGCCAGAGCAAGGGAACAGAAAGAAAAAAATGACTGGTGCCCCAGCAAACACGATATTGAAATGATCCTGCTGCTCTCCATTAAAAAAGCCACCCAGTTCGGCAGGAAACCCACAGGTCTGGCAACACTAATGCTAATTTATGAAAAGACCCATGTACATTCCAGATGTTTACTATGCAAGGAGGGGAAAAATAAATTCGGACTTTTCTCCTTGCCTCTATTGAATATCTGTTGGAAAGATTGCCCTAGCATAAATTCCTCCAGCAAGTCCAGAGGCACCGACAGAAGAGCGATGCTTTTCATTACCAGCCTCCTGTAGCCTCCATCTCCTGGCCCATGGATAAAAATGTCACAGCAGTTAGACAAACTGGCTATTGAGTTGCACGTACAGAAGGGGGTTTTTGTTACAGTGTGTGTGTGAAAAGCAGACCTTAAATCCACATGGTGCTGAATTTCTGAGTTCTTTTCCACCAGGTGGGAACAAAGACATGCCCAAGTGTATTTGTGAATTCACTTTTCTTCCACAATATGGCCTCCGTTCTGATTACTGAACTCATCTTAGGTGAGGGGGATTGGAAAAGTGGCTTCATTTTACACTGATAGAGCTTTGCTGGGTTAAAAAAATAATCCAACAGCTATACTCATCTCTTCCTAGAGACACTAGGGGCTGTGCGTTCTGGATCTGCAGGACATGGACTCAACCTAATTGTACTTGTAATCTTGGTCCCCGGGTGTCTCTGTGCTAACAGCCCAGGGAGAGGCACCTTGAGGAAAAGCGGGTCAAGGACAGACCCAGAATCCTGGTTGCTAGGCGACTAAGAGGGAGAGAAGGGAGCAGTCGAGGCCTAGGAGAAGTTTGAGCGGTAGAGGCCTAGGGGAAGTGTGAGCAGCAACCAAGAAGACCACCAGTATGCCGGATCACAAAGGAACATGGGCAAAAGTGGGCAGGAGGAGGGGGACTTAAAGGGAGAACTGAAGGGAGAACATGCTTGTTGGAGAGCTTAGGAGCCCTATGCCTGCATCAGGGTCATCCCCAAAAACTGGCCTGTGGGGCCTTGGCAGCAATTGTCCTCAGTTTGTTCCAGCTCCTGTTCATGGTATTTCACTGCTTATAGGTTTCAGCTGGGGAAGCTCTCATCTGGCTGGTTAGCCCCTTCACTCTCTAGCTAAATCAGTGACTACGTGGCAAGAAACACTCCTTGTTGCTCGCTCAGGAGTTCCTGCCTGCGTTAACCTGCAGTTTGGTTTTACAGAATATGACACGAGGAATTTTTTAGAATTATTTGTATACAGTCTGTGCCTTTATCTTGTGTCCCTCTATGCCTGGCTGCAATGGGCAACCTAGGCTAATGAGTGGGCCACATGAGTGGCCCTCCTTCATCTCAGTGGGCCACAAGATTGTCGTAATCAAGACGGTCTCCAGAATAGGATAGTTTTGCTAACTGTGCTTCCATACCTAGAATTTGCAGGGTGTGCCAATTGAACTGTAGATGTGCTTTGATTGGATGCAGAGGGAGTGCACGGCTATCTCAGTCAATGTCGTGTGCAATGAGCATGCACCTCACTTCACTTGCCCTTGCTTTAGAAATACTGCTAGGAAAAAAACAACATGAATGGAAACCAGTGGAATCTGGCAACCCTGTGAATGGGCAACAGTAAACACCATGTCTTGTGGGCCACACACAGAACCCTGATGGGCCGCATGTAGCCCGCAGGCCGTAGGTTGCCCACCATTACTCTATGGGGAGAGTTACCTCAGAGGCAGAAGCAAGATATCGTTGGCAGCGAAAAATTCCACGTGACCAGCACAAGATAGCATGGACCTCGACTTCATGGAGTTTGGAAGTGCTAGGCAATCAGGGCCACTGGCTGGAAGTTCCCTATGCAACCACTGTATCCTAAAGTATTGGGATAACTTGCTCTCTGGTCAAGCACCCACATCACCCTACCCACCCAGCAATGGCCCCAGTGTTGTACACTTTGGACGTTATTCCCTTCTGGAGTAAGTCACAGGGTTGGACGCTGGCGACTCAGAGAGTATTTCTCTGTGCTACTGATTACATTTCCTGGTTTGATTCACTGTTTGTCTCTGAGTTATCAACTGGGTGTCTCCCTATATCAGTTGGCTGGGTCGGGGTTAGACAGACAGTAGTTAGACATTTTTCCTTCCAAGCAGCACCTGCTGGTACTTTTGCCTGGAAGGGAGAAGAACTGCCAAGTGATTGTGCACTGGGACAAGAGAATGAAGGCAAGGCTAGAGACAGGATCATAAGAACCCAGGCCTGTCTGTCAATCCCACAAGAAGAATGGTGCCAGAGGAGATAACCAAGTAGTACAGGGACCTTACATATTGATGGTTGTATTTGTAGTCTCTTCTAACCAAGATTTGGGGACTTTTGTGTGATGTCATGAGGCAGCATGCTCCAAATTAGTTAGCCTGGGAGCTGCAGAGCAAAGGAGAACTTAAGAGTCTAGCCAAGATTTTCATGAAGCAATACCTAAATTAAGGGTTCTAAGTCCATGTGTGAACACCTAATCCGGCCTTATTTTCAACAATGTTGAGAGCCCACTAGTTTCCCTGACTTGACATGAGTCTTTTCACAGGTTAGCATCCATCGGTGCGACTGGATCTTCAGCACTTCTGAAATTCAGGCCACTTATTTAAGTGCTTTAATGTGAATGTAGAAATGTAACTGGAGGAACCTATTTACTAAAATCTTGGTCTCTGTTCTTTCCAGTAACCTCAATAAAGAATCCACTTAGTGTTTGTTGGAACTGAGTCCTGCCTCGACTTTACCTTGTGGGACACCCCAGCATTTGCTGTTGTCAATGATTTTCTTTTAGGGAGCTACAAAGGAGCCTGAAAGAACCCCAGGTATCACCTTCTCAAAGTATTTCCACCACCCAGGAAGTAAAAGAGTGCTGCAGAATAGATCTCATGTTATTTTGGCCCAATAAACAGCTCTCCTAAGCATTAAGAAATCTCATGACAAACATAGATCTCAGTACATCTCTACTGCATATCAAACGGAGGCTTTTCAAAGAATCACACATGGTGTATTTTTCCATGATCGCTTGTATTTATATGATAGTTTTCTAAATATTCAGTCCAGGTATGGTTCAGCTAAGTGGCACACCCAACAGACTGTGAAAGGCTTCTGTTTGCTCAGTTTAGAACATTTTGTCTCCTCTGTCAGCCTCATGAGACTGATTTGTGGGATATTGCTTCTGCACCATCAGATGAACTGATGTTCACATAACTTACCAAGAGATAGTTTCTTCATGGTAAGCAATGAAACACACAATAAAGGTTATCCTGGGATTTCTGCTAGAAACCTGGCAGCCCGGGGCAAGAGATTTGTGTTCGTGAATTTCTCCTGGCAGCCTCAGATTGAAGTAACAGCCTGCATTACACAGGCGCAGAGTGTGTATGCGACGGTGTGCCCCCGTCTGCATTGGGGTTCTTCATGCTGTGATAAGAAGAGCTTGTGTGAAACAAATCCATTCTTTTCCTCTTACCTGTACCTCCGCCTAACGTACACAGACTGAAACTCCCTCCTGCACCAGGCCCCATTCTGCTTTGCCTTCAAGCTCTCCAGCTACTTCCCATAGCCTTGCTTAACAGCAGCAGGTCCTCCACACTTTTTTTTGAGTGGGCAACCACCTGTGCAGAAAATGGTGGCAATTTACAAATGACGCAGGTATGGCTGTATCCTTTACAAATTCTTTTCCACGCACATGCAAACGTGCACACTCTTGTTTGACAATTTAGCCTAGAAAGGACAAGCCCGTCTCTCATACGTTTGTCTTCCTCCTGAAGACAATGGGAGACGGATGAAGGAGTATCTGCGGGACGAATTTAGTCCACAGGGGCATGGTGTACATGACAGCTGTAAGTAATATAGACTAACGAAGAAAATAGGGTGACTGGCAGCTCTTTGGGCTAGGTAGTACCTACCTGATTTTGAATCAGGTGCCTCATGAGCCTTCATCCACTGCTGTAAATGAGATCCGAGCACATTCAGTTTCTCCCTCACTTATCCTCCACTCCATCGCATGCCCATCCTCTGCTCTTCCCCTTCCTGGGTTCTATAATCACACCCATCCCGTGCATGGGTCTTATGTTTTAAGGAAAAAACACCAAATGTATTTATGGTGATGGCCGACTCCCTTGCACGATCTGGAGATGGGGTTCTGGAGCTGCAGCAGATGACTGCTCCACACTGCTTTCCCCAGCATTCAGCATGTCACTTTTTTTTAATCAACGATAATCCAATAGGAACAAACACATTTTGGGGGAGGAGGAGGAGATGAGTGGGGTTCAAAGGCTTCCGGCAATGGGTGTAGGCTTAGTGGACACTAACTCTACTAGTCTCATCATTCCCTTGTGCTCCCCCCAAGCAGCCGATTGTACCTCATTTTACACTTAGGGCATGTCCTCTTCAAACAGAACCACCTCAAAGCAAAGCAGGAACCTTTCGGTTTGCACCTGCAGCGTCCACACGGGGGAGTTATGGTGCATGTTGCTATTCATGCCGGGCAGGGTAGACATGGCGATAGTTTGTCAACTCTTTTGAGAAGGAACTGTCTTGGCATTGGGTGGATGTACATCTCCAAGCACACCTGGGCTCAGCTCTCTGACTGGGGGCTATGGGCACTACCTCAGTACAAATTCTAAATATATTAGCAAGATGTAAGCTGCCATATTCCAACACTGAGGACACAAGTCACCTTTCCTTACGGAACGAGAAAACACAGCTCAGCAGAAAGATGTTTGCATCCCCCTGATAATGGATGGGCAAGTCAGCACTGCTGGGTGTCTTGAGATGATGCAGTGTGACCCAAAGTAGGTTTAAACAGAACTTTCCAATTGCCACCAAAATAAGCCCCTGATAGTGTCTCTATCATCCATAAACCACAATAAACCTCCATTCAGGTATTAAGGAGAGAAATATCTAATCCTGTTGAGTGTGTGAATATGTGAGTCACTCACACAATGCTGGGAATTACCTCCCTTTTGCAAGTTGCTCTGCACAGTAATCCCTCTAGCCTTCAATATCCTGGGTTTCTAGCTGCTCAACGAAAATGACAAATAAATCCTGACTGCAGGTAATAGCTAATGTAACGTGCATGCGCAATAATATTATTGTGGTTGCCAAGCAACTAACAGGAGGTACAATGAAAAGAGAAAGATAAAAGACTGACTAAAGGAACACACTCTGTCCTCTTTATAAGATACTCTATTTATGCAGCCTTTATCTGCCATTGCCCAATAGTTAGCAGTGAGGATCTGTTTTATGTGAACATAAAAGAGTAATCTCGGAGGGGTAGCCATGTTAGTCTGTAACTGTAAAAATAATGAGCAGTCCTGTGGCACCTTAGCAACTAACAAATGTATTAGGTCATGAGCTTTTCAGGAGTAAAACCCACTTGATCAGATGAGTTGGAGTAGAAATTACAGAATCCGGGGTATATATAACAGCAAAAAGACAGGTAACTTTGTTGTTATATATATCCTAGATTCTGTAATTTCCACTCCAACACATCTGATGAAGTGAGGTTTACCCACAAAAGCTCATGACCTAATACATCTGTTAGTCTCTAAGGTGCCACAGGACTGCTCGTTACTTTTATAAAAGAATAATAACTCTGCAGAAGACAGTGAATAATTTATTGGGACCTGACCCAGAGCCAACTGAAATCAATGAGAGCCTTTTCCATTGGTTTTCTTAGGTTTGGGAGCAGGCCATAGGGATCTAGATACTATGTTGATGAGCATACTAGAAACAGACAGAGGAAACAGAACCTGTGTTCTATAACCAGCGGAGTCAAAGGGTCATGATTAGAACCCTGCACGAATGCAAAATTGGGTATCCGCATCCGCATAAATGAGCCGCAGATATCTACGTCCGCATCCACAGATGTGGATACCCGAGGATATAACGTGGATATCCATGGATTTTTAGGGATTTAGTCATGATTTCCAAACTTGGTATTTAAATTCCTTCTGCAAAATATGCATTCCCTCAGCCACATAGAGAAAAGATACACAGAGAATATCCAGTTGTGTAGGCAGGTATCTGTTTTTTGTGTGTAACTATCTTTTACACACGCAATCACTTGTTTGTGCCCACTTATGCATATTGGAAGGTGCAACATGGGCAACTAATTTTGGTCCCGAATGGCCTTTCACTTGAAGCATGGACACCAGAAAGACATAGCCCTGCCTTGCATTACCTGTCAAACTTTCAAAGTTGGCACCCAAGTGTTCACTCTGCATTAAAATAAATAATGGACGGCCCTTTAAAAGCTGTCCCTTCTATCCCTAAGTAGACCATTTTGACACCTAACCAACTGACTGCCCATAACGCATGCTGTTTGACATCTAATGACTTTGCTTCCTCCAAAAACTCCCTGTGCCCTCAAGTATTAGCAGGTGCAAAACTGAAGACTGACGCTCCCTTTAAAAATCTGGTCCAACATGTGCAAGAATACAGCTGCCACGTGCTGAAGCGATGACTATCTGGGTACCACATAGAAAGCCACAGTCTGGAGCATGGAATTAGGGTAGACTGCAAGGCAAGCTAATGGCAAGACGGCCTCTCACTAAGGGCATGTCTACACTAGGAAATTATTTCGAAATCACTAAATTTGAAATAACAACTATTTCAAAATAAGCTTATTCCCTGATGAAAGCAGGAACACAGATTTCGAAATAACCAGCCCGTTATTTCAAAATAACAGGCTTGGTAGTGTGGACGCGCCGCTTATTATTTTGAAATAACAGGGGTTATTTTGCAATAAATCCCTATTATAGACCAAGACCCAGTGTGCAGGAAAATGTGCATTTTTTATTTCTTGTGGATGCCCTTTTCAAGTTCTACATAGTTACTGAATACGTTGAGACCATTCACCCCGAGAAAGCCAGTCACAGAGACGTCAGGAGATTGGCATCAGCACCATTAATCAACTCCTAACATGACGCTCATTTCCCTTTTATATTAACAAATGCCGCATACTTTAACTACACATTTTAAGGAACTGCTCAAACTTATCTCCAGTCTCATGAAAGTTGTTAAGCTGCCACGTAACAGCCAAAAAGAAAATAGGAAAGAAACTACAGTCCCAAATCTCAATACTAATTTCACTGCACAATTACCGGCACCCTGCTGATCTATTGAAAATACAATAAAAACAAATAAGAGAAAAGTTTTTAAAAAACCAAACACCCTTGGGGAAGAAAGGAAAGCAGCACTAGAGAGGCAACAGCAAAAAGAGAATAAAAGCAATGCACATGTGCATTATTCATTGAGTATAATACTGATTGCAACTTTCACCCATTTTCCAGTCCACAAATGATTTGAATAAAACTTGACTTCTACCATCACAGTTGTTATTCCGTGTGGTTTATACAAATTTCAAGCTATAGGTTCTTTGCTATCTGTTCGCTTTGTCTACTTACTATTTGTTGCTCTGGTGTATGTTTTGTCACGCAAGGTACAGCTACACTGCACGCTTATTTCGGAATAAGCTATTCCAAAAAAAGGACTCTGAAATAGCTTATTTCAAAATAGCATGTCTACCCTACAGGGAAGCCACAAAATTAGTCTGAGTCAGCACATCCACATTAGGGGAGCCTATCTCGACTTAGCACCCTGGGAGGCACTGGGCAGTAATTACTTAGAATGTCCCTGAGGAGGAGCTATTTCAAAATAGCAGCAGTGGAGCGTCCATACTACTGCTATTCTGAAATAGCTATTTCGGAAGAGGAGTTATTCCTCGTGGAATGAGGTTTCCAGAAGTCAGAATAAGACGTCCGTATTTTCGAATTTTTTTAGAAATAACGGAATTGCTGTGTAGACGCTCGCATTGTTATTTCAGAATAACAGCCGTTATTCCGAAATAACATTGCTGTGTAGAGGCACCCTTAAACGGGAAGATTTTTCAGAGGGATCCTCATTTGTGCTGGAAGTCATTGATCTTTAGGGCTTTGGGATATTTTAATCAGTACCTGGCTGCCCCCCGAACTCTTGCAAACAATGAAGAACATTAGCCTACATGTAATTCCGAATCAAACGCTCCATTTGCATCTCTATCATTGTTTTATTTTACTAGCTGTTCTACACAATCCATGAATCGTTATGAAGAGATCAGAGGAAAGTTCCCCTCAGTTTTAAAAAGTGGTTAATCTCTCAGGGTGTGTCTACACTATTCATCTTTTAACAACAAGGCTGTGTCCACCCAGCCCTGTCGCTAAAAGTTAGCCAGTGTGAACGCTGTTTATAGGCACTTTAGCCAACAAAGTCCTTCCTCCCCTGCCCCCCCACGAGCAGCTTTCACTTTGTTGGCAGGAGCACAATGCAGCGTTCACAAAATGTTGTCGTTCACCAGGATGTGTGAGGAGAGCGTCAAGCACCCATGCACAACAAAAGTTCTATCAAGCAAGTGCAAGTGTAGACACAATCTTAGATTATAGTAGGATGTGTAAACAGATAAAACCTGGGGGTTGAGAATGTCCCTAATTCTCAGGCTCACACACTGCTTAGCCTTTTCTCCTGGAGCATCCACAAACAGGTGGGCACATTATGGTGGAGATCAGTCCTCCTTGTACCGTATGAGTTACGCCGACGGTATATTTTTATTTACACAGACCTAGTGAACCTAGGATCACAACTGCATTAAACCCCATTCTGGGTCAAGCCCACCTTGGTTTGGAGGATTTATGCAAGGCCTTCAGCACCGGGTGAGGCCCCAAGGTGGAGCCACATGGACAGAGCCACCAGAAGACCTGTTACATGGGTGGAGAAAGGGGTCCTCTTTATGCTCTCCCTGCATAGGTCAACACAGAAATGGGCATATGAGGTGGGCTGAGACTATTATTCCAGCCCACAGGCTATAGTAGCAACTATGGGAGGGGGGACAGGTTGGAATAGCTGATTTCATACCCCACCCCCGGCTCATTTTACCCCACTGCTCCACGATGTAGGTGAACTATACTCCGGCCTAGAAAAGCACTTCTCTGTAGCCAGTCCAGTGCATCGTGGAACCAAGTTATAGCATGAGAGCAGCAACCAGTATGATACCCTCAGCAAACACCGCCCCCCACCCCCATCTCCAGTATTTACTTCTGCAAGGAGCAAGGGGGTATAGGAGCCTTAGGGAATGGGAGACACCCACATAGAGAGTATGTCTTGACTGCAAATAATAATAATAATAATGGTGTGTTCTTAACTCAGGCTAGCTATTTCAGGCCAGGTCTACACTAGACCCAGAAAATCAGCTTATGGTAAGCAATTCCAGCTATGTAAAATACACAGCTGGAGTCGGCTTACCTTAAACTGAACTTGGCGTCATCGTCACAACGGGAAGCCAACAGGAGCAAATGTACCTGTCGGCTTCCCTTACTCCTTGCAACTGTGTGTGTGTGTCCTTCCTCTTGAAGTGTTTTAGCAGGTTTTACATCCCCCCCACTTTTGGGGTCCTATATTTTTACTTTATATATATGTATTTATTGTGTTTTTAAAATGTTTGTAAGCCACATTGAGTATTTTAAATAGAGAGGCGAGATAAAAATATTCTAAATAAATAAATAAATAAACTGTAAGAAGTACCGGTGCCAACCAGACCCACCCTCAGCGTTCGATTTAGCGGGTCTTAGCTAGGTCACCAGAAGATTGATCTCCAGCGTGGCGAGTGGCGATGTGGTCTCAGGTTCAAACAGCCGTGTTAAGGTGCCTCTGGGCTCCTTGCTGGTTTTAGTGAAGACAAGGCAGCTCAAGTTTTAACTCGGTTTCAAGTCTGTAAGGGAGCTTGGAGTTGAAATCAAGCTCCTAAATCCAAGTTAAAACCAGTGTTGCTTCATTTTCCTGAGTTAACGCCTCTGAGTTAAGAACACTCATTTGCTTGCAGTGAGGACGCACTCACAAATGCAGAGGCTATAGGCATGGAGCTCCACATGTAACTCATACACCTACTGGGGGTTGTTCACTGTCCCATGTAGCGGCACCGAGCCCACTTACAAAGAGAGAATGAGTTTAGAGCCAGCTGGCCTTTAGCTCAAGTGGTAGAGGCTCATGCACTAAACTCCAGAGGGCCCAGGGTCGGTTCTGCCTGTTGGGGTTACACATGCACCACCCCATAACCACTCTTTGGAGCTCTGAATGCTGGGAGTAGTTTCAGGATGGAGGCAGAATTGGGGCAAAACCATTTGGCCCTGCAGTTCCTCTCCTGGCTACCTCAAGAAGCCAGAATCTGTCCCTCGCCGGCAGAACATTTTTCTATTGAGTGTAATATTCTGGGGTTAGAAATAACTACCTGGAAGCAATACCTCTGGCTCTGAATCCAGCCCTGGATGCACTGGCAACCCAGGACTCCTGTGGGATGCATCATAATGTTTCATTGTTATTTGCCTGCGACTCTGCAATCGCCAAAGAATGTAGGGGCAGCGCAGAGGCCAGAGTGTAGTTAAAATGCGAGTGAGTCTTACTTCTTATCCTGCCTTTTGTGCTGGCGTCAGATCTGGTCTCGTTCAAGAGAAAAGTTTAAGCCTCGGCAGATAACAATGTGCAGAGTGCGGCTGGGACAGGATCTCTTACACTGAAGGTTTGGATTCCTTACAGGACAGAACTATATATTATCCCCTCGCTGGCTCCATGGGATGTCTGTGAAAGATGCAGCCAGGAATACGCAAGTTCACCCACTGGGGAAACATTGTGTTACGTGAAGATTGCAGCTTTCCGCCCTTATCTGCAGCTCCGCTTGATGAAGGCCCTGGCGTCAGTCTGGCCATTCTGATGGCTCCCGGTTAGCACCAGCCAGGGCTGCCTATCAGCAGAATGCTGGGGCAGATAGGAGACGGGACTATCTAATCACATACCTTTTGCATTAGTGCTGCCATATATTCCTTCCATTTACAATCAGGAGACTGGACCGCACTGAATTTTCACAGGAATGAACTGTCAACAACCCCGTCCTTCCCGAAGCCTAAAAATGGGCCATGTAGCAGGCAGCTTTATCAGGGAGGCCAGTAGACTTCTTTTCTTAGACTTCCAGGCAACGGCCAGACCAGACTTGGAGCCCCCATGAGCGAGACATCAAGGAGACCTTTTCGAGATAACAGCCGTTGGCTTGGCTCTCTCGAGAACGCCTCGTGGCTGTTCCTTTTCAAAGCTGAAGTAAGGAAACTAGCTCAATTAGAGCGTATCAAGAAACTTTGCGTCTCCTGGTTTGTTTACCTTTTATCAGTCTGCTTAATGTGCTTTCCTGCTTTTCCGAGAGGAGCAGGAGGGCTGTGTTTTGTTGAAAGCTCACATTTTTTAATTAAAAAAAAAAGCAGGTTTTTTTCCAAGCAACGGCTTAGAATTATTAATTGGACAACAGTCCACAGTGGCTACCCGGTTTTTGCTAACTGGAATATTTGGCTTCCTTTTACTGCATTTGTTTGGCTTCATGATTAAATCTCTTTGCAGGTTAGTCCCACACAACTGTATAGTCTTGCTGCTCAAAGGCACACAACAGCACCCTAACACTGTTTGGGTTCTGTTTTGATATTCAGTGCAGCTGTAGGGTCCAGTCCTAGAGTCCTTTCTCAAGCCAGGCATCTGCCTCCTCCAGGAGTATGCCCTGCATAAAGAGGGCAGCATCAAGTCCTTACTCTGCAAAACATCTTTTGGACAGCTTGCCTCTGAAAACCAACGGATGAAGTCAAGCTCCAGCCTAAGAGTGAACTTGGCTGAAGTTCTAAATCAGGTTTCAGGTGAACAGTTTAAATCTTGTGTGCCATGGATGCCTATAGGGCTAGCCATACAAAGCAAGTCAGATGTACATCTACTTGCATCTCTTCAGGCTGGGATTCTCCAAAGAACTGAAAAGCACTAAGCAGGCTCTTGGGTTAGCGGGATTTGGGAAGGAAATTCCAGTAGGCTCCTTGGAAAATCCCAGCTGGAGTTTGCAAATCTCAAGAGAACTGGTTTCCCTCTCTCCTGTTCATTCCGCCCCTCCACTCAACCTCTTGCTCTTCCAGGACCCATCTGTGCTTGCGACAAGCTGGAAACCCTGCCAGTAGGATTTGGACACTACTGCTTCCTGCACTGAGAACTTTCCAGAAGATAGAAAGAAAAAATATTGACTGGAGATTGATAACGAGGAGTCAGCAGAAAGACAGGCACTGTCTAGCTACACTTGGAAAGGGCAAGCCATATTATATGACCAGGGTTGGCCCTTAGGCCTTGCTACTCTCCTAGACCGCCTCGTCTGGGGCAAGAGGCGGGGTGGGGTGGAGCAAGGGCAGGGAAAGAGGCAGGGCTTCGGCTGAGGGAGGTTCTTCCAGCCTTTTCCCAGACTGGGGGTGGGCATGTGGCCAGTGCTCCCTCTGGGGCTCCCCTCACCAGGATGACCATCTTCACTCAGTCCCTCCAGGAAATTCATTCATCCAACACTTTTCAACGAGAGATGAAGCTGTTGCTCTCTTCCACCGCCACCCATTTTGATGTCCCTTGGGTAAGACACGGCAGGGTTGGAGATGCTGTCATCTACGTGGCCATGCCCTGTCGTAAAATAGATCGGGATGCAAAGAGCTCTCTTGAAACCAATACAACTTTCAGCAAAAAAAATCAGTGTGAGCTCGACCCCCCCCCCACACCCAGAGCTTCTCTGGGTTCACACAAGTCCTGACACCCCACTCTGAACTACGAATGGTTGCCTGGTTTCAGTGTGAAACCACTTGGGGCCCATCCCCACCCCACAAAAGCCAATGGGAGTTTTGCTATTGGGTTCTGGAGGGTTGGCCTTCCCTCCTTTCCCTGCCTGCTCCCCATCTCCAGCCATGTTCTAATTTGTAGTGCAGAGATGTGCCTGCCAGAGGGATTTTTCACATCCCACCTGTCACAGGGTAACTACCTGGTGATACACAGGAGTAACTCCGGCAAATGGGTCACTTCAGTACCCACTCAGGGACTGGCAATGAACCCATGCAGATTAATGTGTAGGGTCCAGCCCTAAGACTTCAACCGTCCATAGCAGGGCACCAGCTATGGCTGATATAGTAGTGCTGATGCACTCTAGGCCCTGGTCTATACTAGGACTTTATTTCAAAATAAACCCCTCTCCCAAGGTTGAATTTATAAGCAAAGCGCCCACACTACCAAGCCCGTTATTTCAAAATAACAGGCCGCTTAATTCAAAATCGGTACTCCCGCTTTTCATCAGGAGTAACACTAATTCTGAAATAGTTACGTCGAAATAGTGGGAATGTGGATGCCCCGGAGCTGCTATTTCGAAATAACGACTCCCCAGAGTCATTCGAACTAATTACTGCCCAGTGGTTCCTGGGGCTCTAAGTCCGAGGTAGCATGTCCACATTAACGGAGCCTGCCTCGGACTAATTTCGATGCTCCTCTGTAGTGAAGCCATGCTATTTCTAATTTGTTAAATTGAGAGTTATTAAACTGAATTTAGTAATTTCGGAATAGTTTCCTAGTGTAGACATGGCCTCAGTTTCATATGGGTTCTATTAAACCTGAGGGATAGTCCAAGATCATGCCAACCCCTTCAATACAAATCCCACAGATATCTGGGTTGTTTGAAATATACATCTGAATTTGTGCAGCTTAGGTCCATACACAAGCGGCACCCCGAGCCAGACACTCTGCAAGTTTCATGAGCCCAGTAGAACCTGACCTAACTCTCAGGCCTGTGACCCCCGACTCACCTGGTCTTAGATTTCATGGGAAAGGTTCTGCGCAGCTCCAGTTCCACTGCCACCATGGAGGGAGCGATTACAAACGGCTGCTCCTCCGGCTGCTACCGTAGCTGCCCGAGGACATTAAAAAACTGCACTCTCTAGATAGTTCAACAGCAGTAAGCTGGGAGATGTAACAGCAGAATTGATGCAGGAGTCACTTTACATCCAAAGCCAGGTGAATTCTACTCCATTAGAGCATTTACAAATCAGATCCAGGATTCAACATGAGTCCCAACTGCCAGCTGTATTTGGGTCTCTCTGGTTTCCTTAATGCTGCTTGTTGTGGAAAGGGGTGTTCACTTCTCTCTTACCAAGCAGAAATGGGGATTTGCCCTGCTGATTTCACAGGGGTTACAGTGATATGACCCCCGTGTAGGTAAGAAGAGAAGCATGCCCAGGAAACACAAGAAGCAGCACTGTGGATGCTCCTGAGTGAGTGGATGCTCTTGTGACAAAAAGGTTCTGTCCACCCCAACTATATCACTGAAGAAGCAGCTGCAGTTTGCCCCTGTTGTTTGCAAACTTCTGCTCAGGAAACCTGTGAATGTCACAAAGTCGAGGCAAAGCTCTCCAAGTGCATACAAAAGATAAGAACACGGCAGGAATATTCTGGAGTCCCATGACAACTTGGGGATTCATGCCAAATTCCACCCTGCCCAAACATGGGACTACACAGGGCTCTGTAAACCCACCATCAACCGTTATCCTGCCTCTGTGGAAAAGAACGCGCCCTGTGTTTGCTGACCAATGCTGGAGGAGGGATTAGAGAAACTTTCCACCACTTCTAGACCCCAGGAGTCCCAGCCCCCAGTCCCATGGTTCTACTCTTCATACGCATTATGAAGAGAGATTAAAAAGGCTGGGACTTTTCACCTTAGAAAAGAGGAGACTAAGAGGAGATAGGATAAAGGTCTATAAAATCATGACTGGTGTGGAAAAAGTGAATAAGGAAAAGCTATTTACTTATTCCCACAACAGAAGAACTAGGAGTCACCAAATGAAATTAATAGGCAGCAGGTTTAAAACAAACAGAAGGAAGTTTTTCTTCACTCAGCACGCAGTCAACCTGTGGAACTCCTTGCCAGAGGATGTGGTGAAGGCTAGGACTTTAACAGGGTTCAAAAAAGAGCTAGATAGAGTCATGGAGGTTAGGTCCATCAATGGTTATTAGCCAGGATGGGTAGGAATGGTGTCCCTAGCCTCTGTTTGTCTGGAAATGGGTGACAGGAGAGGGATGACATGAGGATGAGATGAGACAGGTCACTGGGCTAGATGGACCTTTGGTCTGACCCAGTACGGCCCTTCTTATGTTCACATGGGGCCAGAGAGACATTCCACTACTTTGCCATTCATGTGGTCACAAATACCAGTGAAAAGTGAGTGCAAAATGGGTGTAATATGCTGCCAAAATCAGTATGCTGCATTTAGCACCCACTTGGCAAGGGTGTAAACAGCTACACACAGCTGTGTGGAATCAGGCCCAGTGCCCCTCTGATGTTTTCTCTTTTATCTAGGATCTCCGTGGCGGCAGAAGTTCAATGAATTCCCCCTTTGGCTGCATACCTAAGGGTTTGACAGTGTTTCCCTGGGCTTAAATAAAGATATTAACTGGTTAACGCACTACAAAGGCAATTTCCCATGCCTTTGACATTCGCATTTCACATCAATAGCTATGAATGGGACACATCCAGCCTACTTAATTAGCTTTGTTAACACAGGTCCTACAATTGACAGTTACCTGCTTTTGCTGTTATATGTATCTTGGATTCTGTACTTTCCACTCCAACTCACCTGATGAAGTGGGTTTCACTCACAAAAGCTCATGATCCTATATCTTTGTTAGTCTCTAAGGTGCCACGGGACTACTCGTTTTTTAAGTATCAGACGAACACGGCTGCCGCTCTGAGACTTCTTACCCACAGGTGGTCTTCCTTCAGCTTTTTAGAACTACTTAGAAATGCCTTTTTCTTTGGAAATCGCTTTTGCCTCCTTCCCTTAGCTACAGAGCACGCATGAAGGTATTGCTGGAGTCCTGCGGTGGCTGGTGGTTTTTGGCTGTACATTTGGCCGTTGTTGTCATCTTACCTATCATACAGGCTCGGTCCTACAATGACGCACATCTTTGCCAGGTATAACACCACCCCACTGGCAACTGCACAAGCCTGATTAATCTGCTTTTTGTCAAGGCACGTCTACACTGTAGCTGCTACAGCAGCCCAGCTATAGTGCCATAGCTAGATGCTTCTTACATCAATGGAAAAGGTTAATTCATCTCTCTGAGGGGTAGCAGCTGAAGAGGGAGAATTCTTCCGGTACCCAGCTGTAGCTACCCTGGTGTTAGATCAATCAACAGCACAGCATTTTTCACACTCCTAAGAAATGTAAATAGGTTGGTCTAATTTTTAAGTGTAAATCCAGTCTCAGGGCAAGCTGAAGACCACAAGTGATGCTCTCCTGGAGCTCCTGAAATTAATGAGAGTTTTACAATGGACGGGGACAGGATTTCACCCCGAGATGCCACTCACGTACCCAATAATTCCCCCAAACTTGTAGGATTTCATCTCTGACCATTTTAAAAAAAAGGAAACTATTGCCTCTCCTTCCACAAATCTGGGCAAACACTTATAGATCCCCAAGTCTTTGAAGTATGAATATAATATTAGTTACATATTAGCACTGCTGTTATTGAAAGTATTTGGGGAGGCTTTATTTTAGTCTGACAGCTGCCTGTTGCACACCTCAAAGTATATTCCTCTGCTGTCTCCACATAGCTGTTGTGCACCCAAGGGCTGTGTCTAGACTGGCAAGTTTTTGCGCAAAAGCAACTGCTTTTGCGCAAAAACTTGCCAGCTGTCTACACTGGCGCTGAATTTTCACGAGCACTGACTTTGTAATGTACAAAATCAGTGCTTCTTGCGCATAAATACAATGATGCTCCCGTTCGGGCAAAAGCCCTCTTGCGCAAATGTATTTGCGCAAGAGGGCCAGTGTAGACAGCTAAAAAGTGTTTTGCGCAAAAAAGCCCCGATGGCGAAAATGGCGATCAGGGCTTTCTTGCGCAAAAGCACGTCTAGATTGGCACGGACGCTTTTGCGCAAAAGCGTCCGTGCCAATCTAGACGTTCTTTTCCGCAAATGCTTTTAACGGAAAAACTTTTCCGTTAAAAGCATTTGCGGAAAATCATGCCAGTCTAGACGTAGCCAAGGAGATAAGAGAGAACTCTAAATAAAGCACTAGTGCACCATTAAAGAGACCGCTCCAGTCACTTTTACTCACTGGGCCAAACTTTCAAAGGAGCTTCTGCTCCTGCCTTTCATTCTCTTCACACACCTGCAGAGAAATGCAAACCTGGGCTTTTGCACATGTACACACTTGGACCCAAACAGCTGAGCTGCTAAATGACATAATTTCATTGCAATCAGGGCCAGTGACAGAGATAGGGGGAAGAAAAGGGGCAGCTACCTCGGGGCCTGGCAATTTAAAAGGGCCTGCAGCTCCAGGCCACAACTGCTGCTGCTACCATGACAGCCCCAGAGGCTGGAGTTCTAGGCCCTTTATATCACCCCCAGAGTTCCCCCTTTCCCGTGCAGTGTGGTCCCAGGTGGCACTGAAGACTGGCTGGGGGAGACTAGCCCTCAGCTCCACCCTTTCCACCTGAGGCCCCGCCCCTTCCATGGGCTGGAGCCAGCTCCCCCCCAGCACCTGGCAAAGTCTCCCATCAGCCCTGATTGCAAAAGCCGATGTTTCTCATAAAGCCTTAAGCCCTGGAGGCCTGTGAATATGCCCGAAGCTCAGTGTTTGTTTGCCAGGACATAATTTTCTAGCTCTTGTAGCTGCAGAGAAAAAGCTTAAAAATGTGAACGCAGAAAAGGTGCAAAAGCCAGAAGGTAAGTAAAAAGAGCTCCATTTAGTACCTTTAAAATCTCATGATTTTATGCCAATCTCACACTATTTTGCAGACTGACTCTTGAGTTTTGAGCACTTGGGGCTGTCAATACTGAAAACTGCACCCTCAAAAGCACAAGGACATACACCTGCACCCTCTTTTTGAGCGCACTTCACAAAATGTTGCCTGTTAAGGCAGCCACTGTGCCCAGCTATGGCTCCTTAGCCCCATTAAGTAATTAATTCACCAAGATTTCCTCCAGACATGCCCATTTCCAGGCTGTTTTGCAGGATGTTACAAAAACTAAAGATGCATTGTACGTGGCTTGCCTGCCTTTGCCAAGATAAATAAACTGATCTATGCCTTCTTTCCAGGCATTCACAGCTCAACTGATGCAAATATTAACCACCATTAAATTAGAACCAAACTGCTGCGAGATAATGAAGAAGATGAAGTTTACACCACGTGCAATTTGCACTCCCATCTCTCTGCTGCTTTGCCACTAAAAAAATCTGTTCATTAATCGAAAAGCGATATTTCCAGGAAGCAGAACAATTTTTACAAAAAACTACATTCCCCTTTGTTTTCCCACAAATTGCCTGTTGGCAAAAACATGTGACTGATGTTAGTCGGGGAAAGGAGCTGAAATTAACACTGGACAAAAATCCTGCCTCACACATGTGAACTTGCAAAGGGAATGTACCCAGTTGTACCATGACAGCAGCGGAATGCTTGTGTAACCCACACACCTACCGGGTGTACTGCACCATCCCATGGAGCAGCACGGAGACCACTCACAGATAGAGAAGAGTTTGCTCCTGCACTTGCTCCAGGTGACCGAGGTTTGGTTCTGCCTGTGGGTGTTACATTTGCTGCAGGTGCTGTGCAACTCCGTTCATAATTCAATCCACACACTGCATCCAACTTGCTCCATGTGTTGCTAAAGGGCACCTCTGTGTGCATTAGTATGTGTAGGGTTGCCAGATGATTTAACAAAAAATACCAAACACCTCCCCTCCCCCTGCAAAAAAAAACCCAGCAGGAAAAAATTCTTTTGACAAAAAAAAAAGGGGGGGGGGGGGGGAGACCATAGTTGTTGAGCCAAAAAAAAAAAAAAAAAAGCACTGTGCCTTTAAATGGCCCTGTGTTCCTCACTCCCACACCAGGCTTCCATCTGAGGGAAACAGAAAATACCAGACATTTCACATGTCCAGTATTTTCTGAGGGTTTTTTTTCTGGGGACCCAAATAACAGTCTGGGTGAAAACCAGACACCTGGCAACCCTAAGTATGTGTGTTACCATAATGCCTAGGAGCCCTAGTCAAGGGACACAGCACAGAGTCCTTGGCTGGAGGAGCTGACAACCCAGCATGGCGTGGGAGCAACATTCATTCACATCCGTGGGGTAAAATACACAAGCTGCCTTGCCCCATTGTCTTGCAGGTGGGGTCAAGTTTGCACCCACATAGCCAAGGCAGTTAAGCCTTTCCCAGTGCGACTTAGTGAATATTGCCAGCCCGGCTCAAACTTTGCCACTTTCACATGGGCCACCGACAGGCATAAAGGAGATTATAAAACCAAAGGACACCTGACTGGGCTGCTGGCTGGTAGCATGAGCAGCTGTGACCCTCAGTGGTGTCCTCAGAGAAGCACCAATGGTGGGTTTAATCAGGAAAGCAGCCAGTCTGGGGATTGATCTGAACAGTTTGTTCTGGCTGAGGTCAGTTGTGAGCATGGAATCAGCCACCCAGCTGACATGGCCACTCCTCACTGGCATGGGGTGGGCGGACATGCTGCCTTTCCTTCCCTGGCTGTCTCCCTGCAGCCCTAGTACCTCAGGCCTTGCCTCAGGCCCCCCAGCCTGGCCTGGCCTGCCTTTCCCCAGTCCTGCTCTGTCTTGGGAAAACTCCAGCTTCTCTGGCAGCCAGGTCCCTCCTGCTCCCCAGCTAGAGCAAGAGTGTGTCTGTCCGCCTCCCTCCAGGAGCCCTTATTTATACAGCCCCAGCTGGGCCCTAATTGGTTGTATCTGCCTTGGCTGCAGGCCCCACTCTCCCAGTCTTCTCCCAGAGCTGGGTTTTAACCCTTTAGCACCCGCACGCCGGCCCTCAAGCCCCACCGCTTCCCCCCACTGTCCTGCCCTCTCTCCCTGGTGGCACCCTGTCTCTGAGGACGTGCTGTCAGGGATCCCTGGGGTGGGGGGGCTGCTGCGGCATGGCAGCACTCCTGGGAGAGGTTAGTGTAAAAGCAGCCTCATTGCACCTCTGGAGAAAGCCCATGATTTACTCAGAAGAAGTCCCATTGCGGAGTATCTGCCGTGTGCTGTTCAGCCTGGATCTCTGTTGCATTCACTGAGGTACCACGTGCTATCACTAGACTTGGCCAAGATGGATTTTAAATGCAGATAGGGTTTCACTGCACACATGACGGCGGCGACACTCAAATGGGTGAGTCATGTTTTAAATCATGGGATCAATTTGGAGCACTTTTTGGAAGTGCTTCCTGAAAAAAACACGTTTCTAAAAAAACACCCAACAGGCCCCTGCTAGGTGGGGTACAGTTTGTAAGCCCGGCACCTGAGGCTTTGCTCTCTTTTGGTGGCAGGGTTTCTGGCTATTTGGCTCCCATTGGGCAGCTCAAACCCACTGCACTCTCGTGGCGACTGGAAGCCACCACTGTTAATATGAGCTGACACCTGGTAGCATTTGGTTTGGATTTTTTTTTAAATGAATGGTTGCATTGAAGAGTTTCTGGAGAAGTTTACCAGTAGCAAGGATTGTGCCACTTCCCGAAGGTGCCAGTTTGAGGCTCACAGGAAAAGAAAAGAATTTGCTTTAAACTGCTTCAGAATTTCCCATGCAAAGAAATGAAACGAGGAACCCCCAGCAGCTTGGTGTCTGGCTCCAGCACTGAAGTGGTTTCTACTAGCAATAGGACACGCTGACAGGCTCTCCAGATAAGTAAGCCAAGGCTGGGCCACAATAGACACGGGAGTTTTGCTTGCACAGCTTCTGAATTAGTTTGAGCTCTCCCGCTTCAGCGCCTGTGAACAGTTCCTGTACCTGAGGTATTTAGCCCAGGAAACCATTCAGTAATGTAAAGCTAATTAGCAGCTCTAATCAATAGTTGAGACAGTTGGATGCTCCAATACTGCAAATGTAAAAGAACAGGAAAGCAGACGCTGTTAAATGTAGACCATCTAACCTCCATGTCAGGTCCCAAATTCTCTTTGAACACCTTCCCCATAAACTCCATAGCAACTGTCCAGTCACTAGGCGCGTTCATGTAGAGCCCTGAAAATTTGCACCTGCGGATATGGATGTGGATATCCACAGCTCATTTTGGGGGATACAAATTTTGTATCCATGTAGGGCTGTGTTCATGCAATCTCTGGTTCTCCTCCCTTTTCATGGCAGCAATTTTGCTTGGGGTCGGGATTTAGATTTTGGAGGTTGACGTGATGAATGAAAAAATGATCTCGGTTTAATGAGTTAATTTTAAATGTACTTTTAAAAGAGTAATTAGATTTGGGAGGTTAGGGTTGGGGGGGGGGGGCTGAGTAGAAAGGTGGGGGTTGGTTCTACAGGCAACATCTACCCCAGAGACTGCCTTCTTGCTTACAGAAACGAATCATTGCACTGTCTGGCAGTGTCAGGGCCTGGAGTATCACATGTGTGGTTTGGGGGTTGCAATTAGGACAAGAAGCAATGGGCTTAAACTGCAGCAAGGAAGATTTAGGTTGGACATTAGGAAAAACTTCCCAACTGTCAGGGTGGTTAAACACTAGAATAACTTGCCTAGGGGAATTGTGGAATCTCCATCTCTGGAGATAGTTAGGAGCAGGTTGGACAGACACCTGTCAGGGATGGTCTAGAGGGTGCTGGGTCCTGCCGTGACAAAAGGGGACTAGACTCAATGACTCTCGAGGTCCCTTCCAGTTCTAGTGCTCTATGATTCTATGATTAATTGTCCTGCCTTCTGCCCCTTTTAGCTCTTTTGGTGCCTACTTCCTAAACATGAAGCTCTAGGTTCCGAAAGTCAGAACTTTCTTTGTACAACCCTACAAAGCACCTATGCAACCCCATCAACGTGGGAGGGGGGGGATCTGGGAGGGAGGGAAAGGGGTTGTTTCCCCAGGGCTCGGCAATTCAAAGGGGCCCAGGGCTCCTGGCTCCTGCCACTGTTACTGTGGCAGCGGCCAGAGCTCTAGGCCCCTTAAATCATCTCCAGAGCGCTGTGCCGCACGCTTCATGCAGCTCTGAGACCTGGGAGAGGCACACTCTGGGTGGTGCAGAGGGCTGGCTGCCCCGGCCCTGCCCCTTCTGACCAAGACCCCGCCCCTTTCAGGATGTGGAGCTGGGCCCCCCCACCTTACCTCAGGGGTACACACAGGCTGTCGGTTCCCCAGCACCTCTGAGCATCTGAGTCAGATTTACCAGAAAGGGTTTTCTCCTCAAAAGAACGTATCTGAGAGAAATACGCAAATAATCTAGAATGCCTGTGAAACATCTGACCTGAGGTGCTGGGTGCCGATTAGCAAATCGAATGGTCGAGGCTTCCATGGGCAAGTGTCACATGGACCAGTTTGTACATACATTACACGGAAATAGGCAACACGGCGTTTGGGGTCCCAACGTCCCTAGGCCTGCACTGAGTGGGCCAGGAGCCTCATCAGCCACTGAGGTTGGGTTCATCTGGGACATATTTTCCAAATTTATGCACATGGAAAATCAAGGTAGGACTGCTTGTGCAAAGAAACATACTAACTACCTGGACGAGTCTATAGAAATAGATGGGAGAGGTTATCTTCAACTTCTTGTAACATATTGATATGTCACCTCCAAATTACGTAGTGACATAAAGGACTCAACTCCTATTGCACAGTTCAATCCATCAGCCTCCCGTCACATTCTCTCACACAGTCTCACACTCTGGGTATGTCTAGACTACATGCCTCTGCCGGCAGAGGCATGTAAATTAGACTACCCGACATAGTCACGAAGCGGGATTTAAATATCCCCGCTTCATCAAAAATAGCCGCCGCGCTGTGCCAGCTCAGCTGATCGCCGGTACAACGTGGCAGTCAAGACGCGGATCGGTTGGGCGCGAAAGCCTGCCGACCGATCCTGTAAACCTCGTTTCATGAGGCATAAGGGATCGGTCGGCAAAGGCTTTCCTCGTCGACCGATCCGCATCTTGACTGCCACATTGTGCTGACGATCAGCTAAGCCAGCACAGCGTGGCAGCCATTTTTATTTTAATGAAGTGGGGGATATTTAAATCCCCGCTTCATTGACTATGTCGGGTAGTCTAATTTACATGCCTCTGCCGGCAGATGCATATAGTCTAGACATGCCCTCAGTTTTGTCAGTTTCAAAGGCAGTTGTTCATTGTTATCTGACAGACAAGGAAACATTTGGATTAGCAAAAAAGCAAGGTCAACAAATGCCATCCTGCCTCTTACCTGAGCAATCTTTTCTTAATTAGCTGGCCAAAGATGGAAACCAAAATATGGGGTGAAGTCTCCCCCATGAACAAATCCTTCTCTGACACGGTGCACTTTTATATGAAGACAGGTGTTGACTGCATGAGGAGGAAGGTAGTTTAAAGACTCTGGATACACCTGAGCTCTGTAGTGAAGCTAATTAAAAGCAGGCTCTAAGGTCTGAAAAATGAAGTGCTCTTTGACCCACACCCCAAGTATTAGTGAACGCCTGCCAAGGAATAAAAATCTAGGGCTGTTTGATAGAGGGCAGGATGGTTTCAATATTAACTTACCATCATAGACACGAAGGGTTTAAAAGCCACAGAGGGTTCTGATGCCTGTGTGACTCAGAACATATGATTCATTGACAAAGGATTGTTTAAGGGAGCCACTGTTTGTATGGGTCTGACGTGTTTCTGACATTATTAAAGCAGAAACAAAAATTATAGTAATATTCAGGTAACCTACACGTGTCCAACGTACACCCCACACCTTTTCCAGTTGCTCAGAATTTTCCAAAACCTTCATATAATACATGCCTTTACTCTCACTGATTTCAGACAGAGGAGGATCAAGCCCCAAACCATGGAAACAACACCTTTTAGCCCACACAAAAACTGACTGGCCTTTATGTTGTGTTTCCACATTATTACCAACCATGCAAGGCTGGGGCTGGCGTGATATCATTTATTGCTTGAGTAACAGAGTAAACAGAATCCTACATCAGCCATTCCTCTATGAAAGTTTATTACATTTCTCAGCAGCCATGGCTGACATATCCAGGGCCCTCCTTTTTGGGAGGTTTTTCTGTTTTCTTTTACATTCATGCCTATTGATTTTGCACATGGTTAAGGAAGGTCTGGTGGTAACTGAATTTGCCCTCTGTTGAAGATAGGATTGCCAAATTTCCCGGGAGTGGGATGAAGAGGAGTTAATGAAAGAAAAGTGAGGGAATGAATCACAGTCATCAAATGCGCAATCTGCAATTTGGTGTCTACAAAACGTAAAGTTCACAGGAAAGTGGTTGAACAGGTTTCTGTCTCTGAAAATGGCCTTAAAAAGAACTAGGATTGTTTTCACAGAGCAAATGTCAACAACATATAACTCATTTTTATTGTCCTGGAACCCCAAAACGCAAGACAAGAGAAGCATTTGGGACTTCTTAGTTCAGAATGATAGCCAAGTCTCGAAAAGTTAATTATTTTTAACATCTCTTCCCAATATAATTTTTCACATGCAGTTACAGAACCCTGTAGATGACCCATAAATTCGTTTTGCTTCCACTTCAAGACATATTCCAGATATACTTTCAGTAGGTATAATCCTATACTGAAAACATCAAGACCAAAATTTTAAAACTTACATGCTGTGTCTAATTCCATAAAGAATAACACATGCAAGTGAGGGTTGGTCAGACCGAACTTAAAATGAGAGGGAGCTGTATATTTCCAAGAGGCCAATATTTCTTTAGTGGCCTGAGAAAACAAACACTCGGTGTGGGTTCACAACTTCCCAAGCCAGACGTATGAAACAAACTCATTCTAATTTCATGGCAAATGTAAATAAAGTAAATCCTGGATCTTGTCTCCCTATTAGTCCAGGGAAGACTGGTCTAATCAAACACTCCAATCAGATGAGGTAAGTAAATGGTGGGGAGGAAGGAGCCAAAAACATGATTCACTATTGATAATTTTGCTCAGTTACAGCATTCCCATGCAGTATTTGTTTTCAGGTGATAACTCCAAACGAATCATTGTCCATTATCATGGTAAAATTGTCGATTGAATTTTGGGCCGGGTTTTGTTCCCACTGAAGTCAATGTCAAAACTCGCACTTGACTACAAGAGGCGCAGAGTTAATACAATATTCATAATTCGCCCTTATGTACTGCTTTTCATCCCAGTTCTTCCTCACAAGTACTGAATAGGTAAGCTCCCTTTAACATGAAGGCAGAATGATTCATTATTTTTGCAGCTGCCCAGATATTCTATGATTTGCGAGTGTTCTAGATCTTTACCAGAAGAAAAGGGCTGAAATCCTGGGCCCATGGACATCAGTGGCAAAACTCCCATTGACTTCAGTGGATTTTGGCCCCAAAGAGCTAGTCCACTTGAACTCGAGGAACACCTGTGGTACGCAGGAGGAAGCAGCTCTGCGCATAGCCGCTCCCTTCCCTCCTAGCTGGGGGGATGGCAGCACACAGAGACGTTTTCCCTTGAGGGTTAGCGGCAGGGTGGGCGTTGCCTAAGTGTGGCGGGGAGCATGGAGCAGGGCAGCAGGTAAGCGCCCCACTTCTTCATGGCCAGACCCCGCGTTGCCCTCCCTGGCCCACCAAAATCTCTAATCTGGCATATCCTGTTTGCCTGGGTTGCCAGATTAAAGGGGTTCAGGTGTATTTGACCCCAATGGGAGATCCATCAGGAGTACACCTGATCCCTTATGCTCAGTTTATAATAATGAGAATCATCATTTATCATGGTATATTTAAACTACTAGTATTCAGAGGGAAATGAATGTGTATATTTCTATAAAGACTGCCTGACGTTTTGTTTATAAAGATAATCAATCTTTTTTCTTGACTTACTTTGCTTTAGAAACTGAAAATGTAAATCTTGACAGAGAAACAACTGATTTCACCACCATTACCCAATATGATTATGCCAGGCCTGGAACTTTAGACCTACAAATCTATTCTATAACAACACAAAGAGAATTCCCTTTGAGTCGCTCCCAAACCAACATGCTCCCTTACCATAGCTGTGCGGTTTGTTCCTTCGGCCTGAGGCACATTGCATTGGAATGGTAGCTAAGGAAGGTCCCACTTTTATGCAGCCCTCTTGTAATCTTATGGAAGATCATTTCTCAACCCACACCACTCCCTGTCTTGCTTAAAGTGCTGGTTGCCTGTTTGTTTATTGGCAATGTAGATGTTGCTAAGACCACTGATGAATGCTTAGGTGGAAAGATTTAATAGGTTTTTCTCTAAATGCTGATGTAGCTATGCCAATCTCTCTCTCTCTCTTCAAAGGAACTTCCCGTGATCAAGTTTTAAATATGGGCCAAAGACTGGACCTAGAGTTGGCGTTGGAAAGTGGCAGACACTGGAGTTGCGTTTCTTTTCCATGCAAATATATTTAAGAGCAGAGTCAGATCAGACCCACTTGTTAGTAAAGGGTGAACCTCTCTAGTCCAGCACCCTCACAACCTGATCAATGCTAAACCCGAGAATTTGCCAAACCATGTGAGGTCAATATTGTCTAGCAGCCTTACCAACACTTCCAGTGCTCACTAGGCTGTTAGAAGACATTTAGTGGTAAAGTAGAGCTAAATAACAGCACAGAAAACAAACTTTAGAGGACCACAGGAAACTTGGCCACATGATAAGTGGACATCCAGCTAACTAAAATCATGCCGGACCACAGATGTTGATGGACGGCAGAGTGCCGGACTAGAGAAGTTCAACCTGTAAGTCTAGCTGGGTGCATTCAAGAGGAAATTGGCTGAAATTGGCAGCACTAATTTGATCTGGGAAGTTTCAAAACAAGAATTCAAACCTCTTTAAAATTCCATTAAACAAGCTCTGTTTTGGTTTAGAGCTAAGCAACCGCAGTAGAGGTTCCATTTTCCATTTTGAGGCAGCAAAAGCCTTTGATTTTCTTCTAACTTGGAATGGTTCTGAATCATGGAGACCAGGAACATGCGCCTGAGTCTCCCACGTGCTAAATGAATGGTGGAACTATTGGGCTATTCTGGGGTCTTGGGAGTTCCATTCAACCTGAGAAACCTTGTTTCTCGTTTTGTCAAAACACATTCCCCCCAAAAGATTTGATATCGATGAATCAGCATTTTGCAACAAAAATACTGAGTTGGAAAATTCCCAGGCAGCTGTACAATTACAGTTTGTTTGCGCAGGGATGGCGCGCATCCATTAAGTTCTGTTATATTTCAAGCACTACAACTTCTGTGCAAATAGTCCCTGACCAGTTCGGTCATGTACACCATTGAAAGAGAGTGGGAGTCATGTTCCTTAGTCACTTAGGCACTCTGGAAAATATACAGCCCGTAAATGGTTACTGGTCATTTTTGGTATTTTGGTGTTCTCCTCCACTGAGGTGCTGAACTCTAGACCAAAACAGAGCTTGTTTAATGGAATTTTAAAGAGTTTTTGCTCTGAGCTCAGTACAAAATATTTAGTTTTAAGTTCATAGTCTCTTTTAAATTTGAGATGTGTTTGAAAGTTGGCTATTAAAACTTAAACATCAATTAACATTCATTGCTTTCTTTATGACACATTAGTGGCAAATTAAAGATTTAGCTATCATGGACTAAACCTGATATAGCATAACAGCTTTTATTATGCAGCGCTGCTACTTGTTCAAATAACTAGTTGCCCTCGTTCATTTGAATGGGGACATTATATAGACTTATATAAAAAAGCGGCAGTAACAAAAAATATACTGCTCACAAATGTGAATTTGTGTGTGTGTGTGTTGGTGTCTGACTCGGAAAGGGGACATGAATGAGTCATCTATAAAGTGCAAAATTGTGGCATGAACCGTGTTTATGGTACACCTTTGGACTCGGCACCTGCACACTGCTAAAGGAACCAGTTTCATCCTGAGCTACTGCTAATAATTAAAAGCTCAGTTCTCAGATAGCTTCTATGAAAACCCAGTGACATAAGAAATATGCTGCTGTGGTGTGGAGTAAAGACTGGAACGGAATTCCTTTAGGATAGCTCACTTGTGGACTTGTCCCTCATGACTACAGGAAGGTCTACACTACCCGGTTCAGTTGCTCTAAATTATGCCATTCCAGGTACATGAATAGAATCATAGAATTATAGAAAACTAGAAGTGGAAGGGACCTCGAGAGGTCATCAAGTCCAGTCCCCTGCCTTCATGGAAGAATCAATCATGGTCTATATCAGGGCTACTCAATTTTGGAAGCCCTTGGGGCCACAATGATACTCACAGCACATGCTGAGGGCCACAACTTAAGTATGGTTGCATATACATGCAAATATATATGAAAATATATGCAAATCGCTTCTTTCACACTGACGGGCACGAATACAAAGATTAAGGCAAGACTACACGACACGCAGGCCCCATTTAAGTCCATTCTGCTGATATTAATAAAATGCAATATTTACCCGATTTCCACCCATATGACAGCACTTTTAATGAGCAGTGTGTGGAATAAAATATATTAAAACAAGACACCTATGACTAGTTGCTGTGAGGTATCCTTACTGACTAAAAAGGTGCTGTACAAAGGTAGGGAATTAGCCTTCTTCTACTGGAGGAAAGTAGAAGCCCCAAAACAAATTAACACCTGACTTCAGGGTTTGTAGACATTTGCAGGTTTCAAAGAGCTTGAAAATAAGTCCTGCAGCACCTTAGTACTATTCCCTGTTCTTTTCAGCTAGGGTGTGTCTAGACTACAGGGTTTTTTCGAAAAAAGTAGCCTTTTTCCGAAAAAACTTCACCTGCGTCTAGACTGCAGCCGCGTTCTTTCGAAAGTAAATCGAAAGAACACGGCAGGTTTTTTGATCGTGGTAAACCTATTTTACGAGGAATAACGCCTTTTTCGAAAGTACGCTTGCAAAAAAAGGCGCTATTGAATGCAAACTGTGCTTTTTCAAAAGAGACAATCTAGACTCTCTTTCGAAAAAGCGGCTCACTTTTTTGAAAAATCTGCTTGTAGTCTAGACGCTCTCTTTTGAAAGAGGCTTGCAGTCTAGACGTAGCCCTACAGACTCACACAGCTACCCCTCTGAAACTGTTAATGGCTTAAGAAAGAAAAGATTCTTTTAACACCTATGTGCAAACTTTGTTTGAAATGTAATCATGCAAATGTCCTCCTAGCACAACCACACACGCCAAGCTTCCCGCCACTCCTCCAAACCAGCCTAACAGAGAGGACTGCAGTGAGTCAGACGCCCTAAACAAACTGCCCCTTGACTCCCACCTCACTGCCAGCGCTTAGTCACTCCCTTTTTCCCCCACCTACCCCTTGCAGTCAGCCCCTTTACCTCCCCCTGCCCAACCCTGCTGGGTCTCCACCTCTCTCTCCTCCGCTGATGGGTCTTTCCCCCAAGCCAATTAATTACTCCCTCCTCCCAGCCACTCATTCCCTGCCTACGGGCTGAATGTCCTCCATGCCTCAGGCAGCATTTAGCTGCTGTTTACAGGGGCCGGTCCTGTGGATCAGCTGATCCCTCTGCCTGCTGGGGAGCTTTGAATGGCTGAGTGGCTGAGACCGCGCAGCTTAAAGGGAACTTTAGTGCAAAGCCCCAAGGGCCCCAAGCAAGCCCCCACCTGCCTCCTGAGTGTGCATAGGGTTGCCAGATGGTTTCAACAAAAATACCGGACACGCTTGACATGACATCACAATCGACATTCCATCTGATTTAGAACACACCGGACATTTCTAGTTTCTCATTTCTAGTTTCTCAATTTGTTTCCCGAACAGAAAGCTTCAAATATTTGATTGTCCTGTTGAAAACCGGACACCCGGCAACCCTAAGTGTGCAGGGTCCTCAGTCCCAGCACTGCCTCCTCTCACCACTGCCAGCCAGCTCAGCCCAACCTGCTGCCAGGGAAGTGGGGGAGCGCCTGCCGCTCGCACCAGGACAGCCTGCCCGAGCCTGGCTCAGCCCAACCTGCTGCCTGCCCCATGGGACCAAGCTAGGGAGCCCCGCCCTTACCATGGCGGCAGCGGCGCTCCTCCACGTGTAGCTTGCGGGGAGGGGGGAGTTTGCTTTCTTCACCTCCCTGCCTGGCAGCCGGAGCTGCTTTTGCAGCCTCACGGCTGCGGCCAACCACCAGGTTGCAGCAGCAGCGCGGGCTCGTCTCTGCATGGAGGAGGGAGGGTGAGCTTCTGCTGCGGACCCCGCATTTTGAGACCCACCGCCCAAACTGCCCTGGGCCACAAACAAACGGGCCTGTTGAGTAGCCCTGGTCTAGCTCACCCTGACAGGTGCCTGTCTAACTTGCTCTTGAATATCTCCAGTAATGGAGATTCCACAACCTCCCTCGGCAATTTATTCCAGTGTTTAACCACCCTGACAGGTAGGAAAACCTAATGTCCCTTGCTGCAGTTTAAGCCCACTGCTTCTTCTCCTATCCTCAGAGGTCAAAGAGAACAATTTTCCCCCTCCTACCTGTGACACCCTTTTAGATACTTGAAAAACACTATCATGTCCCCTCACAGCCTTCTCTTTTCCAAACTAAACAAGCCCAATTCCTTCAGCCTTGCCTCACTGCTCATGTTCTCTAGACCTTGAATCATTCTTGTTGCTCTTCTCTGGATCCTCTCCAATTTCTCCACATCTTTCTTGAAATGTGGGGCCCAGAACTGGACACAAACCTCCAATCGCAGCCAAATGTGCGCAGAGTAGAGCGGAAGAATGACTTCTCGTATCTTGCCTTAAATAATATAGCTGGAGTCGATATAGCTTAGGTCAATTTATTGTCAGCACCATCCTGTCCATAGGACGGTTCAGGGCAGCCACCCAAGGCCCTGCATTTTAGGAGACCCCATTGCAGACACCTCCACCCTCCTATGGGCAGGTCCAGAGTGGCCCGGGGGATTATGAGGGGCCTGGCCCAGGGAAGCCCCAGGGGTTGGCCTCTTCCCACACTCACCATGGCGACGGGAGCCAGAGCAATCCAGCAGCCTGCTTCGCTCTACCCTGCCCCAGAGCCCTCTCCCTCTCCTGTGCTCGGCTGCACTGCAGCCACAGGAAGCAGAGCACCCCAGCTCCAGGGTGCTCTGCTTCCCGCTGCTGCAGAGAAGTGGGGCGCAGCGGGCTGGGAGAGGGTGACAGGGTGGGGCGGAGTAGGCTGCCCGGCCCTCTGCCTCCTGCTACCACGGTGAGTGCAGGACGGGGCTGTCCCTGCTGCTGCCCTGTACCAAACTCTCCGTAATCCCCCAGCTCACGTTCGGGGGGCTCAGCGGGCAGGTACGGGTGGGCCAGGGCCGGACTTGTGAGAAAGGGTGAGGTAGGATGGGGTGGGGTCTGTGGCAGTGGCTTGCTCTGGGTCCTGCACATCTGGCACTGAGGGTGTGCCCCGGGCCCCCTTAGGGACAGCCCTGTCAACTTACCTTACACGCTCCATTCCGGTGGAGTACCGGCGTCAACGGGAGAGCGAGTTGTGGTTGGTTGCTCATTCTGTGTGATTCAGAGTAGGCCAGTACCGCCTATGGCAACCTGGAGGGTGCAGAGGACGCTCTGTGTGACTAATACCACTGAGGGAGTATATCTCCGTTTGCTCATCCCCAGCAAAGCATGATTTGATCCCTTGTCCTGCCACCACACCCGGACACACACACACCCTGCCCACAGGCTGCTCAGTGTCCACATGAGCCCTGGCCTCACTGCCATGCCTGGACCCCCTCCCGCTCGCAGGCTCCTGTGGGAAGGGAAAGTTGCGCTCTCCCAGTAAACGGGGGGGAGGGGCACCCGGGTGACAAACACACTGTCTCCGCGTGAGCCCCAGCCCTGCCATCATGGCTCCCCCTTTGAAACGCAGACGCTTGCCTAGTTGCAGGAGCTGCTATTTGCAGGCACGGTGTCGCACATGCTTTCAAAGCAGAAGCAAAAGAGCAAGACCCCACCTGGCCCTTACCATGCTTGCCACTAAACGGAGTCCAGATGCTCCCTTAAGACTTCTGTAGTGTACCTGCCGCATAGCGGGTGCTTAAAAGCATTACTTTGGCCTTGTACATCACACGTCCCCATCGTCTTGGACAGACGTTCTTTTATGCTAAGAGATTGGGTTCTACATTCTACAACATCTCGCCTGTAAAGTCTGCCCTTCACTTTTTCCATTACAGCAGATGCAACAGCGAGCCTGTTGCCCCCAGCTGTTCGGCTAATGCAGATCCAAAGGCGAAAATGTAATTGGGATGCCGTGTTCAAATGAGCAAATGCAATCCACCCACACGGAGTGAATGTGCAGAGGAGAATGGTGCTGTGAGGCGAACAGAGTGTGAGGAGAAGCGAGCGTGCAGGGAGTGCGAACTGAAGACATAGGAGGACCTCCTGAAGATCCTCGAGAGCTGATGATACACCTGGTACACTCACAGGAGAGTCAGACGCACAGAGACCCCCTCCAGCCCATGCTGAACCACATTCCCTCCTTACCGAGTTCCATAGCCTCCTCTCCTAGGCGCTCTAGAAGGTGGGGTGTGTGTGTGGGTCTGTGTGTGTGTAAGTAAAGGGCGGCCTTACATTCGACCTCCAGGCATGTCTCCTGGAACAGAATTGTCACTCTCACACCTGCGATTGCTGAACATGGGGACTGTAATACGCCGCTTTTCCCTCCCACCCTGAATTCCTTGTCTGTCTCTGCTTCCTTGTGTTTCCAAAATAACACCACAGGATTTCTCAGCAACAGTATCTTTATTGCTTGTGTTTCATGGGGAGAGGAGGGGGTTTACCGGGCTTACAGTCAAGCACACTTAATTCAGGGAGTACCTCTTTAAGAGCAAAATACATGACTGTTACATGGCTGTCTGGCCAGTCACAGAGCTGTTTTTCAGCTCTCTGAGTTGCAGTGCCCCTGGATGTGCTCTCCTTACGCCTTGGTGTCATAATTACTGGCCTTAGCCCCTTACCCTGGCATAAAATTTCCCCCCCTTTTTTTCCACAGATACCATGGGGCACCCAGCAGGCTACCACAACAATGGGAATGTTGCTTTCGCAACCTAGTCAATAAACTGCAAAACCCTCCCTTTAAATGTCCAAAAGCACGTCCTACCACCGTTCTGAACTTGCTCAGCCTGTAGTTAAGCTGCTCCTTAATGCGGTCCAGGCTGCCTGTGTACGGCTTCATGAGCCACAGGAGCAAGAGGGAGGCTGGGTCGCCAAGGTTGACTATTGGCATTTCAACACCACCTATGCTAATATTCCAATCTGGGAAGAAACTTCCAGCTTGTAGCTTTCTGAAGGGCCTGGAGTTCCTGAAGATGTGGGCTTCATGCACCTTTCTGGACCATCCCACACGGATGTTGGAGAAACGGCCCTTGTGATCCACCAGCACCTGCAGCACCATCGCGACGTACTCCTTGCAGTTTCCGTACTCTTGGGCGAGGTGGATGGATGCCAAGATAGGCATGTGCATTCCATCTGTCTCCCCACCACAGTTCGGCAAAGCCATCCACTGTGTCCCGCACTTTTCCCAGAGTCACTACCCTTCCTGGCAGAAGGCTATTGACTGCCTTGTCACAACAGTCCCCATTGTAGATTTACCCACTCCAAACTGATTCCCAGCCAACCCGTAGTGGTCTGGCATTGCAAGCTTCCACCGGGCTATTGCCACGTGCGTCTCAACTCTCAGAGCAGGTCTCATTCTGGTACTGCTGCGCGTCAGGGCAGGGGGAAAGCACTTCGCAAAGCTCCAAGAAAGTGGCCTCACACATGCAAAAGTTTTGCAGCCACTGCGGGTCGTCCCATAGCTGCATAACTCTGCGGTCCCACCAGCGTGTGTTCGTCTCACGGCATCGGAACCGGCCTTCCGCTGTGACGAGAGGATTGACCGCTGCCAGCGTTTGCCAATTGCTCCCCTTAAGTGCTTCATACAAGTCTCTGTTCGTGGCCTCCTCACATTCTCTCTCGCTCCGGTGGCTCATGGCTAGGCTCTGGACATACCACAAGAGAAGGCACGAGATGTTCGCTATGTTCGCCAAGACGCTTAGTTGCTGACGGGGGTCCATACTCAGAGGTGGCCCGAGGTGGGCTGCCGGCAGCAGGCGCTCCAGGCGGAATGTGCGATCGGCGCCCCCACCTGCACAGCCCTCAATGGTGTGATGTCATCATTGGGTGCCCCGTTGAAGGTAGCGCCCTAGGCGACGGCCGAGTCGGCCTATACGCATGGGCCGCCCCGTCCATACTTGCCCTGCTAAGATGCCTGCACGGGTGACCAGGGGAAAAAGAGTGTGTGAAGACTGTTTGCCATTGATTTCAAGTGGAGGGGAGGAGACCAGAGCATTATGGGATGCTGGCAACATGGACCCAGAACCACCCGCTGCACTGATTTGGTCCAGACTATAGAGGTACCACCTATAGTAGCCATGCACCAGCAGCCAACCCGTTGTCAAGTTTTCTGTAAGCATCATGGCAAGCGAGAGTTGCAAGGGGAGATCCGAGGGAGGTTAATGACTTCATTTTGCCAGCGTTTCTGTGGAGGGCCTCCCAAGTGAGAGAGGCAGGGGAGGTAGCTCCAACCCTCACCGACAGCGGGGATATGAATCTTCCTTTAGAAGAACACTTGCCAGAACATTCACTGCCTCCTGGACTCTTTCGGCAGAGTTGCTGCACCATGCATATCACCAGGTTTTGCTCTACCAATGGGTCGGTTAGTAATTCCTCCTTGCTGAACTGTTCATCGCGTCTCCAATGAAAATACCTCTTTTATAGGCTCGATCCAGTGCCGCATTCCAAATGGAACAAATTAAATGGTCTGACAGCTCAAAAATACCTTAAATGCTGGGCTAATCAAAACACAACAGGCTTACCACCACAGAGTGGGGACTCAGCTGGAACGTGTCCCCAAGGGATCCTAAAAAAAGTTCACGACAACCTGACACTGTCATAGCTGAACAGGGTTCAGATTCCTTCCATCTGTGACAGCCTCTGGGATTATTCATGAGCTGATGTTTGCCACTTGGGAGTCCCTCTCTCACTCCCCTTGTATCTAGAATGAATGTTAACAATGTCCTGCCTATGAAAATAATCTGTAAGTATTTTTTAAAACCAGGTCATTGCAAAGGATTCAGGTTGTTTGCTCCTTTAGCCCCACTTCCAAAATGTAGCGCTTTCCCTTTTACTCCGTACTGTTGCCAAAATGATCCGCACAGACTGAAATGCAGACTTTTGAATTCCAAGCTCCGGTTTGAAGAGTAATTTATGTTTGGGTGGAAAGTACATTTTCCCAGGCAGCCAGAGAGAAAAGAACATCTTTTAAAAATGCCAAGTGTGAGAGAGAGAGAGCTGCTCCCTTAGAATTCCTGCTGATATTTGTACAGCGCAGGAATTCTTGCCCATGATAACTTGTCTTCTTGATGAACTAAGGTTCCTGCTGTTCTAAATAAAACAATAGTCAAGAGATGTCCCACAGAACACAGCGCTGCTCAGTTCTTGTCCCTTTTGCACAACTATGCTTTTAAGATTCCCTCACTTAATCCTGCCAAAAGGCCATTGTACCCCTATTGTTACATAGGTGAATATCAAATGCAGATTTTAAATGGTCCTCCTACCAAAACTGTCTCAAAAGTCAAAAACTGCAGCGTCCTGTAAGCTATTTATTTCTTCAGAATTTCCAGTCACCCTAAAGACACCTACTCAATAAACAGTCTGATAACGAGTACCCTCTGGATTCAATAATAATTTTATTGAATAAATCTCCCTCTCTTTTCAAATCTATCTTCTTGTGTCGTACATAACTGAGCAACAGGAAAAAAAGGAAATGTAAGGTGTGTCATTAATAGATTATTTTTCAATATTCAAGGTAGATAGAGAGGCTATATTTATGCTTACCCACTAAAAAACACTGAAGCATCACGTCCTTTTTCTCAAAATGCTAATAAATAAGATACGGTACTGCATATTTTTGGAAGCTTCAGGGGGCAGCTGAAGAAGTGGGCTGTGCCCACAAAAGCTCATGATCCCATCTACATGTTTTGTTCGTCTATAAAGTGCTACCAGACCATGTGTTGGTTTTTATGCATATTTTTGGTAGATGAGACCCTTCTTAAAGCTCTTCTAATGCCAGCCTACCAATGAAAACCTATCCTACTGCAGTCACAACAGGTTTACTACTGTTTTACACGCATGGAATTTAGGTCATGGTATATAGATCCTAGATATTGGTTCTCCCATGCTCTGTGTCTCCAGACATGAAACATATAGTAGACTGTTGAATCAGCATCTCAGGAGGACAGAAGATTTTCATTCACATTATGAATGAAAGTGCATCTTCTCCACTTATTTCTAACTGCCACCCTAAAAGACCTGCAGTCCACCCAACACCTGCATTCCACTCATTGCACTAAGAATCAGACTGCGAGGATGCAGCAAAGATTTTCTACCCAAGATGCAAGTCGTGCTGCCCACATAGTTGATAAGTAGATTTATGAGAGGGTGTGCCTCAATCTTCCTCCTTTCCCAAAGCTCTGGGAAATCGCAAATGCCACATGCTAACATCACTATGGCAAGAAGCAATAGTTCTAAAACTGCCCCGTTTGCCTCCATGGGAGCCAGGCCCGCCGACAGGGAGAGGGGGCAAAGAGGGCAGTTGCCCCTGGGCTCAGTGCAGCGGCAGGAGCCTCAAGCCCTTTAAATCGCAGCTGGGAGAGCTGCCGGGGGCAGGGGAGTGCGGCATAGCATGGTGCGGTACGCTCTGAGCAGCACTGAGGGCTGACTACCACAGCCCCACCCCTTTTGCCCGAGGCCCCGCCCCTTCCTGGAGCTTGGCCAGGCAAGGCTGTTGGTGTCATTGAGTGCAGCTATTATGACACCAAAGCAATCACAAAACATACCGACAAAGGATCAGGTTCTCAGTGGGCGCCGATTGGCATAGCTCCAACTAACTGTACTGGAGTTCTGCAATTGACACCGACTGAGAAAAGATCTATTGCATCCACTGCCCTGCCAATGCTTCCTTTTAATTAGCTAGTAGTTCCTTGAACCATTCGGTGCTGTACATTTTCCTTTGTTATTATCTGTTGTAAGAGTTTCTAGGGGAATTGGCTCATCTGTTCTGTATATTTCCTCTAAAGCACCTGGCATGGGCCACTGTTGGAAGACAGGGTGCTGGGCTAGATGGACCTTTGGTCTGACCCTGTCTGGCCGTTCTTATGTTCTTAAATGACTCGTAGCGTGAACTTTCTGCCTCAGTTGTTAATAATTGATCTGTGACTGTATTATTCTGCTCTCAGCCTTGGTCTGCTGAGCTATGCAGAGTTTAGTGTTATGTTTTGTGAACAACCAGTACTAAAAGTAAGTTATCTCCTAATTTGGAGAGATCCTATATCAGAAGTAGACCCTCTTGATTCCTCTCAAGCACCTATGTCTGAAATTCCATTTTAATTTCCTAGCATGGAACTTAAACCAAGCCATTTATATCTCTACCCTTGATAGGTCTGAATAAAACATCAGACAGACTTGCAGTACCATCTAACAACAATGTGAATGGGCTGGGGTCCTCAAACATCCATGAGCAATCGATTTATTGGTCAATGGCTAATCCCAGTCTTCATTGTTCCAAGCCACAAAAATAACTGCACGGCAGAATCAGACAGAACTGAAAAAATAGTTATTTTAGAAGTACTGCACCAATCTCGTTTGACACAAACATTGATGAACATTGTTTAAAGACAATTATTAGCCAACTCAGCTATGAGGAAGACGTTAATTTTAAAAAAGTGAAACATAATTGGCATTTCCTTAAGAACACTACTAGATGCCCCAAAAGCCATACAATTGAGGAAGAAGGCCATATTGGTTAAAAAACTGATCTGGTTTACAGGGAAAGTGAAGTATCAGAAGGGTAGCCGTGTTAGTCTGAATCTGCAAAAGCGGCGAGGAGTCCTGTGGCACCTTATAGACTAACCGATTTATTGGAGCATAAGCTTTCGTGGGCAAAGACCCACTTCGTCAGATGCTTTGCCCACAAAAGCTTATGCTCCAATACATCTGTTAGTCTATACTTTATAAGGGGCCACAGGACTCCTCGTCGCTTTTTTAGGGAAAGTGAAGAAAGCTATATATATATGTATATACAGTGCTTTTTTTTTGTAAAAAAAAAAACAGGTGCTGGTACTCCAGGGGAAAAGTTGTTGAGCTCTGACTGGAGGTGCTGGTACTGCATCTGGAGGTGCCTGTACTGAGTACTGGGCAGTATCGTCACAAAAAAAGCACTGTGTATGTATATATATATATATATATATATATATATTTTTTAAAGGTATATAACAAATGGAAGAAAAGGAATTTTGAGAAGCTAGGAGTTGTAGAAAACTGATAAAGGAAGCAAAGACACACAAAGAGAAATCTATGGCTCAAAATTAGCCCAAGACAGGCTCCATTATTGTGGGCACGCTACCTCGACTTAGAGCCCCAGAAAGCACTGGGGAGTAATTACTTCAAATTACTCTGGGGAGTCGTCATTTCGAAATAGCAGCAGCGGACTGTCCACACTACCGCTATTTTGAAATAAGTGTTATTCCCTGAGGAAAGCAGGAGTACAGATTTTGAAATAGCCAGCCCGTTATTTTATAGAATCATAGAATCCCAGGGCTGGAAGAGACCTCAGGAGTCATCAAGTCCAGCCCCCTGCCCAAAGCAGGACTAATCCCAACTAAATCAACCCAGCCAGGCCTTTGTCAAGCCAAGACTTAAAAAGCTCTAGGGATGGAGATTCCACCACCTCCCTAGGGAACCCATCCCAGTGCTTCCCCACCCTCCTAGTGAAATAGTTTTTCCTAATATCCACCTAGACCTCCCGCACTGTAACTTGAGACCATTGCTTCTTGTGCTGCCATCTGTCACTACTGAGAACAGCCTCTCTCCATCCTCTTTGGAACCTCCCTTCAGGAAATTGAAGGCTGCTATCAAATCCACCCTCACTCTTCTCTTCTGCAGACTAAATAAACCCAAATCCCTCAGCCTCTCTTCATAGGTCATGTGCTCCAGCCACCTAATAATTTTGGTTGCCCTCCGCTGGACCCTCTCCAATGCATCCACATCCTTTCTGTAGTGGGGGGCCAAGAATTGGACTCAATACTCCATATTTCGAAATAACAGGCTTGGTAGCGTGGATGCTCCACTTATTATTTCAAAATAACTCCCCAGTGTAGACCGGGGCCTGGAATCCTGGATTTAGTTCTGGCATCCACAATTGAAGGAGGAAGTTGATAAACTGAAGAGAGTTCAGAGAAGAGCCACAAGAAAGCGTAAAGGATGAGAAAACTTGCTTTATATTGATTGACTCAAAGAGCTCAATCTCTTTATCTTAACAAAGAGAAGATTAAGGGGTGAGTTGATTACAGTCTGTTAGTACCTAAATGGGAAAAAAAATATTTGATAATGGGGTCTTTGACCCATCAGAGAAAGGTGTAATGGGATTCAGTGGCTGAAAGCTGAAGCTAGAGAAAGTCAGAATGGAAATAACACGTGCAATTTTAGCAGTGAGGGTAACTAACCATTTGTACAATTTACCAACGGTTATGATCAGTGTTCCTTCTAAGCTGGGTGCTTGTGCGGCCTCTCAGGAGAGACTCAAATGCTGCCCAGATGATTAGCAGAGCGCCCACAGCTAGATTTTGTGTTTCTACTGGTGGTGCACAGTTGCACATGCCTCGGTGCACATAAAATTATTCTGCACATGGATGGAAAAAACCCACACATGGATGAAAAAGATTAGAGAGATCATTGCTTGTGCTGGACTCTTCGCCACTGACAACTTTTAAACAAATACTGGATTTTTTTTTTAAAGTATTTTGGGGCAGTTCTCTGGCTGCGTTATACAGAAAGTCAGAGGAGATGAACACAGTGGGCCTGTCTGGCCTTGAAATTTGTGCAACTGTAAGATCCCAGCCATCAGGACCTGGCAGATCACAGTGTCCTGATATTTGGCAAGTTTCCTGCTTTCCATAAAGCATAAGGCAGGGAACTTGTGGTCCTCCCATTAGTTTTACTGGGTAGACAGAGAATCAGTTCACTTGTGGCATAAACCTGTCACCAGCCATTCCCCCAGAGTCATTCCCCTAGAGAAGAGATTTGTTTTGTGAAGTGTCCTTACGAATGGGGCTTTAGCTGTAGGCATTAAGTCAATGAGGCAGAAGACTGATGAACTGCTATCCCAGTGGAGAAATCAGAAACAGGAATTGCTCGGGGAACAAACACACGTTGGAAGGGAAAGATGCACGAAGCGTTTATGTCCTATGAAAGCTTCAGGAGGTGGCCTTTGGCTATCCGTGCTGGAAGAATAAAACTGGAACAATTGGAAAAGCAAAAGGGAAAAAAAAACCCAAAGGGAAAATCAGAAGTAGACATTTTAAACAGGAAGAGCCTGGCGTCAGGACTGGCGGCAGATAACAGACTGCTCTGCTGAACACACAAACAAACAGAAAAATAACAGAGGCAAATTGGCAAAACATTCCTTCGACTGCCTTAACCACTGTGCTGCTCCAGTTACAGGTCTCCCACCAGCACTGTAATTTTGTCATTGCCCTAGAAGCCATTGATCCGAAGAAAGCAGATTCTGCTGACAGGGACGGCTTGAACGTTAGAGGGGTTTTCTAACAAAGCAACAAAGCAACGGGGGGGAAAAAAAAACAGCAGCACAAAGCTAAAGTGTTTCCCGGTCTGTAAAATGGTGATAATGACAGTGGTGAAGAAGTGAGCGCTAGAGCGAAATGCAAAACGGAATTGGCTGACACGGCCAAAGTGCTCACCTTTTCTCTGTCTGAAGTATTGCCAATGCAGCTATTATCAGATCTACAGGCCTCCTCCCACAGGGAGCAGTCGATGGGCATGCTGGGGGCAAAGCACCTAACTGAGGTGGGTCTACACAGCAGGGCTTAACTTGAAATAAGCGGCGCAAATTGAGCTACATCCATTGTGTAGCTTATTTTGAAATTGGGAGCATTTACACCGCACTTATTTCGAAATAGAGCATTCTTCCTCCGACTTCCCTTACTCCTCATACAATGAAGGCTACTGGAGTCGGAGTAAGAAGCCCTCCAGCTTGACAGCATTTCAACACGATTTCGAAATAACCACATGCTGTGTAGACGCGGGCTAAGTTATTTCGGAATAACGCTGGTTATTTCGAAATAGTGTTGCTGTGTAGACGTACCCTGAGAGACTAAGGGCAAGTTACACAGGGTTCAGAAGAAGTTGCAAGAGGCAGCCGGCTAAAGACAATTGGGAAGTTACTTTACACCTGTTGCTATTTCGCTCCTCTCTGCCAGCCTTTTGGTGCGTACAGCACATCAGCTTAGGCCTTGTCTACTTTAGGGTTTGGACTCACTGACAGCCATCGATGGCAAGTCAGTGGTGTAGCTGCCCTGTTGTAACCCCTAGTGAAGACAGACAAAGCTCAATCATTAAACTTGGAATTATTATTGGTGTGAATTAAGATCTTCCAGGAGCCTCAGCAAATCAGATGAGAGTTAGAGCCATTCGGTTTCACCATATTTATGTGTAGTCACTATACGGGGGGGTGGGGGTGAGGGTGAGGGTGCACAGAACCAGCATCCCCATGGAGAAGTTGGGGTTTATCCCAATTCTTATAGCTACTCCTACCAGCATTTCTCAAATCATAAAACAGTCTCCAGAGATGAAGAGAGGATGTCCGGGCTGGTTTCCCAAATGTGATAACTGAAAAGGAATTATCTTATCTTGCCATCAGGAGTCAGATCCAGAGAGTTGCTTTCAAACATCCAAGTGGCTGGGCCAAGAAGAGAGTTACTGGGAACGTAGTTGAGCCCACTGGAAGTTTTCCAAACCATGATTTGATGTTTGTTCATCCCCCCAAAATTAGGAGTCTCTCTTCAAAGGGTGGGAATTGTGCGTCTGCCGAGAGCTCGGTGGAAAATCTGCACTGCTGGGGGAAAGAGTGATAAGCCGGGGCCCCTCTCTTCTACTTGGAGGGAGCTGCATGCCCCCGCTGAGGACAACTGCAGAAAGGGAGAAAGGGTGTCTCCCACAGGAAGATCCCAAGTCATTTGGAGCAGTACAGGTCACAAACAAGACTTGAACCGCCACCTGGAAAGCAGCAGGGATCCAGCAGAGATCCCAGCGCACTGGTGCCAGGCTCGTGAGGAGACACACCACTCGCTATGCAAGCCGCCACATTCGGCGCTGGCCCCGGAAGATTGAGGGCCACGAAGAGGATTCCTGGGAGCACCGTAAGCCCGCTGGATGTTTCGTCAAGCGTCATCTTATGTTTGTTCATTCCCTGAAGTTAACAGGCAGAGATAATCCCTGTGACATCTTCCTGCTTTCCCCCACCCTACCAGCTCATGAAGGACATGCTGGCTGAGCAATGTTCTTTCCCACCAGTTTGGCAGCCCTACCGATAACCCATAAGAATAGGGGGGACTGCAGAGAGAGCAGGTCACAAACAATGTGCAGAAGAGTTCCATGCTTTTGAAGCGCAAACAATAATATTCACCCTGTATCTAGCACTTTTAACGCCTACATCTCAAAGATCTTCCCAAGTCAGGTAAAAGCATCCTTCAGTAGCACAGTGACGGGAGAAGGGCGTTTATGGTTTACCCACTTCTGCTGTAAAGAAGACAGAGTTTAGGTCAGATTAGATGACCCACTTCTTTATTAGTGACACCACTGGCATCATCGGCGCCATTTTATAGATGAGAAAAATGCGTCACAGAAGGGTGAAGGGACCTGCCCGTGGTCACACAGTGTCACTGGCAAGCTGGGAACAGATTAAAATTAATCTTTTGACCAGATCAACTCACCAACCACAGATACACTTAACAGAGGCTCTTGCTTTTCATTTAAATCAAAGTGGGCATATTCCCACTCCTTTGCTATTTCCCACTGCACTGGCTAATGTGAGGGTGAGATTGTCAAAAGCGCCTACATGACTTAGGAGTCCCGTCGACTTTCGATGGGACTTGTGCTCCTAAATCACTTGGACTCCTTTGAAAATCCAGCCTCTCTGCCTGGTGTCTTGGACTAGAACTGAGCAATGGGGGAGGGGAAGCAGAGTCTTAATTATGAGCAAGAAACAGAAAAAGCCATTATATGCCATAAAAAAAAAAAAAGACTATCTCCCCCCAGATCCAAGGCATGATCATATTATCTCAGCAACCAGGGCAGCAGAGCAGAGTTCGCCACAGGGATTGTAGAACTGTTCTTGAAGGAGGAAAGCATTTATTCCTTTCCATGTTTTACGAAGTGAGAGCTGATATGATTTGCTGAAGTGGTGCAAATATACACCCCGTGTGGGTTTAGCCCTCATTGTTTTTTCAATTACTTTCCTGAAAACTGCAGAGCGAGGCAGTTCCCCGGCGCTGGCTTTTGAAGAGCCTGACATGGAAAGCCATAATCGTCTTTCTGTAACATTCCCAAATGTTGACATGTTTGGTGCCTGTTTCGTCAAGCGAACCTTGTAATCTCCTACAGGGTTGTCAAGGGTGCACTAAATTAGCTAGTTATTCTTGCACTCTTACTTAGTGCCTTCTGCAGAGCTTAATAAAAAGCCCTTCAGGAAAAATATAAAAATGCACAGAAAAGTCTTTCTTCCATTCATTGCACTCAAACCCAACGGACCGAGGAATGCCGCGCAGCATCCAAATTCCAAAATCTACGCATCAACGAGCAAAGGGTTAAACAAGGCTTAAAACCTTTGGCGCAGTCGTGAAGTCCTGTAATTTAACTCCAGTGATCATTCTGACAGTGCAGCAAGACAGAAACTGCTGGGAGAGCCGCTCACATGAGGCTCTTAAGACAATACATTACATACACTGGTAATTAGGGTCAATGACTCCTTTGTGGAAAAATGTTTACCAAATATTGTACGTTGAGACAGGGCCAAAAGGGATGCAGATTAAAAATTAAGGGCTAGATTCTACTGCCTTGACTAACATTGAGTAGTATCTTAGCACAAGTAGCAATCTTCAGGATTGCATGGATGTGGTAAGGGCCTACTCCGTGTGAGTAAGGATGGCAGTGTCTGGTCCTATAAATTGTTATAAAACAAATTAATTTACCGACATTATCAGAACCACTTAAAACGATTACACTTGAAAGATTCATTTAAAAAAAAATCAGATTTGCTTTTTACCATTAATCCTGTTTGTTTACTTTTCTTTCTGCCTAGGCGCCGACAATGGTCATTTTCAATTGCTGGTTCTCATGCCCTTACGCATTGCTGAAATCACTGACTTCCAAACACGGCAGGGGTATGTTTTGATCTGAGGAAGAACCATTTTTCATGGCACTTTTCCTTTTATTTCCAGAAAATATTTCTTTTCATATAAGGAACTGGGAAACTTTAAACACATAGTTTAAATCTGGGACTCGCTCTACCCGCTAAGTTCCCTCACAAGAAAGACAGAGCTTGCCTGCTAGAAAGGGGGATATTGAATGCTAAGCATCTGAATAATGAATTACATATCTTTTCTGCTGAGGCAGGAACATATTAGGCATTGCAAGCTCCAGCCTAGAATTCTTTGACTGGCTTCCAGCTGTAAACATTCAACAGGAAGAGGTTAATTTTTTTATTCAGTTAATATAAATACCAAAAGGTTCCTTACTGCACTGGCCCTCGTTACTGTGCCATACATTCTGCAATTAGAAGCATATTTTTCTGTGATGCTGAGGTACATTTTGCCAAACCAACAAAATGCATCAAGCTCCAACATTGATGCCAAAAATACCCACTGTGTAATTTATGCCAAATCAACAAAAGTTTTCTTTTGTCCTTCCCAAACCACACGAAAGAACAATCTGTTAAGAAGTCCAAATGTTAAAGTTCAAAAAAAGGCCTCTATTCTGCACTGTGCAAGATAGGCATGAGATAACAAAACAGGCAAAGTCTAGCAGGGGCGTTGTGCAAGGAGCTGATAGGTTAGCATCTTTTTTCCATGCCAGGAATGGTTTCTTTCTAGCTCTATTTATTCCCCCTTCCCCCTTTTTCCCCTTCTTTCACTCTCTTTTCCCCCCTAAACCTCCCTTAGCATCTGGAATGTGTAGGCAACAATCCATGTGTTTGCAGTAAACTTTGAAAGCATGGCCAATGAGGACCACATGGGCAGGTATCCTGGAAAGCAAACCTGGCTTTACGGAACTGCTTGAGCAGGAAGGCAAGATGTACAGAAACTATGGAGCACAGCTGAATTATAGGCAGTGGGGTGAAGGGAGAGGGAGAGCATTTCGGTGGCAATTAAGCCTTTCCTTTTTCCCCAACTTGAAGAAGAATTTTAATTAGAAGTTCCAGCATTTGGTTTTAATTCAGCCCAATGCACAAATGGTTTAGTTCCACCGAGCATATTTTCATAGCCTGTGAAACAGCCAGCAACTAGGAAACCATTAGAGCCAGTGATTACTGGAAGTTATACTTTTGGAAACACTGGGAAAATGGATTCACTTACAATTCTCTATGCATTAGGGCGGATCCAAGTGAAATTAGTTAAGCAGGTTTGGCTCAGTTAATTAACAACCACCAATAAAATAATAATAATAATACAGAGACATGCAGAAGGCTTTGCACAGTCGGCACAGATATTAAAAGTGGCATTTTGCTGGCATGCACAGCTTTGACTAGCATTTAGATTAGAACGGCTGCTAAGTCTCTGCGCTGTGTCTGAATGGTGACTGGATGAATGTTAGTCAATAAAGTTCAATCTGGCACCAGCCAAGACCAAATGATTCATTGCCATAGTAACCAATAATGCATACAAAGGTTCCTTTAAATAAGTATTTATTATTTATAAGCACATCCGCCGAGCTCAAATGCCATTTTAAAATAGCCAGAGTCACTCTTCTTTTTAAAAGAATGGGAGCTGCAGAGTCAGTACTCAGGATGGGAGCAGCACAGGGAAGTCCCTTCCCCACTCCAGGGGAGATCCCCTTCCAGCTCCGAGGGTCGCAGGGATGTACCGGCCACTTCTGGGATTGATATGATGCCAAGGCAGCAGGGAGCCTGCCTTAGCCCCACTGGGCTGCTGGAGACTTTTAGCAGGCTAAAATCTCCTGGCTTGTTTTCAGTACCCTCTGGGAGATGGAGTCCAATTCCGGGATACTTCCAGGGTACGTCTACACAGCAGCGTTATTTCAGAATAACGCCAGTTATTCCAAGATAACGTATTGCATGTCTACACAGCATGCCTGTTATTTTGAAATACATTCGAAGTAACGGGCTTCTTACTCTGACTTCTGTAACCCTCATCGTATGAGGAGTAAGGAAAGTCAGAGGAAGAATGCTCTATTTCAAAATAAGTGCAGTGTAGATGAGCCCAAATTCGAAATAAGCTATTTCGACTTTAGCTACTCAATTAGCATAGCTCATGCTGCTTATTTTGAGTTCAGCCCTGATGTGTAGACGTACCCCCAGTGAAACCAGGAGCATTCACAACCCTATAAGCAGGCCTCACCGCTTTTTGCAGCAATCAGAAAAACTGTATGCAATGCATTAGCAACACAAGGGATAAGAACTCTGTGAGTGTAGCGCCCTATTAAAAAATACTTTGAAGAGTTCCCTAAACAAACTCATATGTTGAGGTTGGGGGGGTAGAACTAGGCCGGGCGGACCAAAGAAGCCACACAGACGTGTGAGGTTTTTTTGCTAATTACATTGGGATTCTTTGTGAAACTCCATTAGAAGCAGCAGCGGAAGCAGCAAATTCAGCCGCAGCTCATGGTGAGGGGCTGATCAAAAAGCCCGTTGGAGTCACTGGGAGTCGCTTTACTTCAATAGGATCAGCCCCTGAGGGTGTGTTTATTTACACTGCCCCCATTCAGGTGTGAGATTTCCCCTTCCAAAACAGCAGTCGGCAATGCTTCTCATCGACACAGCCTAGACAGGGGACACAGTAGCATCCAAGGCGCCCAAGCAGACCTGGTTGTAATGCCGGTGTTTCTAGATTTATGGCTGGTGCCTGGGTGTGGTAAGACAAAAAACACCTACAATCTTGGTCAGGGGAGCTGACAGACTTGCCGGGCTCCTGGGCAGCATAGGGGAGGCTAAGCTTTGCGCTTAGGGTTGCCAGATGGTTTCAGAAAAAATACTGGAAAAAAAAAAAAACCCAAGCCAGGAAAAAGTTTGTTGAGGAAACAAAAAGGGGGAGGGGGACCCCGAGAGTTGTTAAACAAAAACCAAAAAAACCCGCGTGCTGGTGGCTGCCCACCATCTTGCCTCCTTGCACGGGGCCGGACAGCTCCCCTGCGGAACCCGGTAAGCACTAGGGTTGCCAGGCTATCTCCGTACTGAGCCGGACAGCCTGGGATTTTTGCCTCCTGGCCGGGAAAAAATCAGAAAGTACCCGACATTTGAGGTGTCTGGTATTTTCTGAATTTTTTTACCAGACAGGAGGTGAAAATACCAGACTGTCCGGTTCAGTACTGGACACCTGGCAACCCTATTCGCGCTCCTGGAAGGGGCAGGGCCTCAGGCAGAAGGGGCGGGCCTGGGGCAGCCAGCCCTCAGCACCAGAGCAGGTCGCAGCCCTTCCCCCCCAGCCAGCCCTGAGTTCTTCCCAGAGCACGCTGCACGGGGCTCCAGCTGTGATTTAAAGGGCCCGGGTGTCCTTTAGAATTGCTGGAGCCCGGAGCAACTGTCCCCTTCCCCCCCATGTGAGTGGGTATTTTGAAAAGATGTTTCTAGATTAAAATGGCTGCCCAACCTGCTGCTGGATGTTACAGGTAGAACTCAGCTCCTCAGATGACATGCCCGCTGTCTCCTGTTCTCCACAAAACGCCGTCTGTAAGGGACAAAGCGTGACCGGGGGGCAGGGGAGGGGGGGATACTAGAACTGACAGAGTTGAGAGGGAAAGGAGGCCCAGTTTCACTAAATTATACTTCCTCAGGGCTGGGTCTGGCATATTAGTCAAAGCGTTGGGTTCTGCAACTCTCTCACGTGCATGGTCTTGGCTGCTGGAATGCACTGGGATGGCTTGCACAAGGACTTGATATCTGGGTTATTGTTGCAGGACTGGGCTACTGCTGCCTCGTTATTGGAGACCATAGAGCCACTTCCTTCCTAAAGACAATCTCTCTCTGCTGACTGCGATTGTATCCAGCTTCTGAAGTGAGTTGGGTAGATCGGATGTACTGTACTTGGCAGATTAGGCTGGGAAGTGGTCCAGTGGTATGCACAAAAACCTCTCTGCACGTTGAATTGTACTGAAAACCACTCCAGGAGAGGGATAAAGGCTCTGTAACGTACTTTTGCAGAATGGCTAGCACAAGCGAGCCAAACATTTCCCATGAGTCATTTGTAAGTCAGCAGGGCTCCTCCTTAGACAACACTACCTCCATCATACTGGTGTCAACGTCATCAAGCAACACTGTGAACCAAAAACCTGTTTGTAGCCCAAGCATGTATTTGGCCACTGGCAGTGCTCAGTTGCTGGCTTAGCTCATGGGTGACCTTTTTTGTTACCTCAACTAGTATTTAGACTAGCTGAGCTTTCTGGATGAGCAGCAGTAATAGAGGCGACGTGTTTACTCAGAGAGAGTTATAGCATGTGCTGCTGGTTTAGGTTCTTGGGTTTTGTTGGGTTTTCCCCCCCCTTAAATGTGTAATCTTAACTTTATCCCCAAACAGGGCTCCTCCTTTCTCTAGCTATCCTGTTGTCAAAACAGCTCTGCTGAGGAGATAAGAGAGCTAAGACCCTGAAGAGGCTCCTTCCTGCCCCCAGCTCGCTATCTCTCTGAGAGGTTCGTCAGGAGCCTCTAGGGAGGGCAGCAGACAAATGGAGACCAGGACCTGGCATCCTCTGTGAGCCTCCAGTCACGTCGCAATGGAATATTTGGAATGGCTCATGAACTCCAGATAAAAGCCAAGTGATCAGTGTCTACAAGAACCTCTGTTTTCTGTCAGCAGATATTTCCCACAAGGATGGGTATTCATTCACGAAAGGGCACATCTTTCCGTGTGTTTTACCCCAGTTTTCTTTCTCCCTCCTCAAAGCCACTTTCTTCTGAATTAAATTAGACTGAGGCTTTGGAGTGCATCCAGGTCCACCTCAAATAGAAACACAAGAGAAAATCCAGTTATAAAGGGATGGGATTCAGTTTGTAGGGTTCTCTTTCCAATGATTAAAATCTCCCCTTGAGCAATGCATCCTCAGACAAGAGCTGGCAGCTGGCACCAATTTGGTTCTTTCCAGAGGGGGGCAATTCAAGATCTCCCATTGCACGTCTAGGTCCCTGTTGCGCTTCGATTACTTATCCGTGTGCATATTCACGTTATCCATGTGCGTAAGCACCTCGCTGAATCATGGCTTTATTGCTCCCTTGAATGGCAAGCCAAGCAGTCAGGGAGAGTAAGGTGAGCTCTTGAAGTTAGTCATCTACGCCTCTTCATTTCATCAATGAACAAACAGACTTTGATTTCTACAATCAGATTCGTTATTCAGAAATGCTCTCTGGGTCACCAATATGAATAGCTTCCGAGCTGGGGCTGTCCATAAACCGTTTGCCTTGGCTACTAATCAGTTATTTGTGCCTTCTGTTGCATGATTGGCCACCTACGTTACATGGCGGGCTTTCTATTCTTGGAATCTTTTAAAGAGTGAATCACACCTTTTTAGTCAGGACCGTCCCTTAGACATTCAGGTTATCAGTGAACACTGAGGGCTAGTGTTAACTACTCTGTTGTCCGATCCACATCAGAGCAAACCCCTTGGCAGCAATGAGGTGACATTTTAAAAAAAAGGCTGCTGGAGACAGGACTGCGCGACCCAGCTTTTGGCCCCCCCAAAGTCCTCTAACCTTCTCTGAATCTTCCGTTTATTTTTTCTGCGCCATCAACAGCCATTTTCCTAAGATGGGGTGTGGTCCCCTGCTACTTGCTGGCAAATCTGTTTTATCTCGCCTAGAGCTATGTCTACACCGCAATTAAACCCTTGTGGCTGGCCTGTGTCAGCTGACTCAGGCTCACAGGGCTCGGTCTGCAGGGCTGTAAAACTGTGGTGTAGACATTCTGGCTTGGACTGTAGCTCGGGCTCTGCGAGCCTTCCTCCTCACCAGGCCTCAGAACTTGGGCTCCCGCCCGAAATTGAACATCTCCTATGCAATTTTACACCCCCACACTCCCTGCAAGTCTGAATCAGCTGACAGGGGCCAACCAGAGGTTTTTATTTGCAGAATAAGTCTTAGCCACCGGTGTCTCTAAGATTTTGTGCTTCGGTTCGGGAGGCCCTCGGTATCATAACTTCTGCTGCTGCCCACGTCATCTGCCAACTGTAGCTGTGAGCTTGTTTAATCTGATTATTAAGTAAAGATTTTGAAATAACAAAGAACAGAGTTGCCTGCTGGCTTGATGGGTTCTTTCAGGAGCCAGCTATGCTGTAGTTTTGTTATTAAAAAAAAGGAAATCTATCAAAGGATAAACTCCTGGTGCCACAGGGTGATCTGTTCTATTCCTGCAAGGTATTCCTGCAAGACACACAAAACATAATCACTAAACAGGGCTGGCTCTTTATCAGGTTTGGTTCTCTTGTATTTTCCTGTTGGAGACGCTGGAAGTTTACACTTTTCATAACTCTGTACCATCAAAGGGAATTTTCAGTATTTCTGCCTAGGTTTAGCGTTGGAACAGGGCTCCTCTCTTTAACTGAGTTCGGCTGTGGTATTTTGCCTGCGGAACGGGCTGAGGGCCCATCTACATTGTAAAGAAAACCCCCGGACTTGGGGGCCTTGGGCTGTGCGGCTGGTTCGTTGCTAGACAGATTCTGGCATCCTCCCACCATGCCAGGGCCTAGAGCGCAGTCTGTCGCCTAAGCCTGTACATCGACACAGCCTGAGTCAGCTGGCACGGGCCAGCTGGGGGCGTTTCTACTGTGTAGACAGACCCTGCAGGAAGCGAGGCCCTCGTGTGGAACGTGGGGGCATTTCTCTGTGGGGACGTAAGGTGATAACTTTTGAGCTCCAGGTCCAGTCAATGCCAAAAAGTGAGGAAATGTCCCAGGGCAGAACCCTGGGGATTCTGGTGAAAATTTAGAAGAGGGGAAAAGTAGGAGACACAAAGCTCTTTGCAGCTGGTTGGCAGAGCCAGCAGGAGCTCCTGGCCATTCAGTGCCAACCCAGCCACTTCGGCGAGGTCGACAATTGTCATCAACAGTGCGACACTGTTGCAAAAAAAGCCAACATGATTCTGGGAGGCATTAACAGGAGTGTTGTGAACAAGACACGAGAAGTCATTCTTCCGCTCTACTCTGCGCCGATTAGGCCTCAGTTGGAGTATTGTGTCCAGTTCTGGGCACCGCATTTCAAGAAAGATGTGGAGAAATTGGAGAAGGTCCAGAGAAGAGCAACAAGAATGATGAAAGGTTTAGAAAACATGAGCTATGAAGGAAGACTGAAAGAATTGGGCTTGTTTAGTTTGGAAAAGAGAAGACTGAGAGGGGACATGAAAGTGGTTTTCAGGTATCTAAAAGGGTGTCACAAGGAGGAGGGAGAAAAATTGTTCTTCTTGACCTCTGAGGATAGAACAAGAAGCAATGGGCTTAAACTGCAGCAAGAGAGGTTTAGGTTGGACGTTAGGAAAAAGTTCCTAACTGTCAGGGTGGTCAAACACTGGAATAAATTGACCAGGGAGGTTGTGGAATCTCCATCTCTGGAGATATTTAAGAGCAAGTTAGATAAATGTCTATCAGGGACGGTCTAGAAAGTGCTGGGTCCTGCCACGAGGGCAGGGGACTGGACTCGATGACCTCTCAAGGTCCCTTCCAGTTCTAGTGTTCTATGATTCTATTGCTTACAGGACTGGTTGATGGCAATGGTTAATGCCCTCCTCCATAACAGCACCCCCATCTCAGCTCTGCCCGCCCTCCCAAGAGAATTCAACATACTGACACGCTTAAAGACTGACCTCATCCACAGAGAGAAATGCTAATAGGAGGGTCCCACACAGAGCTTCTGGCATGGGGGATAGAAGGGACATGTAGACCCCTGGGCACAGAGGGAAATGGGGATGAGGAAAGTGGGGGGGATGGAGGGCAGTGAGGAATAGGGAGCGCCTAGAGCTCCAGGCATAGGGAGAGAAGGGTGATAATGGTATGGTGGAGGGAGGTATGGTGGACACCCAGAGCCCCTGGCATGAAGTGGGGGCTGTGCAAGGGGGAGAGGGTTTTCCAGGAGTTGCTGAATCAGAGGGGGGTGGGCTGGTGGCACACGGGGAATGTGTAGGGGACAATCAAGGGATGTAAAGAGCCCCCGATGTGTGCAACGAGTAAGGTTGCCAGATGGTTTAACCAAAAATACCAAACACCCCCTTCCCCTCCAAAAAAAAAACACCGGAGAAAAAATTCTGTTGAGAAAAAAAGGGAGAGACGAAAGTTGTTGAGCAAAAAAAAAAAAAAAAGCATGGCCCCTTTAAGAAAAGCCTTTGAGGCTTTTTGCCAGTAGCTATCTTGTTTTCCTGAGCCGAAGACAGCGCCCCTGCAGAACCAGGTAAGCGGGAGGGCCGGGGAGGCTGGAGGAGGACCGGGGGCTGGGCCTAGTTGCTGAGTGTGTCATAGGGTTGCCAGGTGTCCGGTATTTTCGCTTCCTGGCAGGGAAAAAAAAATCGAAAATACGGGACATTTTAGGTGTCCAGTATTTTCTGAATTTTTTTACCGGACAGGAGGCGAAAATACTGGACTGTCCAGGTCAATACCAGACATTTGGCAACTTTAGCAACGAGCCCAGTTTAGGGAAGTTGCAAAGCATATGACCCTCTGGTTACCTGCCCTCCAGTTCCATTGCTGGGGGCCCTGCGACCCCAGTTTAACCTCCGGGGTGCTCACCGTGCAAGCGAGCGCACTGCTTTCAAACAGGAGATGGATGCTTTCCCCATGTGGCCCTGCTGGGTCATTCCCCAGTGAAGCGGCTGTCCCCGGCGGGGGAAGCCCGGGGGTGCCGAGGCTGCTCTATGGGAAATACTGAACAGGGACATGTGGAGCTCCAGCCAGCCCCCTGGCAACCCCACGGTGCTCAGTGGGAAATGGGAGCCCCGCTGTCTCTCAAACGCAACTATCCTGCATTGAGTAAAAACAAAAAAATCCAGGCCCGCACGTGAGGCCTGACTGGAGCTTTCAGCCACAGAGTTGGTGCCCACACGCCCGCCTGCCATGCAGCGCTGCCAACTCACGCCATTTTATCACCTGTCCTGCGGTAGCGGACGTTTGTCTGAAAGCCCCCCGCTCCTGGATGCCTTACTGTGAGGGGAGGCAAAGAGGGGAGGCAGCAATAGACTCAAGTAGCTCAATCTATTGAGTTCAACAAAGAGGACGGTGAAGGGGTGACTTGAGCAGTCGGTAAGTCTCTGTGTGAGGAACCCATATTTGATAAGTGGGCTCTCCAATCCCGAGGAGAAAGGCCTAACATGAACTGACAGCTGGCAGTTGCCGCCTGACAAATTCACACTGGAAATACGGCACACGTTTTTTGACAGTGATGGCCATTAATCATTGGAACCATTTCCGGGGGCTGTGGTAGATTCCCCACCACTGATCATTTTTAAATCAAGATAGGATGTTTGGCTGAAAGATCTGCTGCATTTCTAACAGGAGTTATTTGGGGAATTTCACAGTGGTCCTTCTGGCCTTGGAATCTACAGGGGGGAAAAAACAAAACAAAACTTCTCTAACCCTTACCGCTGCTGGGAGAAGTTTGAAAATGTGACCCAAGAGCAGGATTGAGACTTAAAAACTGGAAGGCAAATAAAAAAATCCAGAATATATTTAAAAAGTCTTATGATTTTGACTCCAGTCTCCTGGTGATTTGGGGGGCGAGAGGAGTTTGACTTATGATTTTTCAACATTTGGGGTGCAGCGAGAATGCCGTGGTTCCTTGCTGTGGTGCCCAGAAGGCACCGCTCAGGGTACGCTCTGGGTCACAACAGTCCTGCGAACTTTCCTCTGACTCCAGTTGGATGCTCCGGCAAGAGTTCAGTCATGCTTTCCCTCAGCCGTTTTCTTTTCTAAACATGAGTGCTTTGAAAGGGAAAAGCTTGTTGCCAGCATGTCTGACTCCTTCGCCCTGGCAACATCCGACCATCCATGTTATCAGGCCTTGCTGTAACCTATCAACAGACTTCGTTAAACATGGAACTGTTTATCGGCGGGAAGCTGTATTAATTGAACAGGGGGACAAAGAACTGGCCGGCACCAGGCAAATCTCTCACTGGCATGGGAAAGGGACAGTGGGCCTATGTTTAACAATGGGCTACAACAAAAGAAAGTCACTTAGTACTAGGCTAGTCGCACACCCACACACACACCCTGTCTTCAGTATTTTCCTTAATAACTGACAATGGTCACAACTCTGCCTGCTGTATTATTCCTTTACACAGGGCTTAAATTCTCAGAGCCCCCTGTCTCCCTCCCCCTATTCTCCATGGGAGCGCCAGAGCTTGGGACTTTAGCCCCATGGGGTGTGCCCAGGCCTGGGGAGAGTAGGGGAATGCCAAGTCTTCAGACCCACAGGACTGCCTGGGCTTGGGGCATTAGCAAGGCAAGTGTGGGGGGGAGGGGGCATTGGGGTTTTAGCCCCAAGGGGTAAAATATTTACCAGAGCTCTGCTCCAGACAGCTTCAGCTGAATTTAAGCCCTGCCTTTATGGTTCTCCCAGTAATGCGGAAAGGTGCCTGGAGCAGAAACAATCTGGTAGCCGGGGAGCTGGAACTTGGGAGCGTGCCAGAGCCAAAAGCATAGTCCGGTGGCCAGGGCTGGCAGCAGGATTGGTGCCCATGAGGGGAGCATGGGAGCTGAGGCCAGCAGCTTGGGGGAGGGCTGGCTGGGAGGTTGGCAGCCCCCCAGGAGAGTCCAAAGGCCGGCAGCAAAGGGGCCAAAATTAACTTCCCCTGGTCCAGCAAACCCCCTCATTTGGGACTGGTCTAGTCCTGAAGTGCCGGACCAGGGAGGTCCAACCTGTATAACTTTGGGGCAGGAGTTCTCACTACAGCTTCTCTCTGTGACTCCCTTTTTAGCAACAGAATGAGCTTACAGTCCCTTGTGATCTAGAGATGCAAATTCACAGCCAAAGCGAGCACATGCAACTCCACACTAGACAAAGCAGGTGTAACTTCAGCTCTGAAACTGGCCCATTGTACTTACGGGGTAGATTACTTTGGGGGGTTGCCTTTTTGGGGTTGCATTGCTCTTTATTTGTTAAGTGCCATCACTGTGCTTGGCTCTGCACAAACCAGAAAATGAAAGCCACCCCAATTTAGACTGACTTACGTTTGTTTCTACTGTGTGTTAATCATTGTTGTTCATTGCACAGGGTGTTCCTGTTCCCAGTCTCTGACTGGGAACTCGATGAGTGAATCCTAGAATCATAGAACACTAGAACTGGAAGGGACCTCAAGAGGTCATCAAGTCCAGTCCCCTGCCCTCGTGGCAGGACCCAGTACTGTCTAGACCATCCTTAATAGACATTTATCTAACCTGCTCTTAAATATCTCCAGAGATGGAGATTCCACAACCTCTCTGGGCAATTTATTCCAGTGTTTAACTATCCTGACAGTTAGGAAGTTTTTCCTAATGTCCAACCTAAACCTCCCTCACTGCAATTTAAGCCCATTGCTTCTTGTCCTATCATCAGAGGTCAAGGAGAACAATTTTTCTCTCTCCTCCTTGGAACATCCTTTTGGGTACTTGAAAACTGCTATCCTGTCCCCTCTCAGTCTTTTCTTTTCTAAACTAAACAAACCCAATTCTTTCAGTCTTCCCTCATAGCTCATGTTTTCTAAACCTTTAATCATTTTAGTCACTTTTCTCTGGACCTTCTCCAATTTCTCCACATCTTTCTTGAAATGTGGTGCCCAGAACTGGACACAATACTCCAACTGAGACCTAATCAGCGCAGAGTAGAGCAGAATAATGACTTCTCATGTCTTGCTCACAACACTCCTGTTAATGCATCCCAGAATCATGTTTGCTTTTTTTTGCAATAGTGTCACATTCTTGACTCATATTTAGCTTGTGGTCCACTATGACCCCTAGATCCCTTTCTGCCGTACTCCTTCCTAGAGAGTTGCTTCCCATTCTGTATGTGTGGAACTGATTGTTCCTTCCTAAGTGGAGTACTTTGCATTTGTCCTTATTAAACTTCATCCTGTTTACCTCAGACCATTTCTCTAGTTTGCCCAGATCATTTTGAATTTTGACCCTGTCCTCCAAAGCACTTGCAACCCCTCCCAGATTTGTATCATCTGCAAACTTAACAACTGTACTCTCTATGCTGTCATCTAAATCATTAATGAAGATATTGAACAGAACCGGTCCCAAAACAGACCCCTGTGGAGCACCACTTGTTGTGCCCTTCCAGCATAATTGTGAATCATTAATAACTACTTTCTGACAACAGTTATCCAGCCAGTTATGCACCCACCTTATAGTAGGTTGTATTTCCCTAGTTTATTGATAAGAAGATCATGTGAGACCATATCAAATGCCTTACTAAAGTCTAGGTATATCATGTCCACTGCTTCTCCCTTATCCACAAGGCTTGTTATCCTATCAAAGAAAGCTATCCAATTGGTTTGACATGATTTGTTCTTTACAAATCCATGCTGGCTGTTACCTATCACCTTATTATCTTCCAGGTGTTTGCAGACTAGTTCCTTAATTATTTGCTCCATTATCTTTCCTGGCACAGAAGTGAAGCTTGGATGGAAAAGACTAGAGGGAATATTGCCTGTGATCTTCTCCCCACAGCCAGCGTGCCTCGGCTGAATACCTCATTCAGATATTTCCTTTAAATTCTACCTGAATCACACTGCGGATCTTTTAATAAAAGCCTCTTATCCCATTAAAATGGTTCCCCTTGAGAGGAACGAGGCAGGCTGAAAGAAGGAAGTGGCAAGAGCCATCTCCTTCTGACCGCACAATTAGGAGGAAGTCAGTAAGGAATGGGGACAGGAAAAATCTGAGAGGCCTTTCATTGACCAATCTATTTTTAAAAAATAAACTTCCCTTGGTGGGTTTACTGTTTCGATGAGAACAACAGTCGGTGCCGTTGTTTACGGTCCCAAACCTCATCACACTACCTCAGGGTGGTGGCCAATCTTACTGTAGGCAGTTATCTCGCTGAGCAAAGTCTGCCATGATGTCTCCATAAGTTCGGTTCTAATGTGTGCAAGTCCCACAGGAAATAGTCATTTAACTACCAACGAGGTATTTGTCCCTGCTCTGGGTAAGTGTCTCAGTCCAATGAATCCCCAAAACGTTTTGGGTCACAGTTGAAGCTGATATGGAACAAGAGTTACACAACATTGCAATCACTGATGGGTGGAGAGGAGGAAGGTGATCTGCGTTTACAGCAGCTTAGACATCTTCAGGCCACTTTACATATCACCGGTGGGGTTAGCTCTTCGTTTGTCAGCTCCACCCATAAATTCATTCATGATCATCCTACAGGTTGCAACTCTATAAACTGGAACTCTCTGGTCCGGCAACATCCGGGGTCCTGTACCAGAGTGCCTCAGCACACTGTGAGGGTTGGGGGGGGGTCGGGAGTCCAGCGTGATGCAGGGGGGGTGGCGCATGGCTCAGCTGGGCTGTGGGGAAAGGGGAGCCAGGAGCTGGGAAGCTGGGCGTGCTGCTCAGTTGGGCTGTGGTGGAGGGCCAGGAGCTGGCACAGGGCTCCACTAGGCTGTGCAGGAAGCCAAGTGCAAAACCTAGCTGGGCTGCCTGGGGGAGAAACCCCGGGGGGGAGGGGGGATATGAGGCAGAGCAAGGGGTGGGGTCAGCGGCAGCAGGGAGGCCAGAAATGACTACTCCTGGTTCAGCAAAATCCCACATCTGGGACCAGGATGCCGGACCAAGTGGGTTCAACCTGCACCAGTTCAGAAGTGCCTTTTCTGCTAATATTAACCCAGGATCTCTCTCCTCCTTATAGCTGCCCTAAGCTACACATCTGGAGTGCTGCGTCCAATTCTAGGCCCCCCACTACAGAAAGGATGCGGGTGTACTGGAGAGAGTCCAGCGGAGGGCAACCAAAATGATTGAGGGGGGCTGGAGCACATGACCTACGAGGAGAGCCTGAGGGATTTGAGCTTGTTCAAGCTACAGAAGAGAAGAGTGAGGGGGGATTTGAGAGCAGCCTTCAACTCCCTGAAGGGGGGTTCCAAAGAGGATGGAGAGAGGCTGTTCTCAGTGGTGGCAGATGACAGAACAAGGAGCAATGGTCTCAAGTTGCAGTGCGGGAGGTCTAGGTTGGAGATTAGGAAAAACTATTTCACTAACTCGGCCTCTACGTTCCTCTCACACTGAGGGGACTCCCCAGGACAGGAGGACAGTTACATCTGACATCTCGCCACTCCACTCTGGCCAGAGAGAAGCAGGTGTGAGGATTTCTGTGCCATGGGGTGGGACAAAAATGACAGTGGGCTGAGTTGAGGTTGCCTCTTATGGATTTGCACGCTGTTGAGTTTGTCTGCACAGCATCCGATCCAAAAGGCCCTTGGAACTCATCCAGCAACCCAACCCCAACTGCGCAAAAAGCAAAAAATAAAATCAGGCCTCAAAAAATCATGAGACCTGCTTTCAAATCATGAGCTTTTTATTTAAAAAAAAATGTGGGGGATCAGTTTATTTGTCCTCTGGATTTTGAGCCTTCAACTTACCCTCAAGTTATATTTTCAAGCTTTTCGTTGATATAATGAAGGTTAGAAACCCAGTGTTGCCAATGCTCTTGATTTTATCACAAGTCTCGGAGACTGCATGAGAATCTCTGTTTTCCTTTAGCAAAGAATTTAAGTTCCTAGCTCTCATGAAAAGTTTGTCTGCAAAGTGCCTAGAATCTGTTGGCCTATGGCTGAGAAATAGGGACCTGATGTTCCCTCTAAACTTTCCCATCCATGTGCAGATTTTTTCCATCTATGTGTGGAATAAATTTTCTTATATGCACTGAGACATGTGTGAATGTGCACCACCAACTGAAACACAAAACATAGCTATGGGCTCTCTGCTAATCAGTTGGGAGGCATTAGAATCTCTCCTGAGTAGCCGCACAAGAGCACAGCTTATAGGGAACACTAGGCGTCATCTTGAAAATCCTCTAAGGGCAGAATTCCCAGTGACCGACTGCGGGATTGTCATGCCCAGGGATTTTGTAGGATTAGGCCCTAGATTACTTTAAAACCAAAACCAAAATAAACAAGCAAAAATACTATTAAGATGGGAGAAAAGAAAGCTCAAACGGGGGAAATAATTTTTAAGAGATTACCTGAAGTGCAGGAAGTTTCAAGAAGATGAGATTGTGAGACGAGATGAGAGCAACATCTGGGAAGCACAGACATCTGTATATCCTGTATAAACCATGTAAGGATGAAGATAGAGAATAGACACGCTGCTATTAAATATCCCCCACAATACCATTTTGCCCGATGATTCCAATGGAAATTGATGCTATCTGAGGATCTGAGCCATTGTTCTGCCGATCCTGTTCCTTGCTTAAATCCACCAGCATCTGAATAATCATTGAATAGACCCAAAACAATCAACATCTGGTTCTACTAAGCAGGGCCTATGGTTGTACTTTAGCTATGTTTGCTCCAAACTAAACCCTTAGCTAAACATTTTCTGAAGGGGATTTTAATAGTAGTGCTGGTATAGTTAAGTGGCTGCCTGTGCTTGTTTTTATTACAGATCCCAGTTCTCAAGGGTTTAACTTGCCCTCACACATTGGCTCTGGGCTAAAACTGGTGCACAAAGCACCGTATAAGCACAGGAGAGATTTCTGTAGCTGTAACAAGTTTTTACAAAGTGATCGCTTTGGTCGTTTGAAATGGACCACAATGCAAACTAGTCTTGCATAACTGCAGACTAAAACACCCAGATCATTCATGTGGTAGATTGGTATTACTTCAACAACAGCGGCAAGCCACTCACGTACATGAGAGATTTTGTTGCAGGTCTATTCGTGCCGTCAATACCAACGGGGATCACAGACTTACGGTAAGCCCATGGGGCCTCTTCTTGTTTTGTCACCTGTGTGTCAAATGGGGTGTGGGTTTTGTTCAGTTCACAGGAGTTTGGGGAAAAAAAACCACGTGTGGACATCGGCACCGACTCCGTGGGTGCTTCGGGACTGTAGCATGAGTGAAAAAATACCAGTGGGTGCTTAGCACCCACCAGCAGCCAAACGCCCTCATTTCTCCCCAGTGCTTCCTGCCTGCCAGCAGCTCCTTCCCAGCCCCTCCCCAGTTCCACCGCACGCAGGAGGCACTGCGATGGGACATGCTCCGGGAACATAAGAACGGCCATACTGGGTCAGACCAAAGGTCCATCTAGCCCAGTGTCCTGTCTGCCGACACTGGCCATGGCCAATGCCAGGTGCTTCAGAGGGAATGAACAGAACAGGCAATCATCAAGTGATCCTTCCCCTGTCATCCATTCCCAGCTTGTGACAAACAGAGGCTTGGCACACCATTCCTACCATCCTGGCTAATAGACACTGATGGACCCAACCTCCATGAATGTATCTAGTCCTTTTATGAACCGTGTTAAGTCCTGATCTTTACAACATCCTCTGGCAAGGAGTTCCACAAGTTGACTGTGTGTTGTGTGAAGAAATACTTCCTTGTGTTTGTTTTAAACCTGCTACCTACTAATTTCATTTGGTGACCCCCCCCTAGTTCTTGTGTTGTGGGAGCAAGTAAATAACTTTTCCTTATTCACTTTCTCCACACCACTCGTGATTTTATAGACTTCTTTCATATCCCCCCTCCCCCCTTAGTCTCCTCTTTTCTAAGCTGAAAAGTCCCAGTCTTAGGGACTGAGAAGGCCTTTATGAAAGATTGGCGTGGAGCATTTGTGATTCCCAGAACAAATAAGTGCAGACCATCATCGATTTGGGATCTTCTCAAATCGAGCCTGTGCACTTCACACTAAAGGTTTAGCAGGTCAATTTCCATAGAGGAAGAACATTTTAGAAAAAGCAGCAGCTAATGGGTCTATTTCTCATTTCAAATATAAGGCCTCTTTTTGGTGCTGTAACACCAGATAGAGACTTTAATCGAAATGAGAAGCAGGCCCATAACCCATTATTTTGCTTCAGTAGAAGGAGTTACAGTCTCATCACTTTAAAATGAAGTTTACAGATAGGAGGTGACTTAATTTTAACCTCTATATCCTGTCAGGGGAAGAATTATGTGCCCAATCTTCTTCCTTCCCCCTTGAAGGTCAGCATTTTGCAGGCTCTTCTCTGGGCCTTGCTATCTGGCTGTTTTCTGATGAGTTGGGCAGTCCAGGAGTAGGCCTGGGGGGTGACATTGGATGGGGAGGGTTCAGCTGTTACAACGAGATAAAGTCTCTTTTACTTGATAAATATAAAGACGCTGTAGATGAACAAAAATGAAGCACACGCCACAGAGGATTTTAAAGCTTCCAGAAATATTCCCTCAGTCCTTGCCAAAGTTAATATAGGCAGAGTTTCCATGGAAAGCATCATTGTGCATGGGAGGGAAGGAGGCTGCACCACTGGAAGGGCACAAATAGCTAGTCCCTCTCTCCCCCCTGCCCCTCTTACACATGCTTGGCCACTGGGTAACAAATGGCCTTTTTTACGTTTCTACCCCTTACCCCCAGGGTGACAACACTGGACCAAAATCACACCAGCAACACACTAGTATCAAATGGCGTCCTGAATTTACAAGAAGCCCCCTTAAGAGAATGTGAAGGTTCTTTACATCAAACCCTGACATCACAGGTTATTCATTTTGGAGAGCTTTCTAAGCCCTGCTCTCCCCCTTCCCCAGAACAAAATATAACAGCTACTGTAGTTAGTAGGTGGAAACTCGCAGAGGAGATGTGACTACAAACATACCCATTACTGCATGCTTCTTGGGAGAGCTGGAAAACAACCTTCTTTTCTAGGCTGCTGCCTTCCAACTAATTATCCCCAACACTTTGACTTGTAAACACCTGACCTAATTCTTTCCATAAGCATTGGCACTTTCTAAAAACAAAAATGCTTCAAAAGTGTCTTTATGATGCATCGCACCGGGCTACCTTATAAATGCGGCATTAGCCGGCCCAGCATTACTGTGCAAGGGAAGTCAGCAAGAGACACTTAATTACAGAATATTCATTATTAGCAATGAGCAAAATAACAAGGATCTAATCAGCGGTTCTCCAGCCTTTCTAAGCACAAGGTCACTTTTTGAATTTAAGTCAATCCAGGATCTACCTCACACCCAAACACCTTTGCCCCACCTCCTTCCCTGCCCCTTCTTCAAGGCCCTGCCCTACCCTACTCACTCTGTGGAGAGAGGGGACAGGGGAACAGGGACACCCTGATACCTTGACAGCAGCACCCCTCTCTTTAGCCTCCCACAGGGGCTCCTCCAAGGCAGAGGGCATGAGCACCATGGGGGAGGGACAACTGAAATGCCCAAACTCGATAGCCTCTGGGTCAAACCAGTCAGGATCACTGTCAGAGGCTCCAGGAGCTACCAGTAGATCCAGATCTCCTGATTGGTGACCCCTGGTCTAAGTCCTCAACTCCTTGGTTTTCTCTCAGCCAAAACATTGCCTGAAAGTCAATGGCAGTTTTGCCTGGATGTGAGGAAAGTACAGACCTCACGACGCACCCTGAGAATACTGTGCACTTACCGAATTCACTTGAGGATCACAATGTCCTCTCCAGACACGTGTTAATTAAACCCTACGACACACTGAATGCTGAAGCACACAAATGCTCCTTGCCTCTAAAGATCAGGTCACTTATTTAGGTGCCTTGCAGTAGGAACTCGCGTATGAAAATGTTAAGATGACACCATTCAACGTCGTCAGCTAGACGTGACGCTGGGGAAAGAACCCAGGTCTTCGCGGATTCCTGCTCCCTGGCTTTGTCCTCTATTTTATGGTGCCCTCCCCCCCCACAAAAAAGCAGAGCTGAGCTTTGCAAAGCCCTGGCCATTTTGGATTTGAGCAACCAAACCCCAGCTGGAGTGGTTGGGCTACCCCTATTAGCTAACAGGCCCAGACACAGGCGGAAGCCATTTTGGAGAGGCAGAGACACACAAGCAGGTGGTGGGAGCCACAGAAGAGAAGGAAGTCAGGCAAGCACAGTAACCATGGTGAGCAGCCAGAGCCGGCCCAAGCTACAGGCTGACCAGGCTACTGCCCGGGGGCGCCCCATTGTAGGGGGTGCCGCGCGGGGCTGCCAAGCTGGGCGGGGGCAGCGCCGCACATGCTCCGCACACCCGGGGCGGTGCCACGCATGCGCTGGGCACCCGGGGGCGGGGGCGCGCACGCGCTGGGCGCCCAGGGGGCGCCGCGCACCCGGGGGCGGGGCCGCGCATGCATCGCACTCCCAGGGGCGGCGCCGCGCTCCCCCGGGGCCTGGGGTGCACGAATGGCTCGGGCCGGCCCTGTGAGCAGCCAGGCAGGTGCCATTTATTTAGCAGCTGCGGCTCTGCCAACCTGTCTAGGGAAGGTGCTAGAAGGGTGCTGGCCGTGCACAGTAGAGAAATGGGGTCCCGACTGGAGGAAAGGAGTTAAGAGGCTTGCCTGGGGAAGGGGCTGCAGAAAAGAAAGGATTGGAGCATCCCGGGAAGCTCCGTTAACCTTTGGTCTCTGAGCGATTCCTGAGCAGTCACCTCAGAAGTGTGTCAAAGCCACAGAGTTGTTAAGATTACGAACACTGGGATATGGAGAGAGGGAGAAAAGTTCGTCGGGCATGTCTGCAGTGAGACCCGTCACTTAACCTAACTCCTCCTTCCTTTTCACACAAATCTCTCAGACCTAAGGTCCTAGTACCCCCCTGGCCTGAAGGCTTCAATCAAGCCTCAGTCAAACCAGTACATGGGGTTCGAGCACTTTTGTTCTGCAGTGTAGACACAGACTCCCAACTCTGACTCAGGTCCTCGGTGTCTGCCAAAAGTATCCCTCAGTCTTAGGGGACAACTTCTTTTCTCCTCTGTCTCCAAGAATCTCCGGAAAGACAATGTGGATGAGGAAATACCTTTTACTGCTTCAGCTTCTGTCGGTGGGAAAGCCACGCGTCTGAGTACACAGAGCTCTTCTTCAAGACACGGCTACGATTACAACCCAGGAGTCTCCGGGGAACTAGAAGCAGTGCTGGAAGTGAATTAAGTGGCTCTGGGCTGAGCATCAGGAAACGAGGGACCAGAAGCTCAGCTCAGGTAAATCACCAACATCATGCCTGTTTTATGAGGCATTTGACTGGGGGCTGGGCTCCGTGCTTAGCACAGTCAATGGTGGTACATGATGCCATGGTCAGATGAGATGGCATCCTGCTGGCTCCACAATCCAGCATGGGACTGACGGGAGCCAGCAGCAGGTGAAAAAGTGATTGTACGGTTGAAACCGGTCCCAGAGGAGGCTTTGAAGCAGGAGCAGCAGCAGCACATCCTGGGACGGAATCCGGAGTTTTTTGATGCTCACACTGAGGCCACATCTATACTTACGGACTGGAGATCGATTGTCTGGTGCTCGATTTAGCAGGTCTAGTAAAGACCCACTAAATCAAATGCTGAGGGTGGCCCCCAGTCAGTGCCAATACTCCTTGCAGTCGTGAGGAGTAAGGGAAGCTGACAGGAGCATTTACTCCTATCGGCCTCCCACTGTGAAGACAGTGTCAAGCTCTGGTTAACATATGTCACTTCCAGCTACATTATTTACACAGCTGGAGTTGCATATCTTAAGCCAACCTTCCGGGTCTAGTATATACCTGGCCTCAGGAACAGACTGTCACAGCTTCCTCTTATCCTAACTTAAAGCAAAGGCAGGGTTTGGTTGTGCCAGGACAATGGGATGTGCTCAGAATTCAATTGTTTCTCATAAAATGGAAAGGGAGGGGTCTGGTAGGAGGGAGTTAGAGAGTGGAATGACCATAGGGGGCAGCAGCTGACACTCCAGTCTGCCCTGGGAAGGGGCTGCCAGCCCTGGGGAGTGCCAGCAGGCGGCTTGAATGATCTCCTTCTCCCTGCACCCTAGCTGGCAAAGCTAACAGCTGGGATGCATGGTTCCCCACCCCCATCCCCTGGTCAGCCCCAGGGAGAAGACAGCAACCAGGGTGCACGGCCCCAGGCTGGACTGGGACAACGCCGGGTAAGTCTTCTAGCTGGCTATCATTTTTAAGGCATGTGTTAATTCTTTAAACCCTTTTTCCCCCTCAGTGGAAAGATATTTTAAAAGCCAATGCGCTGAAGTGCTGTCACTGGTACCATGGATGAATCTCAGAAGATCATTGCATTTTCTAAATGCAGAGTATAGACAGACCTGAGATATTCCGCATTTTGGCATGCAATCAGCTGGTGCCCAGCACCAAGAGTAAGAGAATGGCACGTTGCTTAAAAATCAAACTCAAATTAAAAGTCAAGTGGCATGTAAATGTTATGGGATCGGCTTTCTCATGGATTTTAGCATCTGTCTGAGCCTGGTTTCCACTAACTCTTCTGAGCTACCTTTGGATAGCTCCTCATTGGGGAGGCTGAGAAGCCTGCTCAGACTGGGGTCAAGGAAGATGTGGATACTGTTTAGCTCATAAGCATGGCTTTGCTACAGGTGGAGTTGGATTGGGCTCTTGATCTGTAGAGCCCTGTGCAGATACAAAATTAGCATCCGCATCTGCAAAAATGACCTGTGTGGCTATAAAGCAGATATCCTCAAATTTGCAGGGGTTCTAGATACAAAATGTGTATCCACATCAGTGTCTCTTTTCATATGAAACTATAAGAACATCAGAATGGCCATATTAAAGTCCATCTAGCCCAGTAATCTCTATCTGTGACATATGCTTCAGAGAGAACGAACACACCAGGGCAATTGTGAGTGCGCCATCCCCTGTCATCATGTCCCAGCTTTTGGGCGTTGGCGGTTTAGGGACACCAGGTGCATTGGTTTGCCCACTAGCTATCTTGGCTAATAGCCATTGATGTTCCCCTCCTCCAGAACTGCAAAACTATTTTTTGTTCAGCCCACTTGTACGTTTGGCCTTTAGAACATCCCCTGGCAATGAAGTTCACAGCTTGACTGTGCATTGTGTGAAGGGCACTTTGTTATGTCTGTTTTAAACCTTCTGCCTATTAATTTCATCAGGTTGTTGTGTTACATGAAAGGGCAAATAACATTTCCCTATTCACCGTCTCCATACCATTGAGGATTTTAGACACCTTTGTTGTCTCCTCCATCCCCCAGAGTCATCTCTTTTCTACCCCAAATACTCCTAGTGGTTTTAATCTTCTCTCATATGGAAGCTGATCCATACCCCTAATAATTTTTGTTACCTTTTTCTGCACCATTTGTAATTTTAATTTATCTTTTTTGAGATGGGGTGAACACAATTGCACACAGTATTCAAAGTATGGGCATATATATGGATTGATCTAATGGCATTATGACTTTTTTGTCTTATTATCCATCCCTTTACTAACATTGTGTTCACTTTTTTGACTGAGGCTGCAAAGTGAGCAGATTTTATCCATAATGACTCCAAGATCCCTTTCTTGGGTAGTAGCAGTTAATTAGACCCCATCCTTTTATATATATAACAGGGATTATTTCTTCTAATGTGCTTTATTTTACACTTTTCAACATTGAATTTCATCTGCCATCTTGTCAATCAGTCACAGTTTTGTGCGGTCCCTTTGTAACTCTTTGCAACCAGCTTTGGACTTAATGATCTGGAGCAATTTTGTATCTTCTACAAATTTTCCACCTCATTGTTTATCCCTTTTCCAGAAAATACATGAATATGTTGCAGACCCTGCTATTCACCTTTCTCCATTTTGAAAACTGACCATTTATTTCTACCATTTGTTTTCTATCTTTAAACTAATCACTGATCCATGCAAGGACGTTCCCTCTTATCCCAAAACTGCTTACTTTGCTTAAGAACCTTTGGTGAGACACCTTATCAATGAAAGTCCAAGTGTGCTATATCAGCTAGGTCACTCTTGTCCACATGCTTCTTCACACCCTCAAAAAACGTGAATAGATTGGTGAGGCATAATTTCTTTTTACACAAGCTCAGTTGTCTCTTCTCCAACATATCGTGTTTATCTAGGCGTCTGATAATTGCATTCTCTACTGTAGTTTCAACCAGTTTGCCTGGTACTGAAGATAAGCTTATTTTCCTCTAATAGCCAAGACTGTCTCTGAACCGTTTTTTAAAATTGACTTTCTATTAGTCATTCATCTGGCAAAGGGGCTGATTTAAGTGATATGTAACCTATCACACTTAGCAGAGCTGCAATTTCACATTTGAGTTCCTTCAGAACTCTTGGGTGAACATCACTTAAGCTATGTCTAAACTGCATTCCTTTTTCGAAAGAGGAATGTAAATGAGGTCGATCGAAAATTCAAATGAAGCGCGGATTTACAAATCTCGCGCTTCATTTGCATGATCACATGAGAGCGCTTTTTCTGAAAAAGGGTTTTTTCGAAAAAGAAACTGCAGTCTAGATGGGGTTCTTTGGAAAAAAAAACCCTTTTCGAAAGAACCCGTAGTCCTCATTTTTTCAGGAGTATGGGTTCTTTTGAAAAAGGGAGGTTTTTTCGAAAGAACCCCGTCTAGACTGCAGTTCCTTTTTCGAAAAACCCTTTTTCGAAAAAGTGGTCTCGTGCGATTATGCAAATGAAGCATGAGATTTGTAAATCCAAGCTTCATTTGAATTTTCGATCAGCTTCATCTACATTCCTCTTCTGAAAGAGGAATGTAGTTTAGATGTGCCCTTAGTCCTGATCACTTATTTCTGTTTATTTTAGTAATCTGTTCCAAACGTTTTCTGTTGACATCTCAGTCTGGGACAGTTATTCAAATGTCACCAAAACAGAATGGCTCAGCTGTGGGGCTCTCCCCCACATCCTTGGTTGTGAAGAACAATGCAAAGAATTCATTTAGCTCCTCTGCAACGGTCTCTTCTTCCCGGAGTGCTCCTTTAGCACATCAATTTTCCAGGAGTTCCACAGATTGCTTGGCAGGATTCCTGGTTCTGAATTACTTTAAAAGGTTTTTGTATCCTTAGCTAGTTGCTCTTCAAATTCCTTTTTGGCCTGACTAATTGTGCTTTTACACTTGACTTGTCCGAGTTTACACTCCTTTCTATTTTCCTCAGTTTAACTTCCAGTTTTTAAAAGATGCCTTTGTGCCCCCTCACTGCCTCTTTTACTCTGCTGTTTAGACAGGATTACTTTTTGTGACCTTCTTATTGTTTTCATTTATTTGAGGCATACTTTTGATTTGAGCCTCTATTATTGTGTTTTTCAATGTTCTCCATGCAGTTTGCAGGCATTTCATCCGTGTGACTGTTCTTTTTCATTTCTGTTTAACAAGACCCCTCATTTTTGTGTAGTTCCCCTTTTTAACGTGAAATGCTACTGTGATGGATTTCTCTGTTATTTCTCCCCCATGAGGATGTTACACTTCATTATATTATGGGCATGTCTACACTAGGGAGTTATTTCTAAATAACTCCTGCTTGGGAAAAGGAATTAGCTTATTTTGAAATAGTTATTTCGGGAGTTATTTTGAAATAATTCCCCAGTGTAGACATGTCCTAAGGTGGCTATTACTGACCATGTGACTCTTGCCTCTTCCCTTGTGTGTACCAGGACAAGCTGCTCCACCTGACCTGGGCAGGGGGCCTGGGACACAGGCAGGGGGCTGCCTGCCTTTGTCTCCACCTCAGGTGGGGACCCTCACACGCCCACACACTCTAGTGGCCTGGCCCCGGGCTGGGCCTAATGCCCCCACCCTCTGCTGCCTGCCTGCCTCTCTAGGGCTTGGGCTGGGGTCATCCTGCCTGCCCCCTGCCCCCACCCAGGCACTCCAGGGCTCATGGTGGGGACCCCTGGGCTCCAGTGGGGGAAGGGCAGGACCCCAGGAAGAAGGGGGTGGGCCAGCCATGGGATAGCTTCCCAGAGCCCTGGTTTCACCCACCACCCATGCTTTCATGGCTATGATGGAGAGTCCCACCCTCCAGCCTAGCAGCCTTTGTGCCATTAAAAAGGATGAAGGACTCAGGGAAGGTGAACTTCAAGCTGGGTAGGAGAGAAACAATGGCACAGTTGGGACCCTCCTTCCAGCGGCTGCCACAGTATTCCCTCACACCGAGGATGCTGGGAAGGGAACTCTGGCGATGAGGAAGAGCAAGGTACTACAGGGGGATTCAATTATTGGAAATATAGACAGCTGGGTGCGTGACGACGCGCAGAAGCGACCGGCAAACAGCCGGCCAGGTGCGAAGGTGGCAGATCTTACGACACATCTCAATAGGCTTATGTGCAATGCTGGGAGCAAGCTGGAGGTCATGGTCTATGCAAGTGCCAATGAAACAGGGAAAGGTAGGAGAGATGTCCTGGAGGCCAAAGTTGGGACAGGAGGTAAAAAAAAGATGATAGAATCCAGGCTCCTCGCAGAAGCATTTGTTGAAATGCTTCCATTCCCAACCCGGGGGCAGCAAGACAAGAAGAATTCCAGGATCTCAATGTGAGTAGGAGGTAATGGTATAAGAAGGAGGGCTTTAAGTTGATTAGAAACTGGGGAACCTTTTAGGAAAGGAGGAGCTTATACAAGGAATGTATTCATGGTTTTCAGTTAACGTACAGATGCCTAAACATACAGACACTTGGCTTTGCTTAGCTTCTCCCGCTCTCTGTTGAATCTCCTGTCTGTGGAGAAGGGACATATGGTGGCTAGGGTTGCCAGGTGTCCAGTATTTGTGGCCTCTGTCCAGTAAGAAAAAAAACAGAAAATACTGGACATGTAAAACTTCCCCTGCCGCATCTGGTGGGGGGGAGTATGTGGATTTAAAGGCACAGTGACTTTTTTTTTTTTGCTCAACAAGTCCAGTCTCCCGTTTTTTTGTTTTGGTTTTTTTTTTTCTCAATCCCGTCATGTTCGGGACTTTTTGTGAAAGTATCTGGCAACCCTAATGGTGGCTGCTTGCAAATGACTCCTTTCCCCCAAGAAACCAGGTGTTTACAACTCTCAAACTGTCCACTTTCCAGCCACTGAGCAGCTGCTTCCAAATCTGCCTCCCCAGACATGTGGATTGTGGACACTGCCTGGTGGGGATGGCTTGAATCAGCCCTCTAAGGAATCCCTACAGCCCCTGTCTCTTCCTTAAAGTAAATAACAGAAACACTGAGTCAGCAGCCCTATAAAAACCTCTTTCCGTGCATCTCTCAGGTATCATTAAAAAAGGGCACTTTCTTTTTTCACACTAAGCCCCCTGCAATAGATGTGCTAGACCGAGGTGGCGTGTATTTATAAATTCAAGTTTATGATGAATCACTGGCGGAAATGCATGTCGACTGGAGACAAAAGTCTGCAACTGCTAAACCAAATAGGAAATGCTCTTTCCATCTGCCTCTTCAGTCGGCATCCACTGCCCTTCATCTTTTGATTCTGTTTAGGAGGTGTGTTTATTTTTGTCCACTGTGGTTTACAAAGCCGGACAGGGTATCTGATTATTATATTTTTTCAACAAATGGCACCTCCCACATTTTCAAGCCCCAAATTATTAACCTTGGCAATCACAGCCCTTTCCTGTCTGGAACCATTTGCTCTCTTCAGGAAAAGCAAAGCAAAATGCACAGGGGCTGGGAAAATCCATTTGAATTAAAACTGTATAAAAATAAGGATTGGCATGGAGCTATCCAGAAGCATCAAGCTTTATGCCCTTAGCCATCATTCATAAGATTTAAAATTCATTACCAAAATTAATTGATCAACAAAAAAATAATAACCCCGAGTTCCATTTAGAGCTCAATGCTAAGTCTTCAGCTGACTATGTCTGATGCTGGATGCCACCCTAACTCATTTCATTTGTTTTTCCAGAGATTGTCCCTCTCTCAAAACAGAACACCACAAAGCAACAACGAACAATAACGGACGTGGAGCAAGTGCACTTACACACAGGTTTTCATGTATGGAGCATCAACTACCCGGCCCTGGTAGGCACAGCTCATTATCTGCTTTAAAAGAGGCAAAAACTGGTTAAGAAAGACTCTTGATGATTTCCATGAGAATTGAATCAGGCCCTAACTCAGTCACCTGAGGTCACTCAATGAGGCAGAAGCACACCAAGATATGACACCCCTCTGGTAAGATTGCATGTAGAAGACACAGGCACCGTTTCGGGTTTCAAACCCATTTTACACTCATGTGGCTCCCATGGATTTAGACTGGAGCTGCACTAATATAAGATCAGAATTGGGCCCATCCTTCGGAAGCCTCCCTTTTCTCTGACGGCCTGGGAAAATTTCACTTTGGAAACATCTGCACATTTGGTAATTGATCAAAACTACGTATTTGTATTCAGAAACATGGCAGGGACGTTCTCTTCATGAGACTGGAAAATCTTTCCAGCTCCACTGGCGAAGGTATTCGCACTGCCAGAGTTTTTCTGAGGTTTCATAGAATGTGCAATGTGTGCAAAATGCAGGCTTTCACAGTAAGCAAAATACAGTAATTTGGAATCTAAGCAACAAAAATAGACGCATGCAAAAACACAGAAACAAAGACCAGGAGAATGACATTCTGTGACAGTTTTATCCATTTCAAACAGCTGATCGAAAAAGTGCCTCAAGACCTATTATCAGCGGCAACAATTGTATCTCACACATACAGTACAAGGAAGTACCGGCTTCATTTGTACTCTCCTTGTGGTAAATTAAGGTATCACAGTGCAATAGAAAGATGACAAGCTGCTAGATCAATTCCAGAGACCAAGCCAAAGACTGTGTCTTAGGCCAGGTCTACACTAGACCTGGAAGCTCAGCTTAAGGTACACAGCTATGCAGAATATGTAGCTGGAGTCCGCTTACCTTAAGCCAAGCTTGGCGCCGTCCCCACAGTGGGAGGCCGACAGGACCAAACATTCCCTTCAGCTTCCCTTACTCCTCAAAGGAGAAGGAGTACCAGCCGCTGGCGGGGGCACCCTCTGAGTTCAATTTAGCGAGTCTTAACTAGTCCTGCTAAATCGAACTCCGGAAGATCGATTGTGACAGCAGCGATCTTCCGCAGAGTGAAGACAAGGCCACAGTGGGTTACTGACTCTCCTTATTTCCCTAGGTTGGAGAACGTTTGGAGGCTAGGTTTGTGGGTGTGCAGCAGGTATGGTTCGTACTCATGCAGTCTTCAAACTACAGAACAATCAAGTTAGACAGGACCACCAGGGTCATCTAGTTTAATCCCCTGCCAAGATGCAGGATTTACTGTGTCTAAACCATCCAAACCAGATGGCTATTCTTGGCTCTGCTAAATGCCCTGCCTCCCCCCCTCCGCTCCCTACACCCTGCCAGTGCCAGTCCTCAAATCCTCCTAGCAGGCCAGTGGGCACCCCCCCTGCACATGTCCCAGCCCCACCTGCTGGCTCGCACTCTCCCCGTCCTCCCCCCTCCATGCTTCCCCCAGCCCTGCCTGCCACCCCTGGGTGATTTAAAACTGGCCAGCCCCCACCAGCAGTGCAGCGGGGCTGGAGGGGCTTCTGGATGCTAGTTCCACAACGCCAGCACATCTCTGTAGCCCGGGGGAAAGTGTGTCCATAGGTGCAAGATGTGAAACTGTTAACGCCGTTTGTGAAACTGACTAGATCTCAGTGATGCCAACTCTCCTGATTTGCTCATGAGCTTCCTCTTTTCCTTTTTTTTTTTTTTTTTTTTGAAAACCCCAGCCGTGTCCTCATGCTGAGATCCCTGTCTGCCCCTCGAGTAGCCAAAAGCAAAGCCACTGACCCCTTCCCGCTGGCATCAGAAGCGCGTCAGCACAGGTGGCACCCTGGCCAGCGCAGTTCGTATCACGGCAGAGGCAGCCAACATGCCTTCCCGGACCGAGCAGCGCGCTCCGTGGCTGGGACTATGTGGGTGGTGGGGGCTTGGGTGCTGCTGAGAGCCATGCATGCGGATGAGTCTCTCTCCCCCCCGAGCTAGCAGCCATGCGGGCCTGATTAAATAACTTTTTCAAAATATTTTGCGGGCCAGACTGAGGAAGTGCTCGGTCTGTCGATGGCCCGCAGGCCAGGAGTGTAATGACCCTGCCTTAGGCGCCTGTATCTGGCCTGAAATAGACCTTCGATGGCTCAGCTGAGTGCAGAAAATATTTAGCAGACAGAATGAGCTAGGTTTACCCATCGTCTGTTCCTCTAACCAGCCCAGCACCCCTTGGGAATCATTGGGAGTCTATTGACTTCAGTGGGCACTGGATGAGCCTTTCTATAGCAGGAGAACCCGGGGCCGGTGTCGAAGCAACGTGCACATCCACCCAAAACTCTTCCACGGTTCTCGCCCTGCCCTCTCTTTCTATTGGTTTGCCAGGAGTGCTGTGGGCTCAGAGGCAACATGAAAGACTCCTCCCCCACTAGCTCTGGGCCCAGCCCAATGACGTCATTGGTGCAGGCCGTTAAAGATCAGCTCGTAAAGTCGAACAGCCAATATGCCTCGTTACCCTTGGCCATTGAGAGGTACCCGAATGTCTCCAAACCACACAGGCTCATCTTGAAACAACATCACTTGCCAAAACTAACAAGGGGGTGGGGCAATAGGACTAGTAGAATTGCCCAGAAACTGCTCCAAAAAATTACCACCGTTTTTGGAGCCCAGTTTTGGTGCCATTTTTGCAACATTGAGGGGAGTCTGCTGCTGTTTTCCTTTTTCTTTTTTTTTTTTTTTTTTTACAAAATATGAGATCAGCTTAAGCTGATGGGAAGGAAAACGTCTCTGAAATTCCATGAGTTCTCTCTAATGCAAAGCTAATATTAAATTCCTGATACCTAATATAAATATATCTTGGTTTAAACGCACATACCATGCTGTCTAAAGCTGTGATCCCTGCTTGGTTTATAACACCTTTGTGGCTTTTAGTTTCTCACCCAGACACATCAAAGCAGTAGACATTTAGCCAAGTAAAACTTCATTGTTAGTACTAGCTGGATCCAAGAAAAAGATTTTTGGAAGTTTGAGAATTTTTCACTTCATGGCAATTGTTGATTAATGAACCTCAATGGACTGCCATGTAAAAGAGAACGTTGTTAATAAAATATGCTAAACAATTCAGATGGGGTAAGGAGATACTTTCTTTCAACCTCACTGACATCAGGTGTATGCATAAAAAAGAACAGTGAGAATTAAATGTATTAATTGTAATTCTGGTTTGTTTCCAGTTGCCCTAAGCTATTGCTACTTGTGAAAAACAATGATTGAGAACAAAAGGAGAAATTAAAGAATATCAGCTAGCTGGAAAGTTAACACCTGGGAAATTGAAAAAACAACAAATGGTCTGGTAGCACTTTATGGACTAACATAAGAAGGGCCACACTGGGTCAGACCAAAGGTCCATCTAGCTCAGTATCCTGTCTGCCGACAGTGGCCAGCACCAGGTGCCCCAGAGGGGGTGGACTGAAGACAATGATCAAGCGATTTCTCTCCTGCCATCCTTCTCCAGCCTCTGACAAAACATGTAGATGGTTTTTAGAAACAGCGTGAAGAGAGAAGCAACGTTACCCCTCTCATTTTCTCTCATCTTTCTCCAGTGCTTTTTTAATAACATGTTAGGAAGCAAGGGCAGGGGCATCTTCTGGTTACAGCGTGTAAGCAGGCTGGCTTAGTCCTGGGCCCCTGTAATGGTCCAGCAGTTCCTCTCAACCCCCGGAGCCTGAGGGCAGGGCAGACGGTAATGCAAATGCAGTTCCAGAGTCAGTGCAGCCGAGGCCCTGGTTCAGGGTGGGGCAGCCGAACAAACAGAGTTTCCCAGGCAGAAGCGGATAGGGAGAGACTGCCACCCCGTATGTAAGGTGCCAGGGGGGAACCTGGGCCCTCCCTACTCCACCGCATCCCGGCCCAGGGTCCTCGCAGTGGCAGCTTTGGCGGCCACTGGGGTCAGCGGGGATTCGATCAACAACTCATCAACACACTTTAAAGGGCTATTAGAGCAGCCTGACAATCGTCGTCTTCCCCTGGGCTATTTCCTAATTCTCCCTCCCCATCTACTTGGCTCCCGGTCGTCTGTTGGTTCTCGGGGTCCTGGTAGCCTGCACCCTGGGGTAGAGTAAAGAAGGTCTCCTCTTCGGAGCATGAGCCCGGCGGCCCAGGCCAGTCCTCAACCTCTGCCAGGTCCTCAGGGCCCTCCTGGCTTGGGCGCTCAGGGCAGGTCTCTGCTTCCTCCAGTGGCTGGGCCCCGACTGAGCTCCTGGGCTGGGCTTTTATGCTCGTCGCCCCGCCCTTTGGCCTCCTGGGAATTAAAGAGGCAGGACCCGGCTTGGCCCACCCGGGCTCAGAGAGGGGTTCTTCCCCTTCTGGATCAGTGAGCGGCCACCCCTGCTCACTACACAGCAGGAAGGTGATTTGAGCGTTCTCTTCCAAGCCCTCCCACCTGGGCAAGTGTTCTAGCACTGTTTTGCCTCGGTTTACCCATCTGAAAAATGGATTTAATAGTCCAGGCCTCCTGACAGGGCTGTTCTCACACTATACGAATGTATGGAAAGGGCTCTGAGCTGCTCATGGGAGAGAGGGTATGAATAAGTATAGTTTCTGGACTCACAAACCATACTGAAGTTTGGGGTGACCTGGGTTCGAGTCTAGCCACTGGGCCCCAAAAATCAGGCCATAAAGAAATAGGAGGAGGGGGTTGGCACACATGACACACACAGATCACATGCATACCTAGTGACCATTTCAGCACATTGTTACGCTTTCAAACGCTGGCACCTAGGCGCATGCAGGGGAGTATTCGAGATGAAAGCTACAGGACCTATTTTCTTTCAGGAGGCAGCATTGCTTAGTAGCTAGTTCACTGCATTGACAGTCAGGGGAGTTAGGGTGGGTTTGCACTGCAGTGTAAGCCCAGGGTAATGGGACTCCAGCCAGCTGGCTGTAGTCATGTTAGCGAACCCTGGACTTGAGTGTCTATGATATTTTAACCCCTAAGATATTTCTCAGATGCTTCTATCAAGTCTGGCTTTAACGACATGACCCAAGTCAACAGGAAGAGTTGAGATGCACAAGAAATGCTATTACATTGCTGAGCAACAAATCTGCCAGTTATGGGCCTCGACTTGCTCCTGTGGAGGTCAGCAGGAAAACTCCCTTTGGCTTCAGCAGTAGCATGACTTGGCTGCTATGTCAACTGGAGTTTAGAGCAAGCTTTGGCAAGGAAAGGGTTAATGCCTTGCTGATCTCTGAGTTGCCACACTGCCACTGCACTGTGTTGGGGTGTAAGCACACCCTGCCCTGCGAGGGTGAGATTCCAGGGGTGCATGGACACTGCTTGCACTGCTGCTGGTGAGCTCAGTCTGTCACCCTGAGGCAGAGTCTCTGTAGTAGCCCTTGAGTTGCAAGGCAGCATTGCCTAATGGTCAGAGTCTATATTATCCCTTGGATTGTACGGCAGCACAACCTAATGGCTAGAGTCTATAAGGTAATCCCTTTATCACAGGGCAGCAAGGCCCAATGGCCATAGTCTATGAAGGTCTGGAGCTCCTGAAGCAGGTCCTTCCTCTCCAACATCCAGCACAGACTGAGCTGAGCTGCTCCCTTTTATACTATCCCAGCACATGACGCATGCTCAGTATGGCTGGGGGGGCGGGACTTCCTCTGCCCACAGGGTATTAACCCCTTCTGCCCAATGCAGAGTATGCACACCCCATCACACACTGCATTGCAGACATCAGCCTAGTCCACAGGAACTTGGCACAACCATGGTTGGGAAGAGAAGCTCAGGAGTTAAATCTTATGGGCAACCGCAAGCAGGGGAGCTGACAGCCATGCCGGGGCCCCTGGGTAAGGTGCAGGGGGAGGACAGCCGGCTCCATGTTCCTGAAAGAGGCAGGGCCTCAGGCGGGAGGGGCAGGGTCCATGATAGCCAGCTCTCAGCACTGCCCAGACCACGGCATCCTCCCAATGCTGCCTGGAATGCGCCACTCTCCTGACAGCCCGAGGAGCTGCCCAGAGCGTCACTGCGCGATTTAAAGAGCTCAGGGCTTCAGGCACCGCCGCTGCCTTAGCAGCAACAACCAACAGCCAGAGCCTCGGGTCCCCTTGCATGCCCAGGCCCCAGGACAGAAGCTCCTTTTGCCCTCCCCCACATCGGCAGGCCTGACCACAAAGCCTGAGACTCAACTATCTCTGAGTTTGCCTCCCTCTAGAATACACAGCTGGGTTAAGTTAGAGAAGGAGCCTTAACTTTTCATGGGTTTCTGGTCTAGGTTTCTTCCTTTAGCAGCATTTTTCACTTATGATTATAACAACTGGCCTCCTAGCTCCCATTTTCAACCTGGGACTCCTTTGGCACCCACTTTTCTACTCAGAAAGACTGACCTCGAGACATTATGCCAACTCTGTGCAAACAACATGGGTACCTAATACACAAGGGTGAGCTCAGCTGTGCTAGTGCAAAACAAGGGCATGCCCACTGTCGTGTCTAGAAACTTGGGCACCCAAATTCAGTGGCCAGCTTGACGCTGGCTGAAAACTCCAGGGCTACAGCCTCTAACACATAACAAAGGGTGCGTCTCTCTAAACAATGAGAGCAATACAATGGATCCCTTTATTTAGAATACAGCTGCACAAAGCCCGTTATTATTATTTCCTTTTGAATTAGCAGTAGTCTGTAAATGACAGCCATTCCAATTAAACAAATGTGCTTTTTAATGTCATTAACTAAATGATTCTAGTCCACAATACCCAACCCAGAGAGGAACTGCAACTACCATCAAGATAAGAAAATGTGTTTAAAAATATCACACACACACACACACACACACACACAAAATCACACACACACACACACACACAAAGCCTCTGGGGGTTTTGTCATAACCTAAAGAGTACCAGTTTTCAATGGCTGCTTTTAGAAAGGCCTGGACTCCCAGCAGTGTTTGGAGAGTTGCCTCAATCTTGCCACTTAACATTTAGAAAACAAAGCCCAAATATAGCAAAGGTCCTTCTAGGCAGGAACTAAAGCAAGTTCAACCACAAAACAGCTCACCTGCTGCTTCCAGCTTCTCACTGTCAGCCCGCAAAATCTCTTGAGCATCTTTGTCAAAGACCTGCCAATAGTTTCTAGGCCAAGTGAAATGAACAGAAACGATTTGATATTTACAAGGCACTAAAAAGCCATTGTAAACGGGAGAGCTCCGGAGCATGGGTGGGCAATATCCCCTCCAAATCTCTGTTCCTGGGCCACATTCAGATGGGATAGGTAAGAGAGCTGAAGCTGTTTGTGTGGAATCTAAATCCTTGTCCACAAATGGAAACTGATCCGATGTAACTACATCTATTTAGAAACACTCTGAAACCGACCATCATGAAGCATTCAATTCAAAGTACCGAAACCATCCCGATGTGCAGTAAGAAAAGCAAATATGATGGGTGACCAGCTTGGTTTAACAGTGAAATCTTTGGTGAACTTACACACAAAAAGGAAGCTTACAAGAAGTGGAAATTTGGACAGATGACTAAGGAGGAGTATAAATATATTGCTTGAGCATGCAGGCTTGTAATCACGAAGGCCAAAGTGCAGTTAGAATTGCAGCTAGCAAGGGATGTGAAGGGTAACAAGAAAGGTTTCTACAGGCATGTTAGCAATAAGAAGGTGGTCAGGGAAGGTGTGGAACCCTTACTGGTTGAGGAAGGTGACCTAGTGACAGATGACGTGGGAAAAGCTGAAGTACTCAATGCTATTTTGCCTCTATCTTCACAGACGAGGTCAGCTCCCACCACTGCACTAGGCAAGACAGTATGGGAAGAAGGTGGGCAGCCCTCGGTGGAGAAAGAACAGGTTAAGAAAAGCTGGACATGCACAAATTCATGGAGCTAGAGCTAATTCATCTGAGAGTGCTGAAGGGGTCAACCGATGTGATTGCAGAGCCATTGGCCATTATCTTTGAAAATTTGTGGTGATCAAGGGATGTCCCAGATGACTGGGAAAAAGCAAATGTAGTGCCCATCTTTAAAAGAGGGCAGAAGGAGAATCCAGGGAACTACAGACCAGTCAGCCTCACCTCAGTCCCCAGAAAAATCCTGGAGGGATCCTCAAGGAATCCATTTTGAAGCACTTGGAAGAGGGGAAAGTGATCGGGGACAATCAACATGGATCCAACAAGAGCAAATCATGCTTGACCAACCGGACTGCCTTCTATGTCAAGGTAACTGGCTCTGTAGACATGGGGAAGACAGTGGACGTGATTTACCTTGACTTTAGCAAAGCTTTTGCCATGGTCTCCCACAATATTCTTGCCAGCAAGTTAAGGGAGTAGGGATTGGATAAATGGACTGTACAGTGGATAGAAATCTGGCTGGATCATCAGGCTCAACAAGTAGTGATCAACGGCTCGATGTCTGGTTGGCGGTCGGTATCAATCAGAGCGCCCTAAGTGTCAGTTCTGGAGCCAGTTTTGTTCAATCTCTTTATTACTGACCTGGACGAGGGGATGGATTGCACCCTCAGCAACTTCACAGATGACACTAAGCTGGGGGGGGAGAAAGATATGTTGGAGGGAAGAGATAGGGTCCAGAGTGATGTAGACAAATTGGAGGATTGGGCCAAAAAAAATCTGATGAGGTTCAACAAGGACACGTGCAGAGTTCTGCACTTGGGATGGAAGAATCCCAAGCAGAGTTACAGGCTGGGGACCGACTGGCTAAGCAGCAGTTCTGCAGAGAAGGAACTGGCGATTACAGTGGAGGCGGGGGGAAGCTGAATGAGAGTCAACAGGGTGCTCTTGTAGCCAAGAAATCTGTTGAGGTTCAACAAGGACAAGTGCAGAGTCCTGCACTTGGGTCGGAAAAATCCCAAGCATTGTTACAGGCTGGGGACCGAATGGCTAAGTAGCAGTTCAGCAGAAAAGGACCTGGGGATTACAGTGGATGAGAAGCTGGATATGAGTCAACAGTGTGCCCTTGTAGCCAAGAAGGCTAATGGCATATTAGGTTGCATTAGGAGGAGCATTGCCAGCAGATCCAGAGAAGTGATTATTCCCCTTTATTCAGCTCTGGTGGGACCACACCTGAAGTACTGTGTCCAGTTCTGGGCCCCCCACTACAGAAAGGATGTGGACACACTGGAGAGGGTCCAGCGGAGGGCGACCAAAATGATGAGGGGGCTGGAGCATATGACCTATGAGGAGAGGCTGAGGGATTTAGGCTTATTTAGTCTGCAGAAGAGAAGAGTGAGGGGGGATTTAAGAGCAGCCTTCAACTTCCTGAAGGGAGGTTCCAAAGAGGCTGGAGAGAGGCTGTTCACAGTAGTTATGGATGGCAGAACAGGGAGCAATGGTCTCAACTTGCAGTGGGGGAGGTCTAGGATGGATACTACGAAAAACTATTTCACTAGGAGGGTGGGGAAGCACTGGGATGGGTTCCCTAGAGAGGGGGTGGAATCTCCATCCCTCGAGGTTTTTAAGTCCCGGCCTGACAGAGCCCTGGCTGGGATGATTGAGTTGGGGTTCGTTCTGCTTTGGGCAGGGGGCTGGACTCGGTGGCTCCTGAGGTTTCTTCCAGCCCTAGGATTCTATGATTCTAAATCACATCTCACTGATGTCAATGGGAGTTTTGTTATTCACTTCAACGGGACCAGGATTTGACACAGAGAGTGTCCATATAGGGAGGTTGTACCAAGTCCAATCTTGATAGAGAGCAGCATGGACCAGGCCAAGAAAGCATAGCCCATGTGGGTGAAGAAGAGATGATATTTTGGGAGAAAAAAGGAATAGCTTTCACAGTCATGTTTTAACGTTAGGACAGGCGATAATGGCGGAGATGGAAAAACACCTCCAGTCTTCGTTATCTACAAAACAGATGCTTCCGGGCACTCAGGAGCAGATTCTTAACCCCAGCTCAGCTCTGGCCCCACGTACATGGAATATTTGGGATTACAGCAGAATGAATTTCACCCTCGGTTTTAAGAGGAAATACAGACAGTAAGCTTGAACTTTTATTGAAAGAGCATCCTACGGGTTTCCACTCTCCATCTGCCATGTCCAGTTGTAACTTCCATTCCCACTGTACAATTGCTGAGGTGCTTCCAGGGTAAAGGCGAATTTCCCTATTATCAGAAAAGGACAGGGAGGAGCCTGAAAGAGAATATTGACAGAGGCGAACCGTGGTGAGCACACCCTGAGTGAGTTCATGTCTTTGAACATTCACTGACCCTCCCTGACTGCATCCACATCCACATTTCAGCTGCACAAAGACAAGGACGGGGAAGGGAGCTTTCCCAAGACCTGTGGTTGGGGGATGAACCTCCCCAAAGGCAGCTGAGAATGTACAGTTCCTTCTTCTTCCAGCATGTAGCAGCCCTGCTTCCAAATCCAGGTGTTTTGCAGTAATACCGCACTTGAGTCCCTAGGGACACCTATAATTTGAGTCACTGGGACGTTTTGTCCAGGAGTTAAAAGTATATGGAATGGAAGGTGAAAACCTTTCATCAGCCCCAGACGGACAAGCTTTACATGTCAGAATTGCTCAAACGTACCTTAAATGTCCTCCAGAAAATACACTGATGCCCCCTCGAAAGTGCTGGCAGCAGGTGGTACTGGAAACCACTGCACTGCACAAAGTGCTGCAGTCGCTTCTTCAAGCCAAAAGCATCGCCTTCACATCTAACCTTTACCTTCTCCATAGGGCTGTGCTTTTAAAGCTCCGCTGTTGTGAATTCAATGTGCCTTTTTCGTTTGAAGACACACTGAACATGGGCCATATTAACACTCTGTCCCTGGGCCCTTCTCGTTCTTTTTTCCTCTCATCCATGGAAAGACTTGAAGCACGCCCCATTCACAGGTCACTGTTGTCCCAAGGAGACTTATTTCAACTTTTCTGTGTTCCAGGAGCATGGATTGAATTGGCCAGAACTTGTGTTTACCATGGAGTTTCTACACCGTTCCAGGAATCCCTGTATTTCATAAGAAAACAGAGTGGCCTACAAAAACATTCTTAGTGGTGTTTTATTTATATAATTAATGGTCAACAGAACATAATATACTTTTATGTACTCCTCCTTGCCCCCAAAAAAAGCCCTGCTTAGTTTGACAGACGGTTTTGTTCAGCAATCTCATGAGGCACATTAACCTCCGCAAAGTCCATGGCTGAGTTCAGAATTGGCACCGTCGCTCTTTCTCCTGCACAGAAAAACCGAGTGAGCTCAACACTGAGCCTCTCTTCGCCATGAGAAGGAATTCTTTGAGCTTCAGCGCATCACGTGGTCCTACAGTTTGAACACTGCAACATCCCGAGGCCAAGGGGATGGTCAACACCCTACGGGACCTCCAGAGTGAAAAACATGAACGGTTACAGCATGAACTAAAGACCAAGCCTGCTTATGTGTCTGTAAAAGATCCAACGTCCTCTGTGGAAAAGCATGGAGAGGAATCCATGCGACCTCACTAGTATGGGTCACACAAGCACCATTTTTGTGTGTACCATTTGAACAGTAACGTTCTGATCCTGGATCTGCAATGCAGATCTGTTATCTGCAGCGGTGCATTCTTTCTCCAGTATCCCTCCATGAAATCCCCAGGATGGTGGGAGTCACACATTCTGAGTGCAGAATGTGTAGCTTTGAACATGGATTTGTGCCCCTCTCGTCTGTGAGAAGGAGTCAATGAAGTCTCTGGTTTAATAGTGACCTGCCTCCATTCCCTAGTTGCTGGCCATGTCTTAGGAAAGCCAACGGTTCTTCTGGTACTAGCATGAAATATTGTACTAAAATGATTGTAGTCCAAATATTGGGCCCTCTGAAATCAATGGGAATTTGACATCAACGGGATCAGATTTTGGCTCCGTTAAGACATGAAAGGAATAAGGGTCAGAGAATAAATCTGGAGAGTGGGCTACAAATTGCAACAGTATTCAAAAGCTGTAACTAGCCATGTTTTCTAACACAGCTAAACTGATTTAAGGGCATTTACATTAGGGTTTTGTAGCAGTTTAACTAGATCAATTTTAAATCAATGTAGTTAAGCTGGTGAATGACTTGTAATGTAGACCAGACTTCAGACTGCAAGCACATTAAATCCCGTTATTTGTACGGTTTTTATAATAGAGCGTCTCTCCTCACTCTCATAGCAGACCTTTGCCTCCTGAGGCTTGTGCTGGAATGCCAACAATTTGTTTCAAGAAAATTCAGGCATTTTAAAGCTTTGCTGAGCTGCCCCCAAAACAGCCGCTGATGGAAGGTGGCGTATACCCTGAAACGAGTAGGATCCTTCCAGGAGGAAAGAAAAATAATAGATTTGGTAAAAAGAAAAGCAAAAGTGATGGAGAAAAGAGAAGCATTAAGGGAGAAAGGACATGTGATCAAATGAACAATGGCCATTTAAATGCCACAGTACTGGTAAAAATTAAAATGGCGCCCTTGCCTGGCATTAAAATGAACCAAAATACCTTGCCCCAAGTACGCACAGGAACTATAAGATGTCCCTGTCTCTTTTAGAACAACAGTGTATCACAGACACTGCAGAGCATCAGATGTTTTCAACGGTGGAGATGCCTCTGCACAGTGCGATATTAACAGCTGAAACAAACTGTCTAACTTGTGGAGGTTCGGTGCTTTGACATTGCGTGATTTAAAGCAAAGAGTTCCCCAAATTGAAGGTCACGCCCCCTCTCCACGTTACAGGATGGGCTTTAGGGGTTGCAATAAAATGGTAACATTTTCCAAAAAAGAAATCTTGTACGTTTAAAATAACAAAACAGGTACAGAGGGTCCTCCAACCGCGTGTTGTTTTAAGGCAGCCATAGTGCAGTCACCTGAGAACCCCTCTTAGTGGCTCATCCGTCAGGCAGACTTAGGAGTGTATGGAGAAGACTGAACCACCATTCAAAATTCATTATTCGTTATTTCAGGCATGGTGACAGTTACCAAATTTCAGCTGCTCGTGATGAGGGTTAGATGTCTTGGGGAGAGGCTTGTGGAATCTTTCTCACACAAGAAGTGGGGAGGGGTTTTCTTTTCTTTGTAAGATTCGCTGACTGCATTATGCTGTTGTAACTGCATGGGGGTGGGGGGAGGTGTTAAGGCTCTGTATTCGTTGCTAATTATACTGAAAAATAGATTTAAAGCAAGTTAAAACTTGAAAGTTGTCTGGTGAGCATTCAAGACATTTCCTAGACAAATTTCAGTAAAATGGGATTAGATTTATTCCAGAATAATAAACAATAAGGCCTTTAGGTCTTTAATTGCATAGGACTCAAAACTCTGCATTCTTCCAGCAATTCACTTAATTTTATTTACTTCTGGGTATTTGAATTTCCTGTATTCTAAACTATATCTGCAACAATGGGGAATAACTACTCACACTACAGTCACATCTGCTGGGTTCCTGCAGCGCAATTTACCAGATCCTATGTTTCTGTGACATTGGTGCATCACCACTTCATACTTTAACAATCCTGTTCATATTTTTAAAGAACTCCCCTTGTGTCTTATAATTATACTGTGTCTATATACTAAAACAGAGCAATAAGGATAAAATGTAATAGGGTGTTCTGGGCCCATTAAAGCAGTCTTACAACTCAATCGGTTTTGGGCTGCTTTTTTTTTTTTAAAGCAGCAAATTACTCTGCAGATTGTAGTGCCCAGAAATATCTTGGGAAGTGTAAACTACAGCAAGGAATGCTGGGAAAGGGAACTGGGAAATAGAAAGCCCCTTGACTTGATAAGGGAGAGGAAAGGATCAGACCTTGCTGTTGGATCTCTCTCAACACATTCCAGGGGGCGGGAGAGGCCAGGAAAAAACAGAGAATGGTTATGCGGGAGCAAGAACGATTTGTGGGTCTCTTCACTGAGGGAGCAGAAGCAGCTGGTACATCCCATTGCATAGGTCCAACCACACCCTGGAAAGCTATTTGGTACGTCCGAGGAACACTACGGAAAGAGGGAGTTTGGGCACTTTGACATTGGCTTGCACTGACTGAGGGAGAAAGTATTTGCTTTGGACTTTGTGTCCGTTATTTGGCTCCAGGAAAGCAGAGCAGGGCATGAACTGACCAGTCCAGTCTGGAGCACAGTTATCTTCCTCTTGGGCTTTTATTACCCCAGTACAAGAGAAGTTTTGTTCTTAAACATAGCTACAGGCTAAATTCTCAGGTTAGCCAGGGCACCCTGAGGACACAAAAGTGCAGTCACTGTTACCCAGAACCAAACCTAAGTGCAAATCCGAGCAGCAATCCCACTGGTTTTGAAATGTGAATCAAATCCCCAGTGAAATCCAGCAGCCTGAGAGAAATTTCTGTGCAGGTTTTGCCCAACCAGCTGATTTCGACTAGCTCTGCTCAAAATACAGGGCAGTACCCTGGGAATACCCCCACCCCAGGTCCACGGGCAATGCACCTCACTCTTAGCATATTTGGGGTCTCTCCTATCCAGAGAATGGCCTAATCACATAACACCCGGGCTTGAGACTGTTCAAAATCACTTTGTCTTGCCACCGACTCTATGCTTCAGGCCAGTGAAACTCCACTGGGGCCCAAATGCAGGGCACCAGGAACCTGTTCTCACCCTAAGGTTGGAGCTGCCCTTAATTTGGCTGCTTGCCCTACAACCCTACAAATGCGTTGGACCAATGGGCAGGCTGGCAAGCAAAGGTGGCAGCCAGCGCTGCCCGTCACCGCAAAGCAACTCATCAGTGTGAGCATGGCTAAGTCCTCATCTCCCTGCAGCAGCTACTGCCAGCAGGCAGCAAAGAGAAAGACGCACTGCATGGCCTCTAGATACCTGTTTTCCTCTCCCCCATCCCTACCAGTACCTAGTTTCCTGATCAACTGTAGATCGCACCTGGTTTTCAGAGTCAAAACATGAGTTGGAGCAAGGACTTCAGTCTTAAATCTTTCCAGCATGCTATTTGAATAAGGGATGTAACGACCCATTTCAAAAGTTAACTGGTTAAATAATATAATTGTAACTGGTTAACTGTGCAGGGCTGGTGCAGAGCGGCTGAGGTTCTACAGGGTCCACTCCAGACAGAGTCCTCCAGCCTGGCCCACTGTGGGTGGGCTATTCCAGCCCGGTCTATCTGTTGCACTTCAGGCAGATGGCTACTCCCACTGGACTCACTGTGGCTGGTGTCCTGCTGTGGGTGGAGGGTGCTCCCGCCGAGCCCAGCTGTCTGGTTAACCTGTTACTCGGTAAGCATGCCGGTAAGGCTAATGATTACCAGGTAACCAATTAACTGGTCAACCTTTTACATCCCTAATTGGAATGTTCTTTGGCTAACACTATTGTCAAAATGACAGTTAAAAAAAGCAGCAAGACCAATCCCGCTCTGATCACATTTTGCCTTTTTGCACAATTTTGTGCTCCCGGATGCCCAATGTACAACACCGATTATGTTTCTTTGGAGAAAAACTGTGACATTCAGAAATCTGTCATTGCCTTAAGTGACTAATTCACAAGACTAGACAAGTCTGGCTTACTGTGAATCAAGAATGAGAGAGAACTATATTGCTGTCATCTGGGAGAACATTCATATTTATTTTTCCATCACTTTTTTTTTTTTTGGCCTCCAATCATCATATAATCAATTTGAACAAATTAACGAAGAGCAGAAACAAATCTCTGAACACCATAGACATCAGACAGGGCATGGGTCCGGCCGTCGGAGGCTAAGCCAACTGGTGGAGGCTGGAATGTATCAAAACATGATAGAATAAACTACTTAATTATGTCAGGGTGACTGCCAGAATGGAACCGTTGTAACCATGCAGAGCATTAGAATGCTTTGCATGTCTGTCTTTAAGCTATTACTTTTTGGCAGTCTCCTTGAACATAGGTGTCTGTTTTGAAGTCTGAGCTCCACTAGTATTGACCCTCTTTTGAAACATGCCCAGAGTTGCTATTTCAGATGTGAATGGCTCTTAATACTGCCAGAAGCTAAGACCACTGTTGCTTCGTTAAAACCTGCCAACTGTTATTGACAGCAATACTCCAAAACGCATTATTCTGCAACACGAGAGGCCAACAATGGGGCCGAATCCTGAGGCCCTTATTTATTAGTTTGTACTCAGTCTTTATTCAAGCAAATTCAGGGATGTCAATGGGACACTAAAGAGCAAGACCGGGATGAGGCAAAGGGCGTGTAACCTGGAATGAGTGTGGCTGCGGACTGTCTAACTCTTAAGGGAACTCGAGGAGGCGACCTGCCTCTGATACGCACATTCACACAGCTGCCCTTCTCCCTAGCGCGCTGCACACTCCAGCCACCTCCGGTCAGCCAGCTCCACTGCTCAGGGAGAGCCAGAGAGTCACCTCCTCCCAGCACACCAGGATATCCTGTTCGCCGAGGGTGGAAGCAATTGGAGTTCTGCCTAGGCCTTATGCACGGCAGACTCCTCCTTCCTCCCTTGCTGCTGTGCACCTGCCTAAGCGACAAACAGAATCGGGCTTTTGGTTTTTACTCCGTCCCTATTCAGACCCATCTCCTGTAAATTCAGTTAGACTTGGGTGGGGTCCCCCCAGAACAGGAATCGAAGGTAACCTTGTCAAAAGCACCATTGGTCTTCTCTACACACCAAAGTTCTGCCCACTGAACTATAACAGTATAATTACAGTGGTACAACCTGTCTCGGGTGATGCACTCATCCTGGTACAAAAAGCACTTATACCAATACAGTGTATACAGGACAGGGAATATAATGTATAATACAGGACACCTGTATAGTGTCCACACTAAGGGTGTGTCTACACAGCAAAGTTATTTCGGAATAATGGCTGTTATTCTAAAATAACTATGCGAGCATCTACACAGCAATTCCGTTAATTCGAGGGCCCAATCCTGCTCCATTGGTGTCAAGGGGAGCTGAGTTCCCTGCACGCTGAGCGCTTGACCAGCTGCCAGGGAGAAATTCAAATGCCGCCCTGCATATTAGCAGAGCACCCACAGCCTCCCATGTCCAGCTGCATGTGTTTCTATTGGTGGTGCACATCTGCACATGCCTTGGTGCACATGACAACATTTATTCCACACAGAGATGGAAAAAATTAGAGGGAACATTGAAGGGGAGTTCCGCTATTGACTTCAGCAGAAGCAGGATTGGGCCCTAAATGTACTAACCGTAACTGCAAAGCACAGGCAAATAAAGATGTACAGGTGGTGTGCATGTAACCCACACACCTAGTGTGGTTACTGAGCAATGCAAGTGGTACCTAGACCACAGCAGCAGCTAAGATCAAGAGACCTCTACAGCATGGGCTGGGAGCCAGCTGGCTTTTAGCTCAGAGGGTAGAGGCTCCTATACTCAGCTTCAGAAGTCACAGGTTCAAATCCGCCCGGTGGCAGTTTACACGTAGGCTGTGTTTAAAGGGTGTTAAGGTGGCAGGGTATGGAGCAGAATCTCTCTAAAACCCTTCTAAGCTGCTCCCACACCGGACAACAGTGAGGAATTTGGTGTATCGATCTGCACAGAGCCCCGTAGTGCCTGCGTTAAATGCACAGCGTTCAGGGGCATGCCACTGCCTACTGAACTTAGCAAGCTAGCGCTCTGGCTTCAGGCTCCAATTCAAAGCATGTGGGACTACTGGCTTGCTCAAGACTCGTTGAAGGTTCTCCTGACTCGGCCGTTACGGCCACCTGCACGGGGCCAACACGAGGGCCGCTGCTGATGTGATCACGAGGGGCCTGGTGAAAGGGCTGTGTCCATACGCTGTAACGGATTCGTCCCAAGGCGCTATTGCTGCCCACTCAGCACTGGACACTTGCCTTTTAATGGGCGTCTCCAAGATATTTAATGAAGGAGCCACGGCGCAAGGGCCCCGGAAATGGAGTGAGTCTCCACCAACAGTTCTGGAAAGGGGGGGGGGGGGCGGTCATTTTTAATTCACTGGGCCATATACGCTTCACGTCTAGGCCAGCCCTGGCCCTGGAAAGTCTGTGGAAAAGTGAGGTAGCACAACACTGCGGCAGCCTTGCTTCTGCCCCCTGGGCCCGCACGGTTCCAGGGCCATCCCAACGGAGCACAGTGAGGGGCCATGGCTAGGGCAGCCAGAGGATCCCTGCAGCAGCCAGTGCCCCTGAATCAGACAAAACTACTCTCCCGCCCGCCAGGGCAACGGCAGTAGGCAGCCATAGAAACCCGCCCTGGGTGCATACCTCAGCATGGGTGAAACTGCCCGTTACCTAGTAAAACACCGAGGCTGGTTCTAAGCCACCGAATCTTGGTCTGACTGCTGCTTTGCTTTCATCTGAGCTGGGCGCAGGGTTTGCTTATGTAGCTTTCCTTGCGCTTGCCTCACTCCCCGACTACAGTAAGAAGACTTCAGATGACATATTCTGCTTTCCATGGGTTACTCTGAATTGTAAGCCCCTTTCATAAGGCATTTGGAATGTTCCCCTGTCTCATACCTGAACTTGTCTATGAAACATAACACCAAAGACTACGGGTTTTATTTAATTAGGGGGGGATGGGGAGATTTCAGAACCATAAACTCAAGAAAGGTCATTTCCACAGCTGTCTTATTCACCCCCGATTTTATTCGGGCTGCTTTTATAGCAATGCTAGAGGTTAAAACCACTGTGGTTTCTTACATAGCCTGACTTTACTGCATGCTACAGCACATAGTATTCATTGAATGCTGGCAGTAAAAAGATATCCCAACAGCACGGTTTTCCAAAAGAGGAAAGGTGGGTGAGGGGGAGAAGAAAAATGCTTAAAATCCACTAAGTCTGTCCCTGGGAGGAAAATCTCAATATTTGGCTAATCAGTAGAAAAACATAATGTCAACAACTAAACTTACCAGCCTTGTGATTTCGGGCACTAGTGTGAAATGACCAGACTGTGAAAATGAGATCAACACTGGCTGAATGGTGAAGGTTTAGAGATCAGCCGACGGCTCAATCCCTATTATTTGTGGGTACCCCAAAACACCCGCCTGCCTCCAGAGACTACAGAGCTTAGGCTGAGACATCCCAGCTGGTGCTGTGCTGGCTGCAGAGGGTAATACACAATCATATCCCGCTAGCAAGCACCAGCGCAGGGGGTGAGGCAATCGGGGGTGGCAGGAGAGGGAGGCAGGCAGTAGTGTGGGACAAGATAACCCAGTGAGCACAGGAGTGGGGAGATCCTCGCACATGGGCCCAGCCTTGCAAACATAGCTGCACTCAAGCCCACCAATGTGAAATGGGAAGCAGCCTCTAGAAAGGCGTTTAAAAATCTTACCGTGCAACCGCTAAAAATCCTAGCGGTTACACACGCTGCGGGCTCTGCAGCCTAGAGCTTAAAAAGCATCTTCCTCGGGAGAGGGGTCAGCAAAAGCTGCCAGCCCCACTGCCGGGGAGGAGGCTTCGCTGCAGCAGCAAAGACCCCCCTCCGGCCCCCTCCCGGAGAGACTTCACTGTGGGTTCTGCCGCCTGCTCCCCCTTTGATAAAGCTCATACTAGGTAACTCAACCATACTCTCCAGGGGTAGTTACAGCAGAGCCAAACTGGCAGACGTAAGCACCAAACGATGGGAGGGTGACCGAGAGCTGCACTGCCCAGCAGGAACCCCCTAAGGCAGGGCTACTCAACACGCAGGGCGGTTTGGGTTTACGCGGGGCTCAACATGCGGCCCGCGGGTGGGATCCTTTGAATGTGGCCTCCACTGGGAACAGGGGCGGCCCGAGGGGGGCTGAGGCAGCTGGCGCCCCAGGCGGAACGCGCGATCGGCGCCCCCGCCTGCACGGCCGTCAATGGTGTGATGTCATCAGCGGGCGCCCCGGGCACACTGTTGAAGATGGCGCCCTAGGAGACGGCCAAGTCGGCCTATAGTCACAGGCCGCCCCTGACTGGGAACACGCTCCACAACGGCAAGGCATCTCCCAGGCGGGGTGAGCACTGAAAGACGCAGGCAGACGGGCTGGCTGGAACAGACGGGTACAGGGCGTCGGCGTTTCTAGCCCCAAGGGAGGGGGTGCTGGGAGTGCCGGGGCATTGTGGGAAGTGCTTTGTATTCATGCCCGTCAGTGTGAAAGAAGCTATTTGCCTGTATATGCAACCAGACTTAAGTTGCGGCGCTCGGCATGTGCTGTGAGTATCACTGTGGTCCCCGGGGCTTCCAAAGTTGAAGCCCTTCCCGAAGGTATTGTGCCCGCCTTCACGGCTGCCACGTGCTTCCTGCTCCTCCTGCCACAAGCTAGCACGGAGGGGAAGCAGGAGAATGGTTCAGCCCCCAGCCCATCCCCTCTCATCCCCTTTGTGCCAACAATGTGCTAGAGACCCAAGCTCTGGTGCTTATGGAGGGGAAGGAGCAGGGTTGCCTCTCCTAAGGAGACTGTCCTCTTTCCCAGCCCTTTGCACGCTCTGGCTCGCCGATACTTTCCCTTCAGATTCAGGAGAGGGTGTTACCAGACTTGGCACCCGCCGAGGAGAGAGAGTTTTGCTGGCACCTCACGGCAGAAAATAGAGCAGATTGCTTTTTAAAAGCTTCCATTCAGGAATGAGCTGCATTTGCACCGTGCAGTCTGGAGAACTATAGATATCGGCCCGTGGTGGGTATAAATAGACGCGCTGTATCTGTACAGCAGAACACGTCGCTCTAGCCTGGCAAGGTTTCTAATAAGATCTCCCACAAACTGCGTCATAATGTCAAGAGAATTTCGTTCCCTGTAATTGCAACTGTGTTATCGTCTGTGTTCCTCGTCCCACCCTTCTGCGCGCTCTCCTCTGAAATTCCTTTGTCCGGACTAAATAGATGTTTCATTAAATAAGAAATAATTTCTGGGAGTGGTAATTGCAGTCTCCCTCAGACAGATGATCTGTCGCTGGTCTGTTTTCCTTTCCGTTAGCAAAAACAAACAGAAACACAGCGTCTTTCATGAGGTGTCAGATTCAACCACCACTGCCACTGGAAAGCTTAAACATGTCAGGTCTAATCAAGTCTGATCCTGGGTCTACAAAAACGATCGGTGTGGAACCGGAAGCGAAGACGTACGTGGCAAAGCACGCTGCCCGACTGAGGGGCCTACGCGAGCTTTACTGGCTTCCGTAAACGGCTCGGTATTCATTCCATTTCTAACCCTCACCACGAGCTTGGCATCTGGGCGGAAACCTGCAAGGTATTCAAGATGGCAGAAGAGAAGAGCCAGGGGCCGGCCACACCGTTGCGTTACTCCCTTGTTATGCCAATAGCATTATGCTCTCTTGAGAGGAGAGTAGAACAATGCTTGGAGGGTCTGGTGACTGCACTGCTGAAAAGTCATCGTCGCTAGCCTTGTGTGTGAGCCGGGGTCTCTGAACACCAGAAACGGGCCCCGTTCTCGCTAACGAGATGTTGTATTTGTTCTCTAAGATGAAATGATGTGTGGATGATAACGGCGAAGATTTTTCAGAAGCAACCAAAGTCTTTGGCTGCCTCACTGGAAACCCCAGGAAAGGGAGCTGTCTTGGGGGCTGGAGGGTGCAGTCCAGTCACTCGGAAATGTCTTGGGCCAGCCCCCTTCCAAATGACTTGTCATTGCTGAAAACCTTGACCAGAGCTCTCACCCTCAGCTACCTTCATTCCCTCAGCGCTGGGAAGGTCTTCGCCCAACCACCAGCTAACACACTGGAGTGGTGAGTGGAAACTCTCTAAGAGCTCCAGCGGTACTGGCAGAAAGCGGGAGGGTGGTATAAGGCACAACGGCTTCTGGGAGGCTGTGAAGAAAGGGAATCAGTGGGACAGCTGCTCTTGAAAGCCTTAGACACCGTTCCCTCACACTTCTTACTGTCCCTAAGGGATTTTACCTCTCAGGCAGCGAGGTGCTATCCTCATGTCACCATGGGGAACAGACACAGGGGGTACGTCTAGACTACATTCCTCTGCCAACAGAGGCATGTAAAATAGGCTACTCGACATAGTCAATGAAGCCGGGATTTAAATATCCCCGGCTTCATTAAAATAAAAATGGCCGCCACGCTGTGCCGGCTCAACTGATCATCGGCAAAGCGCGGCAGTCAAGACGCAGATGGGTCGACAAGGGAAGCCTTTGTCAACCGCTCCCTTTTGCCTCATGAAACGAGGTTTACAGGAGGTTTAAATTACCTAGTTTGGAAAGTGGCCGCGTTTAACACCCCTGTGACTGGAAAAAGTGTCAGGGGAGTGTTAATGCCCACATGTGCTCAGGAGAGGACATTTACTTTCAGCGGCGAATCTGGCAAGCTGAAGAAGAGCTCAGTGTAGCTCAAAAGCTTGGCCCTCACCCAGAGAAAAGTTAGTCCAATAACAGATATTACCTCACCCACCCTGTCAATCTGAAGAATGACAGGTAATACCCTTCCAGGCAGGGAGGAAAGAGTGGAGTCTGGAAGAAAACAAATAGGGAGGATCCAATAAGCCTGGTATGCCGTCCTCAGGCATACCTTCCAAAGGTGCCTGGGGCTTAGGCTGGCTAGCAGACGTCTGGCCATATTGAGAACGGTGGTCCTGCTTTTTCCTGAAAGGCTTTGGGTGGGAATGGGCTGTGTCCTGCCAAGGATAGTGCCCCTTTGACCGAGAGGAATGAGACTTTAACTTCTTCGTTCCGGGGACGTACAAGCCCAGGGTCTTTAGGGAGTGCAGGAGTCCTTAGGCCCATGTCACTTATTGTCCGTTTTATCCGCAAACAGGGCACCTGTGTCAAAGGGGAGGTCCTGGATGGAGCTCTGTGCCTCCGGAGAGAGGCCCAAGAGGAGGAGCCAAGCCACCCGCTGCATGGAGATGACGGATACCATGGAGCAAGCCACTGAGTCTGCTGCATCCAAAGTTGCCTGCAGCACTGCCATAGCCACAGAAGAACCTTCCTCCACCAGGGCCTTGAGCTCTTTTTGTAAGCCTTCTGGGATGGAGGTCTCAAACACTGTTCACCTCGTAGCAGGCAAACAGAGCCTGGTGGTTCGCTGCCCTGAGTTGGAAGCTCGCCGAAGAATAAAGTTTCTGACCAAACAAGTCCAGCTGTTTGGCGTCTTTATTCTTGGGAGTAGGAGGCAGGCTGTCCTTGGCATTCCCTGTGGTTTACTGATTCCACCCCAAGGGAATTAGGAGGTGGGTGGGTACACAGGTAGTCATGGTCCTTGGCAGGGACAAAGTACTTCTTCTCCGCCCGTTTTGCTATCGCGGAATAGATGAGGTGGTCTGCCACAAGGCCTTGGCTACTTCCTCATGCAGAGGTAAAGCCACCCTGGCGGGCGCCGCCTATCCCAAAACACCAAACAAGGAGTCTGAGGTCTCCTGCATCTCCTTCACTTGAAGGCCCAAGCCGTTTGCACCCTCCTCAGGAGGTCCAGGTGGGACGTCATGTTGTCTGGGGGTACCACCAGAGGGGAAGCTACTATTGCCTCATCTGGCAAAGAGGAAGAGGAGGCTTAACACAACCGGCCTTCCTCCAAAGGACGGAGCTGGTCGCCCATCACTGCTTTGACTGGTTGCCCGTGAGGAGACAGAGGTACCAAGGGAGCTTGAAACGCTCTGAGTGAGTAACCTCTGGTTGAACTGGGAATCCCCGGGGGGTCCATGGGCACCATTGAGCCTGCCTCTGTGACTGAGGCCATGGCGTGCCCTGAGACAGCACTCGCGGTACCGAGCACAGTGGCACCGAGAGCTGTGCAGATGTCTGTGCTGGAGGGATGGAGGCCGAGTCCAATGCAACAATGCAGGACCGAAAGCTACCTGACGCCTATGACAAGGATCGTGTGGGGAGATCTCCCTGGTACCGGGACTCCACAACCAATGTGGACCTCGTTGACCGGGTGTGTCACATGTCCCTGCGAGGACTGCGAGTGCCTGGGGACCAGCAATGCAGAGCTGAACACCGTTGCTGTGAGGGGGATCGAGAGCGGCGGAATGTGCCATGACAGCTTAAGTAGCTCAGTGCCGGTGCGTATCGTCGGCACAGCGAGCAGTGCCTCCGTCATGGAGAAATGTCCCTAGGCCGACGCGGCGAGTAAGGGGATCGACTCTCCCTTCGGTGCCATTGGTGCTGGGACGTGCGTACCTCCGTGGGTCTGCACATCAACTCCAGTGACACGTGAGACCTTGCGTCCTACCCTGGTCTGCCTTGGCCAGACTTTTGCAGGCTTCGAGGCGCTCTCCTCTCAGACCAAGGTGGGAAGCGGAACCTAGCAGTGCTTGGCGACCGAGGGCCAAATAGCAGTTTCCCTCCATGCCGAAATCCAGTCAGTGCCAGAGGGTTGCAGTACCGGCATGGTCCAGATGTCCTGGGTGGCCTAGAAGGCCTCTGGCATGGAAGGGAGATGAACCTTCAGTACCGGGGATGGTGACCGGGCAAAGGGAGCTCAGTGCCACCTGTGCCTTCTCTTGTGGCCTATCAGCTGACTGATCGCCCTTTCTGCCCTTGTTCTTATGAGGGCCCTGCCTGATTTCCTTGGGCACTTCGTCGGGGCTGGTGGTGACAAACAGTGCCAAGCCGTTGATGCCAGCAGGGCGCTGCGCACTGACCCACTGGTGCTAGTGCCAAGTCCGATCGCTGGTCCTGTGGCGCTAGTGCCGACTCCCTCAGTAACACCCAAAGCCAAATTCCTCCTTCTCTAATAGTTCTGGGACGAAAGGACCGGCAGATGCAACACTTCTCCAATCCGTGTCTTTCCCCCAGACAGCGAAGGCAGTCAGCATGTGGATGGCTGACTGGCATGCTGACTGGCATAGGCCTGCAGCTCACGGCACAGGCTTTGAAGCCAGGGGAGCTGGGCAGGCCTCGTCCCTGAGGCGAAGTCTCTAAGATGAATCAGAAAACTCACAGAACTACTTACAGGTACAAAAGCTTCAGAGGGGGAGCCGAGTTAGTCTGTAACTGGAAAAACTTAAAACAACCAATGGTCTTGCAGCACCTTGAAGCCTAACAAAACATGTAGATGGTATCATGAGCTTTCGTGGGCATCTGAAGAAGTGGGTTGTGCCCACGAAAGTTCATGATACCATCTACATGTTTTGTTAGTCTTTAAGGTGCTGCTCGACAATTTGTTGTTTTTCACGTTTTTCTATTTACAGGTACTTAACTAGTGGAGATAACTATCTACACCACAATAGGAAAGGAATATTAAGCTACAGCTAAGGCTGGAACATGCTGTTCCTAGCACCCCTCACTGAGGGCAAGAAGGAACTGAAGACAGAGGGGCTAGGAAGTGCCCTATATAGTGTGACATATACCCACCACTCTAGGGGGCGCTGGGACCTTGGCCCCTATGGATACTGCTCAGGGAAAAACTTCTGGCTCTAGTGCATATGGCAAGCACACACACCTATGTTGAATGACATGAGCAAGCACTCAAAGAAGTGCCACCGTGGCTTAACAACCAAATAAAAGAAGCAGTGACAGATAAAAAGACATCTTTTAAAAAGTGGAAGTCAAATCCTAGTGAGGAAAATAGAAAGGAGCATAAACTTTGTCAACTTAAGTGTAAAAATATAATAAGAAAAGCCAAACAGGAGTCTGAAGAACAGCTAGACAAAAACTCAAAAAGTAACAGCAAAATGCATTTTAAGTACATCAGAAGCAGGAAGCCTACTAAACAACCAGTGGGGCCCTTGGACGATCTTAATTCTTTGCTTCCCAGCTGAGGATATTAGGGAGATTCCCAAACCTGAGCCATTCTTTTTAGGTGACAAATCTGAGGAATTGTCCCAGATTGAGGTGTCATTAGAGCATGTTTTGGAACAAATTGATAAACCTAACAGTAACAAGTCACTGGGACCAGATGGCATTCACCAAGAGTTCTGAAAGAACTCAAATGGGAAATTGCAAAACTATTAACTGTGGTTTGTAACCTATCCTTTAAATCAGCTTCCGTACCTAATGACTAGAAGAAAGCTAACATGACGCTAATATTTTAAAAGGGCTCTAGAGGTGATCCGGGCAATTACAGACCGGTAAGTCTAACGTCAGCACTGGGCAAATTAGTTGAAACTATAGTAAAGAACAACACTGTTGGGGGAAAGTCAACATAGTTTCTGTAAAGGGAAATCATGCTTTACTAATCTACTAGAGTTCTTTGAGGGGGTCAACAAACATGTGGACAAGGGGGATCCAGTGGACATAGTATACTTAGATTCCAGAAAGCCTTTGACAAGGTCCCTCACCAAAGGCTCTTAAGTAAAATAAGTTGTCATGGGATAAGAGGGAAAGTCCTTTCATGGATTGATAACTAGTTAAAAGACAGGAACCAAAGGGTAGGAATAAATGGTAAATTTTCAGAATAGAGAGAGGTAACTAGAGGGATATCCCAAGGGTCTGTCCTGGGACCAATCCTATACAACTTATTTATAAATGATCTAGAGAAAGGGGTAAACAGTGAGGTGGCAACATTTGCAGATGATACCAGACTGCTCAAGATAGTTAAAACCAAAGCAGACTGTGAAGAGTTTCAAAAAGATCTCACCAAACTAAGTGATTGGGCAACAAAATGGCAAATGAAATTTAATGTTGATAAATATAAAGTAATGCACATTGGAAAAAATAATCCCAACTCTACATACAATATGATGGGAACTAATTTAGCTACAACTACTCAAGAGAGATCTTGGAGTCACTGTGGATAGCTCTCTGAAAACATCCACTCAGTGTGCAGCGGCAGTCAAAAAAGCAAACAATGTTAGCAATCATTAAAAAAGGGATAGACAGTTCAACAGATAATATTTTATTGCCTCTATATAAAACCATGGTACACCCACATCTTGAATACTGCGTACAGATGTGGTCGCCTCATCTCAAAAAAGATATATTGGCTTTGGAAAAGGGCAACAAAATGATTAGGGGTTTGGAACAGATCCCATATGAAGAGAGATTAAAATACTTGGACTTTTCATCTTAGAAAAGAGGAGACTAAGGGGGGATAGGATAGAAGTCTATAAAATCATGACCTGTGTGGAAAAAGATAATAAGGAAAAGTTATTTATTTGTACCTGTAATATAAGAACTAGGGGTCATCAAATGAAATTAATAGGCAGCAGGTTTAACACAAACTAAGGGAAGTTTTTCTTCATACAACGCACAGCAAACCTGTGGAACTCCTTGCCTGAGGAGGTTGTGAAGACCAGGACTTTAACAGGGTTCAAGAAAGAACTAGATAAATTCACGGCGGTTATGTCCATCAATGGCTATTAGGAATGGGGTCCCTAGCCTCTATTTTGTCTGTAAATGGGTGACAGGAAAGGGATCACGTGAGGATTACCTGTTGTGCTCCCTTCCTCTGGGGCATCTGGCATTGGCCAGTCTCAATGTTATGCCATAAGAACAAGTTCGATTTGGCGGGGGGATGTGGACATAAAGCTACTAAGCTTGGTTAGATACACAATTTTCCTGCTCCCATCCATACCACCTAAAATCAAGGTAACCGCGCACAGATTAATCAAAAACACGAGGAAGCCGATATGCTTGGCCTCTTTAAGCTCCACCAGCATAGTTCAGCTGACAGCTTCCAAACCATGTTTCTGAATTTACTGGCATTTCCAAATGCTTGACAGCACCCTGCTCTACTTGGCAATCGTGAGCTTGGTTACATAAACATACCAAGTTGTTGGAGAGTGAAATAAGATGTCGTAAAGTTCTTTATAAAGATGCCAGCTTGTCAGTATTCTCTTGGCTCCAGCAACAGACGTTGACTTTTGTTTTTGCTGGCGGGTGCGCCTCTCCACCCCCTGTCTCCTGTGCAATCAGTGGGTGGAGCTACAGGGTAGGGGCCAACCAGGGGTTGGGGCGGAGCTGGAAGTGCAATGAAGTACAGGCGGAGCTGGGGGCAGGGCCACGGTTAGGCATCGGGGCCCCTCCTTTTTTTAATGGATGTTTGAGCCCCAGAGCACCAAAGGAGTCAGCACATATGAGTTCAGACATCTGAATTCAGTGCCATTCAAATGTTTCAGAACAACTGCGCTCCATCTTACACGTCCAGAAAACCTTCCAAAAGGAAGTCTCTAGCCAAGTGACCTTGATGGGATTCTAGATCCCTGAAGTAAACTTCAGTACAAAACACAAGGCACATACCGAACTAACTGAGCATAATGCCAACAAAAGTAAACTTTCCCTGACAGCCTAATCTCAGAGGGATAGCCCTGTTAGTCTGTGTCTGCAAAAAACAACAAGGAGTCCCGTGGCACCTTACAGACTAACAGATTTATTTGGGCATCAGCTTTTGTGGGCCAAGACCCACTTCGTCAGATGCATTGGAGTGGAAATTACAGATGCAGGGATAACTATATGGCTATGCCTAGACTGCCCCCTCTTGCGCAAAAAATATGCAAATGAGGCAAAGTGTGGACTATAGCCACACCTCATTTGCATAATTAATTAGGCTCCGTTTTTGCACAAGAGGCTTTTGCGCGCGCAAAAAAACCCTCTTGCGCAAGACCTGTTCTTCCTCTTTTTTTCAGGAAAAACGGCTCTTGCGCAAGAGGGGGGTTTTGCACAAAAAGGAGCCATGTAGATGGCTCCTTTTTGCACCAAAGCCTCCTGTGCAAAAACAGAGCCTCGTTAATTATGCAGATGAGGTGCGGCAATATTCCACGCTTCGCCTCATTTGCGTATTTTTTTTGCACAAGAGGGGGCAGTCTAGACATAGCCTATGAGTGTAACCTGCACACCTACTGGGTGTGGTTCATTGTCCCATGTAGTGGCACCTAGACCGCTTACAGAGAGAGCGAATGAGTTTGCTCTACAGACTTAGGTGAGCACTGGCTGGCTTTTAGCTCATGCAGTGGAGGCTCACGTACTAAGCTCCAGAGGTTCCAGGTTCGGTTCTGCCTGTCGGTGTTATGCTAGCACATGAAAAGAAGGGAGCTACTTTAGCAAGTGCAGGACCAGTGCTAACTAGGCCCTTTCAGTCAGGATGGGTGTGGGCCACTCCCAATAGTTGAGGGGGAGGTGTGACTACCTGGGGAGGGAAAATTGCTTTTGTAGTGAGGCGGCCATTCCCAGTCTCCGACGGGCTACTGGTTTCAAGGAAAGACAGGAAGCTGGTTTTCCTCCAAAACACATTCTTACATTTCAGAATAGGAAAAACGCACTGGGCCAGATCCTCATCCAGTGTAAATAAGCACAGCTGCACAACAGCGATGCCAATTTACACCCAAAGCGGCGCTTGCCTGTCGCTATTAGCCTCTAGTAAATGGCCTGCAATGGCAGCATGTTGCTGTGTGGCACATCATTGGAGCAACTGGGTATCACAAAAACATCATCCAAGGTTGTGCAGTGTATTAATGCCATTGTAACAGATTCCTTTCAACCATCACAGAAGTAAGGACTGAAAACATGCATAGGGCCTGCTCAGGAAAAGCACAAGAAAACCCGGGACTGGATTTCGTATATTTCACAAGCACACAATGCTGTAATCAATTGATCCATTCGGAATAGATCTTCCGCAGTGAGAAGTAGGAGGTGAGGGGCAGGAAGTCTTGGGAAGCAAGAGAAATCCCCAGAGCCCTTCAGCTGTATTCTTCTTCCCCACCAACCCCAATCCTTGTGAACCAATCCAATGGAAACCAGATCTAAACCTGCCTACTTCCTTTGCCTTGTCCCTCCTCCATTTAGCAGTAAGCCCAGGTGTCAGTTAATTTAACCCTTTCTCCCATATAACCTGCCACCCACCCACCCACTGCAAATTCTGCGTCGGTTTTTCAGCCAAAGAGCGAATGCTGTTCTAAAAGCAGCAGCATAATTGAACTATCAAAAATTGCTATTTCCTGCCCTAGGAAGTATGGATTATTTTCCAGCTCCCTTTTTTTGAAGTTGAAAATTCAATGTCACTCTGCATCCATTTCAATACGTAGCAGATTAAACCGATAGAAAGAAATGTACTGCTCCCTCCATTGTCAAAAAGACTGACAGCTAGTCAAACAAAAACACGGTATCATCAGTCACACACCCACTTTCCTCCTCTCGGTTTTCAGTTTCATGCTCTTCCACTTGTCAGGAAACGTTGTACCAGCTACAAGCACTTCTTAAAAACTGTCTCAGCAAGGAAAGCCTAACTACTCAAGATTTCAGTATATTTATGCAATCCGGTTTGGCGCTGGACCTGCTCTGGCTTTATTTATCTAATGTCTGTGTTGGAGGCTATGAATTCATAGAGGAGGTATTATTAGAAGATAACACATACAAATGGGGGAGGAGGGGAAGTATTGAAATGTTCAGTGCACCGAGGGGTCACTTGGTTTTCAGTTCGCTTTTGAGACAGTTCGCACCATGCCGGGGTAGCCAAACTGGATTCTCATAGGCCAAACTTAGCTTCTAATGGCCTATCATGACATTCCCCAGGATGCACTGCTTTGTTTTAGGAGCCTGTAAATACTATTGGTCTTAAAGAGAGAGACAGGGGAGAAGGGAGAGACAGTTTTTGTAGACTGGCAGTCAAAAGCTCTAGACTCAGTTCCTGGCTGTGCCGCTGACTTTCCCATGTGGCTGGCTAGACAAGCTGAACCAAAATCTGTCACCATGCATGTCACAATGGCCAATGCTAGAAAACCTGGCCTTTAACCTTTCCATGCCTCAGTTTCCCCATTGGGTAACAGCACTTTTCTTCTCTCCCACCTTTTGTCGGTCTAGTCTATTTAGCAGGTAAGCTCTCCAGTCCAGGGAAACTGCTCCAATATACAGCCTTAGCCTCTTTCTACGACTCAAGCAGAACCAAGCTCTTCATCTCAGCCAAGGCTTCTAGCTGTCTACTAATAATAGGCACCAGCAAACCCCACTGATTGTCTCATCCCAACGCAATTATGCAAAAGACTGTGTGAAATTAAAACAAAATCCATGATGCTGCTCCATGGAAAGGATCCCGGAGTCTGAAGTCAGGATTTCCATAGCAAGCAGAAGTCTCTTCGGGTCACAAGTGCTTCTCCTTTCATGTGGGAAAGAGTCTTGAGTCACGGTTTTATATTGTGCTTTCAGTAAAATCTGATTTCCTTGAAGGAAAACCACCCAGCTAATCTTGAGAGGTGAATAAAAATAATTGAATTTCCAATTTCCAAATACCTAGAGGGGAAATACTCAGAAAGGTACCACAACTTCAACCATATTAAAAATGTCTGTCCATGGAGATATACGCCAGGCTTTGAAATAAAAGGGATACGAAGTAAAATGGAAGCACTCAACTATACAATTGGACAAATGATTTTTCAGTTTGGGGGCTGATCCAAAAAATGTATTTCTTCTCTTTGAAATGAAAAACAGGGGGAAAAACATAGGAGTTGTTGGGTGGTTTTTACTTTTGAGGGGGGAGAGGACTTGCTTGGTTTGTTAGTTAAACCGAGCTAAATTTCTAAAGAAAACCTTGAGTCTAAATGAAAAGTCAGAGCATTTAGACTTTTTATGGAAAAGTCTTTCCCCGTTTTATTTTAGCAGAAACTATTCACCCACTTTGACCCAAGTTCTCAAATCGTTTCAGGAAACCTGAAACTGCATTTTTGGATCAATAAATTATTTCTCAGAAACACCTTGCCCAGCTCAATTCACTGACTTGCTTGATGGATTCAGGGAGTATCAAGTCTGTGCACACCCTAGAGAACAGCCACAAAACTTGATCCCCGGTTCACACAGAGAGTACCACTTTGAACCGGAGTCCACATTTAAATGACCCTGCTTTCCTACCTTTATTTCTGATCACTCTGTTCTTTTGGTTCATTTAATTTAATGCTGAACCCATAACCTGTCCCTAGAGTAAAACAGGGCAACTTTGTTTTACCCACACAGCAATTGGTAGAATCCTGCCTACAAGCATTCCTGACTAGACATTATCTGATGAAAGATACTCACCACTGAACATACACAGCTGAAGAAAACCCTCTTTGTTACTCATTAACATTACCTCATACTCCAGACTACAAAGCATCTAGTTCTAGCGTAAGCCCAGATGGTTCATAAAAAAAGTTACCTTTACAACATTTGTCCTACTTTGGGAGAAAAATATTAGGCACTATATGTTACTGCAGAAATGAAATTCGAGTCATGCCTTCATGCCTTACTAATCCTACTTTTTTTTTCTTTTTTGGTAAGCTACAAGCACTGGGGTGGGAGTGCCATGTAAGGAACTTACATTGCTGTGGCCTTAGTAATATCCGTCAGTAAACCTGTAATTAGATAGGGAGTAGTATTAATCTTGTGCATTGCCCGCAGGACACTGCCAGCATCCAGCAAAACCTCTATTGATGAGGAAGGATTCCAGGCATGCCTGGATGTAAAATGAAAGAGATGAAATATTTACTTTCCGTACCCTTCTCTCAGACACACAGCTCCCAACCAAGAAATGCCGTAGACCTCGATGGACTAAATATTCTATTAGCATAAACTTCTTGATGCAAATGGCATCATATACTAATATCTGCTGCTCTTCATCAAATGCCTATAGCAACAGCTATTTCAAAGAAATCTCAGACTGCAGTATTTTGAAATGGAGCATTTTTTTTAAAAAGTCACTGGAGAGGAATTGTTAATCAAAATGAGCAATGCACTGGTCAACTGTGATTACAGGATTCGGTGTTTTGTCATTACTTCATGATTCACAACTCACATCTCATTCAACTGGCATTAAAATGGAATTTATGGATTTTTTTTTCTGTAAACTCCATCCTTACTGTCTGGATAACAGAAAATAAAATATTCTTCAGCAGATGCAGGAATTTTTGTCAAATGATGCTAGAGGAAGAGGAGGATAATTATACTTTCTTCCTTGAGTGGGTTCAAAATTTGGGAACCAAAAGTTTTCTTCATCACAAATTGGCCTTTTATCAATAAAGGAACAAAATTCACTGTGTTCACACTTTTCTTCATTTGTCATGTTCCCATGAGGGGTTATACAATCTTTTTAAATGCCAAAAGTTATCCAAATATATTTTGTATGGAAACTGGGGAGAAAAGGTTGCTTATTTCTGTAACCATCTCAATAACAGTTTTATTAAACTTCAATAAACTGTATATTAAAAATGTCATGAACATTTTTGAAAAACACAAAGAATGTGTCCATCATCACTTAGCAAGATGATAAAGTCTAAAGCAGAGCACAAAGAGTTACAAAGGGATCTCACAAGACTGGGTGACCGGGCAAAAAAATGGCAGATGAAATTCAATATTGAGAAATGCAAAGTAATGCACCTTGGAAAACATAATCCCAACTATGCAGAAAAAAGGATGGGCTCTAAATTAGTTGTTACCATTCAAGAAATAGATCTTAGAGACAGCGCAGCCGTCAAAAACCCTATGTGCATGTTAGGAACCATTAGGAAAGGGATAGCTAATAAGACAGGAAATATCATAATGCCACTAAATAAACTTATGGTAGGGCCACACCTGTAATATTGCATGCAGGTCTGGTTGCCCCATCTCAAGGAAGATATATTAGAAATAGTAAAGGTACAAAGATGGGCAACATAAATGATTAGGGTTTTGGAACAGCTTCCATATGAGGAGAGATTAAAAAGACTGGGACTATTCTGCTTGGAAAGGAAATGACTGAGGATACGATAAAAGTTTATAAAATTATTACTGGTGGTGAGAAAGTGTAGAAGTCATTTATCCCTTCACACAACCCAAGAAATAAAATGAAATTCATTGAGGGGTCACTCAATGAAATTAATGGGCAGCAGGTTTAAAACAAGAATAAGGAAATACTTCTTCACACTTTGCACAGTCAACCTGTGAAAGTCATTGCCAGCAGACACTGTGAAGGCCAAAACTAAAACACAGTTCAAAAAAGAATGAGGTAAGTTCATGGGTGATAAGTTCAGTGCTTTTTTTTGACGGTATGCACCGGTACAGAGTACCGGCACCTTTTTTTGGGAGCACTCACGCCGCGCCGCTTTCCCCCGGCACAGCCCTCTGCCTGCCTGACTCCTTCTGCGGGAACAGCAAGATGAAAAATTTGCTTTTCGCTTATGCGCATGCACAGGGCTTGCCGAGCCGCGGCGAGCCCTGTTCGCCAGCCGCGCGGTTCAGCACGCTGCGAATGCGCAGACAACGCTGCGCATGCGCTGATCGCGCTGCGGCGCCGTGCCAGGCTATAATCTACTCGCCCGTGGCGAGTAGATTACCTTAATTGTCGAGTCCTGCGCATGCGTATGTTGACATGATAAAGGAAGAAGGGTGGGAGAGGCATTTTTCAAATTTACTTTCCTCAAGAAATGAGTACCGGCACCTTTTTTTTTTTTTTTTTTTTTAACAAAAAAAGCACTGGATAAGCCCATCCACTGGTATTAGCCAGGGATGCTGCCCCATGTTCTGGGTTCCCCAAGGCCTGTGCCAGAAGCTGGGTATGAACATGTGCTGAAGGAACCAATGAGGAGCCATGCGCAGCTTGACCTGTGCTCACAAACAGGGAGGAACTAGTAAGGGGAACTTGATGTGGGTGCAGCCTGGGTAGCAGTGATCACAGGATTCTTGAGTTCAGGATCCTGGCCAAAGGAAGAAAGGAAGCAGCAAAAGACAGACCCTCGACTTCAGAAAAGCAGACGCTGACTCCTTCAGGGAACTGATGGTCAGGGTCCCCTGAGACGCTAACATGAGGGGGAAAGGAGTCCAGGAGAGCTAGCGGTATTTTAAAGAAGCCATACTGAAGGCCCAGGAACAAACCATCCGACGTGCAATAAGAAAAGCCAGTATGGTCGGCGACTAGCTTGGCTTAGTGACATTTTTTGTGAACTTACACGCAAAAAGGAAGCTGACAAGAAGTGGAAACTTGGACAGATGACTAGAGAAGAGTATAAATATATTGCTCTAGCATGCAGGGTGTAATCACAAAGGCCAAAGTGCAGCTAGTAAGGGATGTGAAGGGAAACAAGAAAGGTTTCTATAGGCATGCTAGCAATAAGAGGGTGGTCAGGGAAGATGTGGGACCCTTACTGGATGAGGGCGGTAACCTGGTGACAGGTGATGTGGAAAAAACTGAAGTACTCAATGCTTTCTTTGCCTCTGTCTTCACAGACAAGGTCAGCTCCCAGATCACTGCACTGGGCAACACAGTATGGGGAGGAGGTGGGCAGCCCTCCATGGAGAAAGAACAGATTAAGAACTATCTAGAAAAGCTGGACATACACAAATCCATGGGGCCAGATCTAATGCACCCAAGGGTGCTGAGGGAGTTGGCTGATGTGATTGCAGCGCAATTGGCTATTATCTTTGAAAATACTTGGTGATTGGGGGAGGTCCTGGATGATTGGGAAAAGGCAAATGTGGTGCCCATCTTTAAAAAAGGGAAGGACAATCCAGGGAATTACAGGCCGGTCAGTCTCTGGAAAAATCATGGCAGGGATCCTCAAGGAATCCATTTTGAAGCATTTGGAAGAGGGAAAAGTGATCAGAAAGAGTCAACATGAATTCACCAAGGGCAAGTCATGCCTGACCAACATGATTGCCTTCTATGACAAGTTAACTGGCTCTGTATATATGGGGAAGACAGTGGACATTATACCTTGACTTTAGCAAAGTTTTTGCTATGGTCTCCCACAGAATTCTTGCCAGCAAGTGAAGAAAGAATGGATTGGATACATGGACTGTAAGGGTGTGTCTAGACTACAGGGTTTTTTCGAAAAAAAGTGGCCTTTTTCAAAAAAACATCCCCTGCGTCTAGAAAGCTGCCGCGTTCTTTTGAAAGTAAATTGAAAGAACGTGGCAGTTTTTTCTACCGCAGAAAACCTCGTTTTATGAGGAAGAACACCTTTTTTCGAAAGTGCTCTTTCGAAAAAACACACTATGTAATGCAAATTGTGCTTTTTCGAAAGAGACCATCCAGACTGCCTGGGTGCTCTCTTTTGAAAATGCGGCTTGCTTGTTCAAAAGTACTGGTTGTAGCATAGACACTCTTTTTTGAAAGAGGCTTGCAGTCTAGACGTAGCCTATGGTAGATAGAACAGTGGCTAGATTGTCGGACTCAACGAGTAGTAATCCATGGCTCGATGTCTGGTTGGTGGTCGGTTTCAAGCAGGGTGCCCCAACGGTCGGTTCTGGGGCTAGTTTTTTTCAACCTCTTTATTAATGACCTGGATGAGGGGATGGATTGCACCCTCAGCAAGTTCGCAGGTGACACTAAGACAGGGGGAGAGGTAGATACATTGGAGGGTACGAGTAGGGTCCAAAGTGACCTAGATAGATTGGAGGATTGGGCCAAAAGAAATTTGATGAGGTTCAACAAGGACAAGGGCAGAGTCCTGCCCTTGGGATGGAAGAATCCCAAGCATTGTTACAGGCTGGGGACCGACTGGCTAAGCAGCAGTTCTGCAAAAAAGGAACTGGGGATTACAGTGGATGAGACCCTGGTTATGAGTCAACAGTGTGCCCTTGTAACCAAGAAGGTTAATGACATATTGGGGTGCATCAGGAGGAGCATTGTGATTATTCCCCTTTATTAGGCACTGGTGAGGCCACATCTGGATAATTGCATCCAATTCTGGGGCCCCCATTACAGAAAGGATGAGGACACATTGGAAAAAGTCCAGCAGAGGGCAACAGAAATGATTAGGGGGCTGCAGCACATGACTTACGAGGAGAGGCTGGTGGATTCAGGCTTATTTAGTCTACAGAAGAAAAGATTGAGGAATGAAGGAGGGTTCCAAAGAGGATGGAGAGGCTGTTCTCAGTGGTGGCAGATGACAGAACAAGGAGCAATGGTCTCAAGTTACAGTGAGGCAGGTCTAGGTTGGATATTAGGAAAAACTATTTCACTAGGAGGGTGGTGAGGCGCTGGGATGGGTTCCCTAGGGAAAGGGTGGAATCTTCATCCCTAGAGGTTTTTAAGTCCTGGCTTGGCAAAGCCCTGCCTGGGGTGATTTAGTTGGGGTTGGTCCTGCTTTTAGTAGGTGGTTTGACTTGATGACTCCTGAGGTCTCTTCCCACCCCATGATTCTGTGACAGGGCTGGGTCATTTGATGATTGCCTTTTCTGTTTTGTCACTTTGAAGCAACCCAGCCCCAACCATCCATGAGGAGTCATCGGGCCGGGGGGGAAACAGGCAGGCAAGCCAGCTTACTGGGGGGAGCCAGGAAGTCCAGCCCTCGCCCACAAGGAGCCACTGGCCAGCTGGGTAGCCCCATCCTCCCATCCATGAGGAGCCACAAGGGAAGCCAGGCAGGCAGGCCAGTCAGGGGAGCAGGACAGCTCCCCCAGGAGGAGCCACCGTCCAGGGGCCTGGGCAGCACAACCCCAGGGTTTCCCGCTGCCCCAGGAGGAGCCAATGTTGGAGAAGTGCCACCCTCGTTGACACAAGCAGCCCTGGTAAGTCTGCCCCCAACCTCCCACCCCCCAGGCCTGAGCCCCTCCTCCTCCGAATCCAGCACCTCCTGCTCTGAGCCTCTTCACACTTCACACTTCCTGCCTTGAGTCTCCCCCACTCTGACTCCTGTACCCCCATTCCCTGCCCTGAGCCGCCCATGTCTCCCAGCCCCCTCCCCTGACTCCTGCACCTCCATCTCTACCCTGAGCCCCCAAACCCTTGCCCTGAATCCTGCACCCCCACACCCTCAACCCCCTGTCCTGAAAGACCCGAGCAATGCCAGCTAAATCTTCCAATCTTTTTATAAGCAATGGTGAAACTCTGGTCCCTTGGAAGTCAATGAAAGTTCTGCCTTTGACTTCAATGGGGCAGAATTTCACCCTGTATGTGGCAGCCAGCACTGTTCAGTACTTATAAGGTATGAAAGAGATTTTCCAAGGGGCTTGTGGCAGCTTGGTCCTGAGCTTGTGTGTTGCTGAGCGCTCGGGCCCTTACCCAGTAATTCACTGGCGGGCATGCTCACCAGCGCACATAGGCCCCTGGATTTCCACAGGGCTATGCAAGTGCCTGAAGCTGAGCGTATGCATAGGTGCTATGGTGAATGGAGACCAGATGGCTCTGCACTTCACAGGACTGACACCACCTGTGGCACAGAAAAATCCCCTCTGGTGCGTTTCCAATAAGGGCAGGCAAGGGACTGCTGATTCGCAGTAAAATCATTCCTTCCGTTAGCACGTGTGCACAATGTTCGTTTATTTATACTTGGGGAAGAAAGCAGATCTGCCTGTTCCCTTGGTGAATACCCGTAATTTAGCTACAACTACTCAAGAGAGATCTTGGAGTCACTGTGGATAGTTCTCTGAAAACATCCACTCAGTGTGCAGTGGCAGTCAAAAAAGCAAAAAATGTTAGGAATCATTGAAAAAGGAATAGAGAATAAGACGGAGAATATCTTATTGCCTCTATATAAAACCATTGTTATGCCCATATCTTGAATGCTGCGTACAGATGTGGTCGCCTCATCTCAAAAAAGATCTATTGGCATTGGAAAAGGTTCAGAAAAGGGCAACAAAAATGATTAGGGGTTTGGAACGGGTCCCATATGATGAGAAATTAAAGAGACTGGGACTTTTCATCTTAGAAAAGAGGAGCCTAAGGGGGGATAGGATAGAGGTCTATAAAATCATGACTGATGTAGAAAAAGTGAATAAGGAAAAATTATTTACTTCTTCCCATAATATAAGAATTAGGGAAATGAAATTAATAGGCAGCAGGTTTAAAACAAACAAATGGAAGTTTTTCTTCACTCAGAGCACAGTCAGCCTGGGGAACTCCTTGCCAGAGGATGTTGTGAAGACCAGGAATTTAACAGGGTTCAAAAAAGAACTAGATAGATTCATGGAGATTAGGTCCATCAATGGCTATTAGCCAGAATGGGTAGGAATGTTGTCCCTAGCCTCTGTCAGCAGCTGGAAATGGATGACAGGAGAATTATCACGTGATGATGACCTGTTCTGTTCACTCCCTCTGGGGCACATGGCACTGGCCACTGTTAGCACCCAGGACACTGGGCTAGATAGACCTTTGATCTGACCCAGCATGGCCATTATTATGTTCTTATGGTACTAAATACAGTTTGCTCTGCCATCATATATAGCTATGGCATCATTATAAGAAGACATCTAGAAGCGGGACCTAAACTTATATTACATTACCCATGCCTGGTCTGTGTTACATGTTAATTTTTTAAAAAAGGGGCCAATGTCAATTATACAAAAAGTGTCTTTCCTTGAACAAAAAATAAAAGGTTTAGAGATCAACACTTTACTATAGGAACAATTAATCAAAGCTTACAATGCCGCTCACATGAGAAAAGCGCGTTTAGTCAAATTGCTATATGTCAGTTGCGTCTTCCATTCACTTACCCAAAACTGTTCGGTTGTTAACATCATAAGCACTTAAACTTACATGTGTACCAAATGGTGCATTTACCCAGCATGCATTTGGTGAGGCTGATGTTTGTAACCTGAGGGGCTGACTAGGGCCAGGTGCATGCTACTTCATTTAAAATAGCTTTGGCATAAAAGAGAAGGGGCAGAACCCAATGGAAATATTGAAGTTTCTCCAAGCAGGGGGCAGAATGAATATTTATCACCTGTGCATCACATCACCATTTCAGATTTTACATCTGAGCCAGCCTGGAAGGTAACTTTTGCATGGTTTTCCCTCCTCTCTCTCTCTCTCTCTCTCTCTCTCTCTCTCTCACACACACACACACACACACACAGAGGAGCAATGGCATTGTTAAGATGACAACGGACAGTGTATCAGGCAAGCAGTCTGTCGTGTTCCCTTCCCAGCTTTGCCATCAATTTGCTGAGTGACCTTGGACAAACCACTTAACCATTCTGCACCTTGGTTTCTTCATCTGAGAAGTGGGGATAATAGCGCTAGATCTCCTTTGTAAAGTGCTTGGAGATCTATAGCTGAAAGGCAGTATGTAAGTGCTAGTTATTAATACGGTTAATGCAGAGGTAGGAGATTGAAGTTTTAGTATCATGAATTAGGAGTGAAATAGACGTATGTTTCCACGAGTAGAGACTAGATGTCCCTTCTGCAGGATCAGTAGGACACGTCACACTTAAAAGGGCTGCTACTCCCCCCTGCCATGCTCCAGCACTTCAGGAGATTTGAATTTGTCTGAACCTGCTGTTGGGTTCCATCTCCAGACCTAGCGAAGCAGGTTGTACAGCAGGCAGCGACCCTGTAAAGGTTTTTCACAATGCTCTGATGCACCATAAATCCAGGTTCTGAGTACCACTTGGTTTTAATCCAGAGGGGTTCACTGAAGCTGGGAGACGGAGCACATTAGTGAGAGTCTGTAAACTTTTCATGGGATTTTTCTTAGTGGGAAAATGTTAGTCTAGGTGTCCCTTCTAAATTCTACACATATAAACCTTTATTAGCAATACAGCCAGAATGCAGACAGCTCCTTGGAAACAAACATTCATGCTCAAAGAGTTCAGCCTCTATAAATACCTTCCTGAAAGCCTTTGGGCCGGTTAAAATCCCATATGCTCGCCTATCATTAAAGGACCGGGTGCCCTGGAGTCAGCAAAAGGAGAACTAAACATTGATCTTGCTACTTGAAGCTTCTGACACCCAGCTTTCTGTCCCAATATTGATATAAGAGGTTGTTTGGGGAATTGAATAGGAAGACCTTTCCTGCACAGCTTAGGTAGGTGCACTGCTTTGAAGAAGAAGAGTACGTACCAACATCGTAGTGCCTTTCATCTAAGGATCTCAAAGTGCATTACAATTACAAACGTTTTTGATCCCTTCCAAGACCCCTGTGAAGGATCATTTCACGTGCTACTGAAATGCAGCAAAATCTCGGGGTGGGAAGTGGCCGCTGTTTAAGCATGCACCGCAACGTTATGTAGCATACAGGACAGGAAGTGAGGAAGGAGCCCACAGCCAGTTAAAACAGCAGAGGAAATCTAAGGGGACAGAATGCAATTGCTTGTGTTGAAACTTGGCCAGGACATAGAGGTTTTAGGAGCCATACTGATCACAAGCATCTCCAGCATTGTAGTAGCCACCTAATACCACGCCAGAGCATGGGTTCTGTGAAGCCCAAGGCAAGATTCTGCCAGTCTTCTTCCACACTGAATAGTACATGACTCCATGATCAGTGAAATCAATGGGATCATGCAACATTGGAAAGGGAAGTAGAATTAGGCCGACAAAAAGGAATGCAAGCTACTGAAATTACCCAAACCACTTCCTGTGGCACACAGCTCTAGTCCAAGGAGAAGTCTAACAAAGTACCGAGCTGGTCTGACCTTGTATAGCAAATAAGCACAATGCAGCACATATACGGTACTCATCAGAATGAAGACCAATGTTTGCGTTATGAAAAGCTTAGACCAAAGCTTTTGATTAAGGATGCACTTCTCCATTTCCTGGTTTGAGCTATACTTCTCCAGGGAGAAACATCCCAAGAAAAAGCCTGTTCTCCATGATAGTTAGGCTTCTTTCTAGGGCTATGTCTACACTATTGCAGAAAGTTGACTTAAGCTACGCAACTTCAGCTATGGGAATAATGTAACTAGAATCGATGTATCTTAAGACAAGTTATCATGGGGTCTACATGGCAGAGTGTGGGGAGGTTGATGAGAGAAACTCTTCTGTCGACTTCTCTTACTTTATCACAGATTAGAAGAGTAACAGGGTCGATGGGAGAGGGATCTGTGGTCGATTTGGCAGGTCTTCACTAGACCTGCTAAATCAACCTCCAATGGGTCGATCTGAGAGCATTATTCTGAGCTGTAGTGTAGATGTTGCCTAAAGCAACGTCTGTATGTGCATCAAAATGGAACCCCACAACCCTTTTGGGTTTGCTTATTCTAAGAGCACAGATGTGGGCAGCATTACAAGATAGCAGAATCCCCACTGATCTTGCTATCAGCAATATCAATTCTGTTCTGCATATTTTTAGCTCACAGATAAAGTCTGACTATCAGTGCTACTGTACAGCTCACTCTCATCGACTCACACGGAAGCCTGTTCATTAAGAGGAACATTCCACTGGTTTAGCAATAATGTTACATTAAGATTTCGCTCGAGATAGACAAATCAATTTAGAAACAGCCATTCTGAGTCTATGATCCGTCATGGGCTTTCACTTATTCAGACAGTCTAAATGATGAAGGGAAGGTATCTCAGGGATGGAAGGCCAAAACGGCCTTTCTGAAAACTGCGCAGTACATCATTTGTAAAAAGACCACTGGGATTCTGCCACTTCAGTCCTTCGATTGCTCACGATAGACTGCAGCAGCATCAGTCAAGAAGAAGTACTTAGGGCTTGTCTGCCCAGGAAGACTATTCTGGATTAAGGCAGGATGTGAATTTAAAGTACTCTCTGAATAACTCCCTGCATGGGTGTACTTATTCTAGAATAAGAGGGTGTGTATGGGCTTATCTGCACTACGGAGAAGATCGATGCTGCCGCAGTCGATCTCCCGGGGTTCGAATTAGCGGGTCAAGTGAAGACCTGCTAACTTGAACTGAGAGGGTGCTCCTGGCAGCACCGGTAGTCCTGTGCCTCATGAGGAGTAAGGGAAGTCAACAGGAGCACGTGCTCCCATCAACCTCCCACTGTGTGGACGGCGCCAAAATCCGATTTAAGATACTTTGACTCCCAGCTACGTAATTAATGTAGCTGGAGCTGCATATCTTAAGTCGACTTTCCCCTTTAGTGTAGACCGGGCCTATGGGAAGCTATTCTGCAATACCTATTCCAGGGAAGCTCCCCGCGTACCCGCGTACCCAAGCCCTTAGATGGTCTTTGCTTGAGCGATTTCATTCCTGTGGTCTGCTTTTAATTCTATTTTCAGGCACCTACCAACAAGATTTGTGCACAGCTGAATTCTTTTGCATTGAACTAGACCTGGTTTACTGTTCAACCTTGAACTCAAAGCCTGAACCGAATCCAGGTTCAAACATAGCATCCTCAACTCCTATGTCATGCTGGAGACAAGGCCTGCTCCTGTGAGCAGCTGTGTTGCCTCATGTCCCTTGCACTTCAACAGGAGTTAGGGCTGCACTCCAGAGTGGAGATGTCTTGCAATGCACCAGCTTCAAATTGAAGCCCGGGACCTGATTCTGATCTGCTCCAGAAGGCAGACACACACTCCAGCTTGTTACATTAGCATCTCCCAAAAGATACAGAGATCACTTTGTCTATTACGGCAGCCCTCTCTGTGCCGATTACAAGACACGCGGGTTTATTTTAGGAGGCGGAAACAAAGAATAACATTCACCTGAAACAACCAGAAGAAATATAGGCAAGGAAAATGTAATTATCTGAGCTGGAATCTGTCAGGAGATCACAGGATAAGTATCTCTACCCTAGAAGGGAAAAAAACCACTGGAGCTTTATGGTCACGACTGATCAGACCGTCAGTTTCATACATCCTCTGAAAGGTGGCCCCATGTGAAGCCCAGTATCTTCGGGGCAGCCTCCCTTTTTCGACTCCACGTCTGCCTGAACGAACAGATTTCAGTTCCTCAGATAACCATACCACAAATGGAGAACGATGAAACCACAAGGAGCTATTTTAAATTAACATGTGAGATCTGGCGTAAGCCCACAAAACCAAAGAAACACACTCCTGCTGGAACTAGAGGCTTCCCTCTTTTCCCCCTCCCCCCCCCGGTTCAGTGCACACAGTGCGCTTGATAAGATCACTCCATTTATCATCTGCTACACCGAAAAGCCCCTCTGTAGAGATTGCTCTGGACCTTCTGTAGCCGCAACACGGAGCGGTTGGGGGAGGGGACCCAGCCACAGCCCAGCTTTTCCCAGCTTTTAAGTTTATGTCAGTTCATTAAAGTTACTTTAAAAAAAACGGTTTGTTTTTTCTGGCAATTTTAACTTCCTTTGCTCTTTCCAATGGTGCTTCCACGCCCTTCTCCCCGCATGCTCCTATTGCAACAGCACTTTCAATAGTTGAACTATGACTAGAACACTGAGCTGGGGTAGCCGCAGCCAACACTAGGCCAAGGAACGGGACTGTACCAGGACCCAATCCTGCTCGCACTGAAACCAGAGAGAGTTTTGTCCTTCGCTTGAGCAGGCCTTAGGTTCCAACCCTGTGCTCATGATTTGGGCAGTGTGGAGGGTTGGAAATAATTAGCAGCGTTAGAAATAATTATTGTATTCCGTGTACAAAGTACAGAGACAGCATATTCAATTTGCAATTACTAGATGTATTGCAGTGGGAAATGTGTAAAATAACAGGAGGTGTGCTGATGTTCCCAGGGGGGACTTGAGTTCACCACCCTGCACTCCCCAGGTGAATGCCCTCTCCCCTCAGCCACTCCAAAATCCACCCCACCTCCCTACTTTCAGAGTGTCCCTTATTCTGCCTTCCCCATGTGACAGCTAGCTCTAGTTCTGAGGCAGGCAGCACTAGCAGTTCTGCTGCTCCTAGGGGCAGGGACTTGACCCCATTGCCCTATACTTCCTAGGTGAAGGTCTTATCCCCTCAGCCACTCTAGGACTTAGGCTACAAATACAGCTGCAACATAAAATAAACTGAGCTTAGAAAGAAGCGGGAAAGTGGAGAAAGAGAGCAAGCAAAGTGGCTACAGCATCACAATGGGATGATTAACAAGTGCTCTTGTGGGATGCCTGCCTCTGTTGATAAAATGAATTATTTCCACTCACCCAATTAGTGTTGTAAATGGGTATATCTTTTACAGCCTCATCATGACCGCGTCAGGTGCTGGCAAGTACAAAAACAAGGTCTGCACCACAAAGAACTGAAAAGCAATTCCCACGGAAAGAAAAGAATTCAATTTCCATTGGAAAGTCTACCTTGAAAGTTACTCAAGCTGGTCAAAAGGCAGAATTTGTGCCCCAAATTGGGATAAAGTCAAACTCACAGAATTTTTCATGAAACAAAATATTTCAAATATATTTCCCTTCAGCCTCGCTATATTACATACTACACCATATAATAGACTGTAACAGTCAAAACAAAACATTAGTCGTATAAGAATCAAAATGTCAGAGTATTTCCTGTCAAATATTGCAGCACAATGGATATTTTCCTGCAAAACGTTTCAATGTTGTGATCAACCTTTTCCTACAGAAAATCATTGTTAGAAAATTTTCAACCAGCTCTAAAAGTTACAAGTCTAGGTTTGGTTTTATGCCTGCTTGTGAGGCACCCATCAAATTGCCTCACAGTAAGTGACGTCTGGCTGGGAAAGTCTGAAAGGTTAGCAAGCACCTTTTTCTTTTGGATATATTTTCACTGCTTCGCTGGAAGAAGAAAGGATCTTATAAATTCAAGCCCCAAAAAACCCATAAAAAACCCAAGATGATCACTGGGGTTTGGGGTATCAGACAAGGCCCCTTTCAAATAAGGGACTGTCAACATTTTTCAAATGATCTGAAGTCTAGTTAGGGACTTGTGACATTGAGAAGAGGACAGACCAAACCCTTTTATGAAAGAGTAAAAGAAGAGCTTTAGGCTATCAGGATTAGCTTACAGTAATACATGCCTTTAGAGGGAACCTATAAATTTTGGACTGGTTTTATTTGAAGAAAATGCCCATAAAGACGCTCCCTTGATCAACATAACTGGAGTGGCTTATCTCTAAATCAAATCCAAAAGCTCCTAGGCATGCATCTTTGAAATCTGAGCTTTAATTGCATTCAGAAACTTGCAGACCACTGGATTCAGATTCAGACCTTGCAAAGGAAGACTTGAGCCTAATTGGTTGATTCTATCCAGAACAGCATTTTTATCTTAAACTTGGGGGAGGCAGCAGCGTGAAGGGTCAAGCAATGTGGAGATTTATTTACTGGCACTGAAAAGTAAGTATCAGGCACGTATACTGATAACGCTGTGGCCCAGGGCAAGACACATTCTTGAGGAATAATAGTTTCAGTTGCGAAGTTTCTGCTTCACTAACCGGACAGACAGTACAGCAGAGAAATTCTTCAGAAATATATTCATGTGGAAGGAGCCAGGGACAAAGCAGTCTTGTGTTCAGGCTGACATATGTTTTAGTTTTTGTTATTTTATACAGAGCAATTTTCTGTCACCAAACCAACTGCATAAAACCCAAATAATTCAATAGCTTTCTCAATAGCAGTCTGTGGACATATCATGCAACACAAGCATTCAGAACACAGTTTTACAATGTTGGCCTTTAATAGGACACCCAGAATCCAGTGTGCTCAAATTGGTATCAAGGTATTTAAACAGAGATTTACACCCTTTAGCACGTTTCAGTGGTCAAATACAGATTGTTATGGACAATCCCCTGAGATCCATTAGGTGTGAAAACAGAGCACCCAACTGTGTCATGTTATGAGGACCATCACCTTGCTACAAATATGTTTCATAATCAATGGATGAAAGAGATGTATGAAAATGCTACTGCTGTATGGGAAGATTTATAATACTTCTGATTTTCCTCACCCTATGAGTGGCTCTGCCTGTGATCACACCGGCAGTTCATAATCAAAATGGCTGCTTATGCATTCATGGGAACTGCATACACATTAGATGCAGACAGAAAGGTATGAAAAAATGTGGTCCTAACAATTTCTTAACTGTGCAGGTAAGTAATTGTATTATATTTTTTATGTTCTAATGCCTTCCTGATTTCCTTTATTTATGGACTTATTTTTCTCATCACACAGGTCCCTGAAGGAGGAAGAAAGAGAGTTTAATATTTAAGTGTTTAATTCCTGGATAATGAAAAGAGCAGAGGATGACTGTCCTTGCTTGTTATATTCTCAGTTCTCTTTTCATCTGCTCAATCTTTATAATTTTAAGAACAATGTCAAAATTCACACAGGGATGGGGCTGAGAGGGTATGTCCCAAATTACTCCTCAGATAGGCATAAATGTAATAATTAGTAGGATATTTGCCGTTTTTATTAACATTTGATGAAAACAGTTCTTGGCTCAAAGCCCAGAATGAACAACGCACCTGTCAGAAATGAAGAGACCCATATAGCTCTTACTTTCCATTTGGCATCTAAATTCATCAAGATTTGCTCATTCCACAAAGAAACCTAAATACTGGATTCAAATTCAGTGCCCCTAAAACTATTTGAGGCCATCCCCAAACAGCAGATGAACTATTAGCCGTCTTGCTAAATGAACTGCACTGTAATTCCAAAAATGGGTTAGCCAACTTTACAAGCAATTTAGTAGTCAGCTGCTACCTTTTCCTGCTGAAAACAGAAGGAAGTCAGCTTGCTTGTACCAACATACCAGAGAAGCTGCCTCACAAACTCCTCTATGAGATGACAAGACTTTGTTGACCTGCTAAAATGAGGTTAGAATGTAATACAGTGTTTGTGCCATACATCTTTGAATGAGCGAACAGTTACCCCAGGAAACACTGTCTGGGGCTAAATTGCATTTTAATTACATCCACACCATTTGTAAGCTCAGGTGCTATTTTTCTAGGGTGCAAGAGACTTATGTATATGGTAGAGTTCCTGCCTTTACACCACAGAACTCCACATTACATCTGGGCTGGCATGATTATTTGCGGGGCATATATACATTAGAAAGACTGTGTACGCCTTTGTATTTAGAGAGAGCAGCTTAGGTAGAAATTCACTGGGTCTAGTCTCAAAAGGATAGATGCATTTAAATAAAACAGGGGAAGAGGTGGTTAGCAGAAGCCAATGGATGTTCCCACATCTTCTGGCCACAGAGGTCAGGCAGCAATACTTCTGTACAAAGAAGCAATAAAGTATGCGTTTTGTGCGATGCTGCTCCAGAATAATAAAGACGGTGTTGACAGGTGACAGACCTTAGTCTTCCTTAGTGAAAGATGAGCAAGAAAAAAAGGCGATGTCAGTGCCATGCTGTATCTCCTGCAGAGAAAACGCTGCTCCAGCAGCCGGAGCAGTCACACAAAAGGCCAATGTGCAGCAGGGCATCTCTCTGGAAATGCACAATCACCCTTTATAATGATGTGTTCTGACATTTCTTCTTGAACATTTACGATGATTTATTATTAAAAAAAAAAAAAGCAGGGCCCGCAGGTAAGCTCTTTGTCAACTTTTCAAACGTGCGTCAGAGGGGTAGCCAAGTTAGTCTGTAACTGGAAAAACTTTAAAAACCAACAAATGGTCTAGGAGCATCTAAAAGATTAACAAAACATGTAGGCTATGTCTACACTCGTGGCTTCTTGCGCAAGAACATCTTGCGCAAGGGTTCTTGTGCAAGAAGTCTTGCGCAAGAAAACGTCCACACTGCCATGTGCGAGCTGTGCTTTTGCACAAGCGTGCCCATGGCAGTGTACATGCTCTCTTGCGCGAGAAAGCTCTGATGGCCATTTTAGCCATAGGGCTTTCTTGCGCAAGAAATCCCTGCTGAGCGTCCACACTGCCCTCTTGCGCAAGAGCTCTTGCGCAAGAGGGCTTACACCTGTTAAAAAAGAGCGTAGCTCTTGCGTAAGAAGCCCTCTCTTACCACGCCGTACTGTAAATTTTCTTGCGCAAGAGAGGGCAGGCAGTGTGGATGCTCTGCAGATTCTTGCGCAAGAACAGCCATACTTGCGCAAGAAGCCACGAGTGTAGACATAGCCGTAGATGGTAGCATACGCTTTCGTGGGTACAGACTTGACTGGTAATTCCACCTGCTGTAGCCATGGCACCGACACGCGCATTTCCTGGTATGATCTGATATAATTTCAGATTTTGAAAGCAGCATTTGAAGTGATTAAAGGCTTTATGGCCAATGTTCTCTGCTAGCTTTGTGCAGCTCTCTACACTGGGGCCTGCTGCTATCAGATCCGAATGGCGGTGTCTTACATTGGCTTTGCACTGCAGTAAATGGCAGGTTCTAGGACCTTCAGAATTGCCCTTCATTAGCTTCCTCCCCCTCCCACAGAGATGATCTGAACTTTAGAGCAATTTCCTGGAGAGCTAGCAGAGACAAAAAGGAGAGGCAAAGTCCTACTTTCCAGCGTAAGACAGCACTTCCATCTCAGGCAATTATGAAACAGCATCAGAGACACCTGCCAAACACCCACCCCAATGTTTCTCATTCTTTGAGCAACCTTTTATCATTTATATAAGCTCCCCACTGCTTATTATTCTTGGCACTCATGAACAATGTTTTACAGAAGGGTTAAAGGAAGACCTCCTTACACATGTATGTTACAAAGTGCAATGGGCAGCTTAAAATCAACTGTCCTGTAATCCTTACAAATTTGTCTTGTTGTGCGCGGCTAAGCAGTCAGGCCACTCTTTATAACAGTACTTCTCAAACCACTTTGGCACCTTTCTTTTGTCCTCGCCCAACCCTTCCCCATCCCCGTTCGGGCCTCTCGCCATTTTTATCATCTCTTATCCAGTTTAATAATGATTTAATGCACCAGGAAAGCACCAGGCAGGTTGATGAAGAATGGAGATAGCGAAATAAATAACGGTAATGAGGAACATCTCAAGCACTAGCTGTGCAAACCAAAGAGGGAATATTGTTTGCATAATGGTGCATGTTGCCCCCAAATAGACATTGCATCTGCTCTAGTACTTTGTGGGTGAGACAAGCCTCTGGGAATTTGGAGAAAACTGCAACATCTTGCAACACATAGAGAGAAAGTTACTAAAGTACATAGACAATCCAGGAAGCTTTTGGAGAATGTTGGGGACAATTTCCTGGTACAAGTGCTGAAGGAACCGATCAGGGGCCATGTGCAGCTTGACCTGCTGCTCACAAACAGGAAGGAACTAGTAGGGGAAATAGAGGTGGGTGGCAACCTGGGAAGCAGTGATCATGAGATGGTAGATTTCAGGATCCTGACCAAAAAAAGAAAGGAGAGTAGCAAAATACACACCCTGGACTTCAGAAAAGCAGACTTTGACTCCCTCAGGGAACTGATGGGCAGGATCCCCTGGGATGCTAACTTGAGGGGTAAAGGAGTCCAGGAGAGCTGGCAGTATTTTAAAAAAGCCTTATTAAAGGCACAGGAAGAAACCATCCCGATGCGCAGTAAGAAAAGCAAATATGGTAGGCGACCAGATTGGCTTACTGGGAAAATCCTTGGTGAGCTTAAACACAAAAAGGAAGCTTACAAGAAGTGGAAACTTGGACAGATGACTAGGGAGGAATATAAATATATTGCTCGAGAATGCAGGGGAGTAATCAGAAAGGAGAAAGCGCAACTGGAATTTCAGCTAGCAAAGGATGTGAAGGATAACAAGAATGGTTTCTACAGGCATGCTAGCAATAAGAGGGTGATCAGAGCGGGTGTGGGGTACTTACTAGATGAGGGAGGTAACCTAGTGACAGATTATATGGGAAAAGCTGAAGTACTCAATGCTTTCTTTGCCTCTGTCTTCACAGACAAGATCAGCTCCCAGGCTACTACACTAGGCAACGCAGTTTGGGAAGGAGGAGGGCAGCCCTCAGTGGAGAAAGAACAGGTTAAGAACTATTTAGAAAAACTAGACATACGCAAATCCATGGGTCTGGATTGAATGCATCCAAGGGTACTGAGGGAGTTGGCAAATGTCACTGCAGAGCCTTTGGCCATTATCTTTGAAAACTCATGGAGATCGGGAGAGATCCCAGATGATTGGAAAAAGGAAATGTAGTGCCCATCTTTAAAAAAGGGAAGAAGGACAATCCAGGGAACTACAGACCAGTCAGCCTTACCTCAGTCCCTGGAAAAATCATGGAGGGGATTCTCAAGGAATCCATTTTGAAGTACTTGGAAGAGGGGAAAGTGATCAGGAATAATCAATATGAATTCACCAAGGGCAAGTCATGCCTGACCAATCTGATTAGCTTCTATGAGGAGATAACTGGCTCTGTGGATATGGGAAAATCGGTGGATGTGATATACTTTGACTTTAGCAAAGCTTTTGATACGGTCTCCCACAATATTCTTGCCAGCAAGTTAAGGGAGTATGGATTGGATAAATGGACTGTAAGGTAGATAGAACGATGGTTAGATTGTTGGGCCCACTGGGTAGTGATCAATGGCTCGATGTCAGGTTAGCGGTCGGTCTCAAGCAAGGTGCTAGGGGGAGAGGTAGATATGTTGGAGGGCAGGGATAGGGTCCAGAGTGACCTAGACAGATTAGAGGATTGGGCCAAAAGAAATCTGATGAGGTTCAACAAGGACAAGTGTAGTGTCCTGCACTTGGGACAGAAGAATCCCAAGCATTGTTACAGGCTGGGGACCGACTGGCTAAGTAGCAGTTCGGCAGAAAAGGACCTGGGGATTACAGTGGATGAGAAGCTGGATATGAGTCAACAGTGTACCCTTGTAGCCAAGAAGGTGAATGGAATATTAGCTTGCATTAAGAGGAGCATTGCCAGCAGATCTAAAGAAGTGATTATTCCCCTTTATTCAGCACTGGTGAGGCCACATCTGGAGTACTGCGTCCAGTTCTGGGCCCCCCACTACAGAAAGAATGTGGACACATTGGAGAGGGTCCAGCGGAGAATGACCAAATGATTAGGGGGCTGGAGAACATGACCTATGAGGAGAGGCTTTGGGATTTGGGCTTATTTAGTCTGCAGAAGAGAAGAGTGAGGGGGGATTTGATAACTGAAGGGAGGTTCCAGAGAAGATGGAGCGAGGCTGTTCACAGTAGTGACGGATGGCAGAACAAGAAGCAATGGTCTCAAGTTACAGTGTGGGAGGTCTAGGTTGGATATTAGGAAAAACTATTTCACTAGGCGGGTGGTGAAGCATTGGAACGGGTTACCTAGGGAGGTGGTGGAATCTCCATCCCTAGAGGTTTTTAAGTCTTGGCTTGACAAAGCCCTGGCTGGGTTGATTGAGTTGGGATTGGTCCTGCCTAGGGCAGGGGGCTGGATTCGATGACTCCTGAGGTCTCTTCCAGCTCTATGTTTCTATGATTTTCTACAATTCTCTAATCTTATGATAACTGGAAGTTCTTTGATATATTTAGTTCCCACTGCATGTGCAGTGCTCCATGTGGCCAGAGCTGGAGAACTCTTGAAAGCAGCGTCAGTCGGCCCACATATACACCCTTCCTCTCCTTGTGCCTCCATCTGAGGAGCTAAAGGGTGGAGCAGGCTGACTGAAGAACTCGACCTTTTTTCATTTGCTTTGAAGAGGAAGCCCTGGTGGCACAATGGACCTATTTGACTCAAAACTGGAGGGGGAATAAGAGGTACTAACTAAGGCCAGGCAGGTCGGCTTAAGGTACACAACTCCAGCTACCTTCTACATAGCTGGAGTTGGCTTACCTTAAGCCGAGCTTGGCGGCATCCCCACAGTGGGAGGCCAACCCTCACTCCTTGCAAAAGTAGGAGTACTGGATGCCAACAAGGCGTCCCTCTGAGTTTGATTTAGTGAGTCTTAACTCAATCACAGCAGCGTTGATTTTCCGTGGACTGAAGACAACTACCCCCTTCTCTTGGCTCTGCCCTTGTCCCTGATAACTTTTAAGAGGAGCATTTTGTGACTGGAAGCTTTTTGCCAAGTAGAATTGTAAGATATTCATGGACATGCAGGTAGTCTGAAAAGCAATACTGGTTTCCTGTACACACACAAACACACGGAAAGGCGGATTCCTCCACTCCAGATACAACAGGATTCTTCCACCTTTCGGGTGGCACAATTGTTTGCCTCTGGCCTTGCCTTTTGTATAAGATGGATGTGTTTTCCTCTGTGAACCTTTAGAAAACAATAGGATCCTCATTTTGAAATGAATTCCTCTCCAAGTGACTCCTGTCACCCAACTGGTGACAATGGTTTTGTTCTGTTTTCTCTCCAAACATCCAGGGATTTCACAACACTAACAAAGAGTGGAACGATGGGTGTGTAGTTAAAACACTGGGTTGGGGCTCAAGAGACCTGGCTTCAGCTGCTAAATCTGCCAGACTCACTGTGTGAACTTGGGCAAGTCACCTAACTGCTGTAGACCTCAACTCCCCATCTGCCAAGTACGAGCCTGTTGGTGCAGAGGCTGATATTACAGGGCCTCACACAATGTAGTCCTGATCTTGGCTAGGGTCCACACATGCCATTAAACAGACAAAGCAATATTAAAAGACAGCAATTTTTTTCTTAGCGGGGTCCTGATTTTACTTTTTATAGAGGGTGGACGAGCAAGAGTTGAAGGTGCCGTTCAGTAAGTCTGACCACGTAAGCACTACTCCTGAAAGCATAACTGAGGCTCAGGGGTGCTATCAGCCTGCTGTGCTAACAAACTAAAGTGCCACTAATGAAATCGCTTTAGCCAAGTGGACCTTTCCCAGTCCCATTTCATCAGAAGAATGGAGTTCAACTTGAATCCCAAAAGCAGCAATTATTCTACACTCTACAGCATCAACAAAGTAAATTTTGGCTGACTTAGGGTACGTCTAAACTGCAAGGCTATATTGGGATACCAGAGGTATCCCGAAATAGCTACTCCGCATCCAAGGAACACGTCTGCTATTTCAAAATAATTTTCTAAATAAGAGACGCACTATTTCGGCATCCCTGTAAACCTCATTCCACAAGGAATAAGGGATGTCTCAAAACAATGCTTTATTTTGAAATTTGGCGCCATGTAGATGTGCCAAATTTCAAAATAGCCTATTTCGAAATAAAATCGAAGTAAGATACGCAATTTGCATCACGCAAATTGCGTATCTTATTTTGATTTTAGAATGCAGTCTAGATGTACCCTTAGTCCCACACACTCATTGAGGATTCTCTTAAAAAAAAAATTCTCCAGCTAGCAATGTAAGGAAATATATATGTAATGTAGTGATATAATGACAAGAAATACAGAGAAAAAGATTTATGGAATAAATTCATTAAGCTTTCAACTTGCATTCCATTGTCCTGTTGTCCAACTCAAATTGCTGTATGAAAGCTCTTTCTCATGGATCCAGATGAAATTTAAGATGACTTTTAATTACAAAAGGGTGTGGGAGAATGTTTTCACGGGAGACAAATATCTCTACACCCCTTACCAATGCGGACTGAAGAGGTTCACAAGCAACACAAATAAACTGATTAGCACTCGGACATTATTGGGTTTAATCTCTTTCCTTTTTACAGCCACTATATATCCGAGTGCCTTTCCCTGTCCCCCATCCTGCAAGTTTTAACTGGAAATTAAAATGGCATAACTTTTATGGGAGTAAAGTTTATTCCCATAATGGTTTTCAAATGGATTGGAGGCTACAGAAAGATATGAAACACAGGGAAGAAGATGTCTTTTACATTTAAAAATTCTGTTGTACTTTTGGCAACTTTTAAAATAGACCATTGTGCAGTTTAACCAGAAAAGCAGTTAATCATGGGAGCCCTATTTATAGGACACATTTTCAAAGTGGCTTGCTTGTATTTTGGTATGAGCGTATTTGTGGGAACCATCAGTCTACCCACTTTATAGGTGGGGCTAGTAATAGTCCCTATTATTTAGGATACCTGACCACCTTTAAGACCCTGTTTTCAGTGACTTACAGCTTTGTCCAACTTCAAGTGTTTGTGTTGAAATTGTCCAGGTCGAGTGCCCACCTTACACTGAAGAGTGTGTGTGAGTGAACATAAAATTTCAGCCAAAATGCTTCAGCCATTCCTGAGAATGAAAGAAAATATATTGTTTTGCCCAAGTTAACACATTAATTTCTAGCAACCTTTTCTTTGAAAAGTTTTAGTATCCCCAATCCCTAGAAAAGAGAAATCCGACAGGGGCCGGCTGTTGTGTCAGTAACTCACCTTTAGCCATTCCTGTGCAAATCCACCCGAATTTGGCCGAGTTATAAAGCGCTGACAAACTGTACAGGCTCAGTAGAGACGTTAGGTTTTAGAAGCAAAATTCTCCAAAGATTCCATGCTCCCGTCTGGAGCTGAGCAGGGTTTTCCCTGCAATGGCAACATGAAGTTCTACAGGCTTGGCCAATTCCTGGCATCTGAACTGAGGTAAGGAGCCTTTCTCACCCATGCTGGGCCCAGGTAGCATGGAGGAGAGGAAGCTGCCCAATACAGAATCAGAGAGGACGAGAGCTGGAACTCGGTGTGTGTGCTGAGAGGGAGCAGATGGGACAAAGAACCTGGCACTGGAGGAGAGAGTGGAAAACAGAGAGGGGAAGGGGTAACGCATGGCCCAGGCTCCAGGGAGTGACTGCAACTGTATGAGCAAGAAGATGGACTCTCAGCCCTCAAGGGAAAGGGAGGGGAGGCGACTGGGAGCCAGTAGTTATGTGCTCTAGAATTTTTAATTTCTTCACACGCTTTCTATCCTCCTCCTCACTGTAACATCTCACTGCATCACACACAGGAATGAATTTATTTTCACGGCACCCCCATAAGGCCTGGGGGTTGTGTTATCCACATTTTACAGAGTAGGGGCTAAGGCACATGAGGACAAAAGGAGACACTGATTTCAAAGGCCTAAAGAGAAACACTTAGGACCTCATTGTTCCGAGTATTTAGCAGTATATAGACTTCTGCTGCAACGGTGAGTGTAGCACAGGGGTGAGCAATAATTGTTAATGGGGGGCCACTCCAAGATTTTGGCAAGTGCTCAAGGGCTGCATTTCTACCAAGGGGGTTTGGAGTCTGGGACAGAGGTTGGGTGCAGAAGTAAGCTAGGGGGTAGGAGACTAGGGTGTGGAGTTTGAGAGAGAGTTTGGGTGAAGGAGGGGATTGTGATCTGGGGCAGAGGCTTGGGGTGCAGAGTCCAGGAGGGAGGACGGGTGCAGGAGAGGATTCTGGCCTGAGGGAGGGGCTCTAGGAAGGGGTGCAGGGTCTGGGAAGGGGTTGTGACCTGCGTGAAGGGAGTGCAGACTGTTTGGGTAATGGCTTGGGGCAGGAGAATGGGGTGCAGGGTGGTGGCCTGGGGCAGGTAGTTGGGTGGGGGGAGAGAGGGTGGGGGTGCCAGAAGCAGGCTCTGGCTGGAAGGCACTTATCTAGGCGGCTCCCAGCCGGCAGCCCTGCAGGAACCTGAAGGCTACTATCACAAGTTGCTCCACATAGCTCTGCTCTGGGCAGGGTGAAGGAGTGGGAGGGGGGGGGAGAGGGAGGAGGCTTCATTGGCTGCCGCTGCCGCCAGCAAAATATCTCAGCTGCTGTTGGTCGGAAACTGTCCAATGGGAGCTGAGACATTTTGCTGAGAGGCGGGGCAGAGCACAAAGCCTCCCTCCTTGCTTACCGAAAAGAGCAGCCACATTTAAAGCAGCTGCTGCTGCGCAGTGCTTAAGGGTACCAGGAAGGCAGCCGCAGGCCGGATCCGGTGGCTTGGCAGGCTGGATCCAACCTGCTGGCAGCTTCTTGCTCACCCCTGGTGTAGCGTCAACAGGTAGAACCGAACCTGGGACCTCTGGAGCTTAGTGCATGAACCTCTACAGCAGAGGTGGGGAACATAAGGCCCAGGTCCTGGATGCGGCCCCTGGCTTGCTTGGATCTGGCCCCCGAGGCTCAGCCCCTCCCTGCCGCCATGGGGCTGGAGCACACAAAATCTTCTAGTCTGGGCTCCCCTAGACTCTGGTGTGCAAGGGGAATGTGGAGGGTGTCTTTCTCCTCAGTCAAGGGCCATATCAGTGAGGGGGTTTTGTTTTTTGCTTCTCATTTGCGTGTGACCCACGATTGATTTTTCTGTGGGTAAGTGGCTCACAACCCTGAAAAGGTTCCCCACCCATGCTCTACAGCTTGAGCTAAAAGCCAGCTAGTTCTCAGCTTAGCAAATTCATTCTCTCTCTCTCTGTAAGGCTACATCTAGACAGCGAGGCTATTTCGGGACTCCGGAAGTATTCCAAAATAGCAATTCCGCGTCTTTAAACGCTCCCGTTATTTCGAAATATATTTTGAAATAACGAGCACACTGTTCTGGTGTCCCTGTAACCCTCGTTCCCCACGAGGGTTAAGGGACTTGTCAGGGCTTTATTTCGAGGTAAGGGTACTGTGTAGACGCACCCTCAGTGGCCTAAGTGCCACAACATGGGACAGTGAACCACACCCAGTAGGTGTCTGGGTTACATGAGCACTAAGGATATCTGCAAATCAGATCCAGCATCTCAAGTCAGGCACCCAGAAAATGAGACACACCCAATGAGTGATCACTTGTTAAAAGTCTTGTTTAAGCAACTTGCCCAACATCACGCAACAGAAATCTGTGGTGAAGGCAGGGATGGAATCCCATTCTCCTTGGCAGCATTCAATTACCTTAATCACAAGACTCTCCTTTCTCTTCCTGCAAAACCCACCTCACTCACTACACACCTTCCAACTTCTCCACACTTCAACTGCTGAGCGATTGACTTTGCAACCTTAATCACGTTCTCTTAATGTTGTAATAAAAGATAAATGACTGCACAAGCAAAATATGCGTGCGCAAATGAAGCCCTGAGCTTTAGCTTGTGCAAATTCTCTCGCTCACTCATATAACTGATTAGTGTGACAATAAATGAAATATGCAGAGATTGAGACATGCAGACATGCAGGAAACACGTCAGATTTTCTCCACTGAACCTGGCTCTTTGCACTACTCCATGGGCATGTCTACACTAGGAAATTATTTCGGGAAATAACTTATTTTTGGGAAATAACTCCCAAAATCATAATTTTGAAATAAGCGTTATTCCTCATAAAAAGCTGGAGTTATTATTTTGAAATAACGGGCTTGGTCATGTGGATGCTTTGCTTGTTGTTTTGAAATAAGGGGAGTTATTTTGAAATAGCTCCCGAGTGTAAACCAGGGCCATCAGTGCAAAAGGGCCAGAATCTCGTTATAGCTCTACAAGTTCTCAGACAACATAAATGTGGTGAGCCTGGATCTCAGGATCTGGATTCTTCTTCCTGGCCACAGCACAGGGAGAGCAGAGGGCATGGGAAGAACTGTGCTGTGGTTAGGAGGTTGCATGGCTGGAAAGTCACTGCATGTCGTTCTGCCAGTTCTCAAATGGTAGGCAGTCCCTTGGGGCCCAGGGCCAGCATTCAGAGATGGCAGTAGCTCTAGGAATGGCTATGAGGGACTTTGCTTTTCACCTCTGGAGGCTTGGGTTCAAATTTGCTTTGGCGGAGTCAAGAAACCAAAAGGCAAAATGCTAGGTTTCCAGTCGGCCTCCTTTTGAGTTCTACAGTGGGAACTAAAGTGCCAAAAGGGCAACATTCACCCTTCACAAGGTCTGTGCACCAACACAAGGGCTTAAATTGTGCCTTGCTCTTGGGGTGGCCCTCTTGGTGAGATGCCTTTCACCCAATCCAAGCAGCATGGGAAGCATGAAGGTCAATCCCAAATTTGGTACACCACATTGGCACAAATCTCTATGCACCTTGTAAATAGGGTTGATGGTTGGGTTTCAACAAAAATACCAGACATACTTGACATTACATCACAATCTACATTACATCTTATTTAGAAAATACCGGACATTTATATTTTCTCATTTCTATTTTCTCAATTTGTTTCCTGAACAGAAAGCTCAAATACTGAACTGTCCGGTTCAAAACCGGACACCTGGCAACCCTATTTGTAAAAGCAGCTATCGCTGCCTGTATTCAGCATTGCAAACGAGTTCCCCATTTGCTATTTAACATCTGCCCTGCATTCTTCTTTCAAATTTTACAAGACACAACAAAGAAACAAAAAATCTGACCAAGAACTGTTAAATGACTTAAAGACCTCTGACTTCTCTGTTCCTTTACAGCAGTGACGTATACAGAGTATGTACAGGTTTGTCGTTCGCACGCAGACGCAGCATTTTGCAATCAATATCTGCAGGGAGAGGCAGCAAAGGGATTTTGGATGAAGGCTTCCCTTAAAAAATGCTTTATCAGAGTGTGTAAGTTACTCCAACCACATTTCAGTGCCTCTAGAAAGAGTTTTATGGGAGGCTGAAAAGACTTCAGTCCTTTTGAAACATTTTGCAATGTCTAATCCCCCTGCTGAACTGTATTCCCAAAAAGGCCCAGTCAGACCATGTGTGCAATTGCAAGCATCAATTCTTGTCTTTAACATCTATTTCATGCATCCTATTAGGGGACTCGCTCTTTTCTTGTGAAAGGTACAGCCCAGGATCCAGTACTGGATGTCTTTCCCAGCTTTAGCTAGTATGATCCTAAAGTAAGCCAAAATATGCTCCTCTGACTGTAAGTGCAGGACCAACCCCCTTGTCGTTCCTTGCCCTTCACAGTAAAGGACGTTGAGAGTCACAGACTTCAACAGGAAAAAACCAAGAGGCTGAATGTTCAGCAATGCCTTACACATGCTGTCCCAGCAGATGCAATAAAATAAGTATCAGGGCGGCTAATACAGCCGAGCACCCAAATGCGCCCTCAGGTATTGCTCTCTTGAACTGAATTCTTTCCTTACGACTAAGATGATGATGTTATTTAATTAGTTTTCCAGGCAAGAGTTGGATTTGCTTTGGTAATAACTGGAGTTTAGCTTGTGTTTTTAGTGGGCAGCATTCCCTGCCCCATTACAATGTTAGATCTGTTACTGGCATTTTGACTGTTGACTTTTCAAGTGTTGATAAATTCATTAAATGCCATGCCAACCTGCCTGGAGCCCGTTCTAGCCTGCAAATTACACTTCCCCATTCTCTGATATTGTGGGGACTGGGTTTGGACAGAGAACAAGTGGCCATTAAAAGTTAAGTGCCCAGATGTATTTTTAGCTTTAAAAATTGCTATTCCATGTCATGCTTCACTTGCAGGAGTTTTTGCAGGGTAATCCTTGTACTTACCTCAGAACCACCAGAATAGCAGAGAAAAGGCTCCTGAGGGGATGAACGAAAGACAGCCCCAGCTATTCAGCGCCAGGCAGGTCTGCATCACATGACTGCTTGACGAGGTGCACAGAGCACAAAGGAGGGGTAAGTAGTTGTTGCACCATAGGCTTCGAGGGACCCTACCTGCTCGGGTAGGACAAGACCCCGCCACCAGGGCTGGCTTGAGCCATTCCTGCGCCCCGGGCAGGGGGCGCACGGCACATGCGCGGCTCCGCCCCTGGGCGCACGGCGCATGCGCGGCCCCACCCCCTGGCGCGCTGCACACCTTACAGCTCGGGCACACAGTGCCTGATGGCAGCTCTAAGGGGCGCCGCGCAGCCCCCAGCCCTGAACACGCAGCGCCTGATGGCAGCTCTAAGGGGCGCTGGTTGGCCAGGCACCCCTTACAGCTGCCATCAGGTGCCCCCCATAGGTTGGCGCCCTGGGCAGCTGCCCGGCTAGCCCCCCCCCTTAATCCGGCCCTGCCCGCCACACCCAACAGCAAAGAGCAGCTAGAATTAAACTTAGTGAAAATGGCAGCAGATTTATGGGGCCCTATGCAGTACCATTAAACTGGTTACCCCTATGTCCGACAGCAGGCCAGGGTGGGGACAATGATGATTTTTTAGGGATGTGATTTTATAATCTTCAGCGACACACTAATGGAATATTTTTAAAGCCAATTTCAAACTAAGGTCCTACAAATGAACACAGTAAATTCAGAAACGGACAGCATATACCTGGGGTTGGCACATCACTTTTAAATGGCTTCATTACCCTTGAGTGGCTCTTTCACAGGTTTGATGTTCTGCTAACAGCTGTCGGGCCTTTTCTCTTTTAAGTGAACAAGATCCTCTCCGGAGGAAGCAGAGCCACAGATCAGGGATAGGAAGAGGCAGATGGGTGGACATTAAGACCCAGTGATGCCCCAAATTTTCGGGTTCTCTGCACAGCTACATACTCTGCCTATGGGTGAGGATGGCCCTGAATGGCAAAGTTAACGAGGAATAACAAATCCCAGAGACAGAGACAATCACCTACAGGATCTTCATCAGGCATTCTTAAAACTTAAATACCCACCTGGGGAAGCGAGGAAACAGATTGACAGAGCCAGACAAGTTCCCGGAAGTCACCTACTTCAAGACAGGCCCAACTAGGAAAATAACAGAACACCACAGATCATCACCTACACCCCCCAGCTTAAACCCCTCCAGCGCATCATTGACAATCTACAGCCTATCCTCAGAAACGATCCTCAACGATCACTCTCACAGGCCTTGGGAGACAGGCCAGTCCTCGCCTACAGACAGCCCCCCAACCTGAAGCAAATACTTGCCACACACAACACCACAGATATACTCACCTAGGAACCTACTCCTGCAACAAGCCCCGTTGCTAACTCAGTCCACATATCCATATAAGCGACACTCTCACAGGACCTATCCACACAAGCCACAACATCAGAGGCTCATATAACTGCATATCCACTAATGTGATCTATGCCATCAAATGCCAGCAATGCCCCTCTGCCATGTATATTGGCCAAACTGGACAGTCTCTGTGACAAAGGATAAATGGATACAAATCAGACATCAGGAAGGGTAATACACATAAACCTGTAGGAGAATATTTTAACCTCCCTGGACATTCAATAATGGATTTAAAAGTAGCCATTTTTCTACAAAGTAATTTTATCACAGAAGGATAAATTACAGAAGGAGACAGCTGAACTGGAATTCATTTACAAGTTCAACAATATCAACTTAGGTTTGAATAAAAATATTACCTGCTTAATACACTACAACGGCAATTTCCCCTGCCTCTGAAATTCGCATTTCCACATCAAATGCTATGAATGGGACACAGCCAGCCTGACTTAATTAGCTTCATTAACACTGGCCCTACAATTGACAGGTAATTGTTTTTCCTGTTATATATACCCTGGATTCTGCAATTTCCACTCCAACTCATCTGATGAAGTAGGTTTTACCCATGAAAGCTCATGACCTAATATCATATTTTTGTTAGTCTCTAAGGCTATGTCTACAATGGGAAGGTTTGGCTGCAAAAGTGCTAACTGGTTGTCAACATTTCATGGCCACATTGCCAGCAACCCTGTCGATAGAGCAAAGCAATGTGGGTGAGCATCCCACAGTGTAGTGTTGTGGGAAGTCAGAGCTGATGGCCACGCTTCTTGGGACTCTCTTCGAGTTCTCCCATCACTTGCTCAGCTGTTCGGAGCAGCATCATGAGTAGCTCTGGGAGCGCTCCATGCTGAGGAATGTCAAAGCAGCATGGCCATCTCTCCAGCCCTCCCCTGCCACAGCAGCCTGCCTGCCACTGTGTTCCTAGCAGGGCAGAACAGAAGCATTCCAATGATTTTGCTCTTTTTGTTTGTTCCCCAAACGGAGCAGCTCACTCAGTTTCTCGGAGTTTTGAAAGAGGAGGGGCGCATGCCAGGAGAGCAACAGAGATCACAAAACACTGAGCACAGCCATCAGGGAAGGCATTGTGGGATCCTGGCGGAAGCCAGTTTTCTCGACAAAACAAACAGCAGAGTCCACACCAGCTCTTTGAGATGATAAAGGGAGGGGAAAAGACAAAAGTCTCTTGCAGGGCTGGAAGTTTTTTGTCACCAAACTGGGTGTTTTTCCCAACAAAAGGCAGTTTTTGGTGACAAACATGCTAGTGTAGACAAGGCCTAACGTGCCACCGGACTGCTCGTTGTTTTAAAGTTACAGACTATCACTACCCCTCTATGGAATAACAAAGTTGAACGTCAATTCCAAGCCCAAAGGACTAAAAGGAGCATGGCTGCGCATTACCACGCTGATGTTGAAACATTATTACTGCTCCATTCTGCCATCACTCCTCACTTTCAGTAGCCCCTTACTAGCACCTAGATTTTTACTCCTTAATTCAGGGCCCTACAGGGGACCCGGAGCCTCCTCTCACACCCACCCACATGTGCCCTTGTGCGCCAATCCAAAACCTACCGGAGTTAGGAATCCAGGCAATGGGGATGAACATGCCTGGTTCAGCTGCTATTTCTCCATCAGCAGCAAGTCGGTGGGGAAAAGTCAGGGAGCAGGTGGGGCCAAGACTTTAGCCCTCCTCCCAACACAGCCAAGATGGGTGGGGAAGTATGCTATCTCCTAACAGGATGGCACCGCATTATTCCCCCCACCCCAACATATTTCTCCAATTCGTCTCCTGAGCTGCTTCTCCAGAAGAAGAAGAACTCAGAGACATGTCCCCGAGTCACATTTCATTCCTAGAGCTCCTTCTGGGACAGCACTACCTGTAATTCGGGGCTGAGAGCAAACTCTCAATCTAGCAGTGCCAATGGTTCCAACAGTGCCATGCCAGAATAGGGTGCTGCTCAGCACGAGAAAGAGTGACAGGCTCGGGCCCTATCCATAGACATTGTTGTCTTTTCCACTTAAAGCATTAAAAAAAGTTCAATAAACCCACTTAAAAAAATAGAGCAATAAACAATATCGTAGAAGTGGCAGTATTGTGTATGACTGCACTAATCCTAGGGGTGAGGCTGGAGCAGATAATTTCTTTTATCCATTCGTGTGCCATCAATATTGCAAAGGAAAACGTGGCCTTAGAGACAGAGCGACTCTCACTAGGTTAACTGCAGGAGCCAAGTTGGGATGAAGCTCCCAAAGCAATTTCCCAGGGAATTCTTTGGTTGGGTGGCAGAAGGTATCTACAAATAGTTACAACATCTATTGTCATAGTACATGGGATGCCACACTGATACACAGATTTAAATTGGAAGGGATTGTTATGATCACCTACTCTGACCTCCTGCATACAAACACCATAGAGTTTCACCCAGCGGTTCCTACCTCAAGCCTATAAACTAGCTGAGCAACAGTGCAATCATCTGTAAAGGCACCAATCTTGATTTAAAGTTTTCAAGTGGCAGAGAATCTACAACATCCTTGTTCCATTGGTTAACTGCCCTCGCCGCTAAAACAAAATGGTATCTCATGTCTAGTCTGTTTTTGGGTAGCTTCAGCTTCCATCAACTGGGCTTTGACCTGTGTTCATCAGCTAAATCAAAGAGCTCTCTACTCTTAGAAATCTCTTCCCCAGGCAGGAACTTAAACCATGGCTGAATCTCCTCTTTACTTTCTCTTGGATATACAATGTAGATTGAGCTTCTCTGGCCTGTCACCGAGAGGCAGGTTTTATAGACCTTGGATCATTCTTGTAGCTCTTTTCTGAACTTCTTCAACCTTGCCAACAACCCTTTCCAAGTGCGGACACCAGAAATAGAACCAGTCTTCCAGTCTCGTTAATGCCATCTGGGGCATGGATCAGGATTCACGTCACACTTCCTGGCCTGGCCCTGAGAAGCTAATAATCCCATCATTGAACCAAATTCAGCGATTACTCCTGGCCACATGCCACCGGATGCACATTATGTGCCATACACAGTGGCAGTATCATCTCCCTACTTTTACTCAATATTCCTTTGCTCATACATCCAAGGGCTACACTTGCTTTCATGGTCCTCATTACACCGGGATCTCCAGTTCAGCTAGCTGCACACCATGCCTCAAACTGCTCCAAACATTTCCAGCGACACCGTGGGTTGTTCCTCAGCAAAACGAAACTGAATTTTGAAACCTCAACATTTTTTCTTGTGAACAGAATTATTTTCCACCCCACCCTAACCATGGCCTACGTCCTCTTCTGAGTCACTGCTTACCAAAATACAATTCCCCATCTATGGGTGCGACCTGCCTTTAGCGGTATAAAAGTATATTGTTCAAGTCAGCTCACCGTACCATGCAATCCAGATTGCTATACAGAACTGGCTTGCCCCCATCGTTATTTACTACTCCACCAATCTTTGTGTCATCTGCAAACTTTACTAGCAATGATTTTATCTTTTCTTCCAGATCACTGATAAAGATATTGAATAGCCTTGGGCCAGGATCCAATACTTGTAGGACCCTAGAATCTTTCTCCCCACCCCCACACACACACTGGATGATAAATATTCCTCATTTACAATGGCTTTTGAGATCTATGAATGAGCCAGTTTTCAATCCATTTACCTCGTGCTACATTGATTTTGCATGGTACTAAATTTTTAATCAGAATGTTGTGCGGTATTATCAAATGACTTGCTGAAGTCAAATTATATTATGTCAGCAGTTACCTCTGTCAAGCAAATTTATAATTTAATTAAAAGCAAGTTTCTTGGACAGAAATTGTTTTCCATAAAACCATGTTGCTAGGTATTAATTACACTGCTATCCTTTAATTTTTTTACTGACTGCATCCTGTATCAGCCTGTCCATGATTTTATTCAGGATTTGCCAATTCAGAGACTAAAATGAGATCTTAACATTTAAATCAACTGTAAATATAGTACTATCCCTGTATTGATTCTCTTTGAAGTATATATCAAATTACCTGCAAATGGTGGAGAAGAGGCAATTGTCTTATGCTAATCCTTGTAGCCAATTACCGGTGATGCTTAGGAAACAGGTCTACTTCAAAGTCTCATTGATTGCCTATTGTTTGCCTAAGGACTCTGTGCTGTCCAGAGAAGGACCTGAGGCCTGATCCTTTTTATCTCAGATCTGCTTGATTTTTTCTACAGGGGACGCTTGAGTCCTATGACTGAGCTCTCCAGTCCCACCTGCCTCACCCTGAACATGAACATCAGCCTGTAACTTGTGGACTAATTCGGAAAGAACTCTTTGCAACTACAAAGCAGGGCCGGCCCTACCATGAGGTCAACTGAGGCGGCCGCCTCAGGTGCCAGACTGTGGGGGGGCGCCACTAAGACCCCGAGTGTAGAAAATTGTGTCTGCTGCTGGTGCATGTGTATTCTCTCCGCTCTAGATGCACAGAGATGGTGGAGTGCTGTACTGGAGGAAGGAGGGCACAAGAGACTTTTCAAAGTTTTGGCTCAAGCAAGGGGGCATAGGAGTGTCATTTGAGCTCCCCGCCTCAGGTGCCAAAATGTTGTGGGCCAGCCCTGCTACAAAGTTCACCATCTCGACTATCAAACTGATCTCAGAACTGTTCTTACATCTGTATATAGACTGATCTTTAACCAATACTCACTCTCTCTTCTTTTTAAATACGCTGTAGTTTAGTTTATAAGAACTGGCTGTAAGCATGTATTTGGGTAGGATCTGGAATATTCATTAACCTGGGAGTTAATGTGTCCAATCCCTTGGGATTGGTTGAATTTTCTTATATGACGAATTGGTGAAAAAATCTATTATCAGTAGAATTAAGAGATGTCCAGGAATCCTTATCATATCTGAAGAGTGTCTGGGTGGAAGCCAGAGGTTGGGTTGCTATGTTTTGGCAGATGTGCATCCAGTAGGGTATTCCAGAAGCTGTTTTGTGCTGGCTTGGTCGAGCTAAGTATTGGAATATCTACCAGCTTTGGGGATCGTCCACCCCATTCTTTGCAGTGTGTCCTAATTGGGTAACCTGAATGTGACTCCCACCAGACCCTGGTCACATGGCCTATTAGCTTTTTTCCTGTCTTCTGGAATTTCCCCACTATGGCCAGATTAGTTAAATATTGACATTAATGCTCAGAGCTGTTGGGTGCCAGTTTTCTGGTCAAGACATTTTTCAAGTATTTCCTTTAGCAGATGTTGTTTAGCATCATCCTAAATTACTGTTGAGATAGGAAATATTTTGTCACCATATTTGTCAAATATTTGTCGCCATAAGCTGTGAGTGTGTCATTCAACTTCTTTCCAAATGCCCAACAGAGATATTTATTGAACACTTCTGCCTTTTCTGTATCATTACTGACAATTGTATCACCCTACCTAGTAATAAACAGATCTTTTCTAGAACAATGTTTATTATATATATTTGAAATCCTACTGATTCCCCTTAATCCAACTGTTAATAGATTTTTTCACTGATATCTTCACTTCCATTATCAGCTGATTGCATTTCATAACTCCTAATTGCTTATCATTGTTTTCAATTTCCCTCTTTTTCCATTTGTTTTATAGATAGGCTATGTCTACACTATAGTGATCTATTGGAAAAAGGTACACAAATTGTGATCTGCAATTTGCGTACCTTTTTCCGACTGTTGTTTTGGAAGTGGCTTTTCCGAAATTTGGCCCATTTACACTGGGCCAAATTTCGGAGAAGCCTCCTCTTTCAGAAGAGCCCTTCTTCCTCATGGGAGAAGGAAGATAGGGCTTCTGAAAGAGTATGTCTGCTCTTCCACACAAAAAAAAGCAGAAGAGCAGACGCGTTCCCTGGATGTGGCCAAATTTTTTCCGGGATAATCCCGGAAAAACCCCGTATTGTAGACTTCGCCTTAGATATAATTATTTTATTGCTGCTTTCATTTCCCTTCTTAACTAGGAGTATGTTTTAACCTTCTTTCATTGTGGCTTTTCGGGCATCCGTAAAGTTTTCTTAAAATAACTCCCAATTTTTACTTTTTTTGTTTAAATTTTTCCTCAACCAATTTTGCTTATAATTGTTTTCAGCTTTGGGAAGTTACCATTTTAAATGACCAAGTATGTAAATTACACATTTTATGACTCCAAATTCCCTTCATTAATGTGAGCTGCCTTGACCAAATGGGGGTCAAATAGATTTAGGTGCAATGCAACTTCATAGGGTCTTGTTACATATTCTTCACTGCGCTGTTTGCTAATGAACTGGGCTGTCACATAGAAACCCGCAATGTCACCATCATGCATATATTTCTTTTGGCTCTTCCTCAATTTAAAATAGGCATCTAGGACTGTTAATTGGTCTGAAAACAGAAGTAAAACACTAAATTATTATAGTTTTTCATATTACTATAGCATCTGCTTCCATAGTCCTTTGTGCAAGGTGCTGTACAAACACAGAGCAAGAGATAATCCCTGGCCTAAAGCTTGTAATCTAAAACCAGACAAAGAAGGGGAGAAAGGAAATACTATTGTTCCAGTTTTACCCATGGAAAACTGAGGCAGAGAGAGATTAGATGTTTTACCCACAGTCACATAAGCAATGCAGTATTTGGCCTCAGCCCTCCCGTATTAAATTCAATGTTTTAGCTACAAGAACATGCATCCTCTGTAGCAATCAGCATTAGCAAGGCAGGACACTTTTTAGGAAGCCTTCACCCATCATTGCAGAATATCCACAGTGCAATCTTTGGCCTGTAGAATTTAACCCGGGTCGTTCATGAAATGATTAAATAACTCAGCTGTTAACTAGACACTGAAAATCTATTATAAAATGGCCCCGGTGAGCTGTAAACCCAATGCAGGGACTGACACTCTTATTTTCTGGACTATGCACATTCCAGCTCAAATGTTGGTTCACTGGCTGTTGTAAAATGGAGCTGGTTTAAAATGGCGTGATGTTTTTGGCATCCGACAATCAACACTTCATGTATTGTGCCATACCAGAAGATCTCAGTGTTCCTGCCTCCAAACTTCCAGCCAAAAGAGTCTTTTATTGGTGATGGTTTAACATTGCAGCCCTGTGCATTTCCCATGATATATGGGCAATCATTTTCCTATTGGCAAGTTTTTAGGAAAATTGCAAAATATTTTGCCTAAACCAGAAGGCATTTCATCCTACTTTTTGCAGGAACGTGCAGGGGGAAAAAACGACAGAAGGCTACACTACGGTTTCCAGTGGCTTTCCGTCAAACACCGGTCTTTGTGTTTGAACGAGCTAGTGTGCAATACCAAGCATGTCATTGTATTATGTGTACTGATAGGACCTGTAGCCACCTGAGCCAGCACTGCGCCAGCCCTCAGCACGAGTGCTTGACACACACTGCCCTGTTCTGTGAGAACAGACGGCACAGGAGAAACAGATAAGCTTGGAATTTAGCACAAGGAATGGGGACAAGGAGCAGCAGTCCTCCAAAGGTCACCTTGATCCTCCATACGAACAGACAACGCTGGGCGTGCAGCTGCACTGCAAAGAACAGCCAGGAGAGCTCAGAGGCACCACGCTGCTCTGTCCTGTTGGTGTTACCTCTCTGGTCCCTTGTAGCCTGAGGGCTGCTCGGACTTAAACCTGGTGCAGATGATCCCAGGGCAGTAAACGAGCCAGTGAGGAGGGGCACGGCACATCTGTCTCCTAGTCGTACCCCGGTTCTCGAGCCACCTCCCCTTCTCTCCTGCTAAGTCAGCAGCAGTGGGCTGAGTTATGTAAGAACCCCTCGCTCCTTATTCTGTCACCAGAGAATCACTGCGGCATGAACCTCCCGGGGAGACAGGGATTAGGAGAGCATTAGACAGGAGTCACACCGCTAGCGAGAGGCGCAGCAGCCAAAGCGAGCCTCTCAAATAGAAACCTCAACTCTGGAAGGAAACTGAAAGGTGGAGTCCTGCCTTGGAGGCCTTCGCCGCTGCCAATCGCCCCATTCAGAGACTGGGTACAACTGCAGTCTGGACTTGAAGCAAGGATATAAAATCCCATTTAATGGGCTAAATGGCTAAACATTTTGTTTAACCCAGTGGTTTTCAAATGAGGGGTTGGGACCCAGCACTGGGCGGTGGAATGTCGGGCGCTGGGTCGCGTTGCTGCAGGGGGATCAGGTGACCTGCGGGGGGGGCTAAGGCAGCTCCCTGCCTGTCCTGGCACAGCAGATGGCACTGCACCCCAGAAGCAGCTGGCAGCAGGCCCGGCTCCTGCGGGGTGCGGGGAAGAGCGCCCGGAGCTCTGCACACTGTCCCTGCCCTGAGCACTAGCTCTGCACTCCCATTGGCTGAGAACCTGCTGCTGGCTGCTTCTGGGGCGCAGCATGGTCTGCAATGCCGAGAGAGGCAGGAAGCTGCCTTAGGGCCCCCCCTGCTGACTGGGAGCCGCTCAAGATAAGCCCCTCCTGCCCCAGCCCTGACACCCCTCCTGCACCCCAAAGCTTTCCTCCTCAGCCCCACTGGGGTCGTGGGCATCCACCATTTTCTTCAACTGGGTCATGAGAAAAAAAAGTTTGAAAGCTGCTGGTTTAAGCGGTTAACTGATTAAAGGGGTAAGAGCGGGGGACCCACTCCAGCCTGGTTGGAGCAGCCCCTGCCTATGGGGTGTCCTGGCCCACCGCAGGCAGGGACTGTGCTGAAGCAGCCCCTGTTCGCAGCGGGTCCCCAGTGGGGCTAGCGCAGCCCCCTGCCCACAGCAGGCGGGGAGCTGCTCCAACCTCACCTGTTAACCTTAACAGTTAAGGGTTGGGCTTACTGGTTAGCTGGTTAAACCTGCACGCCTTCCTTCTGCCCCTCAGGTTGCATATCACCCAGGAGGGGGCACATGGAGCTGAGGTCATGGCTTCCCGCCCTCCCACAGCCTGGGAGCAGGCTGGCCATTCTGGGACAGGAGGGGAGCAGATTATACCATGCAAAAGGGTGGCATGCCAGACACACTCCCCCTGTGTGCCAGGGAGGTGTTGGTCTCAGGAAACAATCCCTCGTGGAGCTCCGCCTCGTGGTGCAAGACAGCAAACAATAAACAGCACAAGGTCGGCCTTGCAATGGCGACAGGATGAAATGGACTACACATGGGCCAGGAAGCCAGGAAGTATTTTCCCCGAATCCTGAATCCCCGCCACTGAATCCCCGCCAGGCCCAAGTTGCAAGGGTGTCTACTCATCACTGGCATCCCAAGCTAGGGCACCTGGAAGCTGCTCTGCAGAAGTGCCAAGAACCCCCCCACACAACTTTCACTGACTTTAGCTGGCGTCGCCCACGTCTCGGCACCTGCCTGGCAGCAGCTTTCATTTGCCATGGGGCCGGGGGCTACCACCCCCCCCGAAGAACGATCTTCCAGAACAAACATGTTAGACATGCACAGCTGACATCACTCTTTTGGATGCTTTTCAGCACAAAGTCCGAGGCTGCATATATTGTATGACACGGGACTCATGCCCACAGAAGTAAGCCCCGCACATTGGCTCCAATCAGTGGAAGGCTCTGTGTTTCCTTTGGGCGTTCCGCTGCTTTTAGCGCACGCCCTTGAAGGAAGGTGCAAAACACTTCAGTGGCTCGTTGGCACCAGAGTTGGTCAAATGTCCTCTCCCCAAATATCTGCCTCCCTTCAGAAAGCCAGGTAATCACTGTCATATGTTACCAATTACACTGCATGGCTCAAACCATAGTGCCTCACAGCTGGCAGTGCAGTCTGTCTTCTGGGGCTCCAGCCAGAAATGTAACTCTGGGTGTCTTCACATACTTCCCCGAAAACACTCTTTGCATCAGATTTTCTGACATTTGCTTGACCGGTTTTCAAGAAGCACCCACCCTACCCTAGTTATCCCGCTACGCAGAGAAATCCATGCAGGCTGACACTGCGGACCAGCTTCAGATTGCCAGCTCTCCAGGGACCTAATCTCTTCTCACTGAGCCAAATACTCCTGTGAAAATGTGTACTGCATTAGGTCCTCTTGATTTACATCAGTATAAATGAAATCAGAATCTGGCCCAATAAAATGTAACTTGGGAGGGAGTGCACATCCCCCGATCCTCCCTACACATGTGCACGCAGACCCTAAAGATTGTTCTCGCTTATAGTACTATCCAAGGCAATCCAATGACCCTTCCATTTGGTGAGCACTTAGTATTCCCTCTAGATACCTGCAAGGAAGCCAATGGAAGACTCTCCAATGATAATCGATACTGACTTACATCATTCAAAGAGAAGACGTTTACTTCTCTTTTCCTCTGCTACTTTACTTCCTCCTCCCTTAATTAAGTGCAATCTATTTTATATACTTGTGTAAAATCAGAGAGCAGAGCGCAATATTGTTTGGTATGCACAACCTTCCTTTGCTCCAGAAAGTTTTTCAGGGGAGGTAGGCAGTCCCACAAAGTCCTTATCTTGAAAGCTGATACCTTCTCCTAAGCATAACATATCGCTGCACTGTCATCCTGGAAGCATGTACTCCATCACCCACGATTCAACTGGCTGCCTGCCAGCCTCATATTAATTCAGACTCCTTATTAACTTCAGTGTTGCACAAACCTTGGTGTAGGAGCTAATGAGAAATCAGGATCTGGCGCCACGGTTGGAATGCAATCAAACCTTGAAGCTCCATTCCAACCCATTATAAAAATTACAGTGTGGAAAGTGAATGTAACGTTGTGGAGTGCTTAATTGTAATATCAGTAAATGCTTTGATCTGGGTGACTCTTGACATCACAGAATGAGGAAACTCCCTTAATGATTTGTGAAAACCGCACAAATGGTTGGGGAGGAAATTTGCTTTATAGAAATATAAAAAAAGATATTAACTCTTCCAGAGACGGCTTTGGGTTTTTGTTTTAAGCGGATCAGCATCCTTCAGCTTCATAAAAACACTGGAAATATTTTCAGAACAAATGAGCGTACAGTAGGCCAGACAGTGTTAGTTGGGGATTTAAAAAATAATAAAGGCTAGCTCATGTCTTTAGCATAGCCCTGAGTAAGGGGTGGTGCCTGAACTGCATTGTCTCAGTTGGAGCTGTGCTCCAAAGACACCCCTTTGAGGCAGGATTCCTTCTTCCTTACTTATGGGATAAACACGTGGTAGTCCATCCATTATCAGATGCAGCAAAACCCACCACTGAACCCACCTAGCCCTCTGGCAGGCACACGCGGGAGAAATGTTCCCTCTAATCTTTTCCATCCACATGCAGATTTTTCCCATCCATGTGCAGAATAAATGTTATATGCACCGAGGTACATGTGAGTGCGCACCACCAGTAAAAACACAAACATAGCGGCGGGCACTCTGCTAATCAGCTAGGTGGCATTGGAATCTCTCCTGAACAGCCACTTAAGCACCCAGTTGACAGGGAACACTGTAGGGGAATCAAGCCATGATTCATCTGCTCCTCGTGCCTCGCTCATCCCCACCCACTTGCTCAGGAGGGAAGTTGCAGCTGAATGGAGGTTCCACTTTGCTGAGGACCAGTACCCCAGATCCAGGGAGCAATAGGCAGGTAGAACCTTTGCTGCCATGCACAGACTGCCCTGTCTATCCAGCACCCACTCTGCCTCCCAGATAGAGGCCTATGGGTTTCTATTGACAGGATAATCTCAGGTATTCTCTCATTGACCCCTCCTTATGCAACACTAAATACTCACGCCATCTTAACTAAAGGTTCACAACATGGGCGGTATGCTAGGCAGGGGAAGGCTCTGTCCACACTCTGCCCCCAGAGCACCTACTAAATGCATTCTGGGGGTGCAGTGTTGTTGCCCCCACGCCCAACACCCTCCCCCCCCCCATGCTTCTGGCCGGGGAGGTTGGAGCCTCCCACCACCTGCCCTCCCTATGCTCTGGGGCCAGGGAGAATAGGGGCATGTGAACTCTGCCCTCCTCCCCTCACTGTGGTGGGAGGCGGGGCCTCAGCAGAAGGGGCAGGGCTAAGGGCTCCCCCTGCCCTACCTTCACAGACTGCCCATGTTATATAACCCCTTTTTGGGCCTCCTGAATATCAAACTCAACACCAGAGGTGCCATTTTCTGCACCTTGGGCTGCAAGCAGAGTCCTACCACAGCTGATCCAGCATAATGTTGTCCACAGTGATGTGGACAATAGAATCATAGAATCATAGGGCTGGAAGAGACCTCAGGAGTGATGGAGTCCAGCCCCCTGCCCAAAGCAGGACCAATCCCAACTCAGTCATCTCAGCCAGGGCTGTGTCAAGCTGGGACTTAAAAACCTCTAGGGATGGAGATTCCACCCTCTCCCTAAGGAATCCATCCCAGCGCCTCACCACCCTCCTAGGGAAATCATTTTCCTAATAGCCAACATAGACCTCCCGCACTGTAACTTGAGACCATTGCCCCATGTTCTGCCATCTGCCACCACTGAGACCAGCCTCTCTGCATCCTCTTTGGAACCCCCCTTCAGGGAGTTAAAGGCTGCTCTCAAATCCCCGCTCACTCAATGGAAAATAGAGTCCTGCCCTGAGCCGAACTCATGGTGTGGTGACACTCAGATCTGGGGATTACGAAGTGCATCTCCCATTCAGTTTCGAAAAAGATAAGTGGGCCTAATTGATTCAGCCAGGGCCACTCCATAAGTCAGGGGAAGAGCAGGATTAGAACGCAGGGACTCCTACTCACTGCAGAGGGCTCAGTCCACTAGGCCAGGCTGCCTCTAAATAAGGAGCCCAATCTGCTTCCTGGAACAAAAACAGCACCTGCTTTTATAGAATACTAGAACTGGAAGGGCCCTTGAGAGGTCATCAAGTCCAGTCTCCTGCACTCACAGCAGAACCAAGCACTGACTATATCATGGGTTCCCAAACTGGGGGGCGAGCCCCCCCGGTGGGGGGGCGTGAAGAAATTCCGGGGAGGGCATGAGGCGACCCAGTCCCCCCCCCCCCCATAAGTTTTGCTGCTATTTTTGTTTTTCGGCCCCGGTCAGTTCCTTTTTTTTTTTTTTGCTGCTATTTGGGAGCAGGGCGTGAGGGTTTCTCAAAATCAAAAAGAGGATGTGATACCGAAAAGTTTGGGAACCCCTGGTCTAGATCATCCCTGACAGGTGTTTATCTAACATAGTGGTTCCCAAACTGTGGTCCGCAGACCCTTGGGGGTCCACAAGGGCACTGCAGAGGGTCCGCAGAAAGTTTTTAAAAGTAAGGATTGGGACCACCCGAGTGGGCCCAATCGTTACTTTTCTTTTCCTTTTTCTTCTCCCCCCACCCCGCCCAGGAGCGCAGGAAGGGGGAGGGAGGGGGACAGCAGCAGTGTTCCCTTGTTCCCTCTAAGTTGCGCAGCAGCACAGCTTCACAGGTGATTAATCAGCCCCACCCCGTCAGTCAGCTCTGCACTGGGCAGCAGTGGGACCCGGCTTGCTCTTGATCCTGTTCCCCGGGCACTAAGGGAGCGTGGGGAAAGTGTTTGCATGCCGTGCATGCCTCTCACGCCTGGCTGGTGTGTGAGAGGCACGCACAGGATGCAACCACTTTCCCCTCGCTCCCTTAGTGCCCAGGGAACAGGATCAAGAGCAAGCCGCGGCCCGGTGCGCTTGGGCCCCCCCCCAACTCCTGAAGTTCCGCCCTTGAGGAGCTTGCAGCTCCAGAGCTCCCTTTGACCACGAGAGCCCCCCTCGCTCCGTGGATGGGCAGGGGACGGAGGGGACAGGGGCTGAGGAAGCAGCGCGGGTGAGCAGCAGCCAATGGGGCCTGAAAAGCTCCGTGCCCTGCAGTCTACACGTCCCTCACCCCACGCTGAAGCTGACAACCTGCGACTGTCCCCTGGAGCCGGCTTATCAACGGGTCAGTCACTTTTTGCTGTTTTTTCCTTTTTTGAATACATCACCCTGCTGTAATCGTTCAAAAGCTACTAGAGTGGCGGGAAGGGTTTAGTTGGGCTGCTAGCAAAAATGGATCCTTTGGGAGGTCCGTGAAATTTTACTAGATTGAAAAGGAGTCCATATGCTCGAAAAGGTTGGGAACCACTGATCTAACCTGCTCTTACATAGCTTCATGATGGAGATTCTACAACCTCCCTAAGCAATTTATTCCAGTGTTTAACCACCCTAATGTGCAACCTAAGGCTATGTATAGACTACAAGCATCTTTCGGAAGAAGCTTTTTTCGGAAGAAATCTTCCAAAAAAAAAACTTCTACCGAAAGAGAGTGTCCACACTGCAAAAGTGCATCGAAAAAGTGATCTGCTTTTTCAAAAGATAGTGTCCAGACTGAATGGACGCTCTCTCGCATGTAAGCTGTGATTGCTATGGACAGGGTGGCCACCAGGGCACCTGTGCTTTTTTCCTCTTTCCTCTTCTCCATCTACACACACCTTTTTGCAAAAGAGCTCTTCCTCGTAGAATGAAGATTACCAATGCCTCTGTTCTTTCGATTTTGTTGCGGAAGAACACAATTGCAGTGCAGACGTTCCTCAAGTTTTGTCAGAAAAACGGCCATTTTTCCGACAAAACTCTGTAGTGTAGACATGCCCTAAATCTCCCTTGATGCAATTAAGCCCATTGCTTCTTGTCCTATCAGAGATTAAGGAGAATAGTTTTTCTCCCTCCTCCTTATAATGCCTTTTTGGGTACTTGAAAGGTACTTTTTGGAGAATGTAAACCTTTGACTTGATCCTTCCCCCACTGCTGCAGGAAGTCTCCTGAAAAGTCAATGAATGGGATCTAGATTAACTCTTTTGTCTCCATGCTGTGAAAGGCAAAGCAAAATAGCCTCCTAGCCTGCAGTGGATCCCAGAGACTTGTGGTTTTAAGGACTAGTGATCCCATTCCCATTCCACTTCCCTCCAATAAGGGAAAGCCTCATACAGCTTCTTTCCCTCAGAACCCCTTCCCACAGTCATGCCATGGTGGGGGGATGGGGCAATGCCTGGCCTTAATAGCTAATGAATTTGCTCTATGAAACGAAAAAAATGCCTCAAACTTTTGTCCCAGGCTCAAGCCAAACCAATTTAAGCTCTGAAAACGTCCAGTTCAATCTGTTTCTTTTCTGCTGAAGAAGCTAGTTCTGTTGGGGCATCGAACTCACCCAGAATCAAGAAATGGTAGAAGAGAATATCAAAGGAAAGTTAGTGCCACAGCGATTTCCTGCCAATTTCTAGACCTCAGACAGGGGGGAGCTGAGCGATTTGCCAAACTGCTGGGCAAGGTGTGTGTGGGGGGGGGGAGAGGGATGACCCAGCTCCGTGCTCCTGGAAGGAGCGGGGGCCTCAGGCAGAAGGGATGTGGCAGCTCAGACAGCCCTCAGCGCCGCCCGGAGCATGCTGTGCGGCCCCCTGCCCACCACCAGCCCTCAGAGCCACCTGAAGCACCCCACCCCATGCTCCAGCAGCGATTTCAAAGTTGTCACTACTGCCACTTCCACAGCAGTAGTGACAACAGCTGAGAACCTCAGTCTCCTTTGAATCACCAGGCCCCAGGGAAGCTGCCACTTCCTGCTCCTCCCACCCCCATTGGTGGGTCTGATCCCAAAGCTTGGGGCAAGTTCCCATAAAGCAGCAGAAGGGCAGCCAGAATTTTGGATACGCTATCAGAACTGACTGCCTAGCAGTACGAGTAAATACCGAACCCAGTCACCAGTGCATCTGCAGGTGGCAGCAGGGCAGGCCAGAGTCTCCTCCCCTTAAATTCGATCTGTGGGACTGCAAAGATGAACCTATCAAATCAGAAGCCAGGATAGCCATGTGACCCACAGACTCAGTCCCTCAAGGCAATGGGGAACAACAGCTCAGCACAGATTAAAAACCCAACCCCTACTATAAACCCCGTCCACCACGAATGTTTGGTTATGCTTGGGTACAAGGTGACAGGGAACAGCCAGCATGGATCTGTAAAGAACAAATCATGTCAAACCAATCTGATAGCTTTCTTTGACAGGTTATCAAGCTTTGTGGATGAGGGAGAAGCAGTGCACGTGGTATACCTAGACTTTAGTAAGGCATTTGACACGGTCTCACGTGACCTTCTTATCAATAAACTAGGGAAATGCAACCTAGATGGGGCTACTATACGGTGGGTACATAATTGGCTGCATAACCATTCTCAGAGCAGTTATTAATGGTTCTCAATCCTGCTGGAAGGGCAAAACAAATGTGTTTCCGCAGGGGTCTGTTTTGGGACCGGTTCTGTTCAATATCTTCATCAATGATTTAGATGACAGCATAGAGAGTATGATTATTAAGTTTGTAGATTATCCTAAAATGGGAGGGATTGCAAGTGCTTTGGAGGATAAGGTCAAAATTCAAAATGATCTGGACAAACTAGAGAAATGGTCTGAGGTAAACAGGATGAAGTTGAATAAGGACAAATGCAAAGTACTCCACTTAGGAAGGAACAATCTGTTTCACACATACAGAATGGGAAGTGACTCTCTAGGAAGGAGTACTGCTGAAAGGGATTTGGGGTCATAGTGGATGACAAGTTAAACATGAGTCAACAAAGTGACACTGTTGCAAAAAAAGCCAACATGATTCTAGGAGGCATTAACAGGAGTGTTGTGAACAAGACACGAGAAGTCATTCTTCCACTCTACTCTGCGCTGATTAGGCCTCAGTTGGAGTATTGTGTCCAGTTCTAGGCACCACATTTAAAGAAAGATGTGGAAAAATTGAAGAAGGTCCAGAGAAGAGCAACAAAAATGATTAAAAGGGTTTAGAAAACATGAGCTATGAGGGAAGACTGAAAGAATTGGGCTTCTTTAGTTTAGAAAAGAGAAGACTGAGGCTGTGTCTAGACTACACAGTTCCGGAAAAAGATACGCAAATTGCAAACCGCAATTTGCATATTTTTTTCAGCTTCTTTTTTTCGAAGAGGCTTTTCCGACATTTGGCCCATCTACACTGGGCCAAGTGTCGGGGAAAAAAAACCTTTTTTGGAACATCCCTTCTTCCTCGAAAACGAGGTTTACAGAGATGCCAAAAAAAGCGCATCTGCTCTTCCAAAAAAAAATTTTGGAAGAGCAGATGCATTCCTTGGATGAGGTAGAGTTTTTCCGGGATACCTCTGGTATCCCGGAAAAATTCTGCAGTCTAGACGTATCCTGAGAGGGGACATGATAGCGGTTTTCAAGTATCTAAAAGGGTGTTAAAAGGAAGAGGGAGAAAAATTGTTCCCCTTGGCCTCTGAGGATAGGACAAGAAGCAATGGGCTTCAATTGCAGCAAGGGAGGTTCAGGTTTGACATTAGGAAAAACTTAGGAATTAACATTAACATTAATTAACATTAATTGACATTAGGAATTAACTACCAGGGTGGTTAAACACTGGAATAAATTACCTACGGGGGTTATGGAATCTCCATCACTGAAGATATTTTAGAGTAGACTGGACAGACATCTGTCAGGGATGATTTTAGACCAGCCGTGACCAACCCACAGCTCGCAAGACACATGCGGCTCTTCCTTCCCTTCCCCCCCCCGAAAGTGCGGCTCGCGAAGCTGCCCCTGAAAACGGCCCCCACCTCCCGGCTCCCTGTGCTCACTGGCTCCCTGTGCCATCCGGCGCACCCATTCAAAATGGCATCTTAAAGATGGTGGTGGCCAGCAGGAGCCTGATGTGGACAAAAAGCCTTTAATCGCGTTTCTTAAAGGGGCAGTCTTTTTTTGCTCGACCAAACCCGGCTGGGGGCTTTTTTTTTTTTTTTTTTTTTGCTCTTTTTCTGTAACTGGTTGGCCACCCCGATCTAGACAGTGTTTGGTCCTACCGTTAGGGCAGGGGACTAGACTCGATGACCTCTCGAGGTCCCTTCCAGTTCTGTGATTCTATGATACAAGGTCTCTGCATGCCCTTAAATACAGTTTTCCTATTTGGTAATAATGGCCTAGCAGAGGCAGTGCAGTCTAGCAGATAGGGCAGGAAGAAAGGAGAGCTGGGATCCATTCTAAGACCTGCCGCTGCCCATATGACTTTGGGCCAGGTACTTCACTCCTTTCTGTTTTTCTTCCCACCTTTTGTCTATTTAGACTGTCTCTTACTATGTTCAGCAACTAACACAACAGGGTTTCTAACCAAGACCACAGCCTCTAAGACCCTAGCATAATACAAACAAAAAGCAAGATGAATGTTCCCCTGACAAAGTATGTCAAGTGCAGAGAATTCAACTTTTTCCCACTGATATCGGAAACCAATCCTAAATCTCATTAGGTTCTACAAACAACTCAACCTCCATCCCCAACCAAGTCACTGACCCGGACTGACAAGTGTCTGTGTTTTACTTCTAACTTCTCCTTTTTCCCCTGCATTCCCTTGCAATTTTCCTTTTGGTAAATATTTCAACTTTGGAGGAGTCTAGCCAAGGCAGATTTTAAAAGAAAGAGGGAGAAAAGATCAATAATTTACCTTGTGTTCCTGAGGGAAGAGGCAGGGAGAAAGAACAGCAAGGTAAAAAGTTAAAAACAGCAGAACCACAGCAAAGTGTTCTTTGAAGAGCATCCAAATTTATTTCTTCCAATTTTGAGGCCCTTGCAACTAATGCCAGAGCTTTAAAAATAATCCCTCATTGGCTTCCAAAAAGTGATTTTTTTCAGCACTGAGCCAAACTACTCAATGTTAATTTGGTTATTTGGCAAAAAAAATAACAATAATACTTGTAACTAAACCACTGTCATCTGCATTGAAAAGATTCCGGACAGCTTATTTCTCAGTCCAAGAATTACAGCAGATGTCCCTAACTATTACATAAAAAGTGCATTTGTTCATTTAATATCTAGCATGTAACAAAGCTTTGTGGGAAATGTGTAACCCACATCCTGATTGGACATCTTGTAAAGGGACAGGCGATGAGGTAACAAAAAAACATATATCAACTGGATAAACTTTTCCAAGGGCAAGTATCAATTCCATTTCCTGTGGTAAATGCCTAACCCCAACAAGAGACAGTGTTCCCAAAGGCAGTCCAGAGATGACACATTGTTCATTTGTGCTATACAAGATAAAGGAGTCTGTTTAAAAAACCGCTAGATGCCGCAACACACATCCTGATGAAATGCCTCAAAACCACCATTGCACATGTTTACCAAAGGACGTATCAGCACTAATAGCACAAACTGACCTGGCTGGCAAGTCCCTTGGTGAACATAGTTGTGTGACAATGGCAGAACATTGGTCAAAACTATCCCCGCCCTCCTCTTCTCAGCAGCGCTACAACATAAGGGCCTGCTGAGACTATTCCAGCCCCTGAATGGCCGTATCCACTGAGAAGCTACCAGAACCCAGCCTAGATTTACAGACCAGTAAGTCTAACTTCAGTACCAGGCAAATTAGTCGAAACAATAGTAAAGAATAAAATTGTGAGGCACGTAGAAGAACATAATTTGTTGGACAAAAGTCAACATGGTTTCTGTATCTATTAGAGTTCTTTGAAGTGGTTAACAAACATGCAGACAAGGGGGATCCAGTAGATATAGTATACTTAGATTTTCAGAAAGCCTTTGACAAGGTCCCTCACCAAAGGCTCTTGTGTAAATTACATTGCCATGGGATAAGAGGCAAGGTCCTTTCATGGATTGAGAACTGGTTAAAAGACAGGAAACAAAGGGTAGGAATAAATGGTAAATTTTCAGAATGGAGAGGGGTAACTAGTGGTGTCCCCCAAGGGTCAGTCCTGGGACCAATCCTGTTCAACTTATTCATAAATGATCTGGAGAAAGGGGTAAGCAGTGAGGTGGTAAACTTTGCGGATGATACCAAACTGTTTAGGATAGTCAAGACAGAAGCAGACTGTGAGGGACTCCAGAAAGATCTCACCAAACTGAGTTATTGGGCAACAAAATGGCAAATGAAATTTAATGTGGATAAGTGTAAAGTAATGCACATTGGGAAAAATAACCCCAACTATACATACAGTATGATGGGGGCTAATTTGGCTATGGCAAATCAGGAAAGAGATCTTGGAGTTATCGTGGATAGTTCTCTGAAAACTTCCACACAGTGTGCAGTGGCGGTCAAAAAGGCAAATAGGATGCTAGGAATTATTAAGAAAGGGATAGAAAATAAGACACAGAATATCTTACTGCCCCTGTATAAAACTATGGTACGCCCACATCTTGAATACTGTGTACAGATGTGGTCTCCTCACCTCAAAAAAAGATATTTTGGCCTTGGAAAGGGTTCAGAAAAGGGCAACTAAAATGATTAGGGGTTTGGAACAGGTCCCATATGAAGAGAGGTTAAAGCGACTGGAACATTTCAGTTTAGAAAAGAGGAGACTGAGGGGGGATATGATAGAGGTATATAAAATCATGAGTGATGTGGAGAGGGGCGAATAAAGAAAAGTTATTTATTAGTTCCCATAATAGAAGAACTAGAGGACACCAAATGAAGTTAATGGGTAGCAGGTTTAAAACTAATAAAAGAAAGTTCTTCTTCACACAGAGTGTAGTCAACCTGTGGAACTCCTTGCCAGAGGAGGCTGTGAAGGCTAGGACTATAACAGAGTTTAAAGAGAAGCTAGATAATTTCATGGAGGTTAGGTCCATAAAAGGCCAGGGGATAGAAATGGTGTCCCTGGCCTCTGTTTGTCAGAGGCTGGAGAAGGATGGCAGGAGACAAATCGCTTGATCATTGTCTTCGGTCCACCCTCTCTGGGGCACCTGGTGCTGGCCACTGTCGGCAGACAGGCTACTGGGCTAGATGGACCTTTGGTCTGACCCAGTATGGCCATTCTTATGTTCTTATGTTCTTAGATGTGCCCCCAACTAGCTTTTCCAGGTCACACAGAGCATGTGAGGCAGAGCCAGATCTAAAACCAAGTGTCCCCACTCCCACACCTTTGCTTAAACCACAAGATCATCTCTACATGTGGTATATCTTCTACTAGTCAAGTTGGTTGCATTTAGGAAGTTTTTCTTCATGTAGTGCTCAGTCAACCTGTGGAACTCCTTGCCAGAGGATGTTGTGAAGACCAGGATTTTAACAGGGTTCAAAAAGAAAAAGAACTAGAGAAATTCATGGAGGTTAGGTCCATCAATACTTATTAGCCAGGATTGGCAGGAATGGTGCCCAGGAATGTTTGTCAGAGTCTGAAAAAGGGTAGGGATCACTTGATGATTACCTGTCCTGTTCATTCCCTCTGGGGCATCTGGCATTGGCCACTGTCAGAAGACCAGATACTGGGCTAGATGGATCTTTGGTCTGACCCAGTATGGCCATTCTTATGTTCTGTTCAGAGTGCTTACACTATGTGCCACTTCTTTAAGATGCAGAAGCACCACCCTTCCTTTCTGATTCTGATAGAATTAGCTGAGCTACCACTAAGTATATTTTGGATAGCTCTGATAAACCATGTCTTCATATAATTGGGTGGTTGTTCAATTCAAAGCCTGCTGAAAACCCATTCAAAGCAGAAGGCAGGGTGATGTCTGCAATGCTTCTCTGTACAGTGCTCTTTAGCAGGAGAGGTAATTCACTAGTTAAAGTTATCACTAATGGACCCAGCAATAGCCTGGAAGTTCTCCAAATGTAAATGCTTCTGGCCACGCTGGGGCATTTACCCACCGGCATCGAGCACAGCCACATTGCCTCATAGCAGCTCAGGCAGGGATTGGTCCCAATAAAGACACAACTGTCTCCCTTTCCCTCCTTCCTCCTGCCCGAGCAGATCCACATGCATGAGGGACTGTGGAGTCTGCTTCCTCAACCTAGTGCAGCAGCTTTGTTCAGAGGCGGCAGGTTTGCAGAAATGATGGTGGTGCCCAGAATGCCCAGAGCCCACGCCCTTACCCACACTGAATCCCATGTACCTCATTCAGGGGCGGCCCGTCCATATAGGCGAACTAGGCGGTCGCCTAGAGTGCCAAGTTAAATGGGGCACCAAGTGGTGGTGCAGTATCGTTGAGGGGTTTGGAGGTGGGGGCGCTGATTGCATGGTTCGCCTAGGGCGCCAGTTGCTGGCAACTAGTCTAGGGCCGCCCCTGAACTCATTGCCTAGGGCCTTGTTCCCAGGACAGCAGTGTGGGGGGGAGAGGGAGGGGAGGAGAAGGATGACCCTCACTTCCCTCAGGTTCCCCAAAGATGGAAGAAGGAGCAAAGAGTGGGAGGTGAAGGAGTTACCCCTGCTGTCTTCCAGGTAACTGACTCTCTTCCATGCTGCAACAAACATAAGAAGGTTCCTCACACGCTTATGCTCTCCATCAGCCCCCGCCTACACAAGAGCCCATTAAAGTCTAGCCCTTTACAAACACGACAATTGAAAGAGCACAATTATAGGGTGCAAGGGCCACCTCAATGCACAGGGGCATAGCCTTGGACCACATGGTGCCTGGAATATGAACTCTGAAAACCTTATCCAAAGTCTATGAAGGGTCATTATTGATATCAATTAGGGCTGTCAAGCGATTAAAAATGAATTGTAATTAATTGTGCACACAATCACACAGTTAAACAATAACAGAATACCATTTTTAAATATTCTGGATGTCTTCTATATTTTCAAAAATTGTTTATTTCAGTTATAACGCAAAATATAAAGTCAGCACTGCTCACTTTGTATTTGATTACAAATATTTTCTTTTGTAGAAAAGAAAAAGAAATAGCATTTTTCAAATCACCTCATGCAAGTACAGTAGAGCAATGTCTTTATTGTGAAAGTTGAACTCGCTAATGTAGAATAATATACATTAAACTGCATTGAAAAAATAAAATAATGTAAAACTTTAAAGCCCACAAGTACACTCAGTCCTATTCCTTGTTCAGCCAATCAATCACTCAGACAAACAAGTTTTACATTTGCAGGAGATAATTCTGCCTACTTCTTGTTCACCATGTCCCCAGAAAGTGAGAAGAGGTGTTCACATGGCACTGTGGTAATCAGCATCACAAGCTATTTATGTGCCAGATACTCTAAAGATTCACGTCTTTTCATGGTTTGGCCATCCATGCTGATGGCACGTTCTGCTTAATAACAACTCAAGATGTTCATTTTTATCATCTGAGTCAGATGCCACCATCAGAATGTTGATTTTGTTTCTTGGTAGTTCGGGTTCCGTAGTTTCCACATTCAAGTGTTACTCTTTTTTGTAGACTTCTGAAAGCATGTTCCATACCTTGTCCCTCTCAAATTTTGAAAGACACTTCAGATTTTTAAACCTTGGGTAAAGTGCTGTAGCTTTCTTTAGAGATCTCACATCGGTTCCTTCTTTGTGTTTTGTCATCTGCAGTGAAAGTGTCCTAAAACAAAAGTGTGCTTAGTCACCATTTGAGACTACTGTAACATGAAATATATTATATTAAATATATTAATGACTATCATCAGCATGGATGCATGTCCTCTGGAATGGTGGCCAAAGCATGAAGGAGCATGAGAATGTTTAACACATCTAGCACGTAAATTCCTTTCAATGCCAGCTACAAAAGTCCCATGTGAACTCTTGTTCTCACTTTCTGGTGACATTGTAAATAAGAAGCTGGCAGCATTATCTCCCGTAAATTTTAAAAAAACCACTTTCTTTATCTTAGCAATTGGCTGAACAAGAAGTAAGACTGAGTGGACTTGTAGGCACTAAAGTTTTACATTGCACACAAGAACAAAACAGTTACATACCAAAAAAATCTTTATTTTTAAGTTCCACTTTCAAAATAAAGAGATTGCACTACAGTTCTATTTTTTTAATCATTTTTACAGTGCAAATGTTTGTAATCAATTGGTATTCTATTGTTTAACAGTGTGATTGAAATTGCAATTCATTGTGATTAATTTTTTAAATTGTGATTAATTTTAGAGTTAATCGCATGACAGCCCTAATATCAATAAAATGGAATTTTAACTGATTTTGCTTTTCATTCCTTCTCTTCCATTAGATGCATTTTTACTCTAAGGCACTGTGTGTCAATAGTTTTTTATGTGCAAACTCACCTCCACTGAGGGGGAGGGGAAACAGATTTAATGGGAGGAAGAAAAGCATAATCAGAAAAAAGTCTTTTTCTCTGTCTTGACCCTCCACTCAAAGCTACTCACTAGCACAAAAGTGGCTCCCAAACCTTTAGACTAATTACTTTCTATATTATCTCTTTAATTCTGAGCTTAAAAGAAACCTGGCTTTCCCATGGTCAGATTTAATTGTGATGTCATAAGCAAGGTTAGAGTTTGATGCTCAAAAGGTTCCTGCTAATCTACTAGGGGCTCGTTTCCACTACACAGTGGATCGATGCTGCAGCAACACAATTTATCGTGTTTAAACTGATCTCCAACTCCTCTCCGATTTACTCCGTTACTCCACCAGGATGAGAAGAGTAGGCAGAGTCAATGGGAGCTCATCAGCCACCAACCTTACCAGATAGGGGGAGGAATAGCTCAGTGGTTTGAGCACTGGCCTACTAAACCCAGCGTTGTGAGCTCAATCCTTGAGAGGGCCCTTTAGGGATCTAAGGCAAATCTATCAGGGATGGTACTTGGTCCTGCCATGAGGGCAGGGGACTGGACTGGATGACCTCTCAAGGTCCCTTCCAGCTCTATGAGATAGGTATACTACCATATATTATTATTATGGAAAATACTATGGTAAGTAGGTCTAAATACATGAACGTCAGCTATGCTATTTGTGTCGCTGAAGTTGTGCATCATGGGGTGTGTCTAGACTACATCCCTCTTTCGACAAAGGGATGTAAATTAAACACTTCGAAATTGCAAACAAAGCCAGTATTTGAATTTCCCATGCTTCATTTGCATAATCACGTCATGGCGCTCTTTCAAAAAAGCGCTATTTCAAAAGTGAAACCGCAGTCTAGATCCTAGGTTAACAGGATCTTTCGAAAAAAGGCTTCTATTTTCTAAAAAAAACGCATCTACACTGCGGTTTCACTTTCGAAATAGCGCTTTTTCGAAAGAGCGCCATGACGCGATTATGCAAATGAAGCATGGGAAATTCAAATCCCAGCTTCGTTTGCAATTTTGAAGTGTCTAATTTTCATCCCTCTGTCGAAAGAGGGATGTAGTCTAGACGTACCCCATGATCCACGGGGAAGAGGGCGAGGGGAGTTAGGCATAGTGTAGACGTGGCCTCAGATTAGCAAATTGTACACGGGAAATGGACATAACAGGCTTATTAGAAAACATTGTGTTGCCTGTAACCAATCCACAAAGTACAAACTCAAAACATAGCAGGGAACCAAAGTCTCAGAATCTTCATATATATCCTCCCATAGCAAAAAAGGTCTCCTCTAGCTTTGACAATATTTTTATTAACTAAACACACAAATATGGATGAGCTCCGATCACAGCTGTTTTGGGGTACCCCACAGATCCGAGTGATAAATACAGTGAGCAGCTCAGCTGATTTTACTTTTTTAGGTAAAATATGAATTAGTTTTATGTAACAGCTGAATGTACAGATTAAACGTTCTACCTCGATTAATGTACAGGATTGCCACTGGTATTCTGCATGGTGCTGTTTGTGGCACTGAGATGATAATGCAGATCTCCAAGGTAGCTCTCAGCCAAACAAGCAAAAGAAGTACTGCAGCTCTGAGTTAGTCTGCTGTATGCATAAAAAATGACCCCTACGATTCCGCAGTTGTGTCATTAAACACTGTGGGTGGCTTGCATACTATTAAGGGTTGCATGGTTTCTTTTTCAAGGGAAATGTGAAAACTTAAAGAGAAGTGAAGGAAACATGCATTATCATTTGGGGTCATTTCAAGAAGGCCTATAACCTCAGAACTGGCTTTACCTAAAAGCCAATCAGTGCTTTCATTTGTAATCTTTCTTTAAGAATAAAACCTTCTTCTTGTGTTATAGCTTCAGCCTTCAAAAGGGCGGGTAGTGCTCATATGCACAGTGGAATCTTCATCAGTGAGTAACTCCTAAACACACACAACGTACAACCAGCAATACCAAAAACAGCATTTTAGCATGCATCTGCTGAAGCCTGTTCAAGCATGATATACATGAAGGAAACATTTACCCAGAGCAGCCTGCAATAAACACAGAGACCTTAGACTACAGAAACACTGACCGAAATAAAAACTGTCACAATAAACAGAGTCTGGATGGTTTTCAGAGAAAGGACTATTTAGGTATTCTGAGAAGCTGTGGCCCTGGAGAGACTACAGGAGGCATAATAATCCTAAACCTAAGTGAACATGGGAAATCACACATCAGTGCGTAACTTCCATGTTTGCAGGCCATAACCATTGCAAAACACAAACGCATCCGGTTATTGAGCAATTAACATTCAGTACACTTTCACAGAGCCCAGCTTTAAAATAAGGTGATCCAACACAGTTATTCATCAGGAATTATGCACCATAAAGTTTATGGACCTGATTCTGATCTGAACTCAGTGTGATTGAGTTGACTTCAGTGGTTATTTACACTTACAGATCTGAAAAACGTCAGTTCCAGATATCCATTGCTTTTGGTTCTTATAGCACATGTGATTGAACTGGGCCTAATCCTGCAGTCCTTTCCTCAGTCAAAAACCCCTACTGAATTCAATGGGAGTTCTGATTAAGTAAGGGTTGCAGAATTGAGGGGATGGGTCCTGATCCTATTCCCACTGAAATGGGAGTTTTGCCATTGGCACCCATAGGCAGATTTATGCCTAGTCACATAAAAGGCATATTTCAATTAACAATCATGCACCAATTTAATCTTTAAAACTCAGCCTTAATAGAAATCAGATTCAACATCCCCCAGGCAATTGGTGCCCAGGAGGAAATGTATAAATGATCAACAAGGACAAAGTTAAAAGCGTTTATAAAATCCCATCTGAGTACAAAAAGTTAAGCAAAACACTGTCGAGAAAACATTTCAGATTCCAATCCAAAAAAAGTACCATTTATTATGAAGCCTTTAAAATTGACAATGAGGGAATTCTTCACTGTGGTCTTGCCCTCACTTTCACCCTACAAAGTAATGCTGTATGGAGGCAGAGTAAACACTATGTGCTGTATTTTCCTAACTAAAGCAAGGAAAAAAACAGATCAATGTCTATTCTGCTGCCAGCAGATATGGAGTCAATTAAAAAACTAAAATATACAATAACTTAACTCTTTGTACAAAGCTCTAAGCATATCAATACTACAAGCAGGGATTTACATTCTGTAGACAGAACATTTTGCTGTGTTCTGGAGTTTGGCAGGCCGGGACAATGTTTTTCTTAATTTCAAACTGTATGTGTGCAAATTTGTTGTTCCAGAATGGGAAGCTCCAGCTAGATCCAGGCAGTATTCAGTCAGGCGCTATGCAAGTTCCTTCCCTATGCAGTTCTAGCAATGAATCGCATGAGTCTTATTTTTCTACCAGAAGCAATATAATAGCCAGTAGAATGTGCCTCCTGGTAATTTACATCCAGCACTGTAGCAGTGACTCCTTTCCCAGAATTTGTACCTTCAAACCATTGAGAAATTTTGTTCCCCGGAGTAAACTAGAAACGTCCGCAGGTCTTGAGGTTTAAAGTGCCCACACTCTTCAGCTGTGAACTGAGAGTTTTCTGTATCGCTTTACAGTCTGCTTTGCTTTCTATTCTCAGAGCCATTTCAAATGGTCTCAGGACCTTCAAGTACTCCCACTCCCTCAAGTTCTCACCGCTATTCCTACCCTCTCGCTGGGAATCTCCGTTATTGTTAGGGTTAGGTCCACATCAAAACTCTAGAACCAAAGACCTTGGAATTGTGTGGGCAAGCTTCAAAATCAGAACCTGGATCTGAGTCTCAATGAAAGTGGCCTACCTATGAATTCGGGAGCGCCTCAGAGAGAGAGAGAGTCAGATCCACATTTTGTAGATGGAACTCAAATGCAACTATAACGTGAGTATCCAGTATTCATTGGCAGATGCAAGCAGGTAATTCTCTGGGCCTGAGGGTTATACTCAATAGTCCTGTGATTTATTCTGACCTCAGGAGAAGCAGCTGTTGAACCTGAACACACATTCAAGCTATCCTGCAGTTACATGATGTATGGCCAAGCAAGAGTTCCACTTACAAATTCTGAATCCCATTTTTGAAAACTCCACTGATTTCAATTTTTGACTCCCACGGGCCTCAGATTTTTGCCTGAATAAGAACTTAATAAAGGGCCAAATCTTGAAGACTAAGTATGTACAGAAATCTTCTTGAAATGGGGTGGCTGCCCCACTCTGGCCAGAAGGGATTAAAGCAGGCTGGAGGGAGACTGTGCAGAACCCCAGCCAATCAGCAAGAGTCTTGTTAGAAGCCATTCAGAAGGCAGCTTGCTGGAGCAGCCTGGTGTATAAGAAGCTACTCAGCAGAGCAGTGGGCAGTTGGATCCTGGCCAGGGAGGGTGCAGGACTGGGTCTCTGAGAGAAAGCACCCTGGCTAAAGCAGTGCTGGGCAGGCTCAGGAGAGAGGCCATCCTGATACTTCCCAGGATGTGGCCTTGACACAAGGGCCAAGAAGGTGCAAGGGGTCATGGGAAAGTGGCCCAGGGAGCAAGAGGCAGTAGAAGGGAGAGGAGGAGGGCAGGACAAGGCTGCCACCAGAGGGTCCCTGAGTCTGGACCCTGAGTAGTGGGCAGTCCTTGGTTCCACCTTTCCCCCTTGCACCACACCTAGCCACACTGAAGAATGGCCTGTATTGATTGTGGCTGGCCCCTGAGATGAGAGCTAGACTGAGGCTGCAGTTGACCAAGGGGCAGAGGGCAAGACTTGAGGATCACTGTTACCCCGGAAAGGGGAGAAAGACCAGAGTAGTGAGCACTGCCGGGGTATGTCTACACAGCAAAGTTATTTCGGGATACCAGAGGTATCCCAAAATAGCTACTCCGCGTCTTTTGAACACGTCCGCTATTTCGAAATAGAGTGGGCGCGCTATTTCACCATCCCTGTAAACCTCCTTCTACAAGGAGTAAGGGATGGCTCGAAATAGCGCTGTATTTCAAAATTTGGTGCTGTGTAGGCAGCACCAAATGACGAAATAAGCTATTTCGAAATAGACTCGAAATAAGCTACACAATGTGCGTAGCGCAAATTTCATATCGAGTTTCGGGTGCTGTGTAGACGCACCCCGGCGTGCAGTGTCCTGAAGAGGATGCCTTGGTCCTGGGAGCAGCGCAGGTAAAAGAGCTCAGAGTGACAACCGGTAAGACACTGGTCAGGAGGAGCGCCCTGCTGAGGACAGAGCTAATTCCCAGAGTGACCAGCAGGAGGCGCCACAGCAGTGAGTCTGAACCTGCTACACTTCTGGATTGCTTTATACACACCTACATTTCCAATCCACTTTGTAAATGAATACAAATATCTGGGCTTTTTATAATGCAAAGAAGGGAGAAGGAAAACATAATGGGAGCTGGGAATTAGCATCTCTGCAGAGACTGAAAGCATTGACCCTGGTACAAATCCCTAGCGTTGATTACAGTGCACACTCGCTTTGCGGCTGAGTATCCAGGTTTACTTTCTCTTTCGGGAAATGAGTCTATAGTGTACATGTTGTGTGATGGAGCATAGCCAGAGTGGCATGAGACGTCAATGGCTGGCTGCAAAAGAAAGACTCATAGTATTGGTATGTCGAGGGAGCCTATGGTCTTAGGCCAGCCCCATGAAATTCTTCACACCGGACTTAACATCGCAGGCCTCCCGTCCGCGCTACCTTTTGTGTATCCGCTGTCTGAGAAACGTGCCTGCATCAGAGGCACTCGGCAACTCCTACAGCTCGACCTGCCGTTAACACAGCCACCGCGCAAGGCAAAATGATTGCCACGGACCAAAACGGATGCTAACTCCAAATGGCATTCCAGACTTTTCTCCTGAGCTGTTGAAATTTTGAATGAGTATAATGCAGGGCTTTATGTCTTGGTTTTTATAGACCAAGCCTAGCTCAAACCCACTTACTGCCTTTATAAGTGAGTAAGCACAACAAGCTGCAGTCTTCATGACTGAAACCCTCTGTACCTGCACAAAGTTGGAGTATTTGAACCCTGTGCAAGTGAAGTGGGGAGCATCTGGGGACGTGAATCCAGGGGGAGGTACAAAGCTGCTGCACAGCCCACTTTTCTATCCCAGCAGCTGCTATTCCAGCCTGGGGGCTAGAAACACTGTCACAGACTCTTTAGGTCTGAGTGCAGGGGGACACTAGGTCTGTGCATATGTCAACGCACAGCCCCCGGTACATCCCTTTTATGGCATCCTATGCCAGCCTGTGCCCTTGTCACACTTCAGGGAAACTGCACGTATATCCCGACGTGTGGTCCACCGAGAGCACACTCCGGTTTCTGGCTTCTCAGAGTCACCGCTCTTGGGCAGAGACACTTGTCTCTCTCCCTCCTGAGCAGAATATTTCCAGTCTGCTCAGCTCCCTGACTATGCTGTGCATTCCCCAGCATGTCACCCTGTGTAAGCAAGCTGGCTTTGCCTTTTCTTCCGAGAATAGCTGCCCAGAGTTCAGTTACCGCACAGCCCGAAGTAAGCACGTTTATGCTGAAGGTAAGAGCATCACAGAGAAAACATTATAACAATAAAAGAGCCTACACCTGTGCTAAAAGATCACTCTCATTCCAAAAAGGGCTCTATATTTTTGTTTGTCCGTTGTTTTTATTATTATTATTTGAGCAATATGCAGGAAAAGTGAATGGCTGCTCCTAGATCCACATCTAATGAGTACATCACTCCCATGGGGCCTACCTAAGTGAGGAAAGTCTGCCAGGCAAAACCATTCCTGAAGAAAACCAGACTTTCATGTAATTTAACTGAGTAGCAACTTTGCATTCTTTGAGAGTTAAATAACCAGTAGAAATAATCATAAATTGATCAAGCTAGAGGTTTTTCAAAACTGCTTTATGCTTCCAGTGTTGCTTACATAGTAACCAGAATCGCATCTCAGGGAATGACAGAACACAGGAAAAGCCCAGGAGTTTATATAATTCCAACAGTTAACCAAGGGCCGCAGAAAATCTATTAGGGACAGATTTAGCAACAACTGTCTGGCTTACAGACATGTTGTGGTGTCTGCAGAGTGGAAGCTAGTTGGAGATTGTGTAGAATGAGATTCTTATTTCCTTAAAGTCTAAGACATGTGAAAGTAGAACTTTTCTGGTGCATTCTGATCCTTACCCATTATTTTGGGGCAAAACTGAAGAGTCAAAGAATTCTCAAGGAACAGAGGTCAATAGTTCAATTCAGCTCCACTCACTCCTTCCATATACCTATTGCGACAACTTTTCAAAAATGCACCTGTATGCCTCCAAAAACACACACCTAAACACCTGTGTCGACTTGGTATTAATGGGTTGTTCCATGACCCCAGAATAACTATGAACCGGAGTGATAGCACCCTTATTATTAAGGGTAACTTGTTTTCAGGAGCTTTTAAATGAAACATTAACTGAAATTTTCCATGCTCGGTGTTTTCCGCAATCTGAACTATTTTGGAAAATTTCAGCCAAAAGGGTTCAGCCATTTCTAGAACAAGGCTATGGAAAAATACTTTGGCTTGCCCGTGTTAATAAATTCTAACCACCTTCTCATAACACAAAAACTAGGGGTCACCAAATGAAATTAATAGGCAGCAGGTTTAAAACAAACTAAAGGAAGTATTTCTTCACACAACACACAGTTAACCTGTGGAACTCCTTGCCAGAGGATGTTGTGAAAGCCAAGACTACAATAGGGCTCAAAAAAAGAAGTAGATAAATTAATGGAGGAGAGGCCCATCAATGGCTAGTAACCAGGATGGGCTAGAATGGTGTCCCTAGCCTCTGTTTGTCACAAGCTGGGAATGAGCAACAGGGGTGGATCATTTGATGATTATCTGTCCTGTTCCTTCCCTCTGGGGCACGTCAGAAGACGGGAAACGGAGCTTTGATATGACCCAGTATGGCCATTCTTATATTTTTATGGTAGTTTTTTTAGCAGCTTTAGGTCAGTGGTGGGCAACCTGAGGTTCTGCAGGCCATCAGAGTAATCTGCCGGTCAGCCATGAAATATTTTACTAATGTTGACTGTTCACAGGCACGCCACTGCAACTCCCAGTGGCAGCAGTTCGCTGTTCCTAGCCAATGGGAGCTGCAGGGGGCCGTGCCTATGCACTGTCAACATCAGCAAAATGTCTCATTGGCCACCAGCAGATTACCCTGATGAGCCATGTGCAGCTGCCCACCGCTGCTCTAGATTCTCCACCCTCTGGAGCAGGGACTTGAAATTTGGCAGGTACTTGCTCTGTGCCGGGCCTTTTGTCGATCTTGTGGACTAAAAACCAGCCAGGCAAGGAGACTGGAGCTGGGATCAGACTCCTGAGGAATACAGTAGGTGAGGAGACTGGGACTGGGACAAGGAGCTAGGACTGTGAAAGAGAGATGACTGAACAAAAGAAGGTGACAGAGCAGAAAAATGAGGGTTGGTGGGAAGAGGCATAAAGGTCAGTGGACAATAGATTGCAACCTCCCCCAGAGCCTGGACAAGATCCCAAGATTCCTGAGACTCACCACTCCTTGTCTGTCAGCAAATGTCTGTTAAACACACTGGCAAGGTGTCTCAGTCCCCTCTAGTGCAGGACAATATTTAGGATAACAACCTACTACTGCTACCAGTTACTCCATTAACTCAGGTGGCAGAGGTCTGTGTTTTAGATCTAAAGGGTCCAACCCTACTGATGACTCATCTGGGTGTCAATATGAGGCCACTCCGAGCCTCTGTCAAAGAGTTCTGCATCATGCAAGGCAGCTAACTTAACCAAACTTTTCACAGGTGGTCACTAAGGGTGCGTCTACGCTGCACCGTAACTCGAAATAAGATATGCAATGTAAGCTACGCAAATTGCATATCTTACTTCAATGCCATTTCGAAACAGCTTATTTCATCATTTGGCACTGTCTACACAGCACCAAATTTCAAAATAAAATGCTATTCCAAAATATCCCTTACTCCTCGTGGAATGAGGTTTACAGGGACATCGGAATAGCGAGCCTGAAATAACGGGCTTCCTGTGAAGACGCAGGATAGCTATTTCGGGATACTCCGGTATCCTGAAATAGCGTTGCAGTGTAGACTAATAGTTTGTTCCTCTTTTCTCCGGATGTCCAACTCTGAGACCCTGGCCTCTGGTTTGTAATCAATGGGACTACATAATGGTAGGCACTCTGAAAAACCAAGTCCTAGCTGTCTGGAATTGGGCATCCAAAATTAACAAATACGGGCACATCCCAAGTTACAAACAGCCGACTTACGAACATCCCCGCTTACAAACAAAAGCTCAGCTGCAGCCTTAGGGGATCAGGCAAGAGGCACAGGTGGCCGCGAGTGGCACAAGTGCGGTCCAGAAGACTCCAGAGGAGCAGAGGGCAGCTGCACAGCCGGCAGGTGGAGAGACGCGGCACTTTGAAGAGGAAATCACTGCTTCTCTCCAGCCACTGGCTGCGCAGCCATCCCCTGCTCCTCCGGAATCCTCCAGCCCATGTTCATAGCGCTTGCCACCTCCTGGTGAGCAGGGACTGAGCACAGCCCATAGGGGGAGGAGGGCAGTGGCTTGAGGATGGGACTGAGGGCTGCCGGAGCAGGTGCTGAGCCCATGGGGCGGTATGGTCGGGGCTGGTCGCAGGAGCTGGCACAGAGCCCGCAGGGGGAGGGAAAAGGGGAAGGAGAACAGCTGAGATATGCCCAGTACTCCACCTACATCCCCATCCTCCTCTAATTAAGCCTGCCTTTCCTCAAGCACCAGAATTCAAAGTTAAATGAAAAACTATTCCTACTATTTTTCATATATACAGTACTTCAGCCACATTGTGGGTTACACAGGCTTTCGTGGGGTCGCCTGGGAACCACCATTTATGACATTGTTTCAATGGGAAAATGCGTTCCGAGTGCCGTACCACCGACTTACAAACAAACTTTTAGAACACAACCCGTTCCTACGCTGGGGGCCTCCTGTACTTGTGATCTTAATCTCTCTATGCCTCGGTTCCTTACCAGTAGAATGGAGATGATACCACCTCTTCTCACAGAGCTGTGGGGAAAATAAATGAATACACGTCGAGCACTCACATACTATAGCACGAGTATGATAGCAACGCCCTGAAGAAACTAATAATTGTTGTTAGAGGAGGGTTTGCATGGTATGCAGTAAATAAGATGGGTAAACCCACTTAATAAAGGGGAAATAAAATATAAATAGCCTTTCATTAAATGAGGTCTGTCTGGTTTGTGGACTGAGCGAGGTAGGGGAAAAAAACAATACATGGTCAAGTAATTAAAGCCTTTATTATAATACATAAGCAAAAGGGGGCCAACATTCATGTTGAACGAGCCATCTTAATGCTGGCATTTTTCAGCTTGTGAGTGATGGTCTTTGCAACTTTCCTAATGTTCTTTTTAAGTTCAAATTATCTCCCATCTGGAATTCTTTGCCTGTCTTCTGGACTGTAAGTATTTTGTGCCGTGTACACTGCAGACTACACAAACACACTGCCCATTCAAAATAGTTAAAGCGTGATAGAAATATATCTATACCTGCATTGTGGGCTCAGAAGCGGGGTTTGTGGATGTGACAGCTGAGGTCTTATCTTTATAGGCATATTCTGGGTGTCTACAACTAAAACTTTTCCCCATTTAATATTTTTTTAAAAACCTGAAGGTTTAAAAAAAAAGTTTCCAGGCAAGATTTTCAAAGCCCTGCAGTGGGAACCGGGCATGCATGTTCCCTAATTCCTAATGGGAACTGGTTGTCTAAATTCCCCAGGCAGTTCTGAACACTACTTCCTTAAGGAATATTATACCCTTCATGACATGTGTGTTTAAATTATGTCCCAAAGTGTATGTGAAAAACACTGTCACCAGAGGAATGTGTGAGCTCATTAGAACGTATAAATAGTTTTTCCTGCCATACCAGTTTAAACCTTGCTATGTGTCAAATCCCTTGGCACGCCACAGCCATGCTTTCTCAGAGCCTTTATTTGATTTGTGCTGATCCAGCTTACAATGACTCACTCTACAGTACACAGCTAAGAGGCCTCAGTTAGTCTCTTTTCATGGAATGGATATGGCACACTGTGTGCGTCCCGTAGGATCTCAGGCTATATCTAGACTGCAGGCTTCTTTTGGAAGAAGCTTTTCCCGAAGAGATCTTCGGAAAAAACTTCTTCCGAAAAAGCGTCCACACTGCCAAAGCGCATCGAAAAAGCAATCTGCTTTTTCAAAAGAGAGCCTCCACACTGAATGGATGCGATCTCGCATTTCAGCTGTGATTACTATGGACGGAGTGGCCAACAGGGCACCTGTGCTTTTTCCTCTTTCCTCTTCTTTTGAAACAACTCCCTCCTCCCCGTCCACACACGCCTTTTTCCAAAAGAGCTCTTTCACAGAAAGGCTTCTCCCTCGTAGAAAGAGGTTTACCAGTGTCGGAAAAACCCCTCTGTTCTTTCGATTTTTTTTTTCAAAAGAACGCGATTGCAGTGTGGACGTAAGTGAAGTTTTTCCGGAAAAACTAACGTTTTTCTGAAAAAACTCTGTAGTGTAGACATAGCCTCAGAAGGTTTTCATAATCTTGCATGGTGGGAAGGTGCCAAAGTTCAACTGTTATTAATTTTAACATTTTATTTTCAACTAGGAAAAAAACCCTACAATACAAATAATTACCATTCAGTCTATATGCTGGGTTAGCTTTCCTAGGAAGTTTCTCATCTGCCAAGGCTGAAATGAAAGACTTCCTGTGAAACCTAGGAGGGAGCATTACATTATGCCAACGCACTGTTCACATACATATTGAGTTTATGCAGATGATTTTGGAACTGTTATCCTGAATCCGTACTGAGCTACTACTCCCCAATATGTATTGTCAATAGCCTGAGATTAGACGATACCTTCCTCCCCTTTCAAAACTTAATGGCCCGTTGATCACATTTCCTCTGAAGAGTAACCTCTGTGTCCCCCTACAGTAAATCTGTGCTGGGCAGATGAAAAGCCCTTTTATTTCAGGCTAGTATGCAGAGTGGAAATCATTAGGTCACGATCGCTGTGTATTTTAACTCACTAACCCTATTTCTTCAGTAATTAGAGATGAGGGCCATGCTGATCCCAAATAATAACCGAGTCCCTGCCCATCTGTTCTGGATCCTTCTCCCTGAGAGTTTGATATGCATTTTATGCAGCGCATTTCAGGTCAGAGCTGGCGTGGGAATGAAGAATCCCCCGGTAGCCACAAATAAAGGATAACAACCAGTGGTGGATTAGCATATGGGAGCCGGCCAAATGGGAGGCCCCTCAGGTCATCCTACCCTCCCTCCCCCTGGGGCCCTGCAACTCCGCTCCTCCTGTCCACCTGTCGCCAGACACAGGAAAGCTGTAGAGTGAACATTTTCCCCCCTCCATCTTTATGGAGCTGTCCCACCTACAAACCTCTCTCCTTCCCACACAGAGCAACACCCCCACATTCCCTCTCCTCCTCGCCTCCCAGATGGGACTGTTCTCCTCCCCCCCCCAATCCAGCACAGACCCTCTCCTTCTCTCCACCCTCTCATGCAGAGCTGTCCCCGTTTCCTCCTCCAGACCCTCGGCTTCCCTCCTTTTACACTTGGGCACAGTGAAACACACAGAGGTTAAGTGAATCGTCTACAGTCGAGCACAGAGCGCCAAGTAACACTGGGAGTTAGTAGCGTCCTGACTGCCCATCTCCAGCACTTACCAAGAGACAACACTGTTTGGATAACAACAACAAAATCCTCATGTCTCAGCTATTACAGGGCTGCAGCCGTTGCTCCTCCCCATGCTCTCCCACAGCACTGCGAGCCTGGCTGCACCCTTCCAGGTGATCCCTGAAGCCATGGCCTCGGAGATGGGCTACCATAGGGAGGAGGGGAAGGGGCAACAGCAGGAAGAGGTGGGGTTTAGGGGCCAGTAATGGACAGCTCCTCCTTCCCCCCGGCTCACCAGGATTCCCACCAGATTGTGCAATCGCTGTGGTGGGCGATGGCCCATGGGCCAAGACTTTGAGACTCCTGCCCCAGGCTGTGGTAAGAGCTGCTCGGGGAGCCCAGGCAGCTGTGGAGAACCCCTGACTCTCTACCTGCCCTGAGAGCGAAGCTGGGGTGCCTGAGCGCAGATCCAGACCTGTAGTGTCCCCATTTCCCAGGGCCCCCCATCCAGGACAGGTGGAGGGTCTAGGGCTCCCTACAGCTTCCCTGGGCAGTTCTTACCACAGCTCGACTTCTGGCCAGGCCAGCAGGCAGGGCTGTAAGGCAGGGGAAGAGAGGAGCAGGAGGCAGGACCCCATGGTGGGCGCCCCAATGTTCTTTGTGCCCAGGGACCCAAAAAATCACAATCCCCCTCTGATAATGACCAGCACATATTTTACTGCGTGTCAGTGATGTGGCTAGCAATTTTTGATCTGAGTGAAGAATATTAGTGCGGGTTATTACTGCAGGGAGAAGCAAGAGTGACTAGCTAGCATCCAATCTGCCGCTATCAAAAAGAGACACTATCCTTCTACCGCCAAGATTCCTCACAACAGAACCCTCTGGGCTTTGTAGTTTGGAATGTGACTTACATAGGGAGGAGGTGGCAATAAAAAAAATTAAATAAATCACTCCCTTCACTCTGTTAGTGGAAAGGAGATTAGGTATACCGGTCCAATCACAATCCAGGAATTGCTCCCCTTCCAAGCTTGGGAGGTTTAAAGATACGATGGGAATGAAACAGTAAATCTTGTAGGGCACAAGCTTCCTGTGCTGACACTACATTTGCTGTATATTTATGACAGAGATACGGAGTGTCATAGCAACGTACGGGAAAACAAAATCGTGAGGTTTTGCTTTTTAAAGAGCCCCACATTTTAGAGTTCTCATTCACACAAGAGCAAAGTCATAATTCAATAATTTAGCCTACCACTCTGACAACACTCATATGACTTCAGACTTCAGTCTTGATTGCTCATTAAACACAGACTTGACCCTGCTATATGTTTTAACATTTACCATAGGTTTGCTTCAGATGATTACTTGTGTTAGCCATTAAACCTCATCATCTTAAAAAAATCAGAACAAAAGAGAGTTTACTTGTTGGCGTCTCTTCTGTCTGGCCACAGACTGTTCCTAGAGGATGTAAAAGCCGAGAGACAGTGCAATCTGGGAGTCTGGGGACACCGCTGAGAGGGTCAATCAAGGGTGAATTGCTTAGAACCAGGACTACTTACACTGGGGGTCCTCCTATATAAGGCACCAAACCAGTCACACCGAGCACTCCAGCTGCCACTCTGGCCAGCAAGAAGTCTCAAAGCAAACAAACCCCTTTGACACCCCAGCTTTACCTGTGCCTCAACCAGCACCACACCTTACACAGAGGAGCGGTTATGAAACCCAATTTCACTGACTCCAAATAATTTCTCCCAGGCCCAAAGGACCAGCCACAGTCCCAGGTCAATTTATACCCCAGATCTTACCCAAAAGAGCCCGCTGGGCCAGTCCTTTAGAGTCTAAAATCGAAAGGTTTATTAATAAAACTAAAGAAAAGGTTGAGGGTAGGATTGTTAAAGAAAGCACATTACATACATCAATCGCATGACAGACAGGTGGTCAGAAATTTCACTTCAGCACAATATGGATGGTATGATGGCAGGAATACAAGAGCAGCCTGTACGAGTAGCTAGAACATTTTTCTAGCAGTCAATGAGGCACATGCACTGCACTCGATGTAAGGTGGCTATGCACTCAAAGGCTTAAATAACTAGATTAATAATGCCTGGGGTTAATAGTTTCCAACACTGTAACCCAACACTGGGAATTACTACTAAGAACATAAGAACGGCCATACTGGGTCAGACCACTGGTCCAGGGAAGTCCAATATACTGTCTTCCGACAGTGGCAGGGGGGCCGACAGCTTCTGCAGGCCTGGGACAAGGTGTGTGGGAGGGGCCAAGCTCCACACCTGTGGAAAGAGCAAGGCCTCAAGCAGAAGGGGTGGGGTTGGGCCACCCAGCCCACGATGCGCCTTCCCCCACCCAGCCCACGTAGTTGCGCTGAGTGTGTGGAGCAGCATTGGCACTCCAGCGGTGATTTAAAGGGCCCAGAGCTCTGACTGATGCCACTTCTGCAGTAGTAGCAGCAGCTGGGAGCCCCAGACGCCTTTGAATCACCAGATCCCGGGTCAATTGCCCCCTTTGCTTCCCCCCCCTCAGCGGGCCTGGACAGTGGCAAGTGCTACATGCTTCAGACGGAAGGACTAGGACAGTTACGGAGGGATCTATCTTATTGTCTGCTCCCATCTTCTGGCAGTTAGAGGGTTAGGAGCATCTGGAATGTGGGGCTGCATCCCTGATCATTGGGGTTAATAGCCTTTGATGGAGCTAATAAACAACTGTGCAGACACGTATCAATACACCCCCGCCTTATGTGGCCCTTTGCATCCAAAGATGCAAGTATTTCTACTGACTGATCTAAGGGTGTCACCCAGTTGGAGTTATAGTTGCCAGGACTACTCCATTCAGTCTTGACCTCTATCTTATTCCTGAAATAATACTTTGGAGAGTACATCTTTGGTTAGACTAAGTATTCACTTATATTAAAAGCAGATGTCTTATCCTTTGCAGGGGGAAGTGTCTTGTTAATGGTTATCAGCAGGGGAAGAACTCACAACCCCCTCTCCCCCCCAAAGCCATTGCCCTTCTCCTGGAAAAGTTATGTTTTTAATTTCTCTGATGTGCACATTTTGACCCCGTTCATATTTTAAGCAGGGTCTTTCATCCCAACACACGCAGTAAGCTGTATTTCCACCTTGTGATTGTACAAATGTGGTCTTCATATTTACCTTGTGCCATCTCCTGTGGTTGCAATCTCTGCCATTCTAAATAAATACAGGATCCATGCCTAACTTTAACTCCGGGATTTCACCCAAATCTTTCTTCCTTCTGATTTTTTTTTAATTGAATAATGGGATTTTCAGGACTTCAGCTGCACAGAGTGTGAGCTTTTCACATCTCTGGGCAGACTTGTTTAGCTGGTCTATAAAAGGAATTCTATTCTAAAAAATTAAGTTGCTCTACAGAAGAGAAATGGATAAAACAGAAGGAATTCTAAGACAGGTAAATTTTCCCTACTGGCTAATTGAGTTGCTGGAGTACCGAGTGGGCCACAATAGGATCAGGGCCTTAAGGTGCTAGGTATTATACACGTGTATAGTGAGGAAATGGTCCCAGTTCCAGGAACGTCCTTCTCATTATAAATTGTAATAGTGTTTATGTTTGAGTTGGTAAGATATTGCCATTGAGAAAGAACCACAAGCAACAGGAAAAGGGCACATGTCTATGCATAGCAAGTGCAGAAAGAATATTCTTAGGTGCACCAATCTGGAGATGATGTGCGTGTGGCACATAAAATTCATTCTGCATACGGATGATCTGTGGTGGGGGATGGGCCAAGAGGTTCAAAGTGTGGGAGGGGCTCAGGGTTGGGGGGGATAAGAGCTCTGGCTGGGGGTGCTTGCTCTGCGGTGATACTGGGAATGAGGAGTTTGGGCTGTGAGAGGGGGTTCAGGGGTTGAAGGTTGTGACTGGGAATGTGGGCTCTAGGAAGGCATTCGAGCTGAAGGGTTTGGGGCCCAGGCTCCCCCAGGGAAAGAGGGCTGCCCCCCCAGTCCCTCTCTCCCTGCAGCTGCTCTGGGTCATATGAGAGGGCATCTCCATGGCAGCTCTGGTGAGGCTGGGCTGGGCTGGAGGAGGGTACCTCTCTTCCAGCTATGGCAGGTCCATGCTGCTGGGGATGGCAGGGGGAGAACTTTGAGAAGCTCTGAGCCCCTGCACAAGGCTTATTAGGTAGCTGTGCCGCTGTGCAGCTTAGAGGAAACCTTGGTGTCGGGACCCACAGTTTGAGAAACACTGACCTATACACAAACACACAGAGCAGGGAATGGCATAAGCTCAAATTCCAAACCTGAACACCCTCAGCATTAGATCCCAGAACTCTTGAATGTAGGGAAAGCACAGATCCAATCCAAGACTTCACAGTGTCTATTAGTTGTACACAGAGACAAACGTGCATCTCAGGGTTGCACCAGAGACAAATTTGGCCCGTTATGTTTTAAATAACTAGAAACCGCCTGCAGCAGTAAAAACTCACTTTCCAATTTTATTACCCAAATGTCACCAATCTCCACAAGTCTGCAAGTGAAATACAAAATGAAACCTAATTACGGGCCCTTTCCCTCCTACCCCCCAAAGAGCCTGAGCGACTGGTAATCGCAACCGCAGAGCCATTTGTCTTTTGCAAAGTTCTATGAAGTGCTGGTTTGGCTGAACTCATCTTGTCTGGTCATTGCTAGCCTCCCACATGAGAATCTGAATGGTTTCTATTTAGAGATTACAGGTGGCCATAAATTATCACCTAACCATGGGCTGCCTTGCTCGCATGAGCACCTTGCCAGTTCCTCACGGCACTGAATGGCCAATCCCTTGGCTTTAAGAACTGCCAAGTCTTGGTCCACATAAACTCCACTTCTGACATGTGTTATGTGGATCATAGAGAAGCGTTAGAAAAACCTCGTTATGGAAGAATGAAGAATTTTTTCCTCATCTATCATTGGTAGGTCTTCAGATGACTGCATTCCTGCCTGACTGCATCATCTTTCACTCTGAGCTTGGATGGCCTTCCCTCAGATATATATCATGGGGATGCAGCTCATAAAATGCATATGATCAGCTTCTAATAGTGGATATAAACTAAGGTATGTCTTTATCATCATCAGTAATTATTGTTAGCCACAGGACTTTTGCCATTGGGCTCAGACAGGTGTTGGATCATTTTCAGACAAAACAACAGCAATCAAGAGAGAAGCCAAGATGGTATAACAAAGGAAATATCATACTGTGAACACATATGCCAGGGGGTTTTGCTCAGTATTATGCACTCAGGAAACTTCCCCAATACACTAGTATACATATGCATGTTTATAAGATTCACAGAAATACTTTGCTCTTCAGTTTGGGGGCGTTTACACTGCTCTGTTATTTCAAGATAACTAGTGTTATTTCAAAATAACAATGCGAGCATCTACACAGCCATTCTGTTATTTTGAAATAATTTTGAAATAATGGATGGCTTATTCTGAAATCTGTAAATCTCATTCTACGAGGAATAACGCCTATTCCAGAATAACTATTTCAAAAGAAGGCATGTGTAGACGCTCCACTGTTGATATTTCGAAATAGCCCCTCATCAGGGCCATTCTAAGTTATTCCTCCCCTGTGCCTCCTGGGGCTCTAAATCGAGATAGCGCGTCTACATTAGGGAAGCCTGCCTCGAACTAATTTTGAGGCTTCCCTGCAGTGTGGACATGCTATTTCGAAATAAGCTATTTTGGAATAACTATTCCAGAATAGCTTATGTTGAAATAAGCGTGCAATGTAGACGTAGCCTTTCTTTTCTATGAGGTCAGGAAAGTACTTTGAAAACACCATTTAACTAAATTTAAGAGTCCACTAGGGTCAAAATAATCCTCACTTCCGAGGCAATTACTACAAGATTTAGTAACCTGCCTGGGTTATACGGAGAATTAGTGGTACGATCAGGAACAGAAGCCTTGACTTCCAGCCTCTGTTTTAACCACCAGAAAGCAGCATAGCTGGATGTATCAGCTAAAGTTAAACATACTTATGTAAGATCCAAACAGCTGGGTCAAGAAACTACCTCAAAATCTTTTCTGGTGTGCCAGAAAAGCTAGAATAGTTGGGTTGACTTGAGAGCCATACAGCTTCTCTACAGGAGCCAGAATAACGGAATCAATTGTTATGTCTATTTAGAGATTTCCCACCCTGAAGAACTCAAAATACAAACATGAAGCAAATAACATCTCATCGCAACTGCAGAGGTTTGCAAGGGGGACCAACGATGGTCAATTTGTTTGGCGATGCCCAGTTATGTGCTGCTTATATTTTAAAAATATATTAAAGCTCAAAATTGTTAAGAGTGACTGTTTGGCATGAGGCTGAGTGGGGAAGAGGAAGTGGGTTTTGCCTAGGAAAGCTCATGTCTTTCTATATATATATATATAAAAAATTTCCTGTGGGATGTGACATCATCATGTCACTCTGCATCCACAGGAGCCAAACCCCACCCACTCCCAGCCTGGCCTTCCCCAGGGCCCACGAGGAGAGCTGGGGAGCCCAGCCCTCCCCTCCCCTTCTCAGCGGCTGAGGGGAGACCCGTAGCCGCCACGGCCTCGGCCCAGCCCGCCCCGGCAGCAGGAATGGGGGGAGAAGAGACAGCGCTGGCGCAGCTTTCGCCTGGCCCCTCCCGGCAGCCGGGGAGACAGCCAAGCCCAGCATGGCAGTCCAGCCCCTCCCGGCAGCTGGGGAGGAGGCAAAGAGCTGGAGCCAGCCAGGGGTGGGTGACCAAGAGCCAGGGTGGCCTCAGAGTCTCCCCAATGGCAGGTGGGGGGCCGGGGAGGGGACAGCTGCTGCTTTGGCCTGGCCTCTTCCAGAAGCCGAGGGGAGAGGGGTCCAGTGTGGCTTCGGCCCAGCTGAGGGGGGAAGAGCCAGGGCCAGGCAAGGGGGGGCAGGGCAAGAGCCGAGGTGGCCTCGAGGGGAAGAGCCAGGGCTAGGGCGGCCTCAGACTCTCCCTGGCAGCGGTGGGGGGGGCGGTGTGAGAAGAGCCATGGCCTCGGCCCGGCCCCTCCTGGCAGCCAGAGGAGAGCTGGGCCCAGCACAGCCTCACCCCAGCCCTCCTCCCCGGCAGTTGGGTGGGGGGGAAGAGCCAGGGCCGGGGCAACCTCAGTCCCTCCCCAGTGGTGGGGTGGGGGGAGAACCAGGGCCGGGGCAACCTCGGCCCTGGGTCCTTCCCGGCTGAGAGGGGGCTGGCAAACGTAGCAGCCTCCTAGTGATATTATAGATGTGGATTTTTTTCCATGGACTTTTTTCTTTTCTTTTTCTTTTTTTTTTTTTTTCAAACCAAAAGATGAATTTCAGCTTTTGGTTTGGGATTCCCAAACTCTCTCGACCCTTTATCCCCCCATTACAGAAAAGGGGGAAATGGGAGCAAAAGGTGGGGGACTCAAGAAATTGATATGTTTTCAGATCTCGGTTTTTCACTGAAAAACCAACATATTTTGAAATAATCAAATTGTGAAAGTGTGCGCTGCAGCTGGAAAGCGCTAGTTTGTCACTCAGCAACAAGACAGGCTCTAATCGCTGCTGACCAGAGCAGATCTTCACCATTTGTCTTGTCCTAACATAGATAGGAATCTCTACGCAGGTGTAACTAACTCCTCACCAGAGCAGAAGATACAGCACTGTCGCCGTGCAAGCAAAATGTCTCCAGCCATCCCGGGCACCCGCTAAAGAACGAAAGCACTCTACAATGCAGCCACAGACGGTAACTAACAGCGGTTTTCTGATGCTTCCAGTCACCCTGAAGAAGTGATAGGGCAAGTGAAGAGGGTTGGGATTTGCCATTTCCCTCGGTAACATACCACACAGCCGGCGTTGGGTGCATAATTCCCTTTCATGGACAACATCCTCCCTCAGTGGGCTTTAATCAAAGGATTAAGAGGTTAGCTGCCTAATAAGCAGCACAGAATTGAGAGCTGCCAAGCATGTCCCCATCCAAATGAACTTATGCACCTAGCATACTGTATTTCACTGAATAAGCATAAGCAGTTGAAGGAACCAAGAAACCCCTTTCTGGCTCAGCCTGCTGGCCTCTGCGTTCCCCCAGGTGCAGAGGTGAAGATGAAGTAATCATACCTCATGAATATGAGGTTTAGTCTATAGAAAACCAATGGAATGTATGTAATTTTGGCATGTAGTGCCGTTCTGCTCTGTAAATTTAGCAGCAAGTGGCAGGCAGCATCTGTGCTAGGCTCCAGAACACAGCATGCACTTTGCCCACTTATGTTTCTCCTCCTCCCAGCTCATACTTGGCTATGAACTAGCACCAGAGTCAGTCTGGGGGAAAAATGAACCCAATGGACAACAACGTCACAATCCACCTAGAGGCAGATTGAGTACCTTTCCCGTAACCAGAGCTAGGCCTGAACTAAAATCAACCAAACTTTGAAGCTTGGTCCCATATCAATCCTTACAGTAATTATGAGCTGCTAGAATGGTAAGATGGTAACTGCCCCACTGGCCCTGAAAACAGAGCATGAAGGCAGAGCTTTCGATATGGCTTCTCCTGGCCTTCAAAGCCATCCCCTCCCCCTCATTTTCCACCTGGGCCAGCAGCCATTCCATTGCTTGACTATTATTTATTGTTAGGGTTGCCAGATGGTTTCAGAAACAAACAAACAAAAAACACGCCAGGAAAAAGTTTGTTGAGCCAAAAAAAAAAAAAAAAGGACCCCGAGAGTTGTTAAGCAAAAAAAAAAAAAACCAAACAAACAAAAAAAACCACTGTGGCCCCTTTAAAAATGCGTGGTGAGGCTTTTTGGCCCTAACAGGCAGCTACCAGCCACCTGCCATCTTGCCTCCCTGCGCCAGGCCAGACAGCTCCCCAGCATTTTCGCCTCCTGGCCAGGAAAAAATCAGAAAGTACCAGACACTTTAGGTATTTTCTGAATTTTTTTTACCGGACAGGAGGTGAAAATAACAGACTGTCTGGTTCAATACCGGACACCTGGCAACCCTATTTATTGCATCCATTTTTTTTTGGAAACATCTGTTTTACCCCTTCATTTAAATAACCTCACAACATTTGTTATTTGAAGAGGATCGTGGGGACGGGGTGGAAGAGTTGGTGGCGGGGGGGCAGTTGGAAAGTTGTTACCCAGAGGCGAGGAAACGAACCACTCTCTACATTATTTTTTTGTGGTTGTTGTGTGTGGTATTGGGTCGGTTTTTTAAATTCTCTTAATTGTTTGGAGGGCTTTTGGGTTTGAAGGGCTCTCTGGCCACATCCAAGCTGAATGCTGCATCTCCAAACTACACGCGAGTTACAGAATGGAGTCGGGTGTGAAAAATATGATCTGAGCATGGGAGATGGAGGGAAGTTCATTTCATGCCCGTTCACAGACTGCTGCAGTGAGCCACACAGTTAATACATCTTGACTTCAAGGGGGTCTAGTCCCACACAGTGTATTTACTGAACTCCCATTAATGTTAATAGGTTTCAGAGAGGTACAAGTTGGACCTCCATAGTCTGGCACCCTCGGGACCTGAGTGGTCCGAAGGAGGGTGTTTGCCGGACCAAGGGAGGTCAAGCGTAGGGCTCTCCTGGCCACTGGCCCAGCCAGTGCACAGCCTCCTGCTGGTGGTGGGGCTCCGCTCCCAGCTGCCGCCCCGCTCCAGCCAGTGGCTGTTGGCAGCTCCACGACCCTCTCTGGCTGAGTCTCCGCACACCCAGCCGGCAGGGGCTCTGCATCCCCAGCCAGTGGGGTTTTCCTGGCCAGCAGCGGTTCTGCGCCTCCAGCTGCAGGGTCTCCCTACCCCTGGTTGGCAGCGGATCCACACTCCTGGCCAGCAGGGGCTCCATGCCCTGCCAGTGCAGCTCCGCTCTTGGCTGGGAAGGCACCCTGCCTGCTCCTGCTCCGGCGGCCGGCCGGTGGCTGGGCTTTCTGCCTCCATGCTGCCTGCTGGCTGAGCTCACAGCTCCTCTGTGGCTGGGGCTCTCTGGTTGAGCAACATCCATGGTCCCGCCGGATCACGGATGTCGCTGGACCAGAGAGTCCCGGACCACAGAAGTTCAACCTGTAGCTGTGTTGGTCTGTTTCAGCAAAAACAACATGGAGTCTAGTGGCACGCTAAAGGCTAACAAATGTATTATTATTAGGGCACAAGCTTCCGTGAGATACAAGTCACTTCCTCCTATGCTTGAAGCGGAAGAAAGGCAGGGATGCAGAGATGGGAGCATAACATCAGAGCAAATTCAAGCAGGGTGGGTGTGTCTCATCTCCAACAGAGATGAGGTGGTGGAGGTGAGCCAGAAAACACAGGTCTCTACAACAGGAGCTAAGACCATCGCCAAGCAACCGTGGAGCAGTAGCAGAGCTCTCTCGTATGCCATCTGTTAGAGGGGGCAGTGATTATGAATTCAGAACACTTGATGCGGCCAGCCACACAACGGGCAGCGTACCCCTTAACATAAGCCAGTATTGCCAGGGTGGAGGCCGCTGACCCACAGAAAAATCAATCGGGGGCCACACACAAGGGGGGAAAAAAAGCCCTCACTGACTTGGCTTCCGACTAAGAAGGAGAAAGCTACTCCCCATATTCCCCTCGCACACCAGAGCCTAGGAGAGCCCAGGCTAATTCATTTTGTGCACTCCAGCCCCATGGTGGGGAGACAGGGGGGCTGGAGCACCAGCACAGGCTCCCCAATGCTGGGGGGAGGCCTGAGCCTCGGGGGCCAGATCCAGGCAAACCGCGGACTGGATGCGCCCCCCTACCCCTGCAGTAAAGGATACTCCCACAGAAAGAGGTGCCATTGCCCCAGAAATCCTGTACACAGAATCTGGAGCACACAGAGCTCCGCACTGTACCAGTTGGGACACTTTCATGTGATAGCTTCTTTTCTCAAGTTTCCGGGCCATGTATGTGATTGCACCAGACTCACTGTTAAGATCACTAGCCGCGGCAAAGCAAAGCGAGAGCACAGCAATCCCATGAACACAGATGCTGGCATGAGTCCGAACCATCAGTGCAACTGAGCCATTCCTGAGTGCTGGAGAATGTCTACACATACCCTGCGGCTGCTCTAACTTACATAAACCAGTGCCTCCCTGGAGTGGTGTCCCATGCTGAGTGCAGGTTGGCCAGACCCAAGCTTTAGGGCCATTACATCTGACAATGAAGCGATCTTGCAAAACCTGCAGCTGGCACAGCAGCAGTTGCCGTGACCACATCACTCCAGTGCACTACACCCTGCACTGGGCGTTATTCCAAGGCCTTCATGGAACTGGCCCTAGGAAGCTAAGAGATCACCATTCCCTGTGGGACTACAACTTGCAGGACAACACGCCTCCACCGCCCTGCAGCTTTTGACCAACATGGGGAAGGAAGCTCAGGAGTGTGGCAGACAGAACTTTGGACTATGAACCTCACTCGTGGCAGAAAGAATGCCAGCATTCCCAGTAAGCTGAGCACTTGGGCAGCAATCCAGGAGAGGTTCAAATGCCGCCTCGCTGATTAGCAGAGCACCCACTGCACCTACAGCAGGCAGCATGTGTTTGTACTGGTGGTGCACACCTGCACATGCATTGGTGCACACAACAAAATTTATTCTGCACAGGGATGGAAACCATTAGAGGAAACACTGGATCTGACCAGGCTGGGAATGACAGACTAAATGCATCACTTCAGCTGAGCTTACCTTGCTCATTTCTTCACACACCCGTGCACATAAACAAGCAAACAAAGAAACAGTCCATCAACTAATCCAGCTATTTCTCCCAGCCCCTGGGAGAGAAGAGCTTGCTTGTCCTCACTGGGATTTCAACCACCACTCCTGTAGCAGCACCAGAACAAACCCCTAATGCACCCTTGTATGACTGGTGCGATACTCTAAACCCTGGGATTTGACATGTGAGCTGCTCTTACTACTCAGGTGCCCCTAAAATAGGGGCTGAAATTTCTTTCTGGCAATGCAAGAGATTAATTCAAATTCCGGTCTGGGAATTTCTAGCAATGGTTAAGTGAGTTGGACACCCAAAGGCCATTGAAATCCAGTGGAAGATGGACACTTAATTGTCTTAAGCATCTTTGAAAATCCTAGCCTCTCTTCCTGAGCAGAGGGAGCACGTGAACACCCTGGTGATGAGAGAATACAGGGGGTGGAGGGACGGAATAATGTTCCTGTAATACAAAGTCTGCAATTATGCATGAAGAACCTTTATGTGGTTTAGAATTAAGCCAGCTTAGCTGTGGCCAGCTCTGGCAAAGGCTGCTGTTTTCCAACTGAAGTCTTGTTCTTATTATCCCGTTTTTAAAGGTTTTGCAGATACAAGATCAGGGCCCTTGACGGAATACAAGGCTTTAATTCAGTTTGAATCTTCGGCTGCCATTCATAAAAACGAGCAAAGCTCCTTCAGTGACTCAGAGCCTTGAGTTCAGAGGAGCACAGTGTATTGTTCTAAAGGTAAACAAATTTCACAGTTTATTAGAGTTATTCATCCCGTGTGTGTCAAAGAGCTTGTTTAAGTTTAAAAAGCTTTTCAAAGCCATGGAGCCATTTATCTGATTATTGTGGCCTATGGATGTTTTTAAACACACTAAGTTCTCTGTTATTTGCTTACATGGCCCCTTGTACTGTGCTGAATGTACTGCACAAGCAGCCAGGAAGGGGTTTGCAAGTTTCTTCACAAGCCACCTTCTCGTGCGCCAAGGTATTTTATTTTGTTTTACCAACATGAAATGGCTCATATACATGCAAGAGCTTATTGTAAAAATTTATATTTCCCTGGTGTCTTTTCGTGTCAACAGATGACTTTACCAGCAAGTAATGAGTTTGCACTAAGCTGGGCAGACACAAATAATGAAACGTGTGTGGATAACTCAATGTGGTGTGAGCCCATATGTATCTCAAAGGATTCCAAGGCACCTCTGGAGAACAATAGCCATTTATGAAATAGCTTTGCCACTTGTACAGTTAGATGTTCTTTAAAAGGGCATGCGACAAACTGTAAGCTTTTATGTAGATCCTAAATCAAGACTCAAAAGCCTCATAGCCAATAACTTCAAAGCTAAACATTCCAAAGTCTCCAGAATATTCAAAAGCTACAGTTATGGTAGGGACCAATTAAATGAGTCAAATCTGGTCTTTGTAAATCAAGCTGTTTTTGACAAAAAGTTAGTTACAGGTTTAACGACAGAGATATAAAATATACAGTATAAATTGTAACTCACTTTTTACCGTAAAACTTATTTTAGCAACTCCCCTGACTTTCTCAGAAAAAAATATTCCACCTGAAATTGCTCATGTGTGGATTTCTACATGGGAGAAGCCATTTGCGGAAATCCAAAAGATATTTCACAAAGAGCTCATAGGGCATAAGCATTTTATAATTAGATCTAGTTTGCATTTGTAAAGGGTTTCCTAATTTTATTTGGAGCAATAGCTCTCGCAGCCATTTTGGTTTGCAAACACCAGCTCTGCCTGATTTCACTGTGCACAGCAACAGCTGTGGCCTTTGAATATTTTGGGGATTTTTGAATGGTTAGCTTCAAAGTTACTTGCTATGAGGCTTCTGAATCTTGGAGAGTTGAGAATTTAGTACAAGTTCTGCCAAAAGCAGCAAGTTTTATCCCTGACTACCTATGCTTCAAATGAAACGTAACCAATGTTCAGTAACCAAAGTCAGTAACCAATGTTCACTAGAGAGACGGCTGCACCAGCCTCTTCCCTTCTCCTCCAGCGATGCTCCCTTACACTGGGGCCAAAGGGCTATGGAGAGCTCATATTATTATTGTGTACGGATGGAGTATGCAGTTGTAGAGATGAAAGGCCATCCTCCATCTTGGAAGGCAGAGTTCTGGACTTCAGGGATAGATCAGGGAACTGCAGACAACAGGGTGTAGTTACCCTGGCTTAAATATGCTTAAACAGAAATAATATAATTGAGAAGAACAATACAGGAATTGGCTTAGATGCTGCCAGTCACAAATTAGGCTAGCTATAAGGCTGCTGGGTTAGCTGTCACAATATGGCCAAGCTGCCAAAGGGATTCAAACACACAATTCTCATTGATTTTTATGGGAATTTTGGAGTCCAAATTCCCTCCGTGGCACTAAAAATCATAGCCTATATTTAGGACTCACTTCACCACTACTACACTGCGACCCAGGCTGGAGTGGAACGTGGCAGCTCTTTAAGAGCACACAGCACCACCAAACCCCACTTAGGAACAGGAAAAGGAGATTAATGTCTTAGCCAATTGAAACTACAAAGAAAACTTGTCATGCAGGCAGAATGGAATTGGTCAAGGAATTCAGGACTAACAACTCTAGCAAAAAGTTCTGTTCTAGTCAGGTTCTTTCACCACCAATTATTGAGATGGTATCTAGGTACCTGGAAGTGCCACTGGATTTTTAATCATCAGGATCTCAGTTTCACAGCTCATCTGAAATATGATCAGTTTTTGCCGAGAATAATATATCCATGAGTATGTTTAGTCAGCTGCTCTGGAGGGGAAGACTCTTCAGAGTCATTTCCTTTGAAACACCCTTTGCACTATGCACAGTTTCTTCAAGACCAGTCTTTGAAGAAGGTATTCTTCATCACATGGGAAGAATTTCAAGTAGGGGAGCATCATTCCATGCGGCCTCATCACCTCAGAGACGCACGCTGCAACTTTGCTGTTTTCCCAGTAAACGCAACTTATAGAAACACCTTGATCCTTGATCTACAAACTACCAAATATATCCAAGCCTTGTGCAAGGACATCCCAGGAACCTACACACGAGAGTCCTGGGAAGCCGTCCAAAACCTTAAAGAGCGGTTGATCCTAGTTCCCACACCAAAGCTGTTCTATATGAGGCCTGTGGTATCTTTGCATTCCCCTTGAAGGCCGTTCCCATGCAGATACAGCAGGATGTGAAGAAACCTGCCTCTCATAGCCAGATGCCCATGGAAAAAATGCTAATTCACCGAGGGAGACAGAGGCTCTCACATATAGGACTTGGGCCTGGGAATGGTGGTACAGATATTCCTCAGACATTCATCTTGTAAAAGTCACCCATTCAGGGAGTAAATTCCTGCAAGGAAAGAACTGGCTTTTGAGCTTCCTGTGATTCACCGCCCATGATGGCCTCTTCTTGGATCCTTGTGGGAAAATTGTACTACCTCCCACCCCACCAACTGTGAAGGATTTTTGCGAATTGCTTGTGAACGCACACCAGAATAGATCTAGTTTGTGGTTACTGTATTTAGTCTAGTTGCAAGATATTTAAGGAAGATCTGCTGAAGGCATACAAGCACCGTTTCTAAGTTTATCTAACTGAACAAAGTACTCAGTCCGTTTCCATCTTATATATCAGCATCCATGCTGATTGCCTGATTGACAACGGAAAGGTCATTTTCTCCCAGTATTTATGAACTTCTTCAGCACAGCATTTGAACACCACAAGGTATGTTCTAATGTTAAGTAGCAGTATAAAAAAAACTTGCCCTTTTCCTAATTCTGAACATTTTATTCCTTGTTTAAGAAGTAGTTTGTGTTAAGACAACCAATTTGGGACTTTATAAAACTACAGAGACTGGATTTTAGAGATGAGTTTAACTCAGAAAATTCAATTCTGTGTTTCAAAAAACAAAACAAGAACAAGTTTGTGCAGTTTTTGGATGCAGAATTGTGGCTTGAGCCATTTTAAAGACCTTCTATTTATCTTGTCTGTGATATTATAGTCAGAGTGTTCCACAAATTAATTTAATCATCATGAAAGTAAAATAGCATTTCTGAGTAAATTAGGAATAGAACCTTGTATTCAGACACACACACGCAACATTTCTTTGTGACTAGACACACCTTAAAGTTATGCTACTCTATTACTCTTTGATAGATGGTGCCCCCTGCTGCTTGTAATAGTATATAAATCACTCAGACTTGAAGAACAAGTAGTCTTGTGGCACCTTAGGGTATGTCTACACTGGGGAGTTATTTCAAAATAACCCCCCTTATTTTGAAATAACAAAGCAAGCGTCCATACTACGAACCCTATAATTTTGAAATAATAACTCCTGTTTGTGAAGTTTGAAGTTTGAAATAGTTATTTCAGGAGTTGTTATTTTGAAATCACTTATTTTGAAATAACCTAATAGTGCAGACATAGCCTTAGGCTGTGTCTACATTGGCACCCTTTTCCGGAAAAGGGATGCTATTGAGACAAGTCGGAATTGCAAATGCCGCGGGGATTTAAATTTTCCCGCGGCATTTGCATAATTTATAACTGCCGCTTTTTCCGGCTCGGGGCTTTGTGGAAAAAGCGCCAGTCTAGACACTGCGGCTCTTGCGGAAAACAAAGCCTTTTCGGAAGATCCCTTATTCCTGATTTTAAGAGGAATAAGGGATCTTCCGGAAAAGGCTTTATTTTCCACAAGAGCAGCGTGTCGACTGGCGCTTTTTCGTCAAAGCCCGAGAAAAAGCGTGATGTTCATGCAAATGCAGCGGGGAAAATTTAAATCCGCATTTGCAATTCGACTTTGTCTCATTAGCATCCCTTTTCGAAAAATGCCAATGTAGACACAGCCCTAGAGATTAAAACCCAGAAAGCTCATGATCCTATATACTTCTGTTAGTCTCTAGCATGCCATAGGACTACTTGTTGTTTTTAAAGTTACAGATTAACACAGCTACCCCTCTGGGGGTATGTCTACACTGCAATGCTATTTCGGGATACCAGAGTATCCCAAAATAGCTATTCCATGTCTTCACAGCAAGCCCATTATTTCAGGCTCGCTATTTTGACATCCCTGTAAATCTCATTCTACGAAGACTAAGGGATGTTTCGGAATAGCGCTTTAATTCGAAATTTAGCGCTGTGTAGACAGCACCAAATGATGAAATAAGCTATTTTGAAATAGCATCAAAATAAGATACACAATTTGCGTAGTTCAAAATAGCATATCTTATTTCGAGTTCGGTGCAGTGTAGACGCACCCTGAGACTTTCAGACTGGAAGAACTATGTATAATTCAAATCTTGTATCTTTGACCAATGGAAGTTAGTATAATAAAAGATATTACCCCAGACCACTTCGTTTCTCAATGTGTGTACAAAGCCTTATGCACATACTGTACGTTCATAAATCTAGTGTTTAAAGCGCGCAGTATAAAATGTTGGCATTTCACTTCAGTTGTGTAGTGATTTTTTAATTTACTCATATTATGATGGAAATAATATAAATGGTTGGTTTAATCAAACATTCACCACTGCCTCATCATGGTGAAGTCTTAAGTTGCACAGTTTATGTTGTACTGGGTAAACTAAACATTTGCTCCCTTATAAGAACCAACTAAGTGTCAGAATGTAAGTGGCCACTGATACACTGTATCTTCTGGATAAGGAAGCAGAAACTCACATATAAACAAACCTTGGATAAACATTCTTAGTAAAGGCTGTGAAGTAACTTTTTCAACTCAGCTGGTACAATTTATATGAGAAACAACTGCAACGCATTATCCTGTGTCTGTTTCTGCAACTTACTGTTCGCTTACACCTCATCAGGACAAAAGAAAATAGAGTTCCAAGATTTCAGGATTCCAAATAGGTAAGAATATGTGCACATGAGTATGGTTAATTTTTGTGCATAATTGCACCACCTTGCACATGCAGATGTCATTTTCATGCAGAGTTGCAGAAACTGTTAAACATGCACACTTTTTTTTTTTTTTTTTTTTTTTGCAAAGGCATTTCTGAAAGTCTAGGTCTTTTTTAAAATCCAGGGATTTAAGCTGCATTATAAAGTTAGACACAAAGAGCCAAATGTATGCTTGGTTTAACTCCACAGAAATGACCCCTCACTGCAGGACGCCAGTTTAGCTGACCGGAGGCACCCTTAGCTTGGCTCCCAAAGTCAAAGTCCAGTAATTCTCTGCTTTTCATCACCCCATTCTCCCCATAATACAAGCCCTCCCCATAGAAGTAAAGCCCTCTGTCCTTTTCAAAATACAGATGTCATCTTGAATCCAGGGAGAGCCTTGTGTGTTAGAGCGTCTTTGTCTGTAAAGTGGTAGCAACTGCACATGGACAGTCCACACAATGTATTTCCTTACAGAATTAAGGAAATCATCTGTAAACACTTGGAATGTGGCAAGGTGATAGGGAACAGTCAGCATGGATTTGTAAAGAACAAATCCTGTCAAACCAATCTGAGAGATTTCTTTGATAGGATATCGAGTCTTGTGGATAAGGGAGAAGTGGTAGATGTGGTATACCTAGACTTCAGTAAGGCGTTTGATACAGTCTCACATGATATTCTTATCAATAAACTAGGCAAATACAACTTAGATGGGGCTACTATAAGGTGGGTGCATAACTGGCTGGATAACCGTACTCAGAGAGTAGTTATTAATGGTTCACAATCCTGCTGGAAAGGTATAACAAGTGGGGTTCTGCAGGGGTCTGTTTTGGGACCGGCTCTCTTCAATATCTTCATCAACAATTTAGATATTGGCATAGAAAGTACGCTTATTAAGTTTGCAGATGATACCAAGCTGGGAGGGGTTGCGACTGCTCTGGAGGATAGGGTCATAATTCAAAATGATCTGGACAAATTGGAGAAGTGGTCTGAGATAAACAGGATGAAGTTTAATAAAGACAAATGCAAAGCGCTCTACTTAGGAAGGAACAATCAGTTTCACACATACAGAATGGGAAGCGACTGTCTAGGAAGGAGTACAGCAGAAAGAGATCTAGGGGTTATAGTGGACCACAAGCTGAATATGAGTCAGCAGTGTGATGCTGTGGCAAAAAAAAGCAAACATGATTCCGGGATGCATTAACTGGTGTGTTGTGAGCAAGACACGAGAAGTCATTCTTCTGCTCTACTCTGCGCTGGTTAGGCCTCAGTTGGAGTATTGTGTCCAGTTCTGGGCACCGCATTTCAAGAAAGATGTGGAGAAATTGGAGAGGGTCCAGAGAAGAGCAACAAGAATGATTAAAGGTCTAGAGAACATGACCTATGAAGGAAGGCTGCAAGAATTGGGTTTGTTTAGTTTGGAAAAGAGAAGACTGAGGGGGGACATGATAGCAGTTTTCAGGTATCTAAAAGGGTGTCATAAGGAGGAGGGGAGAAAACTTGTTCATCTTGGCTTCTGAGGATAGAACAAGAAGCAATGGGCTTAAACTGCAGCAAGGTAGGTTTAGGTTGGACATTAGGAAAAAGTTCCTAACTGTCAGGGTAGTCAAACACTGCAATAAATTGCCCGGGGAGGTTGTGGAATCTCCATCTGTGGAGATATTTAAGAGTAGGTTAGATAAATGTCTATCAGGGATGGTCTAGACAGTATTTGGTCCTGCCATGAGGGCAGGGGACTGGACTCGATGACCTCTCGAGGTCCCTTCCAGTCCTAGTATTCTATGATTTCCCTCTAATGGCAGAGGTCCTGAATGTAACACATGCTAATCAGCAGCCAGATCAGGCTTTCAGTAGCCAATGCTTTTATTTGAAACTCTGTAAAACTGAAGTATACAAAATAATATTTAAACAGTTCAGTCCTCAGGTCCAGCTTTATTATTAAAATCTGCCTATGGCTCTAGGAAACAGTTGTCACAAGTGCAGAAACAAGCATTCTGCACAGTCTAATTCAGTGGTTTTCAAATGAGGGGTGGCAACCCAGCATTGGGTCGAGGAATGTCAGGCACTGGGTCTCGTTGCTGCAGGGTGATCAGGTGACCAGTGGGGGTGCTAAGGCAGCTCCCTGCCTGTCCTGGCACCACAGACTGTGCTGCGCCCCAGAAGCGGCCGCCAACAGCCCCGGCTCCTAGATGGGGGGGCAGAGCACACAGGGCTCCATGCACTGCCCCTGCCTTGAGCATTAGTTCTGCACTCCCATTGGCTGGGAACCTGCTGCTGGCTGCTTCTGGGGCACAGCATGGTCTGAGCTGCTAGGAGAGGCAGGAAGCTGCCTTAGCACCCCCGCTGCACAGCTGAACAGGAGCCGCTCAAGTTAAGCCCCTCCTGCCCCAGCCCTGACCCTTCCCCCCAAATCTGGAGCCCCCTCCTACACACCAAAGCTCCTCCTCAGCCCCACCCTGGAACCCACACTCTAGTCAAATTATGTTGGGTCGTGGGCACCAACCATTTTCTTCAACTGGGTCATGAGAAAAAAAAGTTAGAAAATTACTGGTCTAATTTACTCTGAGCAGTCTCTTGTTACTATTGCTGCACAGAGTTACTATTGCTGTACATGTGGCATTTAACATCTCCCCATCCTGTTAAGAGCATGGCTTCAAAGAGCGACAGAATTGACTGTTGCAGGAAGAGGCGCTGTTGCTACACTTCAAAGGCGGAAGCGCCCTTATCGACTAATCGAATAGTCAATGCAAATTGCATCGACTATTCGATTAGCCAAATAATCGAAATTTTACATAGATAATGTCCAACCTAAATCTCCCCCAGTGCAATTTAAGCACTTTGCTTCTTGTCCTATCATCAGATGTTAAGGAAAATATTTTTTCTTCCTCTTCCTAAAAGGGTACCTGAAAGCTGTTATCATGTACCCTCTCCCTCTTCTCTTTTCAAAATAGGTAAACACATTTCTTTCAGTCTTCTCTCATAGCTCATGTTTTCTAGACCTTTAATTATTTTTGTTGCTCTTCTCTGGACCTTCTCCAATTTGTCCACAACTTTCCTGAAATGTGGCACCCAGACCTGGACAAAGTACTCCAGTTGAGGCCTAATCAGCACAGAATAAAATGGAAGAATGACTTCTTGTGTCATGCTCACAACACTCCTGTGTAATGCATCCCAAAATGATGTTTGCTTGTTTTGCAACAGTCACACTGTTTTTGCAGCCACAACCCTGATTTTTCCTTCCTAACTGAAGAACGTTGCACTTGTCTTTATTCAATTTTATCTGGAGAACTGCTTGAAAATCAATACATTTGTCAAGGTTATTTTGAATTCCATTCTGTTCTCCAAAGTGCTTCCAACCTCTCACAGCTTGGTGCAATCCACAAATTTTAAAGCATACACTCCACTCCATTATCCTACTCTTTAATGAAAATGTTGACCAATACCAGACCGCGGCTGTCTCCTGCAGGACCTCACTAGATATGCCCTCCCAATTTGACAGCAGTCTACTGACGACTGCTCTTTGAGCATGGTCATTCAATCCAGTTGTGCACTCACCATATAACAGTTTCATCTAGACCACATTTGTTAATTTTGCTCATGAGAAAACCACGTGGGACTGCATCAGAAGCCTCACTAAAATCGATACATATCACATCTACTGCTTACCCCCAATCTATGAGGCCAGCAGCCCTGGCAAAGAGGGAAATTAGGTTGGCTTGGCATGATTTGTTCTTGACAAATTCAAGCTGGTTATTCCTTATAACTCTATCAGGTGCTTAAAATCGATTATTTAATATCCTACATTTCTTCAGTCTTGTTCAAACACAGGAAGGGGGTTTTATATTTTGTTGTGGAGGGAGGGATTTGGGTGCCCTGAGGTAAAACTGCCAAGAATAACTTGCCTCCACTTCTAAAATGGCAGCTGTAGCCCTGTGAAAACAGCCCCGTTGGGTTCCATTCCAAAGTGACAGCAGATCTTAACTGACATCAAAGAAATGGGAGATTTTTAACTGAGGACTGCTTGTTGATTTTTTTCTGCTGAAGTGATATTACATGGCATTTCCAACCCTCAATCCTATTAAGTGACAGAACTACCTAATAGCACTCATTAAATAACATAACTTGGTGTCAGAAATTCACTGACAAGTTCATACATTTGAAGTGGTAGATTTATGCCTGTAAAACTGCATGGATTTGGTAGATTTTTTTTAACTAGATGCCCTTATTTGAGCAGGTGAAAGCAAAACACCCGAGAGAGGTCATGAGGAGGTTATTACCATCTGGCATGAAATTGACTGTAAAATTGACAGCTTTCTTCTTTAAAATCTTATACCTAATGAGGGAAAAGCATTAAAAGTAATTTCATCTTTTACGTTCTAGGATCTTTACATTCCACTATGTACTTCTTAAGATCATTGCTTTAATGACACTGTCGTATGCTGCAACACCTTTCATGACACCTTTCATTCTCTGTCCAAGGAGATTATGTCCAAACCAAGATATTAGTGTAAATGCATCCAGATATTGAAATTATTCTTTGCATAGCTAACTCAGGACAAACTTATACAATGAAAACATTACAGTCTGAGTAGTTTTCTGTGCTTTTTACAAACCACTATACAAACCATTACTGCAGCTCTCTCTGGGGTGAAATACAGCAGCTATTTAACACTACGCAGCAACATTAAAAAGTGGTTTAAGAAAGAAAATGAAGAATATCTTGACTGTCTACCCACATTCCACCTGCACTTTCAAGCTGCAAAGTAACAATTAGGCCCCACAATATACCTTATGGATGTGTAATGACTATTGGTGACTCAAACCAAACTTCTTAAATCTCGTCAGAAAGAAAATACTAGAGACCAGAATTTCTCAGATACATTTGCTTGCAATAGTAAATTATGGCTTTTTTCTTTAGAAGATTAGTATTTTGCAAGTTTCTAGTCTAGCGTGTGCCATAAATAATGTATGGATTGAATGGTATATACACTATGGGCCAGACTGCAAGCTAGTTACTCCCACTGCAGAGTATCTGCTCAACCAAGAGGAGTAAGCAGTTCAAAGTTGGTTGCACGTGCGTGCGCGCACACACACACACACACATGTGTGTGTGTGTCTGTGTGAGTGTGTCTCTGTGTGTGTCTGTATATGTGCATGTGCCACTCTAGATTTTTACCCTTCCACATTTAACTTTCAGGTTGGTAAATGTTTTCCAGATTGTGATCTTGTGTGGGGTAGTTATGATGGAAGAATCGATCTTACTTCGAGGTCAGAACAGCACTACAGGTGGCATTTTCAAAAATTAGGCAACATTGACCTAACTCTGTTCCCACTGATGTCATAATAAAACTCCCACCTACTTCAAAAATCCCACCCACATCTCTTTCCAGGCTACAAGGAGCCTGGGTCATCACAAGAGAACATTTAAAACAAGATACGTGGGGTCACCATTGGAACATGGTGGCTACACACACAAACATACTTGCACTGAAACAACTCAGTCAGGTTTCAGTTCACATCCATTGTTATTCTGATGCTTGTTCTTTGTGGTCATTTTTATTTTGGAGGAAGGAAGTGAAACTAAATCAAAAGAGGATAAAACAACATCCAAAATAAGTGGTGTCTTGCACCAAAATAACTACAGGTGTGAATAAAAAACTCGTTTCTTTGCAAGTGTGTATAGGTAGACCAGCTCTTAGCACGTCAGCCAAACTATCGGAAACTTCCTCTCCTACAAACAACTTAGAAAACACGCAATTTTTTCATTTTCTAATGACATCTGTAGTCACTTTTGATGAAGCATGACACTGATTACTATGCTCCATCCTAAAAGAAAATATTGTCTCATTACAATAAAATACCCTCCTGGAAGAACACAATCACCAGCTACCTAATCAGTGAATGAAAGCCCTTAACTAAATGCCCTTAATTAAATGCCAAAACACCATACAGGGCAAAGAAATAACTGGCTGAATGTTTGTGTAGTTAAGAGTAGGAAAGGAAGCATGGCAGAGTTCAAGTGGAGTTAGGTTATTTAGCAAGCAGTTTGCTGCTACCAGAATCAATATATTCTCTTGATTATTAAGATGCAAAGAGAGAGGTAAAAGGAACATTCCTACCATGAAATTGCAAGGAAATTACAAATACATTTAAAATATTGTCTTCTGGGAAAGAGATAGAAAGTTAAACTCATCTTTCCAGTAATTCAGTTCCATATAATATTTTATTGAATGCACTTGCCATAATTGTACCTGAAAAATAAAAAGGGGAGATTTGAGTTTTCCAGCCTTTGGCAAAAGCAAAGAAAAATGAAAGGAAAGAGAAAAGAAAAGAAAGCAAGCCATACATTGTATTAAACGAGCCCACATATGGATAAGCCGTTTAGGAGGCATATACAATGGTTTTCACAATGTGCTTTGAAAAGATTTGTTAATGTCTTTGGAGTGGTGGGAAAGTAATTTATAGCACCACATAAAAATATAATATGTCATAAGGGGACCAATCCCACCACCATGAAGTCAATGGCAAAATCTTGACTGACTTCAGTGGGGGTAGGCTTGGGCTCAGAATCTTTCAGTATTTTTGGATACTGTTTTAGCGGTTGGGTTGAAATATTACCTAATTTCTTCCCGTCACGCCTGCTCAAATAATTATTGCACTTTTCCCCTCCTGATACTTTCTTAGTATTTAAGAGCAAAAGTGCTGAGCATGTGCATGTTCAGAATAGAGCATCTACCATTTACCCGACACGGACACGTGAGAGTAGCTCTCAGTTTACATGCTGCAGGTCAAAGGGCACAGCTCTACCAGCTGGATTGGATTTGCGGCAACCCCATGATTCTGACAATGTTATGGTGCCCTCCAAAATCACCACAGAGATTTTGAACTTGATTTCCAATGTTAAATTATTAAATGATGAAAAATAGCCTCTCATAGAATTTGGGGAACTTTTCCAAAGCCACAGAGGGGAATTAGATGTCCAGCTACCATTCCCTTTGTGCCTTTGAACAGGATCTGCCTCTTGGCTCTCCAGTAACAAAAATGGCAACTATCTTCTTTCTGGAAAAATATCCCAATCTCTTTGAATAAGATAGAGCTGTAAGATCTCAACTTTAACCTGCCACTCTTGGTTCTCTCACGAAGCTATGGGATTCAGATCAAGGTATGTTTAGTGAATTTTTCTTAAGAAGATATGAAATAGTGTCCCTCTTGCCACCCTCCCTGCTTAATAGGAATAACATGGAGTTCACAACATTCATCATTGTCCAGTGTGTTAAAAGCAGGTGAGGTGACCCTTTATGCCAGGCTTAAAAAGTCACATCCCACCCAGCTTGTCCTAGGATGTCCCATCACCATTTCCAGTAACCTATGCCCCGCTTGTAGGATTCCCTTTTCCAGAAAGGGCTCTTTGTTAAGCACCAAAAACATGCTACGTTCTCTCCCCATTAGTCACTTGATGCTACTTTGCTGTAGCATCCCTCCCATGTTGTCATCTCCACCCACTATACTGTATGGTCACTACATGGTATGGTCACTACATGGTAGTAACTTTACGTGATAAGGCCCCAGTGTTTGGAGCTGAATCCTTGTAGGCAAGAATGTTTATGCCCCAGCAAAATAAGTTAGACCCAGCTGGGACGTGGGTCATCCCATTGATCCAGTTGCAGGGTCTAAGACCTTTGCTCCTTACCAGCTTCCAGGAGCTGTCAGGAACACCTAGCTAACACAGCACAGAGCAGCGGGCCAACTTTTCATCTATAAGGTTATGTACGATATATGCAGCATTTTCCACTAAACCTCCATGAGTAGCCAGAGTCCTCTCGATGTCATTTCAATAGTCCTCCATCCTCACAAGCTACTGAATAAAGCCACGTTGCCCAAAAGCTGGTTTTTGCTCCTGTCCTGTGAACTTTAACTTACAAATCAAAAGATAAACTTGATAAAGCGTACTTGGTTGCTAGATGTTACAAAGCAACTAAGGAAAACAAATTAAAACATGGAGAAAAGTCTCTGGGCACAACGCAAGGTAGTAAATGAGGAGGAGAGGCATAGAATCACACAGAGCAGTTCAAACCAAACCACAAAAAGAAAAATTACCCTGAACGCGACTGGATTCACTTTCCCCTTTACTTATTTACAATTTTCTCTTTGTTCAGTCCACTCCCATGCCCCAAATTCCTTGAGACATGGCAGTCCTGCCAGGGTTTAAATCATTCTGTGTCTCTCAACTCCTGGCTTCTCTCCCTCATACAAAGAAAGCAGGCAAAGCACCTATATCCAATTCAAATTTCAACCCTCTATCTCGATTGGTTCTCCTGGCCCCTTGGCCAACACCTTCGTTAGCTACCTGAGTTTAACCCATTAGTCACCAGGTACTGGGCAGGACTCCTTCTATCCATTACAATAGCGTAGAAATTTTATATTGAAATTCAACCAATCTGCTACATGACATTTTTTAGGACACTAATAGCATTACAGTGAGAATGTGCATGGCTTCGGGATCCTGGCTGCTGGATTGGACAATCAATCATGACTTTTCTTTTCATAGTGGTACTGACCCCACTCGAGTTTTGCTGTTTAAATCCATCCTTCACTGTGCACTCTCAAGTGTTTAGCAAAAGTTTAAATAGAATATTCACAGTCTTTCTTAAAAATCAGTTCAGCAATCTGTTTTATTTCAGTTACATGCTTCAAGCCAGTTCTAATTTTGGACAGAAAATGGATAAGAAACAAAAAATCAAAGGATTACCAAAAAAGCAGATGGCTGGAGTGTGTTCCCAGCAGTCACAATATTGACAAATGGGAGCACTTGAATTTAACAAACCAAGAGATAGGGGTCCACTGAAATGGAAACTGAGGTTTTGCTCTATTCAAATTCCTTACAGTGTTTGGTTTGGAGTTGTATCTTTCCTGCAACTGGCAACTCCCGATTAGACGTGGCAAGAGAAATATTCCCAGCCAGAAGAAAAACAAACAGATCAAACCATTTGCTGATTCACACACTCTCCCTGTACACAAGCATATTTATGTTCCAAGTTAACCAATAGTAGGGAAATTATCATTTTTACTGATAGGCTGCGTCCACTGGCAAGATTTTGCGCAAAAGCGGCAACAGAAAAGCAAAAACTTGCCAGCTGTCTACACTGGCCGCTTGAATTTGTGCAAGAGCACTGACTTTGTAATGTACAAAATCAGTGCTTCTTGCGCAAATACTTTCATGCTCCCGCTGAAAGCCCTCTTGCGCAAGAATACTTGCACAAGAGGGCCAGTGTAAACAGGGAAGAACTGTTTTGTGCAAAAAAGCCCCGATGGCGAAAATGGCGATCGGGGCTTTCTTGCTCAAAATTGCGTCTAGACTGGCCACGGATGCTTTTGCGCAAAAGCACTTTTTGCGCAAAAGCATCCGTGCCAATCTAGACGTGCTTTTTCGGAAATACTTTTAACGGAAAAACTTTTCCGTTAAAAGCATTTCCGCAAAATCATGCCAGTCTAGACGCAGCCATACAGTATTAACAGCCTTGTAGTAATCAGAGTGGAAACAAACCTGTCTGCCTGGTACAAGCTACACAAATTCCTCCAACCAGGCATAGTTTTGCAAGTCGCCAATAACAGGAGTTACAGTGGTGTTAAAAAGACAAACATATGACAGCCTAGGATTTCCTGGGTGTTCCCATATGTTGCACATAAAGACACATAGAACTTCAGCTTGAGAGTCGCACTCAAAGTCAATTCTTGCTCCAAAAGCACATTTTGTTACTTCTTGAGCTAAAGGAGTCTCCATTGAGATTAGTGGCATAGGCCTGTTCCTATTCCTCTCTATAGAGCAGGCAACCTAGGCTAGTGAATGGGCCACATGAGTGGCCCTCCTTCATCTCAGTGGGCTGCAAGATGGTCGTAACCAAGACGGTCTCCTGGGACAGAGTAGTTTTGCTCCCTGCGCTTGTGTATCTAGAATTTGTGGGCTGTGCCAATATAACCGTAGCAGCGTTTTGATTGGACGCAGAGGGAGCACATGGCTCTCAGTCCATGTTGTGTGCGATCAGCGCTCACCTCACTTCACGTGCCTTTGCTGTCTGTACATGTCACGTTAGTAATACTAGTAGGAAAAAAAACTACAGTACATGGACAAAACCAGTGGACTCTCACAACCCTGTGCATGAGCAACAGAAAACAAAATATCTCGTGGGCCACACATAGAACCCCGATGGGCCACATGTGGGCTCTGTGCCACAGGATGCCCACCCCTGCTATAGGGGATGTATAGAGGGCAGTTCATTTAGGTAATGCTTATAGTTCCATAGCCAAAGCGATACAGACAACACAGTGGCCGACAAATGAAATAACAGGGTCACGCTACATAGCATGGCTGCTCATGCAGATACCTACTTACTCAACAGAAAAGCATAAAGCCCTCCTAGCTGAAATGTCAACTGCAGCTTAGTGCAAATTTGTTTCCATTGATGACATCATCTACCACAGTCAAAAATTAAAATGAGAATCGTGCACGTCTCAGTCACTAGTCACTCACCAGGGAACTGGAGTTTTATATGCACGCCTTCCTGGAGGAATCCAACAATAACATTTTTCTACAGAGCAGAAATTCCTGTAGTGTGCACGCTTTTCATTTCAGTAACGCTGTGGTCCGAAATGTTGGCCTCCCGTCACGAGGTAATTTGACAGTGTAATTTGTAATACTTTATTTTATCAAAACTGATCTTATAATTGCCATGACAACTAAAGCAAAACAAGAGATGGCAACAGAAAATGAGCTACAATGGCTCAATTTAGTTCAAGCCGCTTTTTCTCTGCTACGGATGTGGAAGAGATACAGAAAAGTTGTTTTAAGAGTATGTAGGCCAATGATGTGTGATTCACAAAACTTTCTCCCACCACTCCTCAGATTTTTATATGTTTTTGTGACTCATCATGAAGCAATGCCGGATGATCAAGAGGCACTGGAGAAATAGTCGCATTTGAGCCAGAAATATTAAGTAGAAATCTCAGTAACTGCCAAAGTGACATCTTAAAAATGTTTTAATTATACAATGCAAAATAAATCAGTGACACCTTGATTAGTGCATTTCTTTCAAGTTAGTAATTTGATGCTAGATGTCCTCATTAACTGACTGGATTAGAGGGATACGCAGCGTAGTTGTGTCCAAGATGGGTGAGGTAATCTCTTTCATTGGACCAACTTCTGTGAGCGAGTGAGCTTTCAAGCCACAGAGCTCTTCTTCAGGTCAGTGAAAGGTAATCTGAGCATCGCCGCTAAATCCAAGGGGGAATAGACTTGGGTGGTGGGTGAAGGAAGGGCTGGGGGAGGAAAACCCCAACCTTGCCCCCTGCCCCACCCCTTTTTCCCAGGCCTTGCCCCCCATCACAGGGAGGTGGGGTGGCATGCGGCCCCAGCCTGCCCAGCCCCTGAGCACTGGGAGGAATGGGGGTGTGCAGTCCCAGCCTCCTTGGTCCTGGAGCACAGGGAGGGAGGGCGCTCGGGGGCAGAAACACTCTGCAGTGGGCATTCTGGGAGGGAGTATGGGGGAGCAGGCTGGCAGTTTGGGAAGGCAGCGCTTTTTCCCCTTCACCTAACATACCCCCCACCCATAGGAACAGATTATTGAGCATATGTAGTTAGCATATATTGTGAGCCTACTGCAGAAAGTCGACCTAAGCTACACAACTCCAACTACGAAGGTTTGGCAGGCCACATCTGGCCCATTGGCCATATTTCGCCGGCCCCTGCTCTAGAGCACCAAGGTCAGGGAGCAACCTTTTCCTAGTGAAGAGGAGATTTTAACCCTTAAGCCACTTAACTGCCACGTTTTCAAAAGAACTCAGTTCCCCTTTACACACCTAAATAAGGGCCAGATTTCCAGAAGAGCCCAGCACCCAGCAGCTCTCATGGTGGCACATCCGGTGAAGCATCACATTTTAAAAATCTGGTCAAGTATTTCAGCACCTAAATGGGAGGGGAGTTCTCCAGTTTTGGGCACTGAGCCCCTATGAACATTCTGGCTCTGAAGCCCAATACAAGTCCCACTGACATCAGATCCCAAATGACAGTCTGGTTTCCTATTACGGGTAATCCAGCCCCTCTATTTGGATATTCCTATTGGCCTGGTCAGCATGTTCATGGGGTTAGGGAGACTTTCCAGAAGCCATTTCAGCATCTAATATGACAGCCGCAGAGCATTTGTGTTCTTTCTTCAGAGATTCTGGTTTTGTTTTAATTAGGGAAGTAAAGGTAGAAACACAAGTTGCCTGATACCAGTTCATGTAAGGACACACACACTTGTACAAACTCCAGATTTAAGGATGTAAATCCCTGGAACATGCATGCCACCAGCAGGGGGAGACATTTCCTGTCAGCTTTCGATGGTAACAGATTGATGTTCTCAATGACCGCAGCCTTGAAGAACCAGGCTTTCCTGTGTCCAATGCAAGCCCGCTTACAATCCCTGGTAAAGCCCCAGGTGAATAACTAAGAGGGAGTTTTGGAGGGTAGCACACCAGATATGAACAAGAGGCTGGGATGACACTCACCCTTGCTATATCGCTTCTACTCAGCCCCACTTCCACCTCTGTTGACTGTTGTCATCTATGCAGGTTACTTGAAATCTGCTTCATGAAGAATGCTGGGTCAAACAAGACATGTGCTCTGCGACTGGAAGGTAGCCTGGCTTCTTGGCATGTAGTTTCTGTAGAACAATAAAGGGTGTTAAGTTAATGAAATGCCAATTGTTAATTTGGAGATCTGTAGAAGGATCTTTCCCACCACCTGCCCACTCTAGCTGATAGAGGAGCCCATAAAGACTACAGAGTCCCCCCTCAACTTGAAAAGGCAATTAATTAGGACAAAAGACCCTTAATGAAGTTTGGCTAATCATGAAGTCCTTACCTGGCCCCCAATCCTGCAAAGACCTAACTTCAAGCACTTCAATGGTTCTGTTAAACACAAGGGGATCACTCATATGCTTGAAGTTAAGCAAATAAATCTTTATAGGATCAAGGCGTAGACTCTTACTCAAAGGAAAGTCCCATTCGGCCCAATGGTAGTTTTACTTGAGTAATGACTAAGTGCAAAACTCTGAATGAGGCAAAAGCTGCTCATTCACAGACATACAGAGTTTACAATGCGACATCCATCTAGGATAACTGGTTGCATGTGAGCTTAGACCAATAACTGAAAGTTTATCTTATATCTATTGGCAAATGATTATTTAAATATATTAACAATGTGTTTATATTTTTGCCCAGCCACCAAAACAGAAAGTAAAGTGCATATTTTAGTGAGGACGTTTGAGAGTTTTAAAAATAAAGCTAACGATGGACGTCCCCTTAATTATCACCATACAGAATATCCCCATGCTGTCAGAGAAGATGACCCTTTTTGTATGAAACCCACCCCCACAAAAAAGGAAACCAACATTTACTCTAACTTTAAAAGTTCCTGTCTACAACAAGTTTACAAGCTGTTCCATCCTGCTCTTTGAAATGGAATCTTGTACAAGACACATTAAGAAAGCTGGAGGAAATGGGAGATAAAGATTTTTTTAAAGTATGTACGTCTCCCAATAGGAAGTTTGGAGCAACAAGGGCAGGAAATAGACTAATGTTTAAGCTGATTACCCAAGACGGGTCCTCTGCCTTTTCAGCAGTGCCGCGGTCCTTTAGTAAAAACCATTTAAATTAATTAGAGTTTTGTGAAGGGAAAAAACGATGTCAAATTTTATCTTGAGTGTTAGTGATGGATGGTTGGAGAGGGGCTTTCAGGACTGTTAATTGGGTCTGTTTGCTCCAATGCCACAAACACTTTGACATGAAATGTTCTAATAATCATTCAGTGCAGGTGGCCCCTGGTGTCAGCCCTCGTCCTGACAACTCCAGCTTGCTTGTCTGTTCCATTCAGAGCCTGCAAGACTGAGCAGACGGCTTTGGGCCCTACGGTCATTAACCCAAAGGTTCTCTGTGTGCAGCCTAGCAACCAATTTAAGTAGCCAAGATCTTTAACATTTGTACGGGAAATTCACACGAATAAAAGTAGTACTGGGCCATGCTGGCCTTATAGACATGGATCTTATTATGTTTTTTACCTAATTATCAATGTAGCTTTTTCTTTGTGTGTCAGGAAAAAAGAGAAGCAGCAACTGCAAGCCTTATTGAGCATAACAGAAGCACAGTTTCCCTGAGCTATGTTTAAATGTGTTTCTGTGTTTATATTTATACATTTGTACTCAGCCATGTACACATGGATAAACATATAATGTTACATGAGAGAACTGTCTCCAGCTGTAAGAGTCAAAGACAGAAGAAAATATAATATTTGGATTAACCTGGCAATATTTAGATCATAATTCACATGGATTCAAAAGCTCAAGCGCACATTTTGCTGTGGTTGAAATACATTTAAAGTGTTTTAAACAGCATGGCCACACAAATCTAATTGTTTCTGAACTGCATTATTTGCGGCTATCTTAATAATTAGCTCCTGTCTATGGGTACATTGTGCCTAATGAATTAGTTTATATTTTAAAAAACAGCAGTAATGGAGGAGATGATCTTATCTACTCTGTCTTCCCAGCAGTTGGGATTTTATGGCATGAGAACAGAATATTGACCAGAAAGAAGCAAGGGGTTCAAGCTACATAACGTACTATAGTCATCTGTCCAATGTTTCAGAGCAAGGTTAAAGAGGAAAAAAAACCCTTAGGATCTCTATATAATATATAGAAAGAACTGCTAAAGTGTAGCTGGAAAAAAAGTCAAGCATTTGAAGCAATAATAAAAATCACTATCTTAATACTATATATAATTATGATCATGGTTTTACATCTAGGCCATTTCACAAAGACAGATGAAAACTACATTTCTACAGCATGTAGGGCATGAATTAAAGGAAATCCCTGGATAGTTTTGACCCTATATATGCTATCTCAGGGAGAAAATGGGAGAGAAAGAGATTAACCATGTCTTCCAGATACAACAGCTTCAGAAAGGCAAAATATAGAATGATGCAAATTCTTTAACCAGCTGTAAAATAAAGCTTACTATGGACAGATCGTGTTTAATAAATAATAATATTTACAAAAATCCTTTTGAACAAAACAAATACTCTGGCATGTAACTTTCCCCCAAGAGCAGAATTCTCTTCCCTCCCTTTCCTTTAGTAGCCTTTTTTCCTGCCTTCCCACCCCAAACGATGCAGCTAATCTGCCTTGGGTTACTCATATACTTTAGCCATAAGTTCTTCAGGGCAGGGTCTGCTTTGTCAGTCTCTACACAGGCAGGAGGTGCTAACTGCATAACACAAATGTACCAACTAGAACCCTCCTCAGCCAGCCAAGCCCTTGTTCCCCACACACGGAGACACTTGAAACCAAGCAGTCAGGGAGAAAAGGCAACTATGCCACAAAACACCAAGGCAGCAAATAATAATAATAAAATACAGGATAATAAATTAGTTTGCGACAACTCAGTGCTGGCTTTTTGGTGTCAGGAAGGACAGAGTGGCAGCAGCCTTCGGGAGTGGTGGGAGGGGGTCTTCCTCAGGAGCATGGGGCTCAGGTCTTATTGCTAGGATCATCGAGGTCAATTTCATCCTACCAGCTCCCTGCAATTGTGGGTCCATGGGTACTGGAGCACCTTAGTCCCTCCCACCCCTATACGCACACCGATGATACAGCCCTCAGAAGAAGTTGTGCAACACTTTAGTCCAGTCCAGGTTTTGGGGCTCAGGACTGAGTGACTTGGGGTTGAGTGGCCTGCAATATGGAGGAGGTCAGACGAGACAATCCAGCATTCCTCATCAGCCTTAAACTCTAGGGCTGTGTCTAGACTGGCCAGTTTTTCCGGAAAATCAACCGCTTTTCTGGAAAAACTTGCCAGCTGTCTACACTGGCCGCTTGAATTTCCGCAAAAGCACTGACTTCAAAAGTAAGAAATCAGTGCTTCTTGCGGAAATACTATTCTGCTCCCGTTCGGGCAAAAGTCCCTTTTGCGCAAAGCTTTTGCGCAAAAGGGCCAGTGTAGACAGCTCAGATTTGTTTTCCGCAAAAAGGCCCCGATTGCGAAAATGGCGATCGGGGCTTTTTTGCGGAAAAGCGCGTCTAGATTAGCGCGGGCGCTTTTCCGCAAAAAGTGCTTTTGCGGAAAAGCGTCCGTGCCAATCTAGACGCTCTGTTCCGAAAATGCTTTTAACGGAAAACTTTTCCGTTAAAAGCATTTCCGGAAAATCATGCCAATCTAGACACAGCCTAGGACTCTATAGTTTCAAGTTTAGAGAAACCAAGACGCTAAATGGAGCCATGCATGAGACATACCCAGGCAGAGTGCCATATGCATTCTGCTACCCACTGTCCCCAGTACCCATCAGACTCCACTCTCAGGCACATGTGTCTCCATCTCTTGGTTACCCTCTCTCTGTCTCCACAGCCCATGTAAGAGGTGGTGGGGATGGGTCCCACAGAACAGACTTCCGTGCCATCGTGGGCTTTGTCCATTGAGGAACATGCCAAAGAACACGTGCTTCTGACAATTTCATTTCTGACGCTTTGATGCTTGAGCTCTGACTTGCAGTTCATCGGAACTTCTTCCAAGCACATTTCTGTGGTGCAACAAGAAAGCACAAATCTAGTAAGAAGTCGGATTGTATTGCTAAAAATAGAGAGAAGCTGGTTTTACACATGCAGATGAGGTGCTAATCACAAAAATGGTCATCACATTAATATTTTGCTGATCCAAGCTGTACCATATGTTGAATCAGAAGTATGCAGCGAGGGATCACGGAACATCATCCGGAAGAGCAAGCCAGATATCTTTAGAAACTATTAGAATCAGACTCTGGCCTCTCTTTGCCAAAAGCTGGGAATGGATGAGAGAGGATGGATCACTTGATGAATGCCTGTTCTGTTCATTCCCCTCTGAAGCACATGGCATTGGCCATGGCTACTGTCGGAAGATAGGATACTGAGCTAGATGGATTTTTTGGTCTGACACAGTATGGCCGTACTTATGTCTCATAGGACTGGTTGAGACCTCAAGAGGTCACCTAGTCCAGCCCCCTACACTCATGGTAGGACTAAGTATTATCCAGACCATCCCTAACAGGTGTTTGTCTAACCTGATCTTAAAAATCTCTAACAATGGTGATTCCACAACCTCCCCTGGGCAATTTATTCCAGTGCTTAACCACTCTAATTGTTCAGAAGTTTTTCCTAATGCTCAACCTAAACTGCCCTTGCTATAATTTAAACCCATTGATCCTTTTCCTATCCTCAGAAGTTAAGGAGAATATTTTTCTCCCTCCTCCCTGTAACAACCTTTTATGTACTTTAAAACTGTTATCATGTCCTCTTTCAGTATTCCCTTCTCCAGACTAAAAGCAAACCCAATTTTTTCAATCTTCCCTCATAGGTCATGTTTTCTAAATCTTTCATTATTTTTATTGCTCTTCTCTGGACTTTCTCTAATTTGTCCACATTTTCCTTGAAATGTACAGCCCAGAACTGGACACAATACTCCAGATGAAGCCTAATCAGCATTGAGCAAAGAAGAAGAACGACTTCTCGTGTTTTGTTTACAACACTCCTAGTAATGCATCCTAGAATGATTTTTTTTTCTGCTACAGTGTCACACTGTTTGCTTGTGATCCACTATGACCTCCAGATACCTTTACGTCATACTTCTTCTTAGGCAGTCATGTGCCATTTTATGTGTGTTCCTTTGGTTGTTCCTTCCTAAGTGGAATACTTTACTTTGGTAAAATTGAATTTCATCGTATTTTCTTCAGACCATTTCTCTGATTTGTCCATACCATTTTGAATGTTAATCCCATCTTCCAAAGCACTTGCATCTTCCAAAGCACTTGCAGCTTGCCCTTCCCAGCTTTGTGTTCTCCACAAACTTTGTAAGTACACTCTCTATGCCATTATCTAAATCATAGGTGAAGATATTGAATAGAACTGATCTATGAAGGACCCCACTTAGTAAGCTTTTACAGCTTGACTGTAAGCCACTGATAACTATTCTCTGGGAACAGACTGCATCAGAATCCTTACCAAAGTCAAGATATCCCACATCTCCTGCTTTCCGCCAATCCATGAGGCTTATTATCCTGTCAAAAAAAGCTATTCAATTGGCTTGATGCAATTTGTTCTTGACAAATCCATGCTGACTGTTATGTATCACCTTATTCTCTTCTAGGTGTTTGCAAATTGACTGCTTAACTATTTGTTCTGTTAGTTTTCCAGGTACTGAAGTTAACCTCATTGGTCTGTAATTTCCCTGGTTGGCCCTATATTTCTTTTTATATCTAATATTAGTGGGGGTTTTGTAACTTTGTTAATTTGCATTTTTGATGATAAATGTCAGAACATGAGGAAAGCAAGTGACATCCTTGTGATTGTTGGTGAAGGGCACTTCATGGTGGTAACGTTTGTATATTAGCAAGAGAGCAGATTGGCCTTATTACATTTTGACTGACAGGAAAATGTGAACTTGCAATTTATTAACACTGGGGAATATTTTGCACTATACCAAGGCCAGGGGACACAAAGGACAGCAGTAATGGATCCATAGGATAGGCACAGTTCTCTCTAAAAGCAGGGGGAGTCGCAGACACTGCAACATAAGCGCAGCACTCTGGGACTTCTGTGTTTGCAGCCTATCTAGCCCATTGTTCATGGCAAATTTGACTGTGCGTCCCAAGGCATTTTTACAGAAGTGGTCTCAGCCTGACAGAACATCCAGCTGAGCTGTCTTTTGGGTCCACCTGCTCCCAGAATCCAGAGCCAGCAACAGCGGTGAGGCACCATTGGAAGAACTCATCCGCCTTGTGGTTTCGCTCCTGTGTAAGGAAACAGAGCATCCACAAAATGCTGGGGGGACATCTCAGCAGCGTTTCCTGACCTATGGAAGGAAGCACCTATTTGAGAAGAAGGATGATGCAGACACGGCAGACTCCAACTGAGAGATGCTGCTCATGATTTATAGCTGTCCATGTCCCCTATATAGACAAGCACTTCTGGAGCAATGCCACAAGCGCAGCACTGGGGGAAATAGCGTAATCATGCAGACCTGGGCTGAGCAGCAGTGAAGCCTCTGTTGGGATCGCTCTCCCCCGACAGGCACAGAGCAAAGTCCGGTGGGATTTCTTGTGGCAGGGGGTGTGGCTAATGGGGGTCAGTAGGTGTGGCTAACATGTTGGTTCAGAAAATATGGTCACGATACTCATAAGGTGCCTGTTTGCCTCTTTAGGCAACAAAATCTCTCTCTAGATATACAAAGAAATTCCTGTGGGACGACAGAGTGACATCATCACATCTCTCTGTGTCCACGCGAACAGGCCCATGTGGAGTGCTGGGGCTGCCTACAGCCCAGCTCTCCCCTCCCCTTCCCAGCAGCCGGGAGGGAGAGCCAGGCCCAGCACTCCTTGGGCCCAGCCCCTCCCAATGGCCGAGGGGAAAGCTGGGCCCGGCCCCTCCCGGCAGCCAGGGCAAGAGCCGGGCCCAGTGCAGCCTCAACTCAGCCCCTCCTGGCAGCTGGGGGGGGGCCCAGAGCCAGGGTAGCCTCGGGGCTGGGCCCGCGGCAGGTGGGAAGAGCTGGGGCCAGGTGGCCTTGGCCCTGGGCCGAGCCTGGCCGAGAGGGGGGGTTGGTGAGCATAGCAAGCAAGGGGCGCAGCCCCCTAGTACCGTTCAAAAAAATCTAGTCATACACCACGGGGTGGGGGCGGGCCATTCCTCTGTAGCAGCTCTATTTACATCAGTGGGACTACTAAATGAAGACTACTCTTGTGAATAAGGGTTTGCTGCATCACAAAAGCAAACTCCACATATTTGAATAGATTAGCAGTCAATTACAGTTTCTTTCCACTGCAGAAACAGCCACTCAGTTAACATAAACAAAGAAATTCCCATGTGCTGAAAAGGAAAACCTATTAACCAGTGAAACTGTGAATCAATTGATAAATGGGCTATCAAAATTCTGAAAACATTTGTAAAGAATGACCCTTCCCATCATGATTTTTATATGACTAAATACAGCCAGCATAATGTATACCAACGGCAGGAAACGGACTGGATAAAAACCCCTCATGTAGCCACAGTTTCCTACATTTGAGGTTATGCAATGCAAGCAGATATACACAATCCAATCGTGATTGCCCTGTAAAGCACTGCCAGACATTTTAATCACTAGTAAAAGATTCTCAATAAACTTTTCAAAAGCTCCTAAGTCATATAGGCATTTTTGAAAATTTCAGCCAGTATGGACAAGTTATAAATCAAACACACTTTAAAAATGAGTGGTCCTGTGGCACCTTAGGGGGTGCATCTACTCTGCAGGGCTTAACTGGAAATAAGCTACGCAAATTGAGCTACGTCAATTGCATATCATATTTCGAAATAGTCTAGACGGGGTCAAATGGCAGATAAGCCTCCTCTTTAGAAGTAACCCTTATTCCTTGTAGAATGAGGTATACAGGGCTCCCGGAAAGAGCGCATTTGCTCTTCCGCAAAAAAAAGCAGAAGAGCGAACACGTTCCCTGGATGCGGCGGAGTTTTTCCGTATCCCGGAAAAACCCGCCAGTCTAGACGTACCCTAAGTTATTTTGGAATAGCGCTAGTTATTTCAAAATAGTGTTGCAGTGTAGACATACCCTGAGAGACTAATCAAAATATATAGAATCATGAGCTTTTGTGGGCAAAACCCACTTCTTCAGATGATCTGGTGTGGAAATAACAGGCACCTATAGACTACCCCCCAACTTGAAGCAAATCCTTTCCAGCAGCCACACAAAACACTTCAGATACACTCACCTAGGAACCTACCCCCGCAACAAACCCCATTGCCAACTCTATTCACATATCCATACAAGTGACACCATCACAGGGCCTAACCACATAAGCCGCAACATCAGTGGCTCATACACCTGCACATCCTCTAACACAATTGCCTCCAACCTATTTTCACCCAAGATCACTTTGTAAATGTCAGGGCAAACCAGGATCTACCCCATTCCTTCCCCCAGACCCCACCCCTTTTTCGAGGTCCCGCCTTCTCCAAACCTTTCTGCATACTACCCGTTGCTAATGGAAACTCACCATTAATTACATAATTACACCCGAGCCATTTTGCTAGTGCTGCAGCTGGGAAGAATGGTTTCATTTAAATTATTAAACAGATCAAGCGTTTCAACTTTCTCTTGTTAGTTTATCAAACTTCATTTTAAATAAATAAACCAGCACAAAAGGTTTCAGTGCTTTTTTGGGTCGAGGGTCACTGACCCACAGAACTATCAGTTGGGGACCACACAAGTGAGAAGCAAAAAAACTCCTCCCAAAACCCCCCAACCCACACTGATGTGGCCCCCAACTGAGACACTTCATTCTTCGGGCACTCCAGCCCCACGGGGGGAGGGGAAGGGACAGGGAGGACTGAGGTTCAGGGCTTCCCGTAGGCCAGTTTTACTTTTCTGGGGTTCTAGAGTTAGTGGATTCTGTGGACCCCCCCCCTTAGGCTCTGGGGTGGGTACAAAAATGAGGGGCTCAATGTGCAGGACAGGGCTGCCAGCGAGTGGGACAGGGACGCAGGATCTGGGTGGGAGGGAGGTGCAGGATGGGGTGAGGAGGGCGGGGTCTGGAAGGGAGTTTGGTGGCAGGAGAGGATGTGGGAGGGGCTACGAGAGGGAGTCTGGGGGTGGGAGGGGGTTGGGGCAGTAACGCAGAAAAGGTGAGAGGGTGAGAACGCAGCCAAATAGCTAGTTGGGGAGGGAGGAAAAGAAGTGGGCGGGAAAGGAAGGTGCAGCTTCTACAAAGTAAAATTGTATCCTCCCCCACATCTTCCCTCTGCTCCAACCTCACTCCCCTGAGCCCCATGATCCCCCCCAAGCCTGATCCCCTGCATCACCCCATCCCCCTCAGTGCAACCCCTGCTCCCTCCCGTCCTTCCCCCGCCCCCATGCTGCCGCCATATCCCTGTGCCCCTAGCGCACTCACCAGCAAGGCAGCAGCGCTGGGACTCGCAGCCTCCTGGGAACAGCGCTGGGGCAAGGAGAGCCGGCAAGGGGGAGGGAGCAGAGTCTCTTCCCCTGCCCGGCCCAGCCCTTTGCCTTCAGGCAGTGGCTCCGGGGCTGGGGCAGGCAGAGCCAGGGGCTACCCAGGGCTGGCTCCATCCCAGCCAGGTGCAGCGGGGAGCTGGGGAGGGGCTCCCGACCCCACACACAGCCCCCAGGGAACACCACGGTGTACCCAATCCGCAGCATGCACATGTGCTGGCCGCCCAGCCCCGGCTCTGCGGAGCAGGCCCAGCCCTGCCCTCTCCCGGAGAAGGAGACAAGAGCCGGGGATGCACATGTGCCTCTTCCCCTGCTCCCAGCTGGCGGGTTGAACCCACGGCCAGCTGGCCGGGTGGCTGCCCCTCTTTGCTCCAGCCCAGCTAGCCATGGTGTTCAGCCCACTGAGGCTGCACCACACTCCAGCTGGGCTGGAGCAAAGAGGGGCAGCCTCCCAGCCAGCAGGCCGCGGTGATCAACTCCTAGGGGCACTGCGATCGACTGGTTGGTGACCACTGCTCTAACATGATATATTACATCATGTGCCAGCAAAGCCCCTCTGCCATGTATATTGGCCAAACTGGACAATCTCTGCAACAAAGGATAAATGGACACAAATCAGACATCAGGAATGGTAACACACAAAAACCCGTAGGGGAACATTTTAATCTGCCTGTTCACTCAGTCATGGATTTAAAAGTAGCCATTTTTCCACAAAGGAATTTCACTAACCAATTACAAAGAGAGTCTGCGGAACTGGAATTTATCTTCTGATTTGACACCGTTACTCTGGGCCGAAACAAAGACATTAACTGGCTGGCGCATTACAAAGCCAATCTCCCCTGCCATTAACATCTGTATTTCCATATCAAAAGCCTTGCATGAGATACAGCCAGCCCACTTAATTGGCCTCATTAACACGGGTCCTACAATTTACAGATAGTTCTTTTTGCTGTATTATAGATATTGGGTTCAGTTATTTCCACTCCAATTCATCTGAGGAAGTGGGTTTTGCCCACGAAAACTCATAATGCTATATATTTTGGTTAGTCTCTAAGGTGCCACAGGACCACTTGTTTTTAAAGTTGCAGACTGACACAGCTACCCCTGAGACTCTAAATAAGTGTGTGTATGTGTATGCGTCTTAATTAAATCTCAATAACTTTAAAATAACTATTTAAAAATACAGACACTAATCTTCACACCTTCCAGGCCAAATTTGACATCTGCAAGCAAAGCAGGCATACAAAAAAGGATTTACCACAGCTGAGAGCACAAAATCCAATATGCACAAACAATTGCAGTCACTAGGCACGCAAAAGCAAGACTATGCATTCTGAAACTGGGCCTTTCTTCATGACAACATGGCTCCATCTGCTTAGCACATTTTTTTAACTTCATCTTAAAAGAAAATCCCCGACAAGGGACTCACAATAGACGTTAGCTATCGAGGAAGTTTGAGGACGGAAGTTTGAATGTACTCTTTCTGTCCTTCCCCTTCTCCCCGCCCCTTCCCTTCTTTGGAAGAGATCAGAACTTTTTATTTTTTGGCACAAGAAAGAGATGATCCTAAGATTCAGATCAGGATCCAAGCTTACTCAGGATTTTACAAGGTCTTAAATGCATAGTCTGGCCGCAAGCCATTACATTTAGATAAGGGCCAGCCACAAGTTCAGAACCGGATCTAAGCTTTCCCAAAATTTGTATCCAGGGTTTAGGTTCAGATTATATCATAAACCCTAAAGCCCATGTATTTTCTTGCATCCTTGCTGTTAGGCCAAATCAAATGGCCACTGCGCAAAGATACATGAACTCCATCCCTCTCCTTTACCCCAGATTTCAGATTTTCCAAGTAAGTTCCTTTCCCTTCCAGTACAAGCGAAATCACTCTGGCAAAATGCCAAGTCCCAACTCCACAAGCCAGAGACGTCCCAAATTCCAGCACATTCTCGCTACACTATGCGCTGCATAAAAGTCAGTGGCAGCTCTGGCATGAAATCTTTGCAAGAGTTGAGAAACTTTTAAGAGGACATACGAGGGGCCAAAGCTTTACATCAGTCCCTATTGAGTCCGAGAGAAAACTGGGATGTAAACATCTGCCTTCGCAAGATGAGTTACTTACTTTGGGTAGCAATAAATCTTAGCCGTATCATGAATCCATATGATAAGGCACGTAACGGTAATGAATGCAAGTGGTGCTATAACCATAACAAGACGTTTATGCCTAGGGTTAATTGGACAGAATGGGGCTGCAGGTAACATAATGAATACTGAAGAAGTGAACTTCTGAGAAGATCTAAATGTAAGTATGAAGTAGTCACAGGAGCAGGGGAAGATCACCACAGTGCTACGATAACAGGAAATGTACATTGTCTATTAAAGGCATCAGTGTACACCAGGGGTAGGCAATAATTTTTACAGGGGGGCCACTTAATGAATTTTACTATGTGGTCAGAAGCTGGATCCATCCCCTGGAAGGGGCGGGGCTTGGGGCAGAGGGGCGGAGCCTGGGGACTAGCCTTCCTCCAGAGCTGTCTGGGCCAGAAGCTTTGAATTAAAACATAGCAAAGGGCTCCCAGCTCCCAGCCCTGCTGCTATCGCATTTTCTAGCAGCCACCAGGGGTTGCTGCAGGGATTTAAAGGGCTCGTGGCTCCAGCCTCTGCCAGGGTAGTGCCGCAACTGGGAGCCATAAGCTATTTAAATAGGATCCTGCTGTCCGAGCCACCGCCTGGAAATCTGGTGGCACAGGCAGCAGGATATAAATAGCAAGCGGCCAAATGCAGCCTGAAGGTTGGATCAAAGTGTTAAGTGGGCCGGTTCTGCCCCCGGACTGTATCTTGCCCAGCCCTGGTGTACATAGTGGCTGCAACATTGTGGTGGGGCTACTCTCTGTGGCAGTTTCCCTGTCTCCAGTATTAAAAAGCCAGTGGGAAGGAGAAACGTCTCATCATGAACTGCTGCATTAGCTCACTCTGTGAGCCTGGTTGTGACTTGTTGAACGAGCTCATGCTGCTGGCGTGTCAGGTAACATTGGCAGGACAATGCTCACTGCGCACTCATCGCAATGGTAGAGATCAAATGGTAGGGCTGAAGAGGACAAAACAAGGGTTGGGAAAAAACAGTCAGATTCCAGCAAAAAGCTAAGCCTTTGATTTATTAAAAAATAATTGAGACACTTTGCAGGAAAGCTTCAGACCAACAACAGGTTAGAAAAGCAACTAATAGTGCTAGTAAAGGCTGAACCTCTCTAGTCCAGAACTCTCTGGTCCAGAAACATCCGTCATCCGGAATGATTTTAGTTATCCGGATGTCCACTTTTCATGGGTGTGGCCAAGTTTCCCACGGTTCCATAAAGTTTGTTTACAGCCACTAGTCCTGGCTCTCAATATTCTGTGCTATTACTTAGCTCTAATTTACCCCTAACTGTCCTCCAACAGCCCAGTAACCAATGCAAATAGTAGTGATGCTGCTAGACAATGTTGACCTCCCGTGGTCCAGAAAATTTTCTGCTTCAGAACCAGTCAGGTCCCAAGGGTGCCGGCCTAGAGAGGGTTCCAACTTGTAATAGTAATAATGCCAGTCAGATTCAAATAATTCAATTTGTAAAGTGATATTTCAAGTTTGCAAGAGGAAACAAAATATTTGACACCCGTATCAGATACCTGCCCTTTGAATACTTGTTCAGCAAGTGGCAGTTGATTCTGCTATTTAGAGTCAGCCCTCTGTCTTGCACATATCTGTTTTTAAGAGACTAGGTAGCTTAGCAGATGGCTCACTGATCTGGGACTCAGAGGAACTGTGTTCTGTGCCCAGCAATGCCACTGCCCTGCAAGCATCCACAGATCACTTTGCTTCTCTCAGGCTCCATTTTCCCCATATGTAAAATGGAGTGAAGGTCGCTGACCTCCTACATAAAGTGTGTTGAGAGTGATGGTTGAAGAATAGGCAGTAGGGAGGGAAGAGTGTAAGGGTGTAACTGATAAGAGGATGCTTATCGGTTAACGGTGTCGGTTAAACTCAGCTGGCTCCCAGGGAGGTGGCTTCGCTGTGGCAAGGGGTTGGCAGCCTCACTCCCAACCCTTACAGTATGAAGCTTACTTAACCTTTATACTGCAGAGCGTGTAACTGTGTAACTGCTGAGATTTTCAGCGGCTACACAATTACCTATTTAACCGACTTTTAACATCCCTAGTAGGTAGCTAGTGTAATGAACAGGCAGAGCAGTAATCCATTGCTATTTAAGGATGGAATAAGAGACAGGCCTTATATTGCTAACGGCTAGTTTTTTGTTTTACTCAAGTAGCAGGCAGCTGTGCTTTCAAAACAGAAGTCTCCCAGTCTTAGCCCTGCTCTCACCAGAAATATCCAGGTCACGACGGCCATGAATGCGTTACAACATCAGCATGATGCTCATGATTTGTCATGCATCTTCATTGTTTTAATTACATTCGGTATGTTACAATATGTTCTTTGGGACTTTTTCTAACATGACCCATGGTAACATATTGTAACTGCGATAGCAGTGGGGAACCTTTTTTGGGTCAAGAGCCACTGACCCACCGAAAAATCAGTCGGGGGCCGCACACAAGTGAGAAGCAAAAAAGAAAAACCAAACCCTCACTGACGTGACCCCCGACTGAGAAGGAGAAAGACACTCCTCACATTCCCCTTGCACACCAGAGCCTAGGGAGGCCCAAGGTAGATTTCGTGCGCCTCAACCCCACGGTGAGATGGCAGGGAGGCTTAAACACCAACGCAGGTTCCCCAGTGCTGTGGGTAGCCCAGACCCTCGGGGGCCAGATCCAGGCAAGACAGGGGCTGGATGCAGCCCCTGGTCTTACAGATCCCCACCCCTGTGCTATAGTTTTATTTTTAAAAGTGCCCTTCTGTTTAGTCTGAGGCCAATCACTTCTGAAACATAAGAACATAAGAACAGCCATAGTGGGTCCCAGCAAAGGTCCATCCAGCCCAGGACCCTGTCTGCCGACAGTGGCCAATGCCAGGTGTCCCAGAGGGAGTGAACCGAACAGGTAATGATCAAGCGATCTCTCTCCTGCCATCTATCTCCACCCTCTGACAAACAGAGGCTAGGGACACCATTCCTTACCCATCCTGGCTAATAGCCATTAATGGACATAACCTCCATGAATGTATCTAGTTCTCTTTTAAACCCTGTTATGGTCCTAGCCTTGAGTATCATTTGCACATCCACCCCAACTTCAGATCCCGTCATTCCAACAAATGCTCGGCAAAGGAAAACACTGCTCAAGAGCATCGGACCAAAAACCGCACCCACAGTGGAGAACATCCTCAGCTGACATAAGTTGTCACAACTCATTTGGCACCAATGGAGCTATGAGAATTTGCACCTGTCCAGGATCTGCCCCGGGAGACTGAGTAGAGCACATTGCAGCTACCCTGAATGGGCCTGCCGTCCCCAGAGAATACCGGTCACAGCTAGTTCCACTTAGATCCGAATATAGCCCTGTATGCAGAAACCTTCAGTCTCTCTGGGCCACACCAGAGCAGCCTGAAGCTGCAGTGGCCAAATTTCAGATTCCCTTTCTGAATAGCTAACACAATGGAAACAACACTGTGTTCTAAGACAGCACAGCAAGGAAACTAAAATGAGTATTGTTCAGACGGGAGGGAAATGGCTCAGAGTTCAGTGTGCTGAACTGTACACAGAGTGGCAGCCATGGCCTGAATTTTCAGTAATAATAAAACCGTCAAGCAAAAGAGAGCAGGAGAGGCAAGTGACCTCATGATTTTCAGCTACACAAACTCCCCCATTTACCTAATACAGAACTCTAGCTGTGGTTTGGGCACGACCGGCAGTCGCAAACACTTGTATTTCGAACACCCAAAAACTTTACAACGCGCCACAAAGCAGTTACCTCTCTGGTGGGTTGGCATAAGGTTAAGAAAAATGCAGCTCTACCTGGGAGAAATAAATTGAGCCATGGGTCTGGTCACTGCCCATTTCCTACATGGTTAGGATTTTTAGAAGAATGACCAGGGCAAGTCATTTCATCTTAACATCCCTCATCACTTTGGCTCAGTCACCTTGTACCAGACCGTTCCAGTTGGAGTCAGTCTATGAGCCGAATGAGCACTTTGGGTCTCATCATACATGGCGACTCTGTTGCTCCAAGATGCCACAATGCCCTGCAGGCAGGTGAGAATTAATGATCAGTTGCTTTAAGGCCTTCCTTGCAAACCTTGTAGCATAGCCTGCCTCTGATTCCTGTGACATCATGGGTAAACCATGTGATTGATCCATGCCTCCGTTCCCTCAACTGCTTACTGAGGATTAAATTTTTCTAAGGCACAAAGGCGTTTGAATGCTGAAATAATTGGTGTTGATCAAGTGCCCTCAGCTGGAAGATGCCATAGAAATATTTCCAGATTATGTACTGCGCACACACATATAAGTACCTCTGTACATTTGTCAGACCTAGAGAACAAGGTAATCTGTACAGCCCAGCGTCTATTAAGACTACTGTACCAGTCTACCAGGATAGTTTATATAATCCTAAATTACTTCTGTGACCCCTGAAATCCTTCTATGAGGAGTTTGCTTTTGGATGTGTAGCTCTGGTTAACCTCCAACCCTTGACTGGGAGGCCGGGCCAATATATCAAGCGATGCCCAGTACTTGACAGTCATAAAGCCTTGCTCTCCAGCCTGTATAAAGGGTTATTAAAGTTTAATATGGGCCTGTTGTCACCTTTTAGACCTTTACAGACCTTACACTGCCTCCTTGCCTTGTTTTGACTAAAAAGGCCAGGGGGTATTTCTGAGTTATGGGCCTGTCTCTTCACCTGAGGTTAAAGTGGTTCCTGATGACAGACAAAGAGTTAAACAAACACATTTGGAACCTGAGCTGCCGGGGTGGAGCACTCAGCTTTGTCAAATTATTCCCAGAAAAGCCTGAAGTGAAAGGCATCTTCATTGCACTACAGTGAAAGACACAAAGAGCCAGATGCTGCGCTCAGTTATCCACACAGTCCTACACCCTGCCGAAAGCCTCAAAACCGGATGGGTACAACGGTGGACAGGAAACAGCCCAGAGTTTCTCCGTTTCAATCTCCCAGTATGTATTTTCACTCAACTACCCAACGGCCCTTTTCAGCCTCCACTGCAGCCCAGTGAAAAGTTTTGGAAGGCGTTGCAATCAACGTTTCCTCTAAACTTTTCCATCCATGTGCAGAATAAATTTGTATGTGCACCGAAGCATGTGCGATGTCAGAGCTAGCCCGTTCACAGGACAGTTTGGGGCAGCCCCCTTGGTCCCTGTGCTTTGGGAGTGGCCTAAAGGATTATCAGGGGGGCTGGCACCAGCAGCATGGAGCAGGCCTGCCCCTGCACGCCCCAGCAGCAGCAGGAGCCATGGGAAATGAATCGACTCAGCTCCGCCATCTCCCAGCCGGGTCTCTCTGCTTCAGCAGCAGGCGGGGGAGCAGAGCGTCCTGGCCTCATCGCTTCACTGCAGCGGTAGGAAGTGGAATGTTCTGGCCCCCGTCTGCCCCGCTATCCCAAGCAGCATCTGTGGGAGCGGCCTGGAGCCACATCGCTCCACTACCCACCGCCACAGGCTGGGGCTGGATCACTCCGCTTCCCACTGCTGTGGTGACTGCAGGGTTGGCCTGGCCCATGCTGCCAGTATAATGGCACCACGCCCTCCACTCGTCCTGCTCCAGGCCCTCCAACACATCCACGGATCGTGTTGCTCTGGGGAAGGGGTTTGGGAGAAGTGGTGCAATGGGAGTGGTAGGGAGCAAAGCAGGAGTGGGGGGGTTGTCTCTAGCACTGCACCCTCCTAGGGGTGGTGCTGGTGAATGTGCACCACTAGAAGAAACAAAAAACCTGGTTGGGGGCCCTCTACTAATGAGCTGGGCAGCATTTGCATCTCTCCTGAGCGGCTGCACAAGTGCACAGCTTACCGGAAACACCGCTTGGAATGATGTATTATCCTCAGAGAACATAGTTGTGACCGGGTGCCTGGAGGGACAAAGTGCAATGAACAGGGCAGAATGATCCCAACAACTGGAAGTTGATTCTGATACTTAGATTCAGCAAATAAGTAACCAAACAATTTTTGTACTACCACGCTGTCAAACCAATATCCTGTCAAACCAATCGGATAGCTTCCTTTGACAGGCTATCAAGCCTTGTGGATAAGGGAAAAGCATTTTGCACGGTCTTGCATGACCTTCTGATCAAGAAATTAGGGAAATACAACCTAGATGGGGTTACAATAAGGTGGGTGCATAACTGGTTGGATAACCGTTCTCAGAGAGTAGTTATTAATGGTTCACAATCATGCTGAAAGGGCATAACAAGTGGGGTTCCTCAGGGGTCTGTTTTGGGACCGGTTCTGTTCAATATCTTCATCAATGATTTAGATGATGGCATAGAGAGTACATTTATTAAGTTTGCAGATGATACAAAGCTGGGAGGGGTTACGAGTGCTTTGGAGGATAGGGTCATAATTCAAAATGATCTGGACAAACTAGAGGAATGGTCTGAAGTAAAAAGTTTAATAAGGACCAATGCAAAGTACCCTACTTAGGAAGGGACAATCAGTTTCACACACACAGAATGGGAAGTGACTGTCTAGGAAGTAGGAATGTTAAAATTAGATTAATCAACTAATTGAATAGTCGATGGAATTTCCATCAACTATTCCATTAGTCGATAAGGGTACTTCCGCTTTGAAATGTAGCAAGAGCCCGCCCAGCTGTTGCTACAGTTCAAAGGTGGAAGTGCCATGCGGCTGCCTTTGAAATGTAGTCCCAGCAGAGGTTCTTGTGCATTTCACAGATTGACTGTGGGGACTCTTGTAAATTTCAAAGGTGGAACGCCGGGGCTGCACCCCTGCCCCTCCAGCAAAGCTGGAGCTGCAGGGAACCAGCCTCCTGATGGCCATTCCGGGAATTAGCTCAGTCCAACCTCAGAGTACCCTCTCCTGTTGGCCCCTATCTCGCCCTTACTTACCTGTCCCTCCCGGCCCACGGTGTATCTTTCCTCGCGGTACTGCCCCATAGCAGTGCCCCCACACTCTGGGGTCCTCCCTTCCCAGGGAACCCCATCCCCCTATACCCACCTTGCCTAAGTGACCACTGCCAGTTGTCATCTAGCCCCTTCCTTGGGGCAGACTACAGTTGGAAATGGCCACTTACCATTGGCAAGGGGGTGTGTGGACCTACTGCCTTTTCCTGCCCTGGCTGCCTCCCTGCAGCCCTAGCATCCCTCAGGCCCCTTTCTCAAGCCTGCAGCCTGGGAGTTAGGTCAGGCCAAAGTTCCCCAGCTCTGCCTGCCCTTTATCAGCTCTGCTCTGTCTCGGGGACCCTCTCCAGCTTCCCAGGCAGCCGGGTCCTTCCTGCTCCACAGCCGGAGCAAGAGTGCATGTCTGAGCTTAGCCGCCCCTATTCCTGCTGCCCTAGCTGGGCCCCGGTACTAGTAGTAATTGTCTTCAAGTAAGAAACTAAGAAATCTTTTGTGAGAAGGATGAATTGCTACATGGAAGTCAAGAGCTGCAAACCAGTCCCCAGACTTCAGGGAAAGGAATTAGGTTGCTAGGTATACTCAGGGATGAAAGTCATTTAAAAACCTTACTGGTACGGCCTCGGGTGCAAGGGGCAGGGCTGGATACCAGCCTGCCCTAGCAAGCCTTTCCGTGCTGCACGGTGCTCACCATCTGAGGATTTGCTACTGATTGAAGGGCATGGGACTCTGGCCATGCTAGAGCTCTTCATTTTGTCCCACCTCCCATTGGCAGTCCTGGGACGGGACAAAAGTGGCAGTGACATTAACGTGCTGCTGCTGTTGCACTTTAACATTGACTGGGTACAGGCTCATACCAGCGGACTTCTTGTAAGCTCACTTTCACCTCTGGGCATATCACAGAATTTCAGATGTCTGACATGTTTACTCAGTTGTCTGTGACCTAGTATTGGCCTCCTACTCCCATCCTGTTTTACTTACGTATCAGAAAATACCTTGAATACCCGTTTTTTTCCCTGTATTGAAATGGAATTGGTTCTATGGCCCCTAGAGTTAGGAGCAATGTGATCTTCTGTCTCAGAAATTGATTATAAGGAAAATATGTGGAAGAGGAAAGGGAGAGAGGAATGAAGGAAAAATTGGATTTTATAACCAGATGTAAAGGCCTCCAATACCTATCTGTCCAATGTTAGGGTATGTCTAAACTACATCCCTTTTTCGATAAAGGGATGTAAATTAGACATATCGAAAGTGCAAATGAAGCCACTGGAAGAGCCCCCCAACCTCCCTACATTCTGCACCCCCTTATCCTTCCTTCATCCCAAGGGTGCCAGGGTTGGCTGTGCAAATGAAGCCGGGATTTGAATTTCCCACACTTCATTTGCATAATGGCGGCCGCCACTTTTTTCCAAAACGGGGCTTTTTCGGAAAAAAAAAACCCCAGCAGTTTTGACAGGAATCTTTCGAAAATAAAACCCTTTTTCGAAAGATCCTGTACTCCTCAAAAAATGAGGTTTACAGGATCTTTTGGAAAAGGGTTTTATTTTTGAAAGATCCCCATCTAAACTGCTATTTTTGGAGGGTTCGAAAAAGCCCCATTTCAAAAAAAAGCGGCGGCCGCCATTATGCAAATGAAGTGCAGGAAATTCAAATCCCAGCTTCATTTGCACTTTCGATATGTTTAATTTACTTCCCTTTATCGAAAAAGGGATGTAATCTAGACATACCCTTATAGTCTTCCATGTGTGTTGGAATATAAAGGCAGTGTCTAAATTGAGCAAATAGGGTGATATAGTGCACCCAAGCAATCCTAATTATCAAGCGGTTTAGACTTTCAACCAAGCCATCAAAACCATCAGATGTCGGTGGCTGGGATTAGTCACTGGCTTCTCTGTAGAAAATCTTGACCTCTTAGCTGGTGGTTCAGATGGCCTATGGAAGGTGGAAAACTGAGCAGGATGGAATCTGTCCATCAATTAACATCTGCTGCATTTTCTTTTATTTGCAGGGTGCCCTTACCCCAAACTCTAAGTTTAGTTGCAGAGTCTGCAAGGGTATGAAGAGAGTCATCTCTGGAGTTGTCAAGAACCTATGACCATTAAATGGTGAGTCCTTAACAGTCCATTGTACCTTCCATGGGAAACCAGCCAACAGAAGCTTGTCACTACTGGAGTGGAAACAGACCTGGCTATAATGTCAGCTGCATGAACTTGAATCTTGCAAAGACATATTTGCCAAGAGCCTGACTGTCCTTTATTCTGATGCTTAAACTGAGCGTGATGTTCCTATAGTAGCTAGTCAATAAAAGCATCAAACTTCTCATAGTTCAGATAGTGATATTTGGCATCAGTGCCTGGTGATTTGCTACCCTGAACTGTGATAGCACCATAGAATATTTTTTATGACCCAAAAGTCCAGATGCTTCCAGTCCTTGTTATACAGGTGGCTTTTTTAATGTGTTTGTCTCCCTGTAACGGGGTCAACTCACCAGCATGGCACCTTCAGCTGGTTGCCTTGGGGAATTAGCTTGTTATTGTTGGGCACCTTCCACCAGCTGGTGTCTCCCCATGCTGTTCGTTCACCACGGCATCCTCTTCAGGACACTGCCCTCTGGCAGTGCCCACTCCAGTCTCAGTATGACCCCTTCCAGGGGGGTGGTTTACTCCACTGCACACTCCAGGGTCCTCCCTACTCCCCAGGACCCCCAGTTCTTTCTCCCAAGGGAACACCCAGTTCCCCTGCACCCACCTTGCCTCAGTGACCCACTGCCAGTCTTCATAGCCCCTGCCTCCGGGCAGACTGCAGTCTGTAACGGCCACTCATCACTGGCAAAGCGGGGGGGTGTGGACTTGCTGCCCTTTGCCTAACGTGGCTGCCTCTCGCAGCCCTAGTAGCTTCAGGCCTTGCAGCCTGGGGGCTTACTGGGCCAGAGCCTCCCCAGCCCTGCCTTCCTTCCCCCAGCACTGCTCTACTTCCAGGAAGCCTCCCGCTTCCCGGGCAGTCAGGTCCCTACTGCTCTCCCCAGAGCAGCAGTCAGTTCTCCCTCCCTCCAGGAGTCCCTCTTTATATAGCCCCCAGAGGGGCCCTCATTAACAGAGCTGGCTCAGCTGGGTCTTCATTCTGTTTTGCCCTTAAAGGGCCAGTGCAGGGCAAATGCCCTGTCACGCTCCCCCTTTTATAAACTGTATCTGTAACCACAGAATTTGGTGCTGAATCTGAAAACAAAAACTTGGAATCCCTGGCTGGGGCATAGTGTTTTTTTAATCACCCCATTGCCCCCTGTGGGAGGCTAGGGCCATTGCTGGAGTTATCAGATGGTTTTGGCTGGCTCAAGAACAGGTTTATTAATTGGCAGTGCCACCCATACTTATGTAGGACATCATGAGTCCACGGGCTCATGATGGGAATCCCGAACCGCTTCTATGACTTACTTCATCAGGTTCTGGAAATGCTGAAAGTCATTAGGTAATGATGGTAATAGTGACATATTTGTCAAGGGGGTGACCTCCATGTCTACCGTAGCTTCTTGCACCTCAGTGTCTCCTCTGCAGAATTAGAGTGGAAGGAAGGGATGAATGGTATTTAGGAACAAGGTCTTCTATGTTGCTTACAGGACTGAACTGGAGCCCCTCAAATCTGCTGGTGGTACATTGTCATGGGTCTCAATGAAGACCATAAGACATGGAGGGGGCCACTGTTGGTCTCCCCAAGTATTTACAGGCAGAAGTCTGTATCCCGTGTTCTTTACATCTGCAGAGGGGATTAACGTCTCCTGGAGCAAACTGGCGACTCTTCAAGTGAGAACTCTCAGTCTGTACAGGAGATGACAAATTCTCCTTTTTGAGCAGCAGAAGTCATAGAAGTGATGGGTCTCACTACAGCATGTGCAGCCAGTGAGCCAACAGATTTCAGAACCAAGATGTGTGTGAAAGTCCCAAGGAGGGGAGAATCAGGCTCATTTGGTACCATGAGGTATTTACGGTACCAGAACTTTTGTCAATAATTCCAGATGCAGAGTATCATTTTGTCTGGATGGCAGAATGTTTCATATTGTTTTCTAAAGAGAAACGCCCATTAGAAGTGGTGCATTTCATTAAGTTACACTTTGGGTTACAGCCCAGGAATAGTTACACTTGGCAGTTTAGACGCCTGGTTGATGTATTCCACGGTTCATAAATCCTTGACTCTAATTTGTAGATGTGTGTTATAGTTTTCGGGTCATGGCTAAGAGGTAAATTGTATCTCACCTCCAGCTTGGCAGAAGGGCTCCATGTCAATGAAAACAGCGCAGATCCATTGGGTAGGATTTAGGGAAATCATATATGGCTCTTCCAGCCCTCCCCAGTGCTCAGATACATTCCCCACAGAAGAAGGATGGCTTCTAAGGCTGGAGTAGGCTGCAGGGCAGTAACATTAGAGTGGACTATGGGAGTGGAGTGGAAAGGAGAAGGAACATTCCTCCTTCACTGTGCCCTCCTGGAGTTCTCACTACTCAAGATGGACTTGAGTGAGCAGACTTGCTAATGATTTCATAATCCCTAATGACGAAATATAATTTTATGTTCCTTCAACAAGCTTTATTAAGTTTGAATTCTCTGACCTGCTACTGGAGTCCCCAGAGCTATAGGCCTGTGGATCACAACTGATACATTTGTCAATCATGTCCCCCTTTCCGAGATGTCACCTCAATATCTGGCAGGGTGACTGCATGGTTTACAACCGTGATGGGCAACCGAGACTAGCGAGTGGGCTGCATGAGTGGCCCTCCTTCATCTCAGTGGGCCACAAGATTGAAATCAGTCATGTGCGCTAAACATGACCCCAAGAATAAAATTAAATACATTAATACAGAGCATGCTGCATACTTCAAAACAACTTAAAAAACAGCAATGGTCCTGTAGCACCTTAGAGACAAACAAAAATGTATATAGTATCATGAGCTTTCATAGGCACGACCCACTAGTCACTAGTGGGTTGGTGCTGGATCTGAAAATAAACTAGTGGGTTGTGTCCACGAAAGCTCATGATACTATTTATATATTTGTGTTAATCTCTAAGGGTATGTCTAGACTGCATCCCTCTGTCAGCAGAGGGATGCAGATTAGGCAGGTCGACATTGCAAATGAGGCAGGGTTTTAAATATCCCGCGCCTAATTTGCATAAAAATGGCCACCGCGTTTTGCCGACTCAGCACTTTGTCGGCAAAAATCGGCAGTCTAGAGGGGGATCTGTCAAGAAAGAAAGTCTTTTTCGACAGATCCCTTATGCCTCCTGCAAGGAGGTTTACAGGATCTGTTGAAAAAGGCTTTCTTTCATGTCCAGTATTTTCTGGATTTTTCTACCGGACAGACGGTGCAAATACCGGACTGTCCGGTAGAAAACCGGACACCTGGCAACCCTAAACCCCAAAGGCAGCATACAGCCCACGGACCACAGATTGCCCACCACTGGTTTACAACGTAACTACCAAACATCTCTTTTTCTTTGCTATGTCAGGAGCTAAGAAAAGGTTTGCCTGCGACTCCTACTAGCTGGCAGGAGGTTGGCATATACAACAGTTACCTGGCAAGCATCTTGAAAGATACGCAATGCTATTTAAGTGTAACAAAGGTGTTAGTGACTCTAAAACAATGCTCCCTAGAGAAATGGTTTGCATCATTAGTTGAGAGCTGTAAAGGAGCTCTTTGATAGCTCAGTCAGAGCACTGTTCACGAAGGTATGCATAAGCTTCGATCTAACACCTACTTTTCTAAGAACTGTGGGAAAGATTGTCTGCTGGATTACAAGTGTTATTTTACCTAAGTATTTTAGAGTGCTAAAATCATTTGCTATAACAGAAACAACAATGCAAATAAAACACTGCTAAAAATAATGATGTAGTTCAAGTTTATGCTTTAAAAATACTACAATAAAACTAATTGCTGTGGCCACAACTATTCCACAAATTAATAAGTAAAGCGATGTCTGGAGTCTCACTAGTTGCTTTCCTTTGCTTCCAGTGCTACTAAATTGTTATTGACCAGGTACAGTTATATTTCTTCATTCTTATTCACAGGCTTTTCTATGGTTCACCTCAATGTAGCCTTCTGCTATCTGACTGAGGTCAGTCCCTAAAGTTAGCGTTGACTAATATGCTAGCTAGCATATAAATATTATATTAATAATATGTATGATCCATTCCATATATGTATATGCATAAATCAGTATACACTGAGCACCATAACATAAGCACAAATATTGTGAAATAACCTAAACTGGTCATGCCAGTTCTGCTTACTTATGCCAAGTATTCCATGATATCTTCATTAGAACATCTTCATAGAAGATATGGTAGTAAGAGACCTCAGGAGGTCGTCTAGTCCATCCTCCACATTGAAGCAGGACCAACCCCGACTAAATCATGAGGGTGATTAACCATTGGCACAAACTCCCAAGGACAGTGGTGGATTCTCCATTTCTTGAGGGCTTCCCCTCTCTTGCTGGAGTCAGAATTTGGCACAAGCAGACAGGAAAGTTGTTAAAATTCAAATACTTTCATTCTATGTCTGACTTAGAACAAGTTAGGGAAGTGCTTTCACAGACCAGTATCTGGAATGTGATAAAGATAAGGAAGGAGTAGAGCAACAAATTAGGGAACCGGAACAAACAGTTTGGTTGGATTTTAGTGGCATGAAAGGAAAAGTGTAGCTTATAACATTATGTAAATAATGCGAGCTGTAATTTGTGAAACTTGGGGAGCACACCTTGTGCATAAGGTGAATGTAGCATTGATGCACAGGAATGTTCTTTGGAGACTGGCATCATACAAAACCTTTCTCCTACACCATATTAATAAATCTTACTGACATTGGTTATTTGGTCTTGACTATATTTCATAACAAAACAACAAACCAAAGTGGGTCAAGCAATTGACTATACAATGTATCTACCTTAGGAAGGACGAATTTGATTAATCTGGAAGGACTTTGAAGTGTAAGACTATGTCTACACTAGGAAGATTTGGTGACAAAAGTGCTCTCAACATGCAAAAGTTGCCAAAAGTGAAAACTGGTCAAACCAGTTTTTCTGCCTTCCGTTGTCGATATTTCATGGCCACGTTGCTAGCACCCCATCAACAGATAGAGCAAACCAATGTGGCTAAGCATCCCACAATGCAGTGTTGTGGGAAGGCAGAGCTGATCCCTGCTCTTCTTGGGATTCTCTCCAAATTCTCCCACCGCCTCCTCAGCATCTCTCTGTGAGCTCTCCATGCTGAGCAATGTCAAAGCAGCACAGCCATCTCTCCAGCCGTCCCCCTGCAGCAGCAGCCTGCCTGCCGCTGTGTTCCTAGCAGGGCAGAACAGGAGCATTCTAAAGATTTGTTCTTTGTTCCCCAAAAGGAGCGGCTTGCTCAGCTGTCAGATACTTCCCGGAGCTTTGAAAGGGGAGGGGCACATGCCTGCAAGACAGCAGAGATCACAAAACACTGAGCAGAGCCATCAGGGCAGGCATTGTGGGATACTGGTGGAAGCCAGTTCTCTCAACAAAACAAACAGGCTGTGTCTAGACTGCAAGCTTCTTGCAGAAGAAGCTTCTCCAGAAGAAATCTTCCGGAAAAGCTTATTTCAAAAGAGAGTGTCCACACATTGATTGGACGCTATCTCACATTTGAGTTATGATTAGTATGGACGGAGTGGCCACCAGGGCCACGTGTGTAATTTCACAGAGGCCTCTTCTTTTGAAAGAACTCCCTCTTCTGCGGCCACACATGCCTTTTTCTGAAAAAGGAGGTTTATCGCTGTCGGGAAAAAACCTCCCTTCTTTCGACTTTCTCTCAAAAGAACACAATAGCAGTGTGGATGTAAGTATAGCTTTTCCAGAAAAATGGCCGTTTTTTCGGAAAATGCTGCAGTTTAGGCGCACCCACAGAGTCCACACTCTCTCTTTGTCAACGATAAAGACAAAAGTCTCTTACAGGGCTGGAAGTCTTTTGTTGCCAGAACTGAGTGTTTTTCCCAACAAAAGTCGCATTGCATTATAAACTTTCTCACTGTTTTGTTGTTCTATCAGTCCTGTTTACCAGCTCACTCCAGAGAAGTGCTACATCTGCAGTTCTTCTCTTCCAGAGTCTGTGACCACGGGTGAAGAGAGTGAATGAGCATATAGCTTTCCTGAACCAAAGTATTGTTTAGTTTTAGCTGTAGGTACAAAGCATGTAGAGAAAATATGCTACATGCCTGTCTCTTACTAAAAGGTTTACCACACTCTGACGGAAGCCTAGACAGGCTGGCTTCTTCAAACCTCCCAATGGGTACTTGGGTCAGTCTAGTTTCCCCAAGCAACTCCCCATCCACTCTTGGTGAATGAATGCCTTATAATGCAGTCGGGCGTCCTTTGTTCTTTTCAGTTCCCAAGCTTAGGCCCTGCTTGTCCAAACCACTTGTATAGACTCAGCAGGAGGTCAAGCCAGACTTCTTAGAATCAATGTCCCATAACTATGCTCAATTATTTACTATGGGTAGCTTATCAGGAGCTGCTGTTTCCTTCTTGCTTGCTTTTCTGATAATCTCCTCTTAAGCTAAACCAACATATTCATGCAGGGAACTTCCCATACCTGAGTCAATACACAGTGCTGATAAATTATTACAAAGCAGCTCTGTTTATGACAGAGACAAAACCCAAAACAAAATGCTCACATTGAAAATTATCCCGGAGACAGACAGAAAGTTGCAACCTTGGGTTTTACTGTCTTGATAGGTCTCCTCCTCAGAGGATTTGTCAGTTCTACTGTGCTATGCAAAACAGACAATAAACCTTTACTGGAAGAAGTTGTGCTTCTCAGGAGGTTACCTATATTCTTCAAAGCTACAGTAGATAAAATACTGTCATATGGTATCACAGCCAGAGTAAATCCTATAGAATAAATGTCTTGAAAGGGCCTGACACATTTTTATAAAGACATTTCTGATATGACACAGAAGTACAGGTGTCTGAAGAACATAAAGCACGCTTTCTAGCAGGATAATTGAGAGAGGAAAGCCAGAGGTTTAACATGCAGAGAATGTTATATTGCACCTGTCTGCATCTTCATTTACTATTACAGTTGCACAAATCAAATGTTTGCACATGCAGATGGCTAGGTAGACAACTAAATAGCCTCTTTCATATAAACACACTATTTCCATGTGCAAGGACAGTAATTGTGTGTGCAAATATAGATATGCCTTTATACAAGAGAAACTCGTGCATCTTAACAAAATGTGACCCTTACTAAAAGACAGCATACCTCCATCAACCTCATGATCCCTCATTTGGAATAACTGGATATTTTACTCAATTTTAAGTTAAAACAGAACAAGTCTTAGAAGTTGCACTCTACCAAATTCATAATAGAAATAAAAAGCTAGAAAATGGTTCATGAGATGAGGCAATCATTTTAGTTCAGACGTGCTAACACTAGACACTAGAAATTACTGTAGTAGAAAAGATTAGTGTTGTACTCTGTCAGCAGCTTTTGCACCACATTGGTGTTTTTACCAAGACAAATAAGGAAGTAAAATTAGTTAAAGAATGAACAAGAAATTCATATTTAACCTTAGATCTATAAAACATAGACTGGCCTTCACAATCTCTGCATAGTGTACCAATAATTACTTTCTAGATTAATACCAGTAAGCATCACACATACAGGAACTCTACAGATGTGTAGACAACATTTTATTTGGGGAAGCTAGAGTTAAAAAATAACAATAGCTGTTGAATAGGATTTTAAAGAGTAGTTTTGTACAGGGTGTCCCTGCTATAAATCCAAGATACATTCCAAAAAACGTGGCTGGATAGCGAAACGATGCTGTAAAACAGGGTCTTTTTTTTCCTGTGGCTGACTTCCATTTGCACAAATTGGTTTTTTGGTGCATGTAAGGGGAATGGGAGGACTTACAATGCATCAGTTCCTACGAGAGTCAACGACATTAGTGCGGAACTGATGTATACCGAGGCGATTTATAGCGGGGGCTCCCTGTACCATTAATAAATTTTCCCACTTTTAATAAAGTGACATAAATGAGCTTCTGTTCCAAACTCAAAGTCTTCCTTTTTAATAATGAGTAGTCCTGTGGAACCTTAGAGACTAACAAAAGTATATATAGTACAATGAGCTTTAGTGGGCAAAACTCACTTCTTCAGATGAGCATTTACAGCTTCCAGCTCATTTGAAGAAGTGGGTTTTGCCCACGAAAGCTCATAATAATACATATCTACACTTTTGTTAGCCTATAAGGTGCCACAGAACTACTCATTGTTTTTAAAATTACAGACTAACAGGGCTATCCCTCTAAGACTTTTTACTTTTTAATGTAACCCCTAAATTTTGAGCAGAGCTAATGCCCTCCCCCCCAAATTGCAAGTTGTCTATACCCATGCTGTAACAGAAAAAAGAACAAAGTTACAGGATGATGTTTCATTTAGTGCATTACTTGCTTTGTTTTTTCCCACAGAATTCCAATTTTGAGCAAAATGCAATCTACATTTTTAATAATTAGCACTTTCATAATAGCAGAATTGATCCCATGGACTGCAAAGACAGAGAACGAAATCCAAACCTGTGCTTTAACAATGAACATTGTGTTAAACTCTCTCAAATCAAAGGATTTTTCTGACATTAAGCTTTCAAGATACCTGCCTGCAAATTGCTAATTGTAATGTAATAGAAAAATCATCCGTGCCATTTTGCCTTAATGAAGGACTGCCTTTAAAAAAAAAGGATAGATTTCAACATAGCAAGTCAAATTTTGATTTCCTTACTCACATGAACAGTCTTTAGTAGGGTCTTGACCATCACATTTATTTATTTGCTTTTAATTCCCAATGTAAAAACATACGTGCGTTTTACATTGTTCACAAAAATCATTACCTCGCACTAATTCCCAGCCAAGGAAACAAGGCTGGACACAAAAATACAACTGTGGAATAAGGATCAAGGTATCCTATAGTGATGACAAGAGGAAAGCAACTGGGACTGTGTATTCCATATAATTCCTTCAGCATATGTTTCTTCATTGGCATGAAGGACTTTGTGCTAAGCCCCATGAAGATACTCCTTACTTTTTAAAGTGTGCCTTCACTATGCAGCTGTGGTTGGGCCACCTAGCTCATGAGATTGACCCCTGACCCTCCACTCCCTGCTCTACTACAAGCTTCCATTCTCTGGAGACAAGCACTGGAAGGTAGTATTTCACTCCTGCCATTCCAAAGCAAAGGCTAGAAATCCAAGAGCCTTTACTTAATAAATAAAATTCCAGTGCTATTCACCGCACTGATGGCTCAGTTTACATAGAGAGTTGACAGAATTTTCTTTAGCAGAGGGGCTCAAGAGGGTTACAGTGATGAAGGAAGACCAAGAATGTTGATTCTTTGGTCTTGTAGTCTATGGCAGATAGCGACCAAAAATCAGTTCTGACTCTAGCTATCAGTAAGAAACAAATTAGTCTCAGAAGTGGAAAATGGCGGATCCAGAAATCTGCGATATTGGTGACATTGCCTCCAACTCAGACAACTCTTTGTGCTTTTCAAAGACCAGAATTGTTATTCAAGGAGTTTCCAGCAGTGAGAATCTGCAACAAGCAAGCAGAATGCGTGTGAAATAAAACTGTAAGGTGTACTGCATGCCACATGGAGTCAAATGAGGAGTTCTTTAACCCATAAACCGTTATTAAGGCTAAAGAGGAGGAGTTCAGATGGAAATACCTTTACATTTTATCTACCTAAGCCTGTAGTCAAGGCAATGATCAAGATCTCACATTTTGGCTAGGGCTATGCTATAAGAAATGTAATAATCCAACCTGTGTAAATGAATACATGGTATGCCATCTTGCTTCAAACCTACATTTTTTTTAAGAACAACTGAAAAAAGGAACTTCTAGTCTCTGCAAGGGTGAAGCTGGTCCATGGACTGCCAAGCCAATGCTAGAACCATTTCCAAATCCCATTTTCAGGTTTACAAATTACATGACATTTAGGATTTTTCCCTTCGATTTATTTTTAAAAATGGTATTGCTAGAGATGATCTGTCTCCTGAAACAGCCAATGAGATGTGAAGCTTTTTGATTCTAGCTCTCTGATTCTGCTCAGGTCAACAGTAGTAGAAATGCAACACTGGAAGGCCGGTCACTGGCCTCTGTGAATTAGTTACTGGTATCAATCCTAATCCCATTTTTTAGCTGTTCCCATCACAGAAATCACCAGGGCTATTAACACAAATTGGCTCCCTTCTCAGTAGGTTCAATTGAGGACACCAACTTGGCACTGACTAGACCAGCGGTGTGCAACAAAACATTTTCTGGCCCTGAGGGTCGCGAATTAAAAAAATTGAGCACCACTGGACTAGACTACTTCATGATTCTGACAGAAGAATCCAGAGACAACGGCTGGAAGCATCAGGAAGAGTATTATGACAAGAAAGATGGCGGGAAAGAGGTTGTCTCACTGTTAGCCACTACTGCTGCCCCCAGAGGCCAAGTTACCTTGAGGTGATGGAGAAAGTCTCCTGTTCCAACCAAGTGAACTGAGGCCATGTCTTCACTCAGCAGAAGATCGGCGCTGCTGCCATTGATCTTTTGGAGTTTGATTTAGCAGGACTAGTTAAGACCTGTTAAATTGAACTCAGAGAGTGCCCCCAGTTGGTATCTTGATTTGACCTTCCCCTTATTGTAGACCTGGCCTTAGACTACAGGGATCAGGACTTACTCCTTTGATAGGCAGGCCCTAACATGGTAAAGGGGTGGGATTGTCAGAGGGCAGTGTCACACCACTGCAGAATCAGATTACCCAGAGCTACTTGGATTACCTTTAGAGCAGTGGACAAATACTTTCATGGCTTTGCTACCATATATGAAATGAAGAGGCGGTATTCCAAATCCAGCTGTTGTATGTTGCTGATCCAGATGCAAAACAGGTCATCTGGCTGTTCCACTGAGCATGGGTTCCAATGCAGGAAGCAACAGAACATCCCTATTTGGGGGCCATAATTTCTGGCACAAACATCAGAACCAGTCTATTTAAGAAAGTATCTAGGCTTGCAGATTAACTGCAGTAGAATTGTTCGATGACAGAGAGAGACATAACATGTTACAAACACACACATGGTAGTGATACCGCGCCCGCAGTCAGCCATTAATCCATTCAGCTGGGAAGTATTCTAACCTGGATAGGCAACTGCTGAAAATGATTTTTATGGACAGTATAGAAAAAAATTGCAGACAACCAAACTTCTTTACAGACTCATTCTTCAGTAATAAAATATGGCTCAAAAGGATAAAAGTGAACAACAGTCAATGTTTTTATTTATACATCACAACAGCACAGTTATTGTGCTAGTTGTTTGCCTGTTTGATCAAGAACTCCTCCTAACCCAGGAGCGGGCAAATTCCAGCTCGTGGACCTGATCTGTTTGCCAGGGTTAGCCCTTGGCAGGCCCCAAACCACCACATTTACTTGCGCTTTCACAGGTACGGTAGATCTCAACTTCCATTGGCCACAGTTCCTGGCCAATGAGAGCTGTGATCACCCATATCTGCAGAGGTGCTAGTAAATATAGAGCCAGTGGCCCACTAGGGTCTAACCCTGGTGAACCACCGTCATTTTATTGCCCACCCCCGTTTTAAACGGTAAGAGCTAGGACCACCAAATTTGGTATACAGCTTCCTCTTATCATAACTTAAAGCAAGGCCAGGGTTTGGTTGTGCCAGGAAAATGGGTTGTGCCTGGAATGGGATTGCTTCTCATAAAACCAAACAGAAAGGAGACAGAATCACCAAAGCAAATACAGTCCTCAAAACTGACATACCTGAATGAATGTTGAAAACAACAGAACCAGGATGAGTTAAAAAAATAGGATGAACCTAGAATAGGATTACTTCTCAATAAACCTTACAAAAAAGAGATAAAACGGAGAAATTTGGAGTAGTGCTCTGTGTTGGCACAGCTAAATCAATGCTAAAGGTTTGAAAACTAGAAAAAAATATTAGAAAACAAATTGACTATATCCCTTTTTCGTTAAAACATAGGGATGAAGAAAAAAATACACTTGATGGAATTCCCATTTAAAAATTATAACTAAGAATATTAAATGGAAAAATTTTAACAATCCCTTTTTAAGAAATCCAAGATAAAAATTAGCTTCATAAAAATAATACTGTATTTTTTAAAAAATACAATCATTTAAATAAAGCACGTACGTTTTCCTTTTAATTTTTTCAAAAAATCCTTAATTGGCATATGGACCCAAGCAACACTGGGTAAATCTGCTAGTTTCTTATATTTAAATGACTAAGCCTCTGAGATTCACTGGTGGGGAGCCTGTGAGAGGCTGCTACACCCCGCTCATAGTACCCCACCCCAGACGCGGGGAGCCTGACAGGGGAGCGTGCTGCATGTACACCCACCAAAAGTTGCTGTGCTGATGCTAGCGACGCTGAAGAAGAGTTTAAAGCCAGAGGCAGAGAAGAGCAGCAGGTTGGAGGGAGCTGATCCCCGTCTCCACTCCAGCGCCATGGAAATTGTAGATCTCCTGAACCTGCCCTGTGAAGGGGTGACATCTGCCTTTCTAGTAAGAAACCCAGCACCAACTTCTAACCCAGGAAGTAGAAGATACTGGACTCTGCAGCTAAGAAGTGTTTAGCATTTTTAAATAACAACTAATATGTTTGTGTCTGTCTGAGACCCCTATAAAATCAGACTCATGGTAATTAGCCCAGCTCTACTCTGCAGATGAAGAAATTTTAAATAGGCCCAATATCATTTTTTAAAACTTCTAAAAAATGGCCAGGGCATAGGAGCAGCCAGACACCAGCGCCATACAGAGAGCACATCAAGGGGCTGTGCTCATCAGGGAGGCCTTGAGGGAGAGTTTTGTGCAAAGGCAGCTGTGAGGCTCTCCCCCAGGCCTCTCCACAAGGGGCCCCTGCATTCCCTTTGTGTGCCTTTCCTCTTCCACTCTTCCCTTCCCTTCCCTTTCCACCTTTCCCCACTCTCCTGCAGAGCAAATAAAAAAGCCTTCTTTTGTGACAAAACAGGACTGTTTATTGGGGAGATATACAACAGGGGAGGGACTGGGGAAAGAACCTGGAATGGGGAAGTGGGGAAGAGGGGTTCAGGGTTGGGGCTGGGAATGGTGCCTGCCTCTGATTGGTCAGGAGGTTTTGGCTGCCTGAGAGGTCCCACCACCTTGTGTTCTGGGGCCCAGCGGCCTCTGGGGGGGCTAGGAAGGGAAGCCATGGAAGGGCGGGGAGGCTGCTGGTGGCCTGCTCCATGCACGAGGCTATATGCTCCATCACCAAGGTGAGGGAGGAGCACATGACCTCATGCTGACACACCAGCTTGTCCCAGGCAGCCTTCCTCTGCTCCTGGTCAGCAGCCCACGCCTGGCGCTCCTCCTTGAGCCCCCAGATGAGGGACTGCAGGCAGACCATCTGCTCATGCATTAGGCCCTCCTGTGGTCTCTTCTGCCTGCGGATCCCATGGAGTCGTGCAAATGGCATGGGAGGTGGGGGACGCACCAAGCTCATAACTGGCCCAGCTGTGAAGAAAAGTTACAAGAGGAGTCATCCCAGGAGACCCTGTGTATGAAGCCTAGCCCTAATCTCTGAGCCAACACCAAAGGTCTCAGTTCAGACGATGGCGATGTGCTTCAAGCAAGGCCATCTGTTGCCTAGACGCGGTGGGCACTTTCCTGCAGGGGCACAGATGTCTCAGAGGAGCATCGCTACACCCACAGCCGGGGGACAAGCAGGCATGGGAAGGTGCCAGCCAGACCAGGAGCCTGCAGGCGGGGGGAGGATAGGGGGGCTTGGCTTCCTTCTGTGTCCTGCACATGCCAGGTCTGGCACTGACAGTGTCCCAGAGAGAGAGAACTTCTCTCCCTGCCCGCTGGAAGGAAGAGAGGTTCGGGGAGGGGTGTGTGAGCGACAGACACCGCTTGCCGGAGAGAGTGCTCCTGAGTTCCCATCCTCCTTCTCCTGGCAGGTTCCATGCATGGGATCAGTCTCCTCTGCATCGCTGCGCTTGATCGGGAGCGAATGCTGACTCAGTGTGGGCATGACCCTGTGCCGTGTGCGGCACTGCTGTGTGGTTCCATGACCTCAGACTCTTTAGTGGTGGCTTGTCGTAGGAAAGTGCCACAGAGGCCAGAATAAGGCAGGCCTCTCCAGGAACCTTGTAAGAAGGACCGAGAGGTTCCTGTGTGACAGCGTCATGGGGGCTGAGTGCTCCAGACTGGTGTTCCATGTGCACCCACATGCACAGGCTGTTGTGCGGCCCCCAGGCTCAATAGACTGAGCGAGGAGCATGCAGCCCCTTGGAGCCCATCACCTGCTGCCTTGTGTAGATAGGGAAAGTTAGAGAACACACTTGAAGTGCCTTACCCAGGTTCATCTGAAGCCTGGGAGACATCCTGGGAGGGGGGACTGGCTCCAGGGTGAGGAGCAGGTCCGGGCTGGCAGGCATAGTCACGTGGCTGGTCTCCTCCCTCCTCAACAACCCTGCTCTCCTGGAGGCTGACGCTGGGCATGTCCTGGCTGGACTCGATGGCAACGGGGGATGGTGTGACTAGGCCCCCCCTCCCATGATGGCATCCAGATGGTCATAGTATCAGCAGGTACGCAGTGACATCCCTGGTTTTATGGTAGTCCTACCAGAGCTCCTTCACCTTCATCCAGATCTGGTCCAGAGTCCAGTTTTAGCCTTTCAGCCAGGCTGGCGGCGATCCAGCCATACATATCCACATTCCTTTTCCTAGTGCAGAGATCCTAGAGGTTGGTCTCCTCCCCCAGACCTTGATGAGATCCAGGATCTCCGCACCAGTCCAGTCTGGAGCTTTCCTGCGTCCCTTGCCTGTGGCAGCCAAGAGAGCAGCAGGAGTGCTGTCAGCCGGGATAGGCTCTGAGGGAGCGTTGGGGTTTGTCATGGCTCCCTCGGATGCTGCTGTGTGGCATGGGGCTTGCAAAGCTAGCCACATGGCACAAGCCCTTCTCCTGCTGCCTGTAGTTTTAAGCTCTGCAGGAGAAAGGGAGCAGTGGAGATGACAGGTGTGGCCAGAGCGGTCAGAAGTGCAGCTGGGAGAGGCTTCTGGAGACCAAATATTTTGAATTAGAAGTACTGGATTGTCCACACTAACTCTATTTCATTTCAAAATAAGCGTTATTCCCTGAGGAAATCAGGAGCACAGATTTCGAAATAGCCAGCCCGCTATTTTGAAAAAACAGGCTTGATAATGTGGACGCTCCACTTATTATTTTCAAATAAGGGGGGTTATTTCAAAATAACTCCCTAGTGTAGACCAGGGCTCAGAGTCTACAATAAAGACAAAATAGTGAAGGTCAGATTTTTAGGAGGCCCTCTTATTAATGCAAAAAAAAAAAAAAGTCCCGAAAGCTTGTTCAATATTAAAGGCTAAACTCCTTTTGTATATACAGAGTAGGGATGTTAAGTATCAGTTAATTAACTAATCTGGTTAAAAGACAGGAAACTGGTTAAAAGACAGGAAACAAAGGGTAGGAATAAATGGTAAATTTTCAGAATGGAGAGGGGTATCTAGTGGTGTCCCCCAAGGGTCAGTCCTAGGACCAATCCTGTTCAACTTATTCATAAATGATCTGGAGAAAGGGGTAAGCAGTGAGGTGGTAAAGTTTGCAGATGATACCAAACTGTTTAGGATAGTCAAGACAGAAGCAGACTGTGAGGACTCCAAGAAGATCTCACCAAACTGAGTGATTGGGCAACAAAATGGCAAATGAAATTTAATGTGGATAAGTGTAAAGTAATGCACATCGGGAAAAATAACCCCAACTATACGTACAGTATGATGGGGGCTAATTTAACTACGACAAATCAGGAAAGAGATCTTGGAGTTACCGTGGACAGTTCTCTGAAAACTTCCACACAGTGTGCAGCGGCGGTCAAAAGGCAAATAGGATGCTAGGAATTATTAAGAAAGGGATAGAAAATAAGACCCAGAATATCTTACTGCCCCTGTATAAAACTATGAGTACGCCCACATCTTGAATACTGTCTACAGATGTGGTCTCCTCACCTCAAAAAAGATATTTTGGCCTTGGAAAGGGTTCAGAAAAGGGCAACTAAAATGATTAGGGGTTTGCAATGGGTCCCATATGTGGAGAGGTTAAAGCAACTGGGACTTTTCAGTTTAGAAAAGAGGAGACTGAGGGGATATGATAGAGGTGTATAAAATCATGAGTGGTGTGAGAGGGCCGATAAAGAAAAGTTATTTATTAGTTCCTAAATAGAAGAACTAGAGGACACCAAATGAAATTAATGGGTAGCAGGTTTAAAACTAATAAAAGAAAGTTCTTCTTCACACAGAGTGTAGTCAACCTGTGGAACTCCTTGCCAGAGGAGGCTGTGAAGGCTAGGACTATAATAGAGTTTAAAGAGAAGCTAGATAATTTCATGGAGGTTAGGTCCATAAAGGCTATTAGCCAGGGGATAAAATGGTGTCCTTGGCCTCTGTTTGTCAGAGGCTGGAGGGATGGCAGGAGACAAATCGCTTGATCATTGTCTTCGGTCCACCCTCTCTGGGGCACCTGGTGCTGGCCACTGTCGGCAGACAGGATACTGGGTTAGATGGACCTTTGGTCTGACCCAGTCCGGCCGTTCTTATGTTCTTATAATTAGTCGATAAGGGGAGGGTGCGCTCTGGGCTCTTACTACAGTTAAAGTGCAGAGCCGCAGCAATCCTGGGGGTGGCGCGAGCCAGGACTGAACTCACTGTGGCTCTGCACTTGAAATGTACTAAAAGCCCACGGGCTCTCACTACATTTACACTACGTCTACACTACGAGCCTCTTCCGCAAAAGGAAATGCAAATGGAGCGCTCATTTGCATATGTTGCACTCTCATTTGCATTTCCTCCTCAGGTCCCTTTTGTGCAAGAGGTTTTGCGCAAAAAAGCGCAGTGTAGACAGCTCCTTTTTGCGCAAAATCCCCTTTTGCGCAAGAGCCGTTCTCTCTCAGGAAATGACATATGCCAATGAGCACTCCATTTGTATTTCCTCTTGCGGAAGAGGCTCGTAGTGTAGATGCAGGAGCGGCCTGAGGCTGGCTGCGGCAGCTGGCGCCCTAGGCGGAAGGTGCTATTGGCGCCCCCGCCTGCACAGCTGTCAATGGCCGTGACGTCATCATCGGGCGCCCGGGCCGGCGGCGCCCTAGGCAACTTCCTAGTTTGCCTAGGTTCACGGGCCGCCCCTGTGTAGATGTAGCCTTAATGTCCAGAGCCGCGGCGGGGTTAGCCCCCAGGGGCAGCACGAGCAGGGACTGAACAGTCCTAACTCGTGCTGCCCCCGGGACCGCGGAAATAGCACCTAAGGGAACTGGCTTTTAAGCCTGCTCCCCCCAGCACTGGCTCCTGCTCCCCCTGCCCCTTCAGAGGCAGCGGGGGGGAGGAAGCAACTAGTCGAGTACTCACTCAACTCCCCAATAAACCTATGCTTATCAGGTAGTCAGCTACTCGACTAGTTGCTTACATCCTTAACACAGAGAGCAAGTGGATGTTTAAATCATTTGCATATGTAGTTGGCTGATTTGTGTAAGTGTAACGTTTGCATGCTCAGTTCAGAAGCACTGTAAAATACTGCAGGCACAGTCTGCCACAAATGAAACTTTAACCCTCAAGATTCACTTACAGCATAATTCAAATAGTTATAGTATTCCCCACTTCCTGATCAGTGAGACATCGCTGTAAGATTAGCACAGATGAAAAAAGCAAGCTGGATATTTTAAATAGAAGTATCATTTTCAAATTAGCATACAATTCTATTTCTCAGCTCCTCTCTCCAAGACCATTCTTACCCAAGCACTTTTAACCATGAAAAATGTATCTTGCCCATCACACCAAAAATGTAAGTGTCCTATGCAATTAATGTTGATTAAATAAACAGAACATAGTTTACTAAACACCTACGTTTCAAATTACACTGGCGGTGCTGGAGTGAGTCAGCAGATGTGTATGGTCTCAAATGGAAATGACCTCCCAGTGCTAGTTGTGCCAGGAAAGTGTCTCAGACCTCATGTTTATTGTACAGTACTCTTCAAGAATCCAGACCCACATACCCTGCACTTTAGAGTCCTTCCGATGAACAGCTATCTCTGGCATGACAGTAAGGCAATAAACACACATTTCCAAAGGTACTTTCTGTACTTTCAGTTTCCTCTATTGTTCACTGACAGGCTTCCAGAAAGACTAACAGAATCACGAAGGGCTTTTGATACTAGAGCCTAGCGATGCACTTGCACACATGTGGGTTTTACAGAACCAGAGTTAGGAGGGTATCAGTAATTTTATAAGCATACATATTAAATCCAACTGTAGTCTGCTAAACAAGAGCCTCCTTTGTATGAGGCAAACAGTACCTCTGGACGTGTGAAAACATATTACCAAGATCAGTTTTTTTGTCATTAATACAACCAGTACTGAATCTATGAGTGCGTTGTTTAGACTAGATCAGTGTTTCTCAAAGTGGTCCACAAAAACACTTTGAGAAACCTGCTAACTAGTGTCTCCGGTGTGTTTATTTACCAGCTCGGTGGCAACGGAGCCTTCCTCTTGATTGGTACTCCTTTCTTTTCATGTGCCTGTATATTTATACTGGCCTCTGGACTTTCCACTACATGCATCCAGGGGCGGCCCGTCCATATAGGCGAACTAGGCGGTCGCCTAGGGCGCCAAGCTAAATGGGGTGCCAAATGGTGGCGCAATATCATTGAGGGGTCTGGAGGGGGGGCGCCGATTGCATGGTTCACCTAGGGCGCCAGTTGCTGGCAGCTAGTCTAGGGCCACCCCTGCATGCATCTGACAAAGTGGGTCTTTGCCCACAAAAGCTTATGCTCCAATACATCTGTTAGTCTATAAGGTGCCCTAGGACTTCTCAGAGTTTGCAGGAGCTCTGGCCTGTGCTCAGACTGAGCTGGTAAAGAGCCAATAGACTGAAGCCTTAACTCAGGATGGGCAGCAAAGCAGTCAGGTCTCTAGCTCTGCCAGAGAGCCAAGAAGCACGGGTGTTTTGCTTAGAGAAAAGAGTGGAGACTGCCACCCATGAATTGGAGGAGCAGGGAGGCACAAGCCCACCCACTCCATTGTGTCCCAGGCCCAGGCCCTAACAGTAGCAGACCCGGCTGCCACTGAGTCAGCAGGGATCCTACCCGCAACACGCTGACTTGTTCACTGGCACTGTTTCAGATGGTTGAAACAAAAATATCGAACCCCCCCCCCACCTCCAAAAAAAACACCGGGAAAAAATTCTGTTGAAGGGGGGAAAAAAAAGCCGGGGGGGGGGGGGGAGAGACTCGAGACTTATTAAGCAAAAAAAAAATAAAATAAAATAAAACAGCATTAAAACAGCATGTCCCCTTTAAGAGTGCGTGCAGGGATAGGAACAGGGGAGCAGATGAGCACTAAGACCCAGGGGAAGCATTTTGTGCCGGCAGCCTTACGGACCCAGGTAAGCATGGGGGCTGGGGATGGGGGGTTGGAAGCCGGGGGGGTTCGGCGGGGGGAGGCCAGGCGCTGAGTGTTTGTAGGGTTGCCAGGTGCCCGGCATTTTCGCCTCCAGGCCGGGAAAAAAATCAGAAAATACCCGACATTTTAGGTGTCCGGTATTCTCTGCATTTTTTTACTGGAGAGGAGGCGAAAATACCGGACTGTCCGGGTGAATACCGGACACCTGGCAACCCTAGTTTCAGCCAGACTGGGATTGGCTACCTCTGGTACTCTCACTCTGGGCACACCCTTCCCAATAGGTGGGCAGCCAGGTCGCCTTGCCACACCAAGAATCATTCCAACCCCTGAAAGGCAGTCTCCTCTAAGGTAAAACAAACTATTAACAGTGCACAGCAATACTACAAAATTCAGTAGATGCTAGGGATGTTAAATATCAGTTAATTGAATAGTCGAGTAACCTCATGAATTCGTATCGATTAATCTACTATTCTATAGTTTCCGAGGGCGGGACCAGCAGCCAGTGCGCTCCAGCTCTGCTCCCGAGGCGCCCCCTGCCACTCTGCGCTGTTGCCTCCGTATCAGAAGCAACAACATGGGGTGCCAGGTGGGAGCTGGTCCTCAAGGACAGCCAGTTTAAAAACCAGCTACCCTCATGGACCGGCTGCCTGTTGCCCTGAGCTGCTGCCTCTGATAAAAAGGCAGCAGTGGAGGGTGGCAGCAGCCTTTGTCTGGGGGGCAGATCTGAGCTCCCAGACCTGGCGTGAGCTGGAACTGAGCTGGGCTGCCTGCCCACTTGGCTCCTAATACACTTTAAATGTAGAGCCACAGCAGAGGTAGGTCCCGGACCCGTCGCAAGCCAGGACTGAGCTGGGCTGTAAGATCCAAGACTGAAGGAGGAAACACTAAGAAAAAAAAGGGTAAACGCTTTAAAAATAAGTCACCAAATACTACAGGCAGATGTGTGTGGGCCATTTGGCTCTGAAGCAAAAATAGAAAAGTAATTTTAAAGTTGTCTTTTTCCTGACTTAAGTTCAAACAAAAACAGCAACAGCAGATTTGCCCTAGTAAAGGATGCAGAATCAAGTCCAGAAATTCTTAACAGAGATTTTATTTTTTAAGTCATTATTTCAAATTCCAAGTCAGTTTAAAGCTTCTTACATACATATGGAGCTTCCAATACAAGTCTGATTATCATCTTGAATTCCCGGGGATAAGGCCTATTGCATCATGAAAGAAGAGAATATATTTCATGTATTTTTCAAAACCAAGCCCAGAGCATTTTAGCCTTCTGAAATATGATCACCTCCAGGGAATTCTGGGTGAGCAATGACAAAACAAGTAGAAGTTTAATAAGAAGGGGGGAAAAAAAGAAGACAAGAAGCCAATGGGTTAAGCTCTCAATCTATCTTTGTTTCTCCAAAGATACAACATTATCCATTAAGAGAAAGACCACACCTGTGTTTCTTTAGTGGTGGTCTGTTGAAAATATTTGTCAGGCATTGTGTCAGAAGCCAGGGCACATTCTTTCATTTTATGATTAACCTTTCCAAAGATTATGTTGGGAAACAACGGATGGTGACACTCATAGTAAATTAATTGTGTGCATACTGGGCAAAGCTGATCCTTGAAGCATGGAAATGTTTTTCAAATAAAGCTGACGTCATCCACAGAGCGTATGTCCTTTAGAAATAGAATACAGAGACAAATTATGGGAATAAGATGGGGACATTTTGCTAGGTAGTATGCAGTAAATCTAATATGCCATAGAAAATAACAATACAAAACCTTATTTTGATGAGATTTGTTCCTATGGATAAGAAAATTGGTTCGTACAAAGTCAGAATTGACGTGAACTTGCATTCATCTCTTGAACCAAGCCAAAAACTAAAACTTCCTCCAAGGTATTCTGCCACTTTTGTGCTTCTTGGCTCAAGATCCTAAGTCCACCACATGAATGGGCCTCTTTACACAGGACTAAACCCATTGCCAGTGCAAGTGCAACTCTAGTCATCTCAGAGCTACATCTGTGAAAAATTTAACCACAGACTAAACCTGGGGTGGGCAATAAACTGGACGTGGTTTGCCATGGTGAGCCCCCTGGCAGGCTGCCGGCAATTTACCTGCACATCCGCAGGTATGGCCACTTGTAGCTCCCGGCCAATGGGAGGTGTGGGAAAACAACACAGACTGGGACACCATTTCCCGCAGCTCCCATTGGCTGGGAACAGCAATCTGCAGCCAAGAACTGCAAGTGGCCGTACCTGCAGATGTGCAGGTAAATAAAGCGCCAATGGCCTACCAGGCTAACCCTGGCCGTTTGAATCTGGCCCACGGTCCTCTTATTGCCCACTCCTGGGCTAAACCAAAGTTCAAATGCCCTCTGGATTGGGTGTTGAACCAAACCTCCAAATACTAACAGATCACTCAGCATGATTTATTAATCAGTGATTTTCTCTTTACATGTATTAACCCGTCCTATTTAAACTAACCTTTTCTTTTTTAAGTATGGGGTGGGTGAAACATCTGTGACAAAGGAACTGCAAAGAGATCCAATGAAGCATCTATTCACACTAGTATCTCAAGCATGATCATGGTGCAATTTCCACTTAAAATCAGATAAACCACAAAACCAGCCTTATTCCATATTTTTTAAACTTAAAGCACTTTCTTCTACACATACCTGTTTGTAGTACACCACAAATATAAGAGCTTAGTGTAGTCTCTACTGTCCTGCACTATGCACTCATCATTTACACCAGTGCAAAATAAAATGTGACTACATCAGAATGGCAAAATGGGTGAGGTAATAAATGGGACAAGCTTTGCTGGTGATCGACAGAAGATTTCAAGTCACAGAGGCTACGTCTACACTGCAGGCTTTTTGCACAAGAACAGTTGTTCTTGTGCAAAAACTTGCAGAGCGTCTACACTGCTCGCCCGTTCTTGCACGAGTAAATTTACAGTCGAGCGTCGGAACAGAGGGCTTCTTGTGCAAAAGTTATTCCTCTCCCCATAAGGAATAAGCCCTCTTGCGCAAGAAGGCAGTGTGGACAGGCAACAGGGATTTCTTGTGCAAGAAACTCCTATGGTTAAAATGGCCATCAGAGCTTTCTTGCGTAAGAGAGCGTCCACACTGCCATGGACGCTCTTGTGCAAAAGCATATGGCAGTGTGGACGCGCTCTTGCGCAAAACAGTTCTTGTGCAAGAAGCCTGCAGCGTAGAGGTAGCCAGAGAGGTTCTTCAAGCAAGGTACTCCTCTGAATGCAAGGTGGAACCACGTTGTTTAGCATAAGCAGTTAACACAGATTCTAAAGGGACCATGTAAGGTAGAGGGACCCATTGGCACCTCTGCAGTCATAGGACAAGAAAAGAATGGACTAATGAGTCACAGTTTGTTGTAAAAAAAATCACAAATCCAGGGTCTCTGACCCATCCACGATGTTCAGTTCAGAGTTGTTGACTCGAGTCCCACAACTTGAACTCGAGTCCGACTTAAGTCGCCTAGGTGACTTGACTTGAGACTCAACTCGGGTTCGTTGTTTGTGACTTGAGACTCGACTTCAGACTTGCTAATTTTGTTAAATCGACTTGGTGAAAAAATTGTCCGAAAATGCCGATATTGATGGCTTGTACAAAAGTGACTTGACATTTTTAAAATTAAGACTTGAGACTCGACTTGGGACTTGACTCGAAAGTGACTGTAGGGATTCGAGACTCGACTTGAGACTTGAACTGTAGTGACTTAAGACTCGACTTGGACTTGACAATGACGACTTGAAGACAACACTGGTTCAGTTTCCCACAGAGTTGTGAATTTTAAGCTCCCAGGCTCATCTTTAGAAAGTGTTCAGCAGGTTCCCTTTCAGGATAAGGACTGATGGGTCAGATATAGAAAGATCGTTTTGTGAAAAGTGTTCACCCACCTTTAAGGTATTTTTGTCTTTTATCATTTTCCTATGACACGGGTGGGGAATGTCAGGCCCGGGGGCTGGATGCGGCCCCTGGCTTGCCTGGATCCAGCCCCCAAGGCTCAGGGATCCCCAGCATTGGGGAGCCCACGCTGGTGCTCCAGCCTCCCTGCCACCCACCCACAGGGGAGGAGCACACAAAAGCTACTAACCTGGGCCCCCCTAGGCTCTGGTGTGTGAAGGAAATGTGAGGAGTGTCTGTCTCCTTCTCAGGCCGGGGCTTCTCACTTTGCTTCCTACTTGTGTGCGGCCTCCGACTGATTTTTCTGTGGGTCAGTGGCCCCCGACCCAAAAAAGGTTCCCCACCCCTGTCATATGAGTTCATTCAAGAGTGTAGTGATTGTCTGGTTTCATCTACATAGCTGTCATTGGGGGCATTCAGTGTACTGGATGAGGTATGCCCCATGTCCCGAGAGTCACGGTCACCTTTAAGATTTATGGGGCTCTACACAGTACTATTAAACTGATGCCCCTATGTCCAACGGCAGCTGGGGAAGGGGGACAATTTTTTAGTGATGTGATTTTATAATCTTCAGCAACACAATAACAGAATATTTTTAAAACAAATTTTAAACTAAGGTCCTGTCAACAAACAGTAAATTCAGAAACTGACAGCATATAGCTGGGGTGGCAAATGCCTGTTAAATTATTTCATTACCATTTGAAAGGTTCTTTCACACGTTTAATGTTCTGCTAAAAGGTCTGGCAGGCTTTTCTCTTTATACATAGAAAAAAAAATTTCCTGCAGAATGACAGAGTGATGTCATCATGTCACCCTGTGTCCCGCCTGCCTCCTCCCTCCCTCCCCTCTCTCGATAGTGCTCGGGTGGTGGGTGCAGTGTGGTCTCCCTCCTCCCCGGTGCTCTGGGGTGGGAGCCAGGACTGCCGCACTGCGGCCTTGGCCCAGCCCAACCCTCTGGCGGCCGGAGAGAGAGAGAGAGAGAGAGCTGGGCCTGCTGTGCCACAACCTCAGCCCGGCCCAACCCCTGGAAGCTGGGGGGAAATTGCCAGGGCTGCCGAGGCGGGGGGGAGGAAAGGCAGTAGAGCCAGGGCTAGCGCAGCCTCAGACCTCCCTGGTGCGGGGGGGGGAGCCAGGTGGGGGACCGCCGGGTCTCTCCCACTCCCTGGCCCAGCCTCAGCCCTGCCTGGTGGCCAGGGAGTGGGAGAGAGCTAGGGCTGGCATGGCCTCAGTCCGGCCCGGCGGCCGAGGGCAGGCCAGGGTTGCCACACCTAGGCCTAGCCCTCCCTGGCAGCTGTGAGAGAGCCGGGGCTGCCCACCCCCCGAGAGAGGAGGGCTGGCGAACATAGTGAGCAGGGAGAGCAGCCCCCCTTAGTTTACTTTTAAGTTAATTTAGATCCTCTCCTGAGGAACTAGAGCCACAGAACAGGGATAGGAAGACATTAAGAACCAGTGGTGCCCCACATTTTCAGGTGCCCTATGCAGCTACGTATTCTGTGCATGGGTAAGGATGGCTCTGGTGATAGTCATGTTTGGGATCCATGGATCTTGAAAGGAGTGTTGTGGGGGGTGTTAATCAGTGTACCAGAGGAGATACATCACACAGTATATCAGAATGGAAGCAGTACATATCCACCTTGCACTGATGTAAACGATGACACTGAGTGCTAGATGTCAAGAGCTACACACAAGCAGCCATTCAGCACAGTGTTTTATTGGTCCTACAAATCCCAGTACAATGCTGCACATTCTGGAGCACCTTCTACTGGCACTGGAACTATTTCCATACATACAGGCCTTTATTTCATAGAGCAATCCCGTAACCAGCACATAGAGAATTAGTTGACTGACAGGCAACTAAAAGTAAGAAAGAATGCACTTCCAAGGGTGCATGGGAAATACCTTTGTGGCATGCTTTACTAATGCAAATAGAAATAACATAGTGTTGGCTTGCAAAGTGGCCCTGCATAAAAGCTATCACACAGCCAGGTCCTTTCCTCCAGGGCTAGTATATGTATTAATATATAGAGATATACATAGTTCATAGACCTAGAAGGGACCTTGAGAGGTCATTGAATCCAGCCCCCTGCCCTCACAGCAGGACCAAGTACCATCCCTGACAGATTTGCCCCACATTCCTAAATGGCCCCCTCAAGGATTGAACTCACAACCCTGGATTTAAGCACGCCAATGAGCAAACCACTGAGCTATCCCTCCCCAGGCAGTAAAGGTAGGTATCAGAGTATCAAGCCCGCTGATGGGGTACATTGATGGAGGAAAACAGAGAGGGCAGTTGCCCTGGCAATTCAAAAGGGCCTGGGACTCCTGGCCAACGCTACTGCAGGAGTGGCGAAGGCTGGCACTCCAGACCCTTTAAATTACCATCCAAGTGCCACTCAGCACTCTCTGGGTGGGTCTGAACTCTGCTGGGAGGGTGGTGGCTGGTGTGGCACGCTCTGGGCAGCGCTGAGGGCTGGCTGCCGCTAGCCCCACCCTTTCCGCCTGAAGCCCCACCCCTTCCAGGAGCACACAGCAGGTCCCCACTCCTTGCCCAGGGACTCACAAGTCTGTCGGATGCCCTGCAGCGCATGCATAGACAGCTCGGCTGCTGCAGTTCACCTAGTCCCACAGCCTGTGTCACCAACCCAAGAGCTGAAAAGTCACAAATATATCACATTTCTGGTCAGTCTCCTGGTGTTTGAACGCTCCATGTCCTGCCTGAGCCCTGGCCCTGGCCCTGGCCCTGGCATTGCATGCGTTCAACAATTACAGGGGGGTAGTCACATAGAAATCCAATGTGCCTACATAAAAATGCAGCCCCCATTTCCTAAGTACCAACTCACCCCTTGCCTCCTCTCTCCCCAACTTTTCAGAGCCCTCCCTGATTACCCACTGTCTTTGCAACCTCACTCTGCTTCCCCTGCCCTTCAGCCCAGCCCAGCCCCTAAATCTTCCCCACACTGGGTTCTACACACCCCTCAGCCTGCAGAGTGTGTGATTTGCCATGGCTTCCTACCTCTGTGAACCATCTGATCCTCCACTGTGGGGAAAAGGAGATGGCTGCTGTTCTGCTGGTTGGGAGAAAGGCAGGGTCAGCTCAGCTGGGCCGGGCCAGGCCCCAACCCTCTCACAGCACACAGTCCTGCAGTGGGTACAACACAGCCACCACCAGCAGCTAAAGCAGGAAGTGCAGGCAATGAGGCAGAATTCCTCAGTGGCCTGTGGTTGTGCAAAAGCACCCTCCCAACATCAGCTGGATCGCACTAGTACTTACAACACTGCCTGGGCCTGGCTTTGGAGCCTTCACATGTTCCTTCTCAATCAGCCAGTCCCTGAGCACCTGTGCAAAGGGAGGAGGCAAATGAGCTGGAGTTAACCCTTTGTTTGCTACATGCAAGTAGTGCCCCTGCCCCTATCTCAAGGACCTGACTTGCAGAGGGTGGGGAAGAAGGAGTGAGCATCCCTCCTGGGTGGGTAGAGAATGCAAGGGACAGCGAGGTTTTGCAACGTTGCCTGTTCTCATGATTTTATGATGAGTCTTGTGATAGTTGGTGGTGCCCTCAAAACCTCAGCACCTGGAGTCACCTGTGATTTCATGAGATTCTCAGATTTCATTCTTTTAGAAAAGGTTTCTAGCCCTCAGTTTCAGAGGAAAGCTTGAAAATTTGACCCAACTGCACCCTAAAGATTCAAAAGCCAGAGAACAGATGAAAAGAACCTCAACACATTTGCAGTGTAGGGGGGTCTGATTCATTATTTTTGGATGCTTGGAATTGGTGAGATTGTTCTGCATTCTCCACTACCTGCCAGGATCTACTGTCATTTTTTATTTAAAATATTTTCCAGCAATGAAAAGTCTCTTAGGGTATGTCTACACTGCATTCCTCTTTCAAGAGAGGAATGCAAATGCAACTGAGTGAAATTGCAAATGAAGCACGGATTTGAATTTCCTGTGCTTCATTTGCATAATCGCGTCCGCGGGCGCTATTTCGAAATACCCTATTTCGAAAAAAAGAAACGCTGTCTAGACACGGTTATTTCGAAAGAAAACCCTTCCTCCTTAAACCTCATTTTATAAGCGCACCCATCTCTAATCACAAAGGCCCACTGAAATCACTGGACATTAGGAGCCTAAATACCTTTGAGGATCTGTGGAAATGTGGAAATGTATTAATGGATGTGAACCATTTAATCAAAGAAAAACTATCCAGAAAGGTAACTTTACCTTTTCAAGAGTCTAAAACGGGGACAGGGCGTAGCTGTGATTGTCTTCAGTGCCAGCCTCTTTATGTGCTCTGTTAAGCGCTGTCTTTAGAAGACTGCAAAGTAATTTTGCAAACCCATTTTCTCTGATTTTATAATATGCACAGCCTGGGAATCTTCTGTAATATTCAGTGTGTTTTCTCATGATGCCAAGTCCTAAATTCTCTTAAAGCACCTTTAGCTTTCTATACCACAACTGTTTACTTTCTGCCCCTGGACTACAGCTAAGTGGCAGCTACTGTTAATTTATTTGTCAAGGCCCTGTATAAACTCCAGATGTGAACATGTGATAAATCCTTGTATACGGTAAGCCTGGGTAGGTCCCAAAGCAACAGCTGACTTTTCATGCACATCTGTGCATTTAGCAACGCCCCACCCACATGCACAGCCTTTTGCTTCAACCAAATGATAAAATTCAACTTGCTCACAGGTAAAAATTGTAAAGGAAATATGGTAGAGCTGCTAGATATGTTATTTTTATTATATCAGATAGAACACATATGCTGTGGAAGTGTTTCAAGACCACACACTTTCTGTCATTGTTGGGTTCTTCTCTATACAGTCTCATGGAATCATAAAGATTAAGGCCCAACCAATTATGTAGTATGACCTCTTGTATATCACAGACCACTAAGGGTTATTCCGAAATAACTATGTGAGCATCTACACAGCAATTCTGTTATTTCAAAATAATTTTGAAATAACGGACGGCTTATTCCGACTTCTGTAAACCTCATTCTACAAAGAATAACTCCTATTCCAAAATAGCTATTTCGAAATAAGGCGTGCGTAGATGCTCCTCTGCTGCTATTTCGACATAGCTCCTCACCATGGCCATTCTAAGTTATTCCTCCTGAGGCTCTAAATTGAGATAGCACGTCTACATTAGGGAAGCCTGCCTCAGACTAATTTTGAGACTTTCCTGCAGTGCAAACGTGCAATTTTGAAATAAGCTATTTTGGAATAACTATTCCAGAATAGATTATTCCAAAATAACTGTGCAGTGTAGATATAGCCTAAATGTCACCCAGCCACATCCACACCAAGCCAATAATGAGACCAAAGTATTCCAGCTTTCAGTTGACTTACTCTCTTTATAGGGCTTTTTTTTTTCAATGTCAATGTCAATGTTTTGGTTTTGGTTTTTAAAGCAATTACAGAAATCCTTGGAAAACGCTAAGACAAAAGGGTGACTCAGGCAGTATTTCCTGTTGTTTGTTTTAAAGACTAGGAAGTCATTGGGCAGCACAGCCTAAAAATAGTGATGCTAATAATTTTGAAAAGCCTGGGGATGCAGTTCTGCTTCATGAACCCCATTCTGCAGTCACTGCTGCCAACAGAACTCCCACCACAGTCAGTAAAAACAACGAGGAGTCCTGGGACACCTTAAAGACTAACAGATTTATTTGGGTATGAGCTTTCATGGGGAAAAAAACACTTCTTCAGATGCGTGGTCTCCATGCGTGGTTTTACCCATGAAAGCTTATGCCCTAATAAATCTGTTAGTCTCTAAGCCCTGGTCTACACTAGGGAGTTATTTCAAAATACCAAGCAGACCGTACACACTACCAAACCCATTTTTTCGAAATAAGGGGCTGGTTATTTTGAAATAATAACTCCTGCTTTCCATGAGGAATAACGCTTATTTCAAAATAGTTATTTATTTTGGAATAGCGGAAGTGTGGACACTCCACTGCTGCTATTTCGAAATAATACTCCCCACAGTCATTCAAAGTAATTACTCCCCAGTGCTCCCTAGGGCTGGAAGTCGAGGTAGTGCATCCACATTAACGGAGCCTTCCTCGGACTAATTTTGAGGCTTCCCTTTAGTGTGGACATGTTATTTTGATTTTGTTATTTCAGGTGATATTATTTCAAATTTAGTTATTTCAAAATAATTTACAAGTGTAGGCATGCCCTAAGGAGCTACCGAACTGCTTGTTGTTTTTGCAGGTACAGACTAACACTGCTACCCCTCTGAGACTTGTCACTGTAGTCAGTGAGAGTTTTGCAGGTGTGACAATTTCATGCTCAGGCTTGAGTTATCTAGTTCTCATTACAGATGGGCCAGCGGGTTCAGATAAACTGAGAATTGGTCAAAAAAAAAAAACCCCAAATCAAAGACAAATTTACAGTCCAGAATCAGAAATACGCTGCAAGAAGTGTTGTTTACGACATCCCCACTTGACAACGTCTGGAAATCTCACAAGAAAGTGATTGGTCCAGCCCAATTTTGCCCACTAGCTAAAAAACTGAATTTGTATGCTAGAGAGCCCAGAGGTCTGTTCTGCATTTATTTTTGATAAAGTTAGTCAACTCCAGAATGTCACTAGGACTATTAGGGTGTGTCTACACAGCACCCTTACCTCAAAATAAGCAAAAATGCATAGCTTATTTCAATGTTATTTTGAAATAAGCTGCTATTCTGAAACGTCCCTTAACCCTCGTGCAATGAGGTTTACAGAGATGTTGGAATAGCAAGCCCATTATATTTCGATATAATGGGCTTGCTCTTAAGATGCGAAATGACTATTTCCGTATACTGGAGGTATCCCGAAATAGCTCCACTGTGTAGAGATAGCTTTAGAGAGTAGTAGGGCAAAAGATAATTCCCCCATTATTGCTCCTAATATCTTAGGAGCTCAGGAAGGTAATTCATCCTAAAGAAAACTGTGGGGGAACTTTATACAAATTATGTACTTTGGAATTTAATTCTGATCAGGCTGGCACAGGAGTAGGTGGATATATCTCTAGATTCCTGCTTTTTTACCACTGACATTTTCAGCTATAAAAATAGTTCAATTTCACATGATCACATAAACAGGCTATAAAATCAAGTGACACAATCACAGGACCTAACCACATAAGCCACAACATCAGGGGCTCATACACCTGCATATCCACTAATGTGATATATCCCATCAAGTGCCAGCAATGCCCCTCTGCCATGTATATTGGCCAAACCAGACAGTCTGTGTGACAAAGAATAAATGGACACAAATCAGACATCAGGAATGGTAACACACATAAACCTATAGGGGAACTTTTAACTACTTTGGGCATTCAGTAATGGAATTAAAAGTAGCCATTCTTCCACAAAGAAATTTTATCACCCAATTACAGAGGGAGACAGCTGAACTGGAATTCATTTACAAGTCTGACTTTGATATTCATGTTTCCACATCAAATGCTATGAATGGGACACATCCAGCCTGCCTTAATTAACTTCGTTAACACTGGTCATACAACTGACAGGTAACTGCTTTTGCTGTTATATACCCTGGATTCTGCAATTTCCACTCCAACTCATCTGATGAAGTAGCTTTACCCACACAAGCTCATGACCTAATATATTTGTTATACTCTAAGGTGCCACAGGACTTGTTTTTAAAGTTACAGACTAACACAGCTACCCCTCTGAGGCACTCTTACTGCACAGTTAGGGTGCATCTACACTGCACTCTTAGCTAAAAATAAGCTATGCAATTGGAGCTACACAAATTGCGTAGCTTACTTAGAGTTATTTTCAAAATAGTTTATTTCATAATTTGGCGATGGCTACACAGTGCCAAATTTCGAAATAAACCACTATTCCGAAACATCCCTTAATCCTCATGGAACGAGGTTTACAGGGACGTCGGAATAGTGAGCCCATTATATTTCAAAATAATGGGCTTGTTTCAGAGATACAGAATAGTTATTTTGGGATACCAGAAGTATCCCAAAATAGCGCCACAATGTAGACGTATCCTTACAGAATACTTTTGGAAAGAAAGTGTGCCAAATTCCTTTTTCATTTTGATCTCTTAGGTGTCTCAGGTCATGAATCACAGCATCTGATGAAGACATTATGCTATCTCACCACAAAGAGGAATGCAGACTTTCACTCTTAAGGACTTTTTTTTCTTTTGTTTGACTGAGGAAAACACCAAAACAAGAAAAAATACACATCTAAAATTGCTTTGGGAGAGCGACTCACTCTACAACCCCACACATCTTGAACTGCCTTCACCCCATGTCCCAAGAAGCAACAAAACTCCAATCATTTAAAGGTGCAGCACCAATAATAATATTTTGCTTTTTAAATCTTCATTGTAGTATAAAAATATTCACTCACATCTTCTTAAATCTCCTTCTTACCCCCATTTTGTAAGACATGGAAAAGCAGATTTCTCCAAAGCAACAAAAGTCAGTGGCAGAACTGGAGTTAATACGCAAAAGCAGAGGTGGGAAAATACTGCAAAAGTGTAGTCAGGAACATGCATCAAATTCAAATGCACATTAGCTTCCACAGTATTTACAGTCCTTTTGAGCTGTCTGCAAATTTTCTTATATAATTTTGTTCTCAAGAATGACTGAGGAGAGCAAAACTTTCCCAAATACTCGTGTGTGTCACAGTGTAGCCAAGTATTGCAAATCTTCTGATACTTGATGGTTTTGACTCCAGATCTTGAAGTCAAGTGATTATGTTATAAACCTAAGTTACATTTTTCCAGTAAGTTTCTAGTCTTCATGATTGTGGAAGGACATTTGAAACCATGAATTGTAAAGACTCAAAAATAGGAAGGGAAATGAAAAGTACATTTCATTATTGATTAGAATCACATGACTTTTTTGCCAATCACATGGGATTTAGAGCCTGAGTCATGATTTTCTAATGCTTTGATATGGCACTACTGACATCAATCCTGGATTTGATTCTTTCTGCTTATAAAATATCAGTCAGCCAATCAGGAAGAAGAATCATTATGATGTGACTCCTGACAATCAGATACCACAAAAAACAAACAGTGAAATAAACAAATAGCTTGAGAACTGTCTTAGATTTCAGTCTTTTCCCAGGAAGTGACTAATGCACAGTTACAAATAATGAACAAATCAGTAGGATTCAAAATTCTGGTAACAGATAATTCCTGCAGAGGAGAAAATTGCTAAATAAACTAATCAATCCCAGCTCTGCTCAGGAGTTCCTGACTCTCGGTCTCATACCCAGTCTTCTGAACCACATTGGTTTCCACCACACAAATTCCAGATGAAAAAAGCTGAGCTTTGGTTCTACTAGCTAAGCAGAAGAGTAGGTAGGACTGTTGCCAAGAGGCTATAAATGTCCTGGTTTGAATTGTGGCTGTGGTATTCTACAGCTTTCCCTCTGTGTCTCACATGTGTGCACGCGTACACACACACAAAATGGGGACTGTAACCTAGGTGGACTAGTTCAAATCTGCAGTAGAGCAGATTGTTGTGATTTTAACTATATATCTTCATATGGTTTATAATTAATCTTTTTCCCCCCCCATTTCACATAACCTAATTCTTCATTTCCACTGCCAGCAGCGCCTCTGCACTTATTAAAAGAGCCTGTTACCCAGTAGGTTGCTATGGGACCTGTAGCAAACCCCACGGACAGCAAAAAAGGAAGCAAACAAAATATTTTAACCCTTTGTTTGACAGTTTTGGTTTAAAACACACTGTCCATTAACCACTATTGTAGACACCATGAAACTAAAATCTAAATCCTCAGTTGTCATCCCTAGAACTGGTTGAAAAGTGAAAACCCATTTTCACTTATAATTCTGAAGTTGTTTCCTTGTGCTTTCCCACTCGTCTGCTGTATCCATCTTGTAGTGGGGTTGAGACTCACTGGCACGGTGCCTCCTGTTGGTCACACCGGGAATTAGCTCTGACCCTAGCAGCGGCCCTCTTCTGGCAGGTGTCTCACCGGTTTTACACATGACAGCTCATGACTCTATATATTTTTGTTAATCTCTAAGGTGCCACAAGACTACTGTTTTTTTAAAAACTTGTTTTTAAAGTTACAAACTAACACAGCTACCCCTCTGAGACTTTTGAAGACTCTAGATGAGAGGACTGCCTGTGTACTGTTTGGGGTCCCCTCTGTTCCAGGACTGGTGCATATACTGTAAATAACATAAGTTATACTATGAAAATACGCAGATTCCATGTCACTGATTCCTCCTGCAATGGGGAAATAACCTGCAAGATCCTGAAATCTGCTGCCACTCAGTAGAGGGGAAAAAATAATAAAGAGAATTTGATCATATGGGCTATGTCTACACTACAAGGTTTTTGGGCAAAAACCTGGGGAGCGACCACACCTCAAATGAGCTCTAGCGCTATTAAATGAGCAGTTAAATGGCAGAACAGAGGGCTTTTTCCGCCCTAGGTAAACCTCCTTTTCTGAGGCATAACTGCTTTTAGTGCTACAGCTATTGCACAAGAAGACAAGTATGGATGCTCCAGAGGGGTTTCTTACGCAAGAAACCTCTATGGAAAAAAGCATAGGTGCTCTGATGGCCATTCTGTGGATTGCCACCAGAGCTTTCTTACGCAAGAGCGTCCAGCAATGTGGACGCTCTCTTGCACAAAAAAGCATCGCAAAAGTGAGGTGCTTTGATGTGTGGACATGGTCTTGCGTAAGAAGCCTTTGCGCCAAAAAACTAGCTCTACGGACTTCTTGCGCTAGAACACTGCAGTGAAGACATAGCCATGGAGTATTTATATGGGCTATTCAGCCACCAAATATTCAGAAAGACAATGTACCCCAAAGACAACACATACCCACACTTGAATACAGCCTTTTATGAGAAGTTAAAATAACTTTCTAACTTTCTGGTGTGGTTTTACATACGCAATCCCTTCTAGGTAATTGAATGTTGGGGAAAAGTCTGGTTTGTGCTCGGCAGGAAAAATAAAAGCATTCAAACCAGCCTCATGTTGTTTGTGGGCTAAACCAAAATACCAGGACTTCTATGTAAAACAGACATGAGAAAAAAGGGGAAACATTCTAAAAAATCACAGCAATGGAGTTTGAGGGACCCAAATCAATTCACATTATTTATTTATTTATTTATTAATTACTACACGGTTTGCCCTGCATTGCTCAAGCCCTTCATTAATTTATGTTTTTCTTCATTTAAATCAATGATCTGGGGTGGAGCTGGAGATGAGGGATTCAGGATGCAGGCTGGGGACTATGCCAGCCCTCTCTCAGCACAGCAGGTTGTGGCCAGGTGAGAAGCACTTTTCCATGGCCACTGCAGCTGCAAAATAAATCACTTGCCCAATTGATCTGTGCAGGAGTCGAGTCGTGAATCCTGCTCTCCTGCATTCATTGGTGACTTAGCTGCAAGACCATCCTTCCACACAAAGTCATGTTATCCAAAAGAGGGGCATGTCCCTCTCTCCCCACTGGAAGTCTGCTTAATTACTCAGAACTCTGATTGCCTGATTTTAAGCTAAAGCTCCCATGTGTTTCCACAGACAAGGTTGTATTCCATCAGAGAACAGGACCTGAATATAGCCATTGTCACCCTAATGCCTGACTGTAAATGTAAATAAACATTCAAGAGATCCAATGGAACAGTGGGTTTTTTTCCTCACAGCAGCATTGAGAGTGTTTTCTGTGTTGTGGTTTGTGGTAATTACCCAGAGCCTAATCACACAGTAGGATGACCACTACTGTATATACAATTCCTGAATGCAAAACTCACAGAGGCATTTTTAAAAGCTGGGCAGGGCCAGACAAGTGGTAGCGTGGTATGTTCAGCACATGGGCATGCTGAAGGCTGAGTTGGGATTGTGTCTCCCTTTCTCTTGCTTGGCCAGCAGAAGCTGGAAATGCTGCAGAGGCAAGGTTTTCAACCCTGGAAAGGAGGGGAATGGCTAATCCAGGGGTGAGGAACCTGAGGCCTGGCAGCCAGATCTGGCCCCCGGCTTGCCTGGATCCGACCCCCAAGGCTGGGGGCAACTTGCTCCTGCACCTACCCCTCTGCCCAGACCACGCACCCCCAGCCCGTTCCTGCACTCTCCCTCCCACTCAGACCCCACACCTCAAGCCCACTTCCCAGCAGCACCCTCCCACACAGTGAGCCCCTCATTTTTGGCCCTGCCACAGAGCCTAGGGGGCCCCCAAACTCTACAAGACCCCTAAACTCTGGTGTTCAAGGAGAATGTGGGGAGTATCTTTCTGCTTCTCTGTCAGGGGCCATGTCAGTGAGGGCTTGGGGTCTTGTTGGTTGGCTGGTTGGTGCGCGTCTCACTTTTGTGCAGCCCCTGACTGATTTTTCTGTGGGTCAGAAGCTCCTGACCCAAAAAAGTTCCCAACCCCTGGGATAATCTATCTGATTAAGCAGAACTGTAGGCTCACCCATTCCAGAATCCAGAGCCACAGAGCAAGTGGGCAAGCAGCATAATTTTCTGTACTGAAAATATTCCCATCGTTTTAGCATCAAGGGCAAAATCTTGTCTGGACAAGATGCACTCAGCATAAGAGCAGAAGGCAAGGTGAAAGGGGATTTAAAGCTACTTTAGCAGTTCCATACTCTAGGGCCAGTTCTTCATAGAATAATGGAATCATAGAAGAAACATAGGGCTAGAAAAGATCTCAAGAAGTCACTTAGTCCGGTGCCTTGAGCTGCTGCAGGACCAAATAAATCCAGACCATCCCTGACAAGTATTTGTCCAACCTGATCTTAAAAACCAGCAGTGATGGGGATGCCACTTCATCCCTTGGAAATATATTCCAGAGTGTAAATGCACTTAGAGCAGTCCCCAAACTTTTTATCTCACACCCCTTCACCTCTGTTCATTCTCCTTCTCCTCCGCAGCCATGGCTGGGAGCAGAGCCACTGTTGGGGGCATGGCTGTGGCTGGGAGTGGAACCAGGAGCCAGGGGCTGAGTCTCTGGCTGGAAGCAGGAGCGGAGCCACATTCAGGACCTGAGGCTGGGGGTGAAGCTAGGGCGGTGATCAGGAACAGAGCTCCTCTTGATCCCAGCCCCGCCTCAGCCCCCATCTGCAGCTTCACTCCCAGCCCCAGAACTCTGAGAAACTGCAGACAGTTCCTTTCTGCACAGATTTATTGGAAAGGTCTTAATAAACACAGATGTTAGGAACGGATGGCTACTGTGTAATCATGTGCAAAAAAATCCAGCGGAGAAAGTATCTCCTAATAGAGAACCACACACCATGTAATATTCTAAAACAAGTGGTGAAGAAATATGTAGTACAAAAAGGCAGCTCAGAACAGCTCTCTCTCCCAAGACTTTCTTACTCTTTTGTTGCTTGTAAACTGAACAACTGAACCACTGGCTTGGTCCAAAAACCATAGATTTCAATGGAAAGACTCCCATTGATTTTAATGGCTTTGGATCAGGCCCCAGAAGGTAATACAGTTTCTTAAAGAAGATTTAAGGTTTATGTACGTTAGTAAAAACTTTTACCACTCCTAATTTCTCTATCCTTTCCCAACTGGTCCCCTAAGAAATATGTGTGCACTTGCACATGTAGTAATGTGTGTGCGAGACAGAGAGTGAGACACCTGATCTTGTTTTGGTTTTTTCCATAGAAAAAAAATTACATGAAAATATTTCTGCAACAACAAACCAAAAACTGGCTGTCGAAACACCAGCAGCAATACAAATTTCTGGCCAGCAACAATGCTAAATTAGTACAAAATGTGATCAGTACAAAATGCGACCAATTCTTCCAAAGTATAGAGTAGAGGGAAATATTGGACAGTGAAACAAATCAAATTTCTGAATTCCTGGCTTTTAACCGTTAAAAACACAAATTTAAATATTGTAGAACTAACTATGTTCTGTAAATATTGTAGAACTACTGGCAAATTATCAAAGAAATAATTTTACTGAGACTTTTTTTTTTGCCCAGTTGGAGTTTTCATTTGCTAATCACAGCTAAATAATCCTAGGGGAGAAAGTCCAATATCCTCATCATGCCAGTGAACTTTGCTGAAGAGTCCAAAACTCAGGCAGTTTATTATTTTTATTATTATTTTAATATTACAAATATATTCATACATTCAGCACATGCCACAGGAAATAATAATCAGATGATCTCAGCCTCAGAAGTATTTCACTGCTGTGGAAATGCCAGGTTGGAGAGTTCATGTGGAAAAGGAAAAGCCTTGTAACATCTCCAAACATCAGTCATCACTTCCAGATACCTCTAAATACTGCCATTCATTTCACACTGCAGGATATTGTATTGAAAAGCAAGGCAGGGCCAACAGAGTACCTTCTACAACTAAATATGCACTGCACAAACCTCAGCTAAGTGTGTTTTTCCTATTTGGAATAGAGCTCTCTCATTTTAAAAAAAAAAGACCTTTATGGAACCATGCTTCTCACAGAACACAATATTTATAGCCATGTGCAAAAAACATAAAAGAGGATGAGCCTGAAAAGGCAGAGAGGCATTCCAAGACAGGTATAAGTCAAATATAAGATGACTCATTTGCCTCTTTCAATAAAATGTTCATCCCAGAGAGATCAAAGGCACTAAATACACCATCCTCATTTCACTAAACGTGGCCAAAAAATGTAGAAAGATTTTCAATCAACCTCGTAGTGGGAGGTCTATGGACAAATGACATCCAGAAGATTCTCACTTATGAAAGAGGTCAAATCCTACAATGCACAATCAGGACAAAGCACATCTTTTAAGTAGGAAATGCAAAGGACAGAAACCTGGGTTTAATATGGTGAAGCTACTCTATGATATCAAATGGATCTGAGATTAGCAAGCAACACATTATATCTGGTGGCAACTAATACTGTATTCTTTCAAAGATCTTCTATGTTGCCTAGAAGTTTAGATAGCTACAGATCCTAAAACTGTGACAAACCAAGTCTGACTTCTCATTGCATATTTATTATGAGCACTGAGCCACACGCTTTGCACCGAGCTGTACCTGCTTACAATCTGCCCTTTATAAATTAGTCTTTCCTCACTGATATATGCCCCTTCATCATGTTGATTTTTACCACTGGCATCCACTCCTACCCTCCTTCATATTCTTAAAAGCTGTTAGCAGGGGAAGGGAATCAAGAACCACCCTCCCCCTCCAAAAAAAAAAAAACGGAAAGTGGAATGTCAAAATCTAATGTAAAATCATCTTGACCTACCTACTGCAATGACAGCTTGCAGGGTAAGAACACAGAGCTAAAGACTGTCTTGCACAGTGGAGGTTTGTATTTCCATACAGTTGAAAACTTTATTTTCTATGTAGCTCTGCTTCCCTACACATTGTTGCTTATCCCATAAACCTGGAAGAGCGGATGGTGATCAAAGGAAGAAGAATGAGAGATCTGTTCCCTTGCTGCCATCATGTGGGAGAATGGTTTATCACAGCGCTTGAAAGCTGGGGATGCTGCTAGTAGCCACATGGTTCTATTGCTGCCTTATAGTTATGTTCCAGACTGAATCTGAATCATTCACAGACAAAGATAAAATTACAAATATTAAAGGTGCAGACAGTTTGTGACTCAAGTTCAAGCACAGCTGAAAGCAAAACCTGTACTTTAATTCATAAGATGGTCAATGAACAGCTTAGGGAGCAGACCTCAAAGACAAGATCCTGTTTCCTTACTCATCTAAAATGAGTCCAGTGGCACCTTAAAGACTAACAATTTTAGTATGGCATAAGCTTTAGTGAGTTGCAACACAGGAAAGCTTATGCCATAATAAAATTGTTAGTCTTTAAGGTGCCACTGGACTCGTTTTTGCTGAAACAGACTAATACGGCTACCTCTGAAACCTGTGACTCATCTAAGTAGTTCCATCTTACTAATTATGTGGCTAAGAAGATCAGGATTTGTCTTCACTTCATATATGATTTGCTACCCCAAACTTAAACCCCACCCACACATGGAAGCCTTTAATTTGAACACAGTGGTTGGCTGACACCACCGGGAGTGTAGGCGACAGCTAGAGTTAGCCCAAGTCTCAGCTGCTAAAACGATCATGGTTGTAGTATCATTATCCCTTCAGGCAGTTCCAGTGTTCTTTTTTAGTGTGGCTGCCCTTGCTCAAGCTAAGCTAACCTGAGAGAAGTCCCTTGAATGTAGACAACTAGCGTTAACTCTGTAGGGAAGACATAGGCAAAGAGGCTTGGGCCAGTCGATACGTAACAGCTCAACCATGAAATAATGAACTTGTCCTTATTCCCCTGTCACTCCAGTGCATTAGATAAAACTATCAAATCTGCATCAGTAAGTTGATTAAATAGCAATAAAGTCACTGTCCGTAGGACAAAGGCTACTGCTCAGAGTGAGATTCTATCTTTGAATGCAGCTGTGCAGCTTCCTTTGAATTCAGTGGCTCTCATGTCTGACTGAGCACACACCCTTTTCAGTAGGTGGGCCAGATTCCCCTGCCTCCCGTTATTATACAGTGCTTACCACAATGGGGCTCTGCTGTTGATGCTATTAATACTGTAATCAAGTAGTAATGGGCATCTCAGGAAAGAATGTTGCATTGTCACAGGTTTGATGTTTCCAGGCTATAAACTTAAACATCTCCATTTCCCCTCAATGTTTATGTTTTGCTAATTGCCTGGATTTTACTTCCACCATTTATGCAAAATTAAAAGACCATTATCCTGTTGCAAAACTCTTTTCTACTGGCATCTTGCTTTCTGAATTTTTTTCTCTGCTATGGAATGTTTTCAGGCCAACAGTCCCATTTACAACCTAAAATGAGGCTAATCTGTGGCCAGCAAACAGCAGAGGGCCAGCAAAACACAGCTGGCCAATTCATTCTCCATGTAAATAGCGGGCTGTCAGGACTACTATACACAGTCTCCCACTCCATCCATAATGCAATACTATGAACACCAAGTTCCAAGGGCTACACCAGCCTGACCAAAGTGTGGTGTTTCCATCAGTGTAAATAGTTACATTCCGTATAGACATCATCCAAGTCAGGGCATTCAAGCCCAACATGCTAGTGTGGGCAATTTCTGCTTTTGAACAGAAAGTGTTTTTAGGAACCTGACACTTCATTGTGAGACTGTAACACTGAGAAAAGCCAAGTTGCAATATTTTTTGCTAAATTCTTATAACCTTTTTAAATATTAACTGTGCCAAATTGTTTAGCACAGAGAGGGAAATCCTGACACCAAAATCCTTCATACTCATGAAGGGATCATGCATTTTACCCCATTTTGAAACTATTAACAGAGTTGCAGGGAACTATGTTCATGATCTTCACACTTGGTCAGTACTGAAAAGTATAAAAATTTCTTGGAGCAATGGTTGTCTGCAAAGCACTTAAAATTTATAAACTTCTCATATAGTGTCTGACATTTATCATTGCTAGAGTAAATGGAGCCAATGGAACTGACTATGCATTGCAAGTAGTATAATGCAATATTAAAGGAGACCCTATGGAGTACTTTAGGAGCTAGGCATCTAAATCATACAGTCTGTGCTGGAAAATTGTATAGGAAAATGTGCAGCACCATTTGCTGGTTGACTGTAGCCGTCACTGCTTAGTGTTATGTAAGAGCCACATTGCATGCTGATGCTGAGCGAGCATTGTATATAACTGACTCAGTTATTTACAGTTTCTGTGAATTAGAAGCAAAAGGAATTGTGGAAAGAATTCCTAAGGAATGATCACAAGTATTTCCACAGGCCTGCTACAGCCTCAACTCAGTAACTTACTGTAAGAGACAAGAAGCAGAATGAAGACAGAGGGGAACTAATGTGTGTACAGTTAGCAGGATTTCAGTCTGCCAGTCAGATTGACTAAAGCCTTTCTGTCACCTTGCTGTTCACCTAAATTCTCCTACCCTGAAGAGCAGACAGACAGACAGACATATGGGTGATCCATGAGCATGTGCAGGTGGGGCTGTACTTCCTCCTTTAACCCCTTCATCTCTTTTCCTGGTTTCTCTCCCTTTGCTCTTCTTTCCTTTATCCTCCACTTCAGCCCTGCTCCTGCCCTCTTGCTTACTAAGAGATAGACACAGGATGCCCTTAGCAGGGCATAACAAAAACTTTATTGAATCTACAGGCTCTTTTTCCATAATTGACATACCGCTACATTTTCATGGTTGAGAGTTTCAAATGATGATTAAGCCAAACATGAGAATCTTGATACTATAAACCTGAGATAAAATGGACCCTTAAAATAATTTATTTGGAGATGTTTTTAATACAGGTTGGACCTCCCTGGTCCAGCACCCTTGGAACTCAACCTGTCCTAAATGAGGGAATTTGCCTAATCAGAGGAGGCCCCCTGCCACCGTCCCAGGATGCTGTCCCTCCCTGTGGCTGGCTCCACTCCGACCCCAGTGCCATTGGGCCCCAGCTCTGCTGCCGCCAGCTGGCTGGGGGTCCTCAGGCACAGAGCTCCCCAGCTGCCACAGCCCCGCTTCTGCCCCACCTTGACGGGGCTCCCCAGGGACAGGGCTTACTGGCTGCCCTACTTCTGCCTCCTGCCAGGGATCCTCAGGGATAGGGCTTGCCAGCTGCCCTGCTTCTGCTGAGCCCCTCCGGGGCTACCCAGGGATGGGGCTCGATGGCACTGCTGCTGCCCCACCTGGCTGGGGCTCCCTGGGGATGGGGCTCCCCAGCTGCCACCAGCCCCAATGGTGGGGCTCCCCCATGCTGGACTCCTGGCTGGCTCACACTCTTGAGTGCTGGGGCTCTCTGGTCCAGCAAAGTCCCAGATTTAGGAGGTTTAACGTGTAATACTTGTGTAACAACAAGATATATACGCCCATCCAGTTTGCTTTAAGATTCAGCTTCAGTAGCCCAGAAATTAAAGTGAAATTCAAGGGCCACAAAGAAATGTGAACTGAAACTGAACACCAGCTCACTCAGTCCCATGAGAATTGATACTTCAGTTTAGCATAGCTGTTACACTACACTCAATGTAGGGGTTGTCTATACATGCAGTTATTCAGGAATCACTATTCTGCTTTAAATTGACACCCAACTAATCTGGAATTATTTTTATGTGTAGAGAGGCCCTTGCACCACCTCCAACTCCGGTGTAGAACATCAGCCAAGTAAGGATGTAAAATCCCATTTATTAGGTCGACCAGTTAAAAATTATGTTGAACCGGTTAACTGATTAAAGGGCTCCATGGTTGGGCTGGAGCGGCCCCCTGCCTCAAACAAGGGCTGCTCCTGACAGCCAGTCAGAGCCCTGCCTGCAGTGGCCTCCAGCCCCTACCAGTTAACTATTCACATCCCTACAGCCAACAGAAAGTAAAGATGTAAGAAGCTGTGCAGCAAGGTTCCCTTAAGCGGAATAAGCAGGGTCCTGCAAACTCAGTGATTTCATGGCCATGAATTTTGAGTTGGAGCCCATCCTTTGCCACAAAAACACGCTCCTAAATCCAAGTTTATCTAAGTTCTAGACCAGTGAACCAAGTCCAACACCAATGGGGTGCTTTCTGCCTCAGTCTGCCAGCAGCCTGAAACCACAGCTCTGAGAGAGAGGTGTGAAGTGCCTCATTTATCTCAATGAAGTTGAAATCTAATGATGCAAGTTTAAATGTCAACATTGTTAGCTACAGTGGTCTGATTATTTTAACTTCCAACTATTGTGTTTATCCCACAAATCCACACTTCTTCCCACACTCCAAAGCCCAACATCCATCTACCAATACTCAAATAATGGTGCGGGGGGAGCTTAATGGGACTAGTTCCCTTTCCTACTTTTAGGGGATATCACACTTTTGTCTTATGGTCCTCTGACTTCTCATTACTGTTTAAATTAAAGCAAGCCCCTTGATATTCAGAGCCCCCTCATTTTTCAATCATTCTCCCTCCACAACTACCATAAGTTCCATGTTCCCGGTGAGAATTCCTCTAGTACAATTATTAATTTTCCAATGTCAAATTCTGCAACACATGGAGATTTAAACAGTCACAGGGTAGGATAAACAAATTATGTTTAACATGTAATTAAATACATAGTGGGCACTACACAAATTGTCTGTTTTATTCTTTTAAATATTTTATTCGCTATGATGTTAAAATGTTCAATGGGTCCAGGGAGTTAGAGAATCTTCAGTCTGCAGTACTAGAGTGCTACAGAATACAGAGGTCTTGACAGAATTTAGTTCATGCTTCATGCAGGGAACATGGTATCTTAGATACACGGACTTCTGGCATGCATGGAAAAAACTGACTAATTGTCAAATGTTCTGTTACCAACTGTTGTGATTTTATTGCAAGTCTTGCAATATTTGATGTGTTCTTTTTAAGGCCCCAGCTGCTGGAATTGAGAGACTGCATGAGAGTTTAAACCTTCATGTTTAAAACAATAAGGCTGCGTCTAGACTGGCATGATTTTGCAGAAATACTTTTAACAGAAAAGTTTTTCCGTTAAAAGTATTTCCGCAAAAGAGCGTCTAGATTGGCAAGTGCCTTTGCGCAAAAGATTTGTTTTTGCGCAAAAGCATCTGTGCCCAGTATAGACGCAGTTTTGTGCAAGAAAGCTCCGGCGGCCGTTTTCGCCATCGGGGCTTTCTTACGCAAAAAATTCCTGTCCCTGTCTACACTGGCCCTCTTGCGCAAGAACACTTGCGCAAGAGGGCTTTTTCCCGAGCGGGAGCGTCAGAGTTCTTGCGCAAGAACACTGACAATCTTACATTAGATCGTCAGTGTTCTTGCACAAATTCTCGCGGCCAGTGTAGACAGCTGGCAAGAATTTGCGCAAAAGCAGTTGCTTTTGCGCAAAATCTTGCCAGTCTAGACGCACCCTAAGTTTCTAGGCCTCGTGGTTGTAGAGAAAAAATTGAAAACCCAGAACAAATGCAGCCTGGAAGCTCACAAACCAGAAGGTAATAAAATGAATCAAACATTTGGTTGTTATTTGGGATATTTTGTTTTGTTTTTTAATCTCATGATTTTTAAGCTACGCTCATGATTTTGGGGGCAAGACTCACAATTGTTGAATGCTTGCACATGAGTTTAGCTGTTCCCAGACACTTCCGAAAATCTCTGGAAGAAAGAAAGAGCAAGCAAGAAAGAAATATTCATCTATCACGACTGACCCCTGTGTGTTCCATTTTTTATATTTTATAGCATAAATATGTAGATATTGAAAGCCAGGAAAATGTTTTATTAGCTAACAGATAACACACATCATGCAAGGGAGTCTGCAAACACACTTGCCAGAGAGAGCACAGAATGAAAAGGAGATGTAAACGGGCTAGCGTTATAGTTCGCACACAAGAATGTATGGAATCTTCCCTTCTAATTACAGTGATGCCAGGCTGGGATGGGCGCGGACCCACATGGCGCAGTTTGGACACATGCACACAGCTGGGAGACCCAGGTCCAGTAACCCAGGTTTACAATGTAGGGTGGCCAGTCAACTGCAGATTTGGAAATTTCGAGTCCACAAACCTGAGCGCCATAGACACAGGCTTAGTGTGCAGAGTATACAGCAGGGGTGGGCAAAAAATTTTTGAAGTGGCCCCACTGCCCCGGAAGGGGCAGGGCCTAAAAAAGAAGGGGTGGGGCCAGGATACTTCCGGACTTCCCCACCCACGGACCATGATTGGTGTGGGGCTGGGGGAGCCCCTTTGCCCCCCCCCTTCCCACTAAGCATCCATACCCAAATTAGGGTCTGGGGGCGGGAGAAGCGCACAAAATTTCCTCCGCCCTGCCAGGAGCACGTAGCACTTTGAAGTGCCACGCGCTCCTCGCAGGGCGGGAGGAGACTTCACACGCTCCCCTGCCCCCAAGCCCCTGATTGGCCTGGGAGCAGGAGGAGCACGCAAAGTTTCCTCTGCCCTACCCCCGCACTGTGAGGAGGCTTCACACGCTCCCCCGCCCCCAGGCCAATCAGAGCTAATTGGCCTGGGGGCGGGGAAGCGGCAGGTCCGCTGCAGGCTGGATCCAGCCCACAGAGGCCCTTTTGCCCACCCCTGGTATACACGGTGACCAGATGTCCCATTTTTAAATAGACAGTCCCATATTTAAGCTCCCCTGCAGCTGGGGAGTCCAGTGGCTGATAATGGGGGGGAGGGTTTGTAAGGCTGGCGGTGGGGCAAATTTGCAGCATGTGGAGCCGGCTGCTCCCCCCTGGTCTGTCAACACAGCCCACTGCATGCTGGCTCTCGGACAGCAGGGCCCTGTCCTCCATCCCATTTCCAGCTAGCACTGGCCATGCAATGCAAGCTGTGGTGGGGTGCCAGCCGCTTTCGTGTCCCCTCGACTGCCCTCCCATCAGCCCTTTACACATTCCACCTCTTGTTGTCCTCTCCCTGCTTTGCCCCTTGGCCTTTCCCCTGGGCCCTACTGCTCCTCCAGATCACCCTTGCCAGTGCATGTCTCGCTCCCATGGCTTAGCTCACCAACTGCCTGGCCAGCAGGCTCCCTTCCCCCACAGTCTGGCTGAGCCCAAAACCCTCCAGCCCAGAGTGCTGGCCAGGAGTGGGGGCAGGGAGGAGAGGGTCAGTCAGTCACCCCCCTGTGTGAGAGATGGATACAGGAATGCATGTGTCTCACCTCTCCCCATGTAAAGTCTAAAGCCTGAAAGATAAGGTAAATAAAAAGAATCCACCTACACTGTGTTTCTTTTTTCAGGGGCTCAGTCAATTTGATGTTAATTTGAAAACTTGTATTGCACAATTATGATTGATTGCCACTGAACTCACATGAATACAAGTAATTTTATTAGGTGTCTCATATTCAACACAGGGAAATATGGTCACTCTAAGTGTAGACAGACCCTATGATCTCACTACAGAAACTAAACATTTCCCCAGCCATTGCCATTGGATCCTGTGTTTTTAGTGTTGCCAACTTCTGTGATTTTAACGTGATATTTGCTTTCTTAAAACCCCAGCTTCTGGAGTCATGTTATTTGATTAGACTCTCTGCTTTCTTATAAAAAACAAACCCAAGTTTCTAGACATCATGTCTGCAGAGAAGAGCTTACAGTTTCAAAAACCAGAAGGCAATTAAGAGGAAACCATTTTTTTTTTAATTATGTTTTTGTGGGCTTGAGATACCAATTTCCCTTCATTTTCTGTACTAAACTCCTCTGCAGTGTGGATGAGTCCTGGTGCTGGTGTTGTATTTGACTCACCTAGATGATAGTTTTCATTGGTGGCTGACATTTTCCATACATAGTGCAACCAGGGGCGGCGGCAGATTTGCAGAAATTTTGGTGGTGCCCAGAATGTTCAGAGCCCACACCTCTCCCTCATTCCAAGTCCCTCACCCACCTGCCAAAGGCTTTGGGAGGGAGTTTGAATGCTGGGTGCAGGCTCTGGCCTAGGGCAGGGGATTGGGGTGTAGGAGGGGGTACAAGCTCTGGGAGGGAGTTAGGTGCAGGAGGAGGTCAGGGGTGCAGGCTCTGGAGGGAGGTTGGGGGCTGGAGGAGGGAGTTACAGGGTGGGGGGCAGGTGCGGGAGGGGGTGCAACCCATCTCCTCCCAGAGCCTGCACACTCTCCCACACCTTCTGTCCCACCAGGGCACCCCCCACTGACAGCAGTTCCGTGGCAGGTTGAGGACAGGGGGTCTCCATGCACTGCTCTCCACAGATACCAACCCCAAATCTCACCATTAGCTGCAAGGGCACTTGGAGCAGGGGCAGCACAAGGAGACACTCTCTCCTAGGGGGCCACAGGGATGCACGTGCTGGCAGCTGTGCGGAGTAAGTGGTCAGAAGCTGCTCTAGCCCCTCTGTGCTGCCAGTAGTGGTGGCAGTCCCAGGCCATTCTTAATCACCCAGGAGTGGCGAGGGGGCTGGGAGATGTACGTAGGGTGGGGGGGGCCATGGGAGAGACTCAGCCCTGAACTTTGGTGGAGCCAGGCCCCAGGCCAGGAATATTCCCGGTTCCCAGGCATCATGGGCCCATAGAACTCGCCGCTCATGAGTGCAAGTGGTATTAAGGACTCTTTTCCACAGGCAAAACTTTGTCTTAAAGGTGATAAGTTTAAAAAAATTACAAAAGGCCTTTTTTTTTCCGCTTCTGTGTGTTATGAAGAAAGCATGAAAGGTTTGTCCCCCCAAAAATTATTATGAGTATTTTTTCTACTTGTTCTGCATCTAAAAATTCAATCAGTTGTCTGCCAGGGAAGTCTCTATTACCATGGTGTCCAACATGCTAGCCACTAGGCATATGTGGCTAGTTGGCCACTTGAGTGTGGCTAGTTCGCTAGAGCAGGCTACTGCTTCAAAACTGGTTGGACGCCATGGTTCTATTATGATCTGATCACCTGAGTGAGATGATATCACAAATATTATTTGAATGTTTGTAGTTGAGAAAACATCAAGACGTTTATTTTTAAAATGTAATGCAAAAACCCCACATTCTGGTCTCTAATTTTAGAAATGCCCAGGAATCCAAACCAAAAGAGTGGAGATGAAGATTGTACTTTTCAAGCACTGACTACGTAAAAAGTAGTAAAATACCAACATGAACAAAGCCCTAACAAAGCCCATCCTTTGTGTTTTGTAAGCCCAATTCCGTCCTCACTTATCACACTGCAACCCCAGTCATTTCAATGAACAGAATCTGACCTTCAAATGAAGGGGAATTAAAATGAAAGCGAAGTGGATCTTGTCCTGTGACTCATTTATACATTTTCACAGTGAACAAACTCGGAGACTCTCCCTGCATATCCTTCCTTGCCCTGTGGGAATACTCTAGATATACCCTACAGTATAATTTAGCCCCACAAATTCATGTTTTAAAGTTTGGTTTGTACTTAACCTGCTATCAGGTAGTTTTCTCCCAGTCTCCTTGTGTCACTTTGCACATGGATCAGAGGTGAGGCCATTTCTTTGAATTAAAAATATATGGCTCACCCTTTCCCTAATTCAGCCTCAGAGCCTGGAGAGGTATTACAAAATGTTCGGAATGCTCACCAAGTAGGTTTGGGTCACATCCTTCCTCCTCTTAACGAAAGCTGCTGTATCCCCTTATGGGCCAGTTTATGTAAGCATTTGATGGGAAGATTAGGGCTCCGAAACCCTAACCATATTTGAATGCATGTGTGTGTGTGGTCGGAAAGAGCAGCTTATGCAATGAGGAATGGGAAGCCACTAAAATGATTCTGCCTCTAAATATTTTGCCCTTTATTGACATTTATAAGTAGAAGGCAGCCTAATTACCAATTAGAGGAAGTTATTAGCTACAAAAGGAGCCTGTTCTATTTTTCTGTATGCCTTTTTCCCAATGCAGCGCAGTTCAGACAACATTATTAAGGCAGAACAAGGCAAAGTAACCAAGGCACCTGGGTTACCTTTCAGCTAACCTGCAAAGGAATCCTTATCTAAGTCAAAAGAACTTCCCCAAAAAATTACCATTCAGAGCCAAAATATGCAATACCTTCCATTTCTAAAGCAGCCTCAGGGACTGACATTGTCTGTGTTATATGTGCCTTCCTATCGTAAACAAAGTCACTGGGTGGATATAAATTATTGGTTGTTTTGTCTTAGAAATACCCACGATTCCAGCTGCCATTAATGCACTCTGCTTGATTGGGATGTGGAATGGGAAGATGAGTATACATAGGACTTCAACTGGACATGGCAGTCTTCACTTATCCTAAACTGGGGAATAGATATGCGATGTAGGGTAGATAATTAATAATTCCACCTCAGAGCTGGCTACATTCCAATAACTGATGAAGCAATTGCTTTAAACATCTAATAAGCCTCACACCTGCAAACATTTATGCGTTTGAGTAACTTTACCTACATTAATGGTCCCATCTATTAGAATGGGGCTGGGGTAAATGTTTGCAGAATCAGTACCCTAATTCAAATCCCTCCAACAAAATATGCTTATTAAGAACAACAGCAATTATTAAATACAATGAGGTATCCTGTGACATTTTAGAGACTAACAAATTCACTAGGTCATGAGCTTTCATGGGTAAAACTCACTTCATCAGTTGAGTTAGAATAGAAATTACAGATTCAGGGGTATATATAACAGCAAAAGAAGTTACCTGTCAATTGTAGGACCAGTGTTAATGAAGCTAATTAAGTCAAGGCGAATGTTTCTCATTTATAGCATTTGGTGTAGAGCTGTGAATACCAAAAACAGGGAAATTGCCTTTGTAGTGCATTAACCAGTTAAGATCTTTATTCAAGCCTAAGTTGATAGTCTTAACAAAAGCAATTTCCCCACTTCTGATATTTGCATCTTCACATTAAATTCTGTGACTGAGACACATCCACCCTGGCTTAATTAGCTTCATTAACACTGGTCCTGCAATTGACAGGTAACTTCTTTTGCTGTTATATGTGCCCTGGATTCTGTAATTTCCATTCTAGCTCATCTGATTAAGTGGGTTTTAACCACAAAAGCTCATGACTTAATAAATTTGTTAGTCTCTAGGGGTATGTCTACACTACAAAGTTAATTCGAACTAACAGCCGTTAGTTCGAATTAACTTTAATAGGGGCTACACATAGAAACCGTTAGTTCGAATTTAAATCGAACTAGCGGAGCATTTAATTCGAACTAGGTAAACCTCATTCTACGAGGAGTAATGCCTCGTTCGAATTAAGTAGTTCGAATTAAGGGCTGTGTAGCCACTTAATTCGAACTAGTTGGAGGCTAGCCCTTCCCAGGTTGCCCTGGTGGCCACTTTGGGCCAAACCAGGGAAACTCTTCTGCCCCCCTCCCAGCCCCGGAGCCCTTAAAGGAGCACGGTCTGGCTACAGTGCTTGTGCCAGTTGCAAGCCTGCCAGCACCCAGCCAGCAGACCCCGCACCTGGCACGGCATGAGCCAGCCACCTGCTGCCACCCAGCCCTCCGCCTCTTCCCAGAACCAAGCTGGCAGCTCACAGGAGCCTGCCCGGGGCCGCAAGAGGTGGGCACCCGCCTTGTCTAGTGCGGAGATCGTGGACCTCATCGAGGTTTGGGGGGAGGCCTCCAACATCCACAATCTCCACACTAGGCACAGGAAAGCGGCCGTCTAGGGCAGGATAGCTGCCAGCCTGGCCACCAAAGGCCACATGCGAACCCAGGAGCAGGTTTGCATGAAAATCAAATTGGTCCAGTGAGACCCCCGACCCTGAGCCCTGAGCTAAGAACATAAGAATGACCGTACTGGGTCAGACCAAAGGTCCATCTACTCTGGTAGCCTGTCTGCCGACAGCGGCCACCACCAGGTACCCCGGAGGGGATGGACCGAAGACAATGACCAAGCGATTTGTCTTGTGCCATCCATCTCCAGCCTTCCACAAACAGAGGCCAGGAACACCATTCCTACCCCCTGGCTAATAGCACTCCATGGACCCAACCTCCATGAATTTATCTAACTTCTCTTTAAACTTTGTTATAGTTCTAGCCTTCACAGCCTCCTGTGGCAAGGAGTTCCACAGGTTGACTATGCTGTGTGAAGAAGAACTTTCTTTTATTAGTTTTAAGCCTGCTACCCATTAATTTCATTTGGTGTCATCTAGTCCTTATATTATGGGAACTAATGAAGAACTTTTCTTTATTCACCCTCTCCACACCACTCATGATTTTATATACCTCTATCATATCCCTCCTCAGTCTCCTCTTTTCTAAGCTGAAAAGTCCCAGTCTCTTTAGCCTCTCTTCATATGGGACCTGTTCCAAACCCCAAATCATTGTAGTTGCCTTTTTCTGTACCCTTTCCAAGGCCAAAATATCTTTTTGAGGTGAGAGACCACATCTGTACACAGTACTGAAGATATGGTGTACCATAGTTTTATACTTCGCTCCTCCTTCTTCCCATGGCTTCCCCTTCCAGCTCCCTCCTCCCAGGTTTCCCCTCCTCTCCCACCCTCTCTCTTCCCCTCTCCCACCTCCTTTTCCCAGTCTCCCCAGAGGTTAATCCTCCCCAGTTTTGTTAAATAAAGAGAGTTTCTATTTTTGAACACACATGTCCTTTATTTTTTACATCAGGAAGGGGGCTATGGAGGGGTAAGTGGAAGGAGGTGAGGGAGGAATGGGGCACGAGCCCCCACTGGGGAGGACTGGGGTGGCTCTGTGGGCTCCTCGGGGTGGAAGCTCTCCTGCAGGGCCTCCTGGATCCTGACAGCCTCCCGATTGACCCCCCCGGATGGCAGCCTGTGGCAAGTGCAGCCGGGCTGATGGCCGAGTGCTGTGATGTGCCGAGTGTGGGCACTCAGGGCACTCCAAGACAGGACTGCTTTGCTGTCCCTCATCGAGTTAGACAAGCAAGCGGGGAACCCTAAGAACTGTCTGTCCGGGGTGGGGGTCAGGTCCCTTTAAGCACAGCCCTCGGCTCGCCTGAGGCAGCAGCTCCACACTCTAAGTCCTAACCTGATGCCCTGCTGGCACTGGTTCCGGCCAGCCTTAACTTCGGTTCAGGATCCACTCAATGTGGACATGCTACTTCGAATTAGCAAAATGCTAATTCGAATTAGTTTTTAGGTCTAGATGCACTAATTCGAATTAGCTTATTTCGAATTAACTAATTCGAATTAAGTTAGTTCGAATTAGTGCTGTAGTGTAGACATACCCTAAGGTCCTACAAGACTGCTCGTTGTTTTACAGTTACAGTTACAGACTAACATAGCTACCCCTGAAACTTTTTATCATGCACAGTAATTATTATTTAATAATAATTAGAAGTAACGAGAGTATTCTTGTTGCCATCTATCCAGAATGTCATTCTTTTTAAAAGAAACACCCAGGAAAGCAGTGTAGATCCAGAAATTCTTTGTATTAACAAAGCTAAAATGTCTGATGCATTGAACTATGTGACATTTGTTATCTGAAGCAATGTTAATTTGGAACTAGGTATCACTGGAAAAAATAATTTAAATAACTCTGCACCTCTGAAACGTATTTTTCAAAAATGTAGCATTACTTTCAGCTCCTCAGTTCATCCAGACATTGCTTCTCACAGTCCTTGAGGCCCCAGCCTTGATTCAAGCTACGTTTTTTACGTAGCTGAAATTGCATACCTTAAGCTGATCTTCCTCCATAGTGTGGACCTGGCCTACCTAATAGACCTGCTCTTAGAATAAGGCATATTAAGGGTAGATCTAAACTTGGGGGAAATGTCAATCTAAGGTATGCAACTCCAGCTGTGTGATTAGTGTAGTTGGAGTCAACGTACCTTTGATCAAGTTGCCAGGGGGTCTCCACTGCAGATGGGTTTCTCCCCTTGATTCCCCTTACACGTCTCATTCTGATGGAGTATGGAGTCAATAAGAGTGTGATTAGCAGTGGATATAGCAAGTCTTTACTAGAACTGCTAAATCACCTCTGGGGGAATTGATAGCCACAGTGCAGATCTCCTGTTTCACTCTCTCGTGACCAGAGTTTTTCCAGGCTGCACAATTCCCTACCTACACTGCGTTCTCCAGCCAACTAGACAACCTACGCAGCCTGGTTTGCTTATTCCTCAGAGTGCACGTGCCCACAGTTAAGTTACCACACAGTTCCTTCTAAGCAAACACATTTATTCATATGGGTTGTTAGAGCAATTACAGAGGAAAGATTGTTTTTTTTAAAAAAAAGGACCCAGATGCATGCTAATAAGTTCACCAGAGACTACTCCAACTCCACCAGGTGAATAGTCCTTCAAACCCTAGTCCAGAGTTTTTCTATGGTTCATAATTGCTTTCACTCAGAATAATTATTCCCAGAATCTGAGAGTCAATCCTTTACACAAAGTGGGCCTCCTGATGTAATAGATGAGCAGATAAAAGTTGCCTCTTCAAGGAGAAGCTTCAAAAGGCTGAATTTTTTGCATAACAAGAGGAGGGTGGAGTACATTGTTTAAAAGAGTCCTTCAAAGCTCATAACATTTCCCAGGGCTTTCATTAGTCACATCTCTCCCCTAGAGATGTTACATACTCTCCCACAACGTTTCCATTTTTGGTAAAAGAAACTTCTACGATACTGTAATTTTGTTCAGTAAGACCTAACTTAATTCAATAAGGTTGAGGTTGCAGAAAATTGTCAGGTCTGTCACAGTAGTGTCATGTAATTGCTTAGAGACCACAACAGCACTTTAATAGTGCAATAGTTGTCCAATACAGAGCTAGATTTTCATTTCATGATCTAGCATACTAGACTATGTATTCTTACAACAAGGAAGACTGTAATATGCCATCCAGCTAGTGATATTCACAAGATATTCGTGAGAAGCAGTTCAGTACACATGGCTTTGCAACTAACTGACCGGAAAGCATTCTTTATTAGGAGAGCGCCTGCAGACCCCAACTGAAACATGGTCCTGTTGTGCTGGATACTGTACAAACACAGAGTAAGGGACAACCTCTGCCCTCAAGAACTAATCCCAGGTCTCCTGGCTGCCAACATGACATGCTACCTGCTGGACCTTGCTACCTCTGTGAGCTATCAGTGCTCCAATCACAGAGAATAACTTCAGTGCCTTCTGCTATGTGCAAAAGTAAAACTTCCTTCCAAAGAATTGCAACGAGTCTCACAGTAACATTCAGTGTAAACAAATAAACTCAAGGGCAGGATACCAGAGCAGCCTTTGATTTACATTCCCACTCTGAGCTCCCACTGGCCTCCTTATTGTTTTGCGGGCTTGATTTGTATGTAAATAATACTGATCATGAATGAACAAACATTCCCCTAGCATCTGCTCTTGGATCCCTTTGTGTAGATAGGCATGCAGGAGAAGAGGTGCAGAAAGTCCTTTTCAGCTTGCACAATTATACAGTGTGCAACAGAATCCTGCAGCTTAAGTAGTGTTAGTACAATCAGTTACCAGAGCCCCCACAGAGGGCAGAGTCACTTCCACAGCCCCACCCACTTCCTCACTGGCCATCCATCAAGGGCACTGATGAGGGAAGCACACACTGCGCTTGTACAAAGTGTCGTGTTGCCATCCCTGATTGTGCCTCACATTCGGTTTGTCACCCAGGGGTGACAGTAATTTTCATTTCTTACAGATACTGTCACATCACAACCTCCCCTTGGGGGAAGCTTCAGAGCAGAGGATGGGGGCAGGTTGTGATATAACAGTACCTGTAAGAAATGTAAGTGTGGGATGGAGTGCAAGGGGCTTATGGCAGGGTTGGGGTTCAAAACAGGGAGGAAGTGGGGGTGCAGGGTCAGGGCAGGGGTGGGAAGGTGTATGGGGCTCAGGGCAGGAGGGTACAGGAGTTAGAGCAGGGTTAGTGGGGGGCCCAGGGCAGGGGGTTGTGTGTGGAGGGGAGCTCGGGGCTGGGAGTGCAGTCACCTGATCGTGGGGGTCTATGGGGATTGATTTGGGGTCAGTGGGGCAGGGGCCTTGCACCCCAACCTCCCAGCATGGGGGGCCACAGGAGGCTGATTTGGGTTCCATTGGGGAAGGAAGATAAAAGGGGAGAGGTGAGCCGCCCATGCACAGCTCTGGCACAGGAACCTTACCAGTGCTACCAGTGCGCTGGCTTTCACTTTTGCTGCCACCATTCTTTCTGTAGGTCAAGCTTGCTGGGCAAGATGGGAGCAGAGCCTGCTCTACACTCCCAGGGACGGGGCCTCGGGCAGAAGAGGCAGGGCTGGGGGGAGTCAGCCCTCAACGCTGCCCAGAGAACCATGCACTGGCCCCCTTCACACCCCAGCCAGCCCTGAGAGCTGCCCAGAGCATGCCATGTCCAAGATTTAAAGGGCCCAGGACTCTGGCCACCACTGCTTCTGTGGACGTGACAGCAGAATCGCCAGGCCCCAGGGCAATTGCCTCCTTTGCTTTCCCCTTTTCCCCTATATTAAGGGGCCTGGGCAGGCCTCTAACATGGCACTGACTTTAAAAAAGCTATGATATGGCCTTTAGAGCAGAGGATGCATATTGGTAAGCAATAATGAAGTCACGGAGCGTAACATTCAGCAAAGAGTATGTGTAACTGCTAAGAGCACAGGGTCTATATCAGAAAGTTCTCTACATCATTTTGCTACCGCTCTTCACTTGGAATTGCCAAATACGCAGCAGTATTAAAACTGGCTTGTATCACTCCCAACCCCATGCACTATGTGTGCAGAGTGGGGTCACTCCACAGTCCAGCTGGATCCAATCGGCTCAAATAACCTTGAAAACGAAGGATTCGCTCACCTCAGGGAATGGTTCCTCCGAGTCAGGGCTGAGGTGCATTGACTAGGAAGCAGTGGGGAAGCTTGTCCTACTCATGGTGTTCCTGCTTCATGGGTAAACTGAGCTTTCCAGTCAATCCTGAATCTTCCATAATCTCTAAAGAAAATCCACATGAAGTGAAGATCAGTGCAAAGATTGCAACAAAGCAAGAGACACCTACAGCTTTCTCTCTTGGTCCTTTGAGATGCAGCTTTTGATTATCTAAATAAATCATTCAGCAGGGAGTTACAGAAATGATAGGAATGGCCTGCATCATATCACATCATAGAGCAACAATTTTGGCCACCAGCTTCCTAGCTTTACAATAGCCCTCCCCTTGCTTAAATGAACATAAGAGGCCCTTTATTGCCTTCAGCTTGCCCCATACCTTATTCTTCCACACTGCTAAATCCTTCATCCCAGGATTGTCATGATTAAAGACGTTTAATACTCCTCTTGCCCTACTCTGAGATTTTTGGCCAAGCCTTTCAGTGCAGCGTCATGCACAAGCCAAATAAGAGACGAATCCTTCTCCCAGTAAAGTCAATGGCAATACTGGCATTGAGTTCAGCGGGAGTTGCATCAGGCCCTAATTTCTTGGATGGTTTGTTCTTAATCAGGGCTCCTTCACTCTGAAACGGAAATTATTTGCGCTACATTAGTATTCATTGTCCACCTACACAGGATGTGAAATTAGCAGTAACAAAAGAGTGAAGTGTTTTTGCGCCAAAAGGGCGTGCTCCTTGCAGAGGAGGTCTCAGTAATGATAATGCCTCTTGGATTTACTCAACTGTACCTGTTCCAAGAAATTACACAACACATACACACACACACACACACCTCCCAGCATCCTGTGGGTTTTGAGGATTCTAACCTGTGCTGTTTGGTATTAAAAAGCTCAGTGGAAAGATCTGTGTATATTATTTCATCCCACAACAGACTGAGTGTCTGAAAAACAAAAATAAAGGCCGGAGGCTAAGTGAGGGGGCTGTAGCCCATCTGATCTGGCTTCGTCAAGTAGGTTACTTCAGTTAAATAGAGGAGAGTCGTCCTGTAAAGCATCTCTCATTATGCACAAGAGTTCTTTGTGATCATGAAAATGAAGAGATATGATCTTCCCATATAAGGTGGTTCACTGGTAAAAGGCACAGACCTGCAGATTGAAGTTCACTATTTGGGTCTAATCCAAAGCGTATTAACATTAATGGAAAATGGCCATTGACTTCAATGGCTTTCGATCAAATTCCCAATCCACACTACAGGTATGGCACAAAAAGCAGTAGAGCAAGCTTCCCCTCCCATCCATTCCTCTGCCAAGAAGCCCCAACTCTGACATGGAGAGACCAACTAACAGGGTGAGAGGGTGATTGGTTTCCAAGTCCCATCTCCAGAGAGATTTCCAGCAAGGTCAACAAAACCCAGACTGAAATTACTGGGTTTCAGTCTGAAACCTAACAAATATGCCTCTAAAGACTCAAACTGAATTAACTGTAGAGAAAAACATAGCCTTTCTAATGGGAGGAGAGGGAAGAAAAAATAATTAAAGTTACATTTTAATCCCTCTCAGGACTGAATGGCTAGCCAATGAAATGACACGATGATGGACAGCATGTAGTTAGACGTTTGCTATATAGCCATAGCCATTAAATTAGTCAAAGCCACAGTGAAAAGGAGGGACTATACAAGATCCCATATCGTTATACCCGATCCAGCAAAAAACTGGTCCAGAAAAGGCATTGGATTTTCTCCATCTTACCTACCCCTCTTGAGGACACAAATTTTCCTCTATACATGGTGCTTTTAATATAGCTTTCCCAGGCAAGTGATTACCAACATCAAGTCTGTATTCCAGCACACAAGGAGGTAAATGAGCTCCGATGACTACATGAATTAACTATGGGGGCCTTAACAGGAAGGTAGAAAAGGCCACATATTGTATGAATCTGCCGCTAAACATTGAGTGGGAGCAGGTGGCTACCTATCCCATACTTAGTCCATACAAGTTGTAACAACTTAAAAATTACTCCCTGACCTGGTGTTTTCTTTCATTTGCAAGAGGTTCACAAGCAACACAAAACACAGCTTTCTCCCAGGGTTCCTGCCCCACAACTGCTTAGTTCACACTAGGTCTTCTCTCTATAGAACCACTCCCAGCTCCCTTATAATCAAATAAGGGGCAACCTGTAACAACTAATCAATAATAATCAACTGCTAACAGGTAAGTTTTCAGACAAACACTGCCAGACTGTTATGAGAGGCCCGGATGTCTCAAGGGATTAATAATGATCTATAGAGATGTTCATCTCTATGTTTGCCAGTTTTAATTAGCTCAGAAAAAGCCTCAGTCCAGTTCAACATGGACAAGTGTCTCCATCATTAAAACAGCCACCCCAGATGGCACCAATTGACAATTTCATTGGAAGACTCAGAAGAGAGACGAAGCATAGAGATGGAGGAGAACAGAGATCATGGAATCTGAACATCTCTCTTTCTCATCTCTAGGCCAGGAGGACTCAGGCTTCATCAGTTATGTGGCTAAGATGAGACTTTGGTTTCCAGAAATGTCAATTCTTGTGTGCAGTTCTGACTTCACACAAGGATAAAACAAAATGACACTAACTACCGACCATCAAGCGTGGGGTAAAACAAAGTGAGGTGCTGTGCATGGCCATTAACTGGGCTAGCTCCTGGAACTAGGAGCATATTGCATCAAGTCCTCAAAGCTTTCTTCTCTGTCAAAACTTTCCTATGGAAATAATCCAATGCTCATTGAAATAATTGGAAAGTCTCCCAAAGGGGTTTGGCTTAAGCAATGGATGATGGAATGAGTATGTTGAGTACTATTGTACAAAGAGACAGCTGGTAGAGGGTCTGTTAAATAGTCGCACTCCCAAAGTCAATGCAGAGCAGAAGTCATGACACAACATCCCTGCTAATCTGCTTAGATTTAACAGTTATTTCGACTTGTTTTGTACTGTTTAAGAATTCTGCATCCTGGATATATTTAGTAGCATGGCTAGGGAGAAGTCTTAAGAGCTTTATTTTCAAAGATGCATAGCCCTCCAACATGGATTGATTTCAAAGGGGAACTGTGGCCACTCAGCCTGTCTGAAAATCAGACCTTAAAATGCTTTTTAACGACTGGAAAATATCCCAGGTCTGACCCTATGCCTTTTGAATCCAATAGGAATTTTACCACCAACTTCAATGGGAGCAGATTTGGGCCCTATCACCATAAAGATACATTAAAAAATAATTTATAAAGCATATGTCCAAAAGGTTAAACACAAATGAAGTGTGCACAAATGTCAGTCGTGGGCAGTTGCTGATGTACAGCCATTGAGAAGTCTGAAAAGTGAAGCAAGTCCAACTCTGCATCTGTAAACAGCTATTTGCAGGAGTGAAGTATTTTCCTGTATTTTGATGACCAAGCAAAGTTTAATAAATCATATCACGCCACATACACAGTTTGTTAGGAGTCAAACAGCTGTAATGCCCTTGAGAACTATGCAGTGGGTTCTGGGAGGAAGGAAATCGCTGCCACATGCAACAAATAAAAAAAATTATAGTTCTGCTGCAGAATCATTCCATTCAGCCTAGCTAGAAACACAGACAGCTACAAACCGATCATTCATCTCCAACATAAACACAGATTGGGTTAGACGAGCTGTAAAATAGGTTGGGATTTTTAGTAGATGACATAAATAAATGTATTTTTATATTTCCTGACCACATTAAGCTTGAAATCAGAGCTCTGAAATGCAAGGCACATGCTATAAGGCTCCTAATAGTCATTAAAGGCCAATAGTCACAGTGAAGCAATGTTTTCTCCTTAGAAGTATGCAGTGTGTACATACAAGGGGGTTGTTATGCATTTGAAATTATATGGCATGGAACACAACAATTCAAAAAATGTAAAGTTCTTCTAGGAGGACAAGATGAAAACCACTTCAGAAAGCTAGAAATCAGATTCAAAATACTACTCTGATAGGAAGAGGTGGGAGGAGGGTTATTTCTACCCTCCAAGGGTATGTCCACACTATGAAATAAGGTCGAATCTACTATGGTTGATTTCTGGGCACCTGATTTGGAGAAGTCAAAAGTCCATGTCCTCACTATGAGGAAGACTAGAATGTTGTCCAAAGTAGAGCGTCCCCATTAGGGAGCCTACCGTCAACTCAGAGAGCGAGGCATCATGGGTAAAATCTTTGCCATCTGGGCTATGCTTCTTGTGCCCACTAGGTCCAAAACTCTTATGGTTGGTTAGAAGGGCTCATGTCAGCTGTGTCCCATAAGGCACTCCTCTAGTCCCTCCCCCCTCATGCAAGATAAAGGGGACGTAGTGTGCTCGTGCCTTTTGGTGCCCTGGTTGCCTTCACAGATGCCAGAGCACTGTGAGGCTGGAGCCCAGTGTGCTGGAAAGCATTGTCATGCTCATGGGTGTTGAAGTACAGCACCATGAGGCGCACCACAAGAGTGTACACATGGCATTCTGCCAGGAAAAGGAGGAAGACGAAGCTTGGCATGACATGGAGGCGCTGCTCAGGCAAGGCCTGGCATTCACGCTAGCGCACCCACCAGTCAATCCTCTGGACACAGTGCAACGCCAGTTCTCGTGCCATGAGACAAGCTTAGACTGGTAGGACCACATCATGATGCAGGGATGGGACGATCAGCAGTGGCTGCATAACTTCTGCATATTCATGGAACTGTGCGAATGGCTTTCCCCTGCCCTGATGCTCCAGGATACCCGCGTGAAACCCACTCTGACTGCGGGGAAGTGTGTGGCAATTGCCTTGTGGAAGCTTGTCATGCCAGACAGCTACCGGTCAGTGGGAAATTAGCTGTATGGTCAGGGCTGTTCTCATACAAGTAGCCAAGGCCATCAATAACATCCTGCAATGGAGGGATGTGACGCCATAGATGCACATCCTCACCTTGGCCCCCGAATGCCATGCCTTGAAGTATGTCAACCGGAAAGGGTACTTCTCCATGGTGCTACAGGCGCTTGCAGATCACAAGGGCCATATCACTAACATCAACATGGGATGGTCAGGAAAAAGGGTGCATGACACCCACATCTTTCGGAACTCCTGCCTCTTCTGAAAGATGCACGCTGGAACTTTCTTCCCAGACCGGACAATCAGAGTCGGCAAGGTGGACATGCCTATAGTGATCCTGGGTGATCCAGCCTACCCCTTTCTCCCGGGGCTCATGAAGCCCTACATGGGCAGCCTTGACCCCAGCAAGCAGGAGTTCAATAATAGGCTGAGCAGGTGCAGAATGGTGATGGAATGTGTTTTTGGACATTTAAAGGGGAGGTTTAAGAGTCTCCTGACCTGCTTGGACCTCAGTGAACACAACATTCCTTTTGTGGTGTCAGCCTGTTGTGTGCTCCATAACCTGTGTGAGAACAAGGGGGAAATTTTTCTGGCAGGGTGGGGGACTAAGGCAGAGCACCTAGCCAGAGAGTTTGAGCAGCTGGACACTTGTGTCATAAGAACAGCAAAGGGCAGTGCAAATCAGAGATGCCTTGAAGGACAGTTTTATGCAAGGCCTCTTTCCAGACTCTTCCCTTTGGCTTTCCATAAGTTGCTCCTTCATCCCCTGTGTTTCCCTTTAATCCCCCACTCCACCCCTGCAGTTCAACCAATAAAGAGTCCATTGTTCAATGAATATGAGTGTTTATTAGGGGAAAACAATAGGAAAAGGACGGAACTGGAAGGGAAAAGGAAGGCTCAGGAACGGGAGTGGGACTGCCTCCTGCCTCCCAAAGGCCTGGAGGCTCTGGCTCACCTTGAGTTCCACTCCCCCGCCTCTGCTCCACACACACACACTGGGTGCATCTAGACTGCAAGCTTCTTTCGAAATGAGCATCCACACCTCAAAACCGGATCGAAAAAGCAATCTGCTTTTTTGAAAGAGAGTGACCAGACTGCATAGACGCTCTCTCGAAAGAAAGCCCTGATTGCTATTCATAGAATGGCCACCAGGGCACCTGTGCTTTTTTTGATTGCCTCTTCTTTCGAAAAATGTCTCTGTTCTGTGTCCACACATGCCTTTTTTCGAAAGAGCTTTTTCGAAAAAGGTGTTCTTCCTCGTAATTTGACATTTAACAATGTCGAAAAACCCCTGCGTTCTTTCGATTTAATTTTGAAAGAATGCAATTGCAGTGTGGATGCAGGTGAAGTTTTTCCAAAAAAAGGGCAATTTTTTCGAAAAGACAGTGTAGTCTAGACATACCCACCGTGTCCTGGGTTCCAGCAACCCTTGGAGACCCTGCGGGTGGAAGCCACGGGGCTGGTGGAGGAGGGACCAGGGGTGTTATCGGGGTGAGCGGGGTTCTGGGAGGTGCCCCATTCGACACAGGTCGCCATACACTACACGACAGTGGTCAGGGTGAAAAACACTATCTCCTGGCAGCGCTTCTCTCCTGTTGTTCGGAAATCTGATCCTGCTGCTCCGCCTGGATCTCCACCACAAGGGTGTGCATGCAGTCCATTTGCTCTCTGAACATCTCCTCCCTCGTGCATTTGCACCTCCGGATCAGAGACAGGTGGGCAGATTCATTAGGAGGTGGAGACGCACCAGGCTGGCTGCTGTCGCAGCTGCAAAGAACAGATTCAAGGGCAGACATTACAGGAGATACATTGTGTGAAGCCTAATACTAATCTCTTAGCATACACTGAAGGTCTCTCTGAAGACAATGGAGTAGTGTTCCGTGTAGGGCCAAATGTTTGCTTTAAAGCAAGCACTTTACAGCAGGTGCCTAGACAGCTCAGTATGGAGGCAGGCAGGCATGGTAAGGGGTTTGCCAGGCCAGAAGCCTGAAGGCAGGAGGGAGGTGGCAGCAGAGGGCAGCTTCCCACTGTGTCTGGCACACACCGGGTCTGGCATACAGGACCTCCAAGGAACACTGCTACTTTCCCAGCCAGGGCAGGAGCCTGTGGGAAGGAGGGTGGTGGTGGCAGAGGGCAGTTTCCCGCTGTGTTTGGCACATGCCCGGTCCGACACATGCAGTCTCCCAGGGACAGTGCTAATAGCTTCCCCCTCCAGGTTGCCATGAGAGATATAAGTCATCTCTGAATCACACAGATTGATCAGGAGCAGGTGCTGACTGAATGTGGCCATAAACCTGGGCCTTATGCTGCACTGCTTTGTGGTTCCATGATGTCAGATCACTTACTGGTGGTTTGGTGTGGGAAGGTGTCCTACCGCGGGGGATGGCATAAGGCTGGCCTCCCCAAAAACCTTGTTACAAGGATTAAAGAGTCCCTATGTGAGAGCTTCACGTAACTGCAAATAAGACTCCCGCTCCATCTGCAGACACATGAACAAGCTGTTCTGCGCCCTCCGCAGAGTGTAGGCACAGAGAGAGCACGCCACATCTCACACCCCATTGCCGGAACCTGCTGGAAAGTTTGTGAACTCACCAGAAGTGCCCTGCCTGGGGTCATCGCTGGACTGGGAGATGTCCTTGGAGGTTGAGGACCAGACCCGTGTCATGATGAGCTCCTGACTCTTGGGCATAGGTAGCTGGCTAGTCACCTCCTCTTCCTCGTCCTGTCCCTTCACCACCCTGCGCTCCTCCAGGCAGACACCAGGCATGTCTTGTCCAAACTTAACAACCACAGTGGGGGAGCTGGCCACACCCTCCTGCCCAAGAATGGCATTCAACTGGTCATAGAAGCAGCACCTGTGAGGTGCTGCCCAAGAGCATCTGCTCTCCTCCTTCACCTTATGGTACAACTGGCACAGCTTCTTGATTTTTACCCTGCACTGCTGGGCATCCCTGGAATAGCCTTTAGCTGCCAGGCAGGTTGCTATCTTGCCGTAAATCTTGGCATTCTGCTTGCTGGTTCTGAGCTCATGCAGGATGGCTTCATCTCCCCACAGTTAGATGAGGTCCAAGATTTCCTGGACACTCCAGGCTGGTGCTTTTCTGCGCCCCTGGAAACTGGAGCCTGTGGGAGTAGAAGTACTCGCAATCATTGCAGTGTCTGACGGAAAGTTGGAGGAACTCATCTCCACATGTGCCACTCACCTGCAACACTGGCCACATGGCCATTTTACTGTTCCTGGATCTTTTTTAGCTCAGCGGAAGAGCAGTAGAGGCAGAAGCATTGAATTTCTGGCAACACTGTGTCAACACGAGTGTAACTTCAACCATGCACGGTCAGGAATAGCATTACTCCTGGTGAAAAGCAGGAGTACAGAAATTAACTTTAGCAGCCCCTAAGGGTGACACAAAAGGCTTGGTAGTGTGGACACATCACTTAGAAAATTGACCATAAGGGATTAAGGATGATGTAAAGTCCTAGTGTAGACCAGGCCCAAGAGATATTATTTAGAAGTGGAGAGTTATAGTTTGCAGTATTTGAAATTTGAGTGCTAATCCCAGTTCTGCTGCCTTTCTCACTGTAAAGCCCTAGACAAGCCACGTACCTTCTCTGTGTCTCAGTTTCCCCACCTATTAAATGGGGATAATAGTACTGTCACCACTTTTGACTCAAGCGGCTAGTCAAAATTTGGGGTCCTGCTGGTTATTCCAGTTGAGAAGAGATATTGACAGTAGAGTCAATTCAACAATTCAATCTTGTTCTGCTACGAAGTCCATTTCCCCAGACACAGGAGGAAAACCAAAACAAAATCGGGAGGCAGTTCCCTTGCTCACAATACCAGCACTTTGACTCAAAATCATAGAATCATAGAACACTATAACTGCAAGGGACCTCGAGAGGTCATCAAGTCCAGTCCTCTGCCCTCATGGCAGGACCCAGTACCATCTAGACTATCCCTGATAGATGTCCATCTAACCTGCTCTTAAATATCTCCAGAGATGGAGATTCCACAACCTCCCTAGGCAACTTATCACTCTCTATAGGCATCTCCAAGGGATCCATCACACTTCTAAGCTGTGTCTGCTTGGCTTTCTTTCTACTTCTCTCTTTGTCCATTTTTGTCTCTCCCCTTGTGCTGTGTCTGTCTATCCAACACACACACATACACACCCTTTCCCCAAAAAAAGAATCCTCAGCAAACACCCCACCACACAGTCCTTAGAATTCCTTATCAGCCTTGGCTTTGCCTTGGAGAACACTATTGTTTCTTACATTCAACCTGAATAAAGGGCAGTAACTGAAGGGAGTTTAACCCAATATATAACTGTATTAAACTTCCTCCAAGCAGTGTTATGGGAATTAATATGCTTACAGAATTAACAGACGCTCAGAACTACAGTTGTGAGCATGGTATAAGAATGTATATAGACTACTAATAATACTTGGCTGTTAAAGATCGCTTTTTGACTGTAGACTTCGAAGCACTTAAGAAAAGCAGATCAGTAGCGCTACCCCCACGTCACAGATGGGGAAACAGGCAGAGGGAAATGAAAACACTTGCACAAGTTTCTAGAGCAGGTCAGTGGCAAAGGGAGCAATATAGAACCCAGACTCCCAGTGGCTAGTTGGATTATTCTGCTTTCATTAACTGCCTGTAAAATACACTGAAGATGAGACGTACCGCCTAAGGCCCCGATCCTGCAAAGACTGATGCACATGGTTAACTTTATACACTGGGAGGAGTAGACAGTTCAATGCAGTAAAGATTAAATGTTAGTACTGTGCAGGGGAAGATCCACTAAACAAGCTTCTTGAGAATGGGAGAGTTTGTCACATCATAGGTCTGCTTTACTTCATTATTAGCCACACTGCAGGAAAGACCGGCTGAAGAGCATAACTACAGAGCAAGGATCTTCCTAGTAAGTCCTTCAACATGGGGTAACTGTAAACCAGTTAATATTTAGAACCAGGGGGTCTTTTCAGGAGACGTGTTTGCTACACGGGAGGGGTAATAAAAGTCTGTATGTACTAGCTCTATAGAGGAGGTGTGGTTGGACTAGCCAAGAATAGATGTTTGTGGAGTGATGTCACTGCTTCAATTCAGTTACTTTGGATGAGATTCAGTTTTCCTTGGGATGCCTGTCCATTTCAGAAGATTTGTTGATCGTCGACTGACAGCTGGAGTTTTATGATCAGAGATGCGGGAAGATGGCAGCTATGAGCTTTTCCCCTCCCATGAATAAAATGGTCCTTTTAAGATGGGGGTTGTGATTATTGCTGCACTTTTGCAGAGTGGTTTTTGCATCTATGTGTATTAACTATATTAGCAAGAGACTATTTTAAAATACTTTTAGATGCAACTTAGCTACATTAAAAACCAAAATGCCTACATTAAGGTTACAAAGCCACACTCAACAGTTGGAAAATGCCAGAATTAAGGTTCCCTGCGCACAGGATGGACAGAGCTTAATGAATGGGAAACATTCCAATATTTCATTTTAGCCACATTATTCACTATATGGCCTTTAGCCTATTAACAGTGTACAATCTAAATCCCAAACTGAATGCAGAATTATTGATTTCCTTGTGGGGTGTCCCATGACACTCACCATTGTACTACCCTAGTGCTCCCAGCTCCTAAAAACAAAAGGTAAAAACAGAAAAAAAGGCAAATAAGAAAATGGGCAGTTGAAAACACTTCTGGACTCTCACATAGCAGAAACTGGAACTGCAGGCCAAGAGATATGTAAGTTCTGCAGGCACATTGCTTCTTGCAAGCACACCCCTAAGAGAGCAGAAAGAAATGGGTCAAAGTGGCCAGTTTGTTGAGGTCATGATTTCCTCTCCCCAAAATGATCGCAGTCATGGAGATTTTGGAAAGACATTCTTCCCTCCACTCCTTGGTTGGCCCAAAGGCTTCTCAACCGTTCCCTTGGTTCTTATCGTTTGAAGGACTTCAAACAAATCAGATATAAGGTCTACCTTGGCGCCATGCAACTTGGTCCAATAAAGGTTTGGATAGGTCATCATTAGCAAGCATCTATTTGGAAAAGACTATCTTAAGTCATCAATTTAAAAAAATATACACCATTTACAGTAACCTTTCTAACTTTGAGCTAGGCTATCAATCAAAGCGCTTCTCTTCTGGAATCTTCATCCTGGTAGAGAAAAGTTTCTTTAAAACCTATCGCGCATTCTGAAGAACCTGCATGCCAAGAAAATCTTAGACTTACTGTGTTGGCATCCCCATTCAGTCCTTGCAGCCCACATCTCCTGTCTCAAGCTATTTCTCACTGATACCATCTTCACCCTGCGTATAGTTTATATCCACAGGCCTAGACATTTGGCATATTTGGGGCCTTTAGCGTTATTATTATTACATATGTATTGTGGAATTTGTGCTTTGGGCATAACTGACAGGCCTAGTTGTAAAGAATGCATTTTTTTCCCCTCAAATGATTTAGCTGGTCTTATTTCACATTGGAGTATTTCATACACAAGTTTTGGCTCACATTTTTTTTGGCTTTGTTTATACCAAGCAAGTGACATGGTTTTTAAAAACCCACAGAAATTATATAAAATAACTGTAAGCATCACTTAGTAACCTTTTTTTTATAAAAAGCCCACTTTTTTCTTAAGATGTGAATACATCAGAAAGGTGTACCACAATAACCTGAACTATCTTTTTAAATTAGTTAGTCAGATTAAGAGTAATTAATTCTGATTTGAAAACAACGCGTAGTCCTCTGGCACTTAGAGACTAACACTTAGAGGCTTTCGTGGATAAAACCCACTTCATCAGATGAGTTGGAGTGGAAATAAGAGAATCCAAGATATACATAACAGTAAAAGCAGTTACTTGACAATTGTAGGACCCATGTTAATGAAGCTAATTAAGTGGTCTGGATGTGTCCCATTCACAGCTTTTGATAGGAAAATGTGAATGTCAAAGGTAGAGGAAATTGCCTTTGTAGTGCATTAACCAGTTAATATCTTTACTCATGCCCAGGTTGACTGTCAAATTTGTAACTGAACTCTAGTTTAGCAGTTTCTCTCTGTAATTGAATGGTAAAATTCCTTTGTAGAAGAATAGCTACTTTTAAATCCATTATTGAGTGACCTCGCAGGTTAAAATGTTCCCCTACAGCAGGGGTGGGCAAGAGCCTGTCAGCAGGCTGGATCCAGTCTGCCTAGCTCTTTTATCCTGCCTGTGTGGCAGTTCCCGGCTCCACTCCCAACATGTTGCCTGGGAGCTGGGGACACACAAGCCCTTTCAACTGCTTCTATTTAAAGGGCTCGCGCCTTCCCCGTGGCTGCCAAACCCTTTAAATAGAAGCAGTTGGAAGAGCTCACAGCTCATAGCCCTGCTGCTAGTGTGTTGTCTGGGAGCCACCGGGGAAGTGTGAGCCCTACAACTGCTTCTATTTAAAGGGTTTGCACCTGCCAGTAGGCTGCCAGGCAATACGTTAGCAGCCGCCCGGCAGGCACAAGCCCTTTAACTAGAAGCATTTGAAAGGGCTTGTGCCTCCCCAGCGGCTCCCAGCCAACACGTTAGAGGGGCTGGGAGCTGCAATCCCTTTCAACTGCTTCTATTTAAAGGGCTTGCTCCTTCCCGGCGGCTGCTATGGTGCGAGCCCTTTAAATAGAAGCAACTGAAATTATGTACTTGTTTTCATAACACAAGAACTAGGGGCCACCAAATGAAATTAATAGATTTAAAACAAACAAAAGGAAGTACAGGTTGGACCTCCCTGGTCCACCACCCTGGGGCCCTGACAAGGGGATTTGCTAGACCGGGGGGGTTCCTCTCCTCCTGGCCCATGCCAAACTACAGACCATCGCCCGGCTTCCCACTAGCACTCCAGCCCGCCCCCCGATGCCTGGCCAGCCATCACTCCCTGGGCCGGAGCTCTCCAGCTCCCGCTGGCCCCACTGCTGCCAGGGCTGAAGCTGTGCCACTGGGGCCGGGACTGTGTGGCCGGGGCTGGAGTTCCACAGCCAAAGCTTCCTGGCTGCACCAGGTGCCAGAGCTCCGCAGCCAGGAGCTGCATAGTTGCCTGTTACTGCCCAGCTGCTGGGACCAGATCTCCCGATTGTGGCGGCCCCCAGCTGAGTTGCCAGCTCCCAGCTGAGTCGCCAGCCCCCCTGCCATGCTCTTGCCCCACAGCCAGGCCTCCCTATACCTGGACTCCGTGGTCCAGGATCATCTGTGGTCCTACTAGACCACGGACATTGCCAGACCAGAGAGTCCCAGTTAAGGGAGATCCCCTCCAGGGACATGGGGCACGTCTAAACTACGTTTGTTTGTTTTTTGAAAGAGGATATGCAAATTCCATGGTAATTTGCATATCTTCTTCCAATCTCACTTTCGATACAGGATCTTTCGAAAGTGAAAGTAGTCTGGAAGTGGGTTTTTTGGGAAAAAACTATTTTTAAAAAAAAAAACACGTAAACCTCCTTTTTTAAGAAAAAGGGTTTTTTTCCCGAAAAAAATGCATCCAGACTATTTCACTTCCGAAAGATCCTCTTTTGAAAGTGAGATCAGAAGAAGATATGCAAATATCCAGAGAATTTGCATATCCTCTTTCAAAAATTCTACGTAGTCGAGACATAGCCATGGCCATAAAAGGTGCCTGATCACTGAGTTGGAGGCAATGACTTTGGCTGAGAATCTCATTGCATCCATTGAGGTGTTAGCTTCAAAAACCATTGACAGAAAAACATTCACAGCTGAAGTCAGGATGGTCTCTATCCTGGAGGGCTCTGAGATCTTTCAGCCAGGAGAGAGACGTTCTCAGAAAGGAAATACCTGCTAGAGGAAGCCCAAGAGAGGATGAGGAAGCCCCAAAGTCTTTCCTGAGAGTGGCCTCAATTTTTCTATCTGTAGGAGAGAATTGCCCATATGAGGGGTGACACTATCTCTTGCCAGGGACACCAGGGCAGTGTCTATCTTTGGTTTCTCAGTAATCAGATACCTGGACCTTATAGAAACGAAGAGCAGTTTTGTTAATGCACTTACCCTTTTCTGGTATGTCCCATTCATCCCTGATTACCTCGTTTGAGGAGGAAAGTAAGGGAATCATGACATGAGGGAGAACTTTGAGGGGAAAAATTTGCTCTGAGGTGCACTTTCTGGGGTTTATTCAAGCTGAATCTGAATAGTGGATACAACTTTGTTTTGCACATGGCCTCAGATTCCTCAGAGGGAGAAAATCTTTGCTGAGTCTTTCCCTGATCCTGATCGGAGTCAAGGCCCAGCTATTCACCATTCTCTCTCGAAGAGGGAGGCAGGAGGAGGAGGAATGATGGGACGATTCCTATCACCTCACCCTTTTATGCTTTTTCTTTCCCTTTTTTGTTCACCTAGGCTACGTCTACACTGCAGCGCTATTTCAGGATACTGGAGTATCCCGAAATAGCTATCCCCACGTCTTCACAGCAAGCCCATTATTTTGAAATATAACAGGATCACTATTCCGACGTCCCAGTAAACGTCATTCCACAAGGAGTAAGGGACATTTCAGAATAGCGGGTTATTTCAAAATTTGGCGCTGTGTAGACAGCACCAAAGTACGAAATAAGCTATTTTGAAATAAGATCAAAATAAGATACACAATTTGTGTAGCTCAATTTGCGTATCTTTTTTCGAGCTACGGCGCAGTGTAGACACTAGAGGCTGAGCATACAAGCTCTGGAGAAACTCTGTTGAGCCTTTTGTCACTAGGCTTCCTAAGATCCAGACATCCTCTTTCTGAGTCCTGACCTCACCTGCAGGGTCCCATTTGCACAGGGAGAGGGGAAAGCAAATGCTTCCATAGCCCTGCTGGCTATGGGGCTGCTTCTCTTTCCAGGTCGACCAGGATTCAGGACCCATTTTAACACAAAACTCCACAAATCTGCTCTGTATGTTCTCCAGGTGCCTCTTGGGGTCCTCCTTGTCCTTGGAAGCTCTCGCTGCTCTGACAAGAGACTCCTGGTCTATTTTCGCATGATGGAGCTGTGACTGCTCTGCTGGAAGGGAATCCCATGGGCCTGTTCGACTCATAGTGCCCGTACAAAACAGAGCTAGGGAAAGAAGGCTGGATGCAGGCTGGGCACAACTCAGGCTACGTCTAAACTGCAAGCTTCTTTCGGAAGAAGTTTTTTTTGGAAGAGATCTTCCGAAAAACTTCTGAAAGAGAGCATCCACGCTGCAAAAGTGCATTCAAAAAGCAATCTGCTTTTTAGAAAGAGAGCGTCCAGACTGAATGGACGCTCTCTTGCATGTAAGCTGTGATTGCTATGGATGGAATGGTCACCAGGGCACCTGTGCTTTTTTCCTCTTTCCTCTTCTTCCGAAAGAACTCCCTCTTCCCCGTCCACACACACTTTTTTGCAAAAGAGCTCTTTCGCAAAAAGGCTTCTTCTTCATAGAATGAGGATTACCAACGCCGGAAAACCCCCCTGTTCTTTCAATTTTCTTGCGGAAGAACGCAATTGCAGTGTGGACATTCCGCAAGTTTTGTCGGAAAAACGGCCATTTTTTCCGACACAGCTCTGTAGTGTAGACATACCCTCAGTCTGCATAGCCCAGGAAGGCTGTCTCCTAGAGGAAGCACAGTTTGTATTTTGTGTGGTCCTATTTAGGCTGTTTTGCCAGACCTAAAAGGCGCATAGGATCCAGCAGAGAAGCACTGTAGATGGGGCTCCAGGTGGATTCCAGCACCTGACTAAAACCTGACCCAGAGCAGGGGAGGCTAGAGAGGGAGAACACTGCTCACCAATGCCTGCAAATTAACAGTAATAGTTATACAGGTTGAACCTCTCAAATCCAGCACTCTCGGGACTTGACTGGTGCCGAACCAGAGAATTTTCTGTACCACAGGAGGTCAATATTGTCTAGCAGCATTACCAACACTTCCACTGCTTGCTGGGCTCTTAGCAGACCGTTAGGGGTAAAGAACAGCACAGAACACTGAGAGCCAGGACTGGTGGCTGTAAACAAACTTTATGGGACCATGGGAAACTTGGCCACCCCCAAGTGGACATCCAGCTAACTAAAATCATGCTGGATCATGGATGTTGCCAGACTAGTCATAGTTATAGTAATAAAGCCTTAGACAGATGAAAAAGCTGGAGCATGGAAACAGCCATTGCCATATTGCCATAGAGGCAGAGTAACTGGCCATAAGCAGTGCATCCACACTGCAGGGCGTAACTCGAAATAAGTTTTGTAAATTGAGCTATGTATCTTATTTCGAAATAGCTTACTTTGAAATTGGGAGCATCTACACAGCACTTATTTTGGAACAGAGCACTCTTCCTCCGACTTCCCTTACTCCTCGTACAATGAGGATTACAGGAGTCGGAGTAAGAAGTCCTCCAGCTTGACAGTATTTCGACATTATTTCAAAATAACGGCCTGTTGTGTAGATGTGGACTAAGTTATTTTGAAATAGTGTTGCAGTGTAGACGTACCCAAGCAGAGGAAGGCATGGCCAGAAAGGCAGGATCTAAAGAGCAGTAGGAGGCATGGCCCCCATGAGCATCCTGAATACCAAGATTTGTGGGAGATACTGGACTGGAGAAAGGATGGAAACCCAGGATTAGAATCCTGATTCCCAGATGGATTCTTTAATCTCTATACAATGCTATCTCATAATGGAATAAAACTGAATAGTTTAAAGGGGCCTAATCTTCCCACTGAAGAAAAAATACCTAGTAACTGCAATGGGAGCAAGATTGAGCCCAATACCATTAACTATCAGGGTATTACATCTTCCCTGTGCTGCTTATGATTGCTGTCAGGATATCAGATGGCTTGCACAACATTCATTATGAAATATATTAACGTGACACAATGAAAGAAGGTAACAGGACACAGAAGCTACAATGTGCAGGGTGATGTAGTATACAATTGATTTGTAGATTGGACGGCCACAAATAAGTATAAAATCTGTGTTTCTGATTAGCTTCATTGAGTACCCTGTACAGCAGCCTTCCACTACCTGAAGGGGAGTTCCAAAGAGGATGGAGAGAGGCTGTTCTCAGTGGAGACAGATGACAAAATAAGGAGCAATGGTCTCAAGTTGCAGTAGGGGAGACCTAGGCTGGATATTAGGAAAAATTAGGAGGGTGGTGAAGTACTGGAATGGGTTACCTAGAAAGGTGGGGGAATCTCCATCCCTAGAGGTTTTTTAGTCCTGGCTTTACAAAGCCTGGCTGTGATGATTTAGCTGGGATTGGTCCTGCTTTGAGCAGGGAGCTGGACTCAATGACCTCCTAAAGTCTCTTCCAACTCTATGATTCTCTGAAACCCCTGAAGAGAAGAATCTGAATGTTCTATGGGTGATTTGTGTCAGTTGCATCAAAGCCAGAGCTACTGCTTAAGTTATAAATCATTGCCAGAATTTGTATTTAGATTAGTTTCTACACAATCGTCAAAGACTTACAGAATTTAGTATTTTATTATTAAGTATTATTATTTTTGTTGATATTGGGGACAATGTGGGCAAGAGGTGCTGAAACAATTTCTATAGCGGGGGTATTGAGAGTCACTGAAACAAAATGTAAACACTGTATATAATGGAACCCACTTCAAGCCAGGGGGTGCAGCCTTAGTTCCAGCTCCTGACCTATGGGGTGCCCACAAAAACATTTCTAACTATGTCTTTCTTTTCACAATCATAATTAGTGAAGTGAAAACAGACAGAGTTCTTAGTATTTTGTAGCTGATCAAATCATTTCATTTTCTCACATTCCCAAGTTTCATAAGTACCCTTTGTCTGATCACAAACAGATGATGGTAAGAGTAGGCAATTGGACTTCAACAAAAGCAAACTCAGACTGGTGAATTCAGCAGCTCCTCAACATTTATATAAAAATGAGAGCAATAGCTAGTGTAAAACCATGAAAAGGAAAAAAGTCAAATTCGATTTTTAAGGGTGAATGCTTAGGATGTCTTCTTAATTTCACTCTGTAGTGTCTACAGTAGTCATCATCTACTATATTTTTATAGGTCAGATTTTCAAAACCAATTACTAAAATCAAAAATCTGCTTGGAACTTTGAAAATGTCAATGAATCAGTACAAAGTATCATCATAAGATTCAATCCTCTGGAAGCCCAGTATGGATAGTGTAAGATGGAATTTGTGCACCTCTCTGTATGGATAAAAGCATTTTTTCCACAGTCACAGTGTAAGAGACTGTTTGAAAATGTGCCCTGAAATGCTCATTTTAATTCAAATGAAGTTGAAAGTGAAGCTGAAACAGACTGCAGATTTGTCCATATCCTGCCCAGTCATTACTGTTTACTTCTCCAAAAGGCTGGCAAGCTCCCAAATAAGCTGGTCCTTCATAAGCAGCCCAGATTAAAAAAATAGGCTGGAGATAAAACAAAAGATGTTTAATGCTACAGATAACATAAAATATTACTATGCCATTAGCTTTCATTAAAATTTAAAAATTTGCGAGGTGAATAAGAAATGAGCTTTGTCACTCAAAGTTCAAACACCAGATGTAACCAACTCCATTTAGCTACGACGACTCTAACCAATTCAAATGAATGTGTATTTGTTGCCATCACAGGTCATTACTTAAAAACATATCACCCACCATGGAAAAATCACCATTTAGCTACAAGTGAGTTCCAAAAAATGGTTAGCTCTTGAGCTAGAGTGATCACTACCATGTGTGCAAATCTGACATGCATCAGCAGAACAATGTGGCCCACAGATTCTTCAGACAGGAATGAGCCTTCAGCACACACTCTCGCAAAGATTTTTAAGGCAATAAAATGCATCCCCCACATTTAAAAAATACCCACTTCCTTCGTCAGAATGCACTCAGCCACAAGTAATGGTTCAGAACATCTTTTCTAAATTAACACCTATGCTCCTCCAAGTGCTTCAAGTCAAAACAACATGATTTACCAGGAAGCAAGATATCATCATTTAAATTGCTTCCAGAGTTCTCTTTTTTCTTACAAGCAAATCTAAACCACTGGCATGGCTCAGTGTTAGGTGAAAAGCCTCCTAAAAGGATAGTAGGATGCAAAGGTGGTAATTCTGTGACGCACAAAAATGTTAATCCAGGTCCAGTTACAGTGGTGCTCTCAGATTCTTGCTCTTATTCAAAGGAGCAATGATAAGTGGATTTTCGGAATATCTCAAGTATGTCAGGGCTGTTGCAGAAGCTGAGACCACACAGTGGGAACATTTACATGCGTTTTCTGTGCTGTATAATCAGAAGGAAATCACATAGATAAAAGGGGCCTAACCAAGGGCAAAGAGGGAATATAACACCGCCATTAGTGCAAGGGAGTAAGAACCAAGAATGCATGGGTCTGTTGCTGATGCTAAGAAGGGAGTGTGGTCTAGTTGTTAGAACAGGGGGCTGGGAATTAGGCATTCTGAGTTCTGTGCAATCACTGACTTAGACAGCTTTTTTTTTTTAATTAAATAAAAAGTATCTACTAATTTTGGATGTCTCCATGTTTGGGTGCCCAGTGGAGACACAGTTTTGAAACAAAAGGGAAAGTTTAAAAAGAAGTGTTACAGTGCACGAGTGAACACAGACTGGGTGGCCTCAGACAGCAGAGTGTATGCGTGGTGTGCATGTGTGTACATATGTGAAGCACATTGGGATTGCTAGCACCTCAATTTTTACATGTCCGTGTGACCCAAATGCCCTGCCTGAGTCCTAGACAAGTAACTTATGGACAAACCTACAATGGGAGACAATCATGACTTTCTCATGTCACAGCACTCTGCATTATATCAATCAGATAATTTGCTTTCCAGTATATTATTTTACAGCAGTCACAGGACATTTTTGGGTGGACTCCACTGGGTAAATATTTTTAACATACTTTCAACTCACCAATAAAATAAAATATTTTTAAATGATTTTATAGTCTTAATGTGTTTTCAGTTTTCAAAATTGTGGCTAATAAAACTTTTGAAGATCAAACACAGTCAGGGTGAAAAACGACAAATAGCTGGTGGTAAGGTAAATGGCCCATCATTACTTAAGCTGAGGTGGTTTAACCCGTAAGAGTTATATTGTAAAAAACTGGATTTTATACAGTGAAAGCAAGAAAAAATACCTTGAGATAAGAACAGGTTAGCAGGGATCCAGATACAGAGTAACATGCAGAAATGAAAGTAGAGCATGATGTTTTGGACAGTCAAGAGTTAAAAGAGATTTGGCATGGCCACATTTCTGTTAGAACAGAGCAAAAAACATTTTTTGATTAATAGCAAATTTGCCAAAAATGTATTTTTCAGGACACCAGAACTATTTACCAGGTCAGTTAGAATTTGATAAATAATTTTAGCTGAAAAAAAAAATCAACACAAAGATAGAAAGTCAGAACAAGTTTATTTCATCCAACCTGAAACACAATATTTTGACTTTTTGCATCCAAACTGTATTTTATTTAGAAATATAAGTATTTTTAAAAAGGTTGAAAAACACCCCAAAATGACCCAAAATGAAAACCCAATTTTTGTCTTGTTTCAACCTGAACAAACTGTTTAGTTCAACCTGAAATTAATTTGTTTTCATTCTTTTCACTTCAATGAGAAATCCCCCAAAAATTCAGTTTTGGTTTGAACCAAATCCCATCTTTTCTTTTAGCTATTTTGATGTAGTCCCTAACCCAAGAAATCAAACATTCACTCAACTCTAATTATACGCACATAGGACCTGATCCTGCACTTATCAAAGTCAATGACAATGCTGTCAATGACCTCGATTAGTGATGTAGGATTTAGTCTGTGAAGAGGAAGACTAGTTTTGCATTTATGGAATTGGACAGAGTGCTGGAAGACCCCAGACCCCGGCTTGGCTACAGACTCTTTGTCTGGCCTTTATAAAGTCATTTAATTTCTCAGCTTCCCCTCTATAAAAAATGGGATGAGGATAATGATCCTTCGTGGAGTACACACAGAGGGAGAATAGTGATAGAGATGCAGCCGTGTTAGTCTGGTCTAGCTGAAACAAAAGACAGGACTATGCAGCACTTTAAAGACTAACAAGATGGTTTATTAGGTGATGAGCTTTTGTGGGCCAGACCCACTTCCTCAGATCAATATGTGGAAGAAAATTGGCACAACCATATATACCAAAGTGATACAATAAAAAAAAAAAGTAAACACATATAAAAATGACGAATCAGGTTTAAGAACAGAGGAGGGGCGAGGGGGGGGAAGGTTAGTGTCTGTGAGGTAATGACATTAGGGGTGATAATTGGGGAAACTATCTTTGTAATGGGTGAGATAATTAGCATCTTTGTTAAGACCCGTATGCAAAGTGTCAAATTTAAGCATGAATGACAGTTCTGAGGCTTCTCTTTGAAGTCTGGAGTTAAAATCTCTTTGAAGCAATATGCATGTTTTAAGGTCATTGAGAGAATGGTCAGTCTGGTTAAAATGGCAAGCAACAGTTTTCTCTCTGTGAGAGAGTCTGATGTCTGTTTTATGTGAATTGATTTTTTGGCGAAGTGTCTGAGAAGTTTGTCCAATATACATAGCAGACGGACACTTTAGGCACATGATGGCATAAATTATATTTCTGGATGAACAGGAATATGTGTTCTTGATCTTGTAACTGGCATGGTTAGGTCCAATAATGGTGTCAGCAGAGTAATATGTGGACAAAGCTGGCACCGGGGTTTGTTGCAAGGGAAAGTTCCAGGGTTGGTATTAGTGAGGGAGAGGTGGTCAGTCATCCCTGCAGACACTGTCCCTGAGGCCATGCCCTCCACTGTGAGCAGTGACCAACAGTCCACAGGAGGGGGATGTCCCGGGTGCAAGGCCATGTGGGGCCTGCACATCAGGCCCCATCTCACAGGGGCCCTGACGTGCCCAGAGGACTGTGCTGCTCACTTCCCACCCCACCTCCCGGTCCACGGACATGTAGCCAAGGGAAGTGTCTGGCCACAGTGGGATTCCCTCATGGGAGGCAGAGGAGCCAGGAGCAGCCTGGCCCTCCCAGGGGTCCGCACATACAGGTGCGGCTCGCTGGGCTGTCTGTGGGAGCGGATGCTGCCTCGCACGTGCAGACATACCTGCGTGCTGTGTGCAGCACTCCTCGGTCTGTGTGGAGTCGTGCCTGCGCCCTTGTGGCTAGCCTGCTTCCAGCCAGGGCATCCTCCCCCCTGTGGCAAGACGTGTGTGGCCTCCCCTGAGCCTGGCAGCAGGATCCCACCCATGCTCGGGATGCCTGCTGCATCCACGTGCCGCACAGTAATGCAGCACATGGTTGCACGTGCATGGAGCACTGCACGATGTCCAGCCCGAGCACCCCAAGCGACACTCGCCCCGTGTGTGCCTGCCTCCCCCGCTCTGCGTGTGTGAAAGTGAGACCACTCACCTGACGATCCCTCCCAGGCATCTGAGGAGGCCTGGGAGACGCCTTGGCTCACAGGAACCGGCTAGAGGGAGAGGGTCACAGTGCCTGTCTCCTCCTCCTCCGTGGCCAGCTGGCTCTGGCTCTCAACTGGTTGATGACTGGGGTCTCCAGTCCGGAGTCCACAAGGATGGGTGGGGAAGACGTTTCCCCACCCCCCAAGATTTGGTGTAGCTCCCTGTAGTAGGGGCAGGCGTGGAGTCCTGCCCCTGAGCAGGAGCTGCGCCCAGTGGCACGGACATATCTCTGGTGGAGCTCTTTCACCTTATTCTGGACCTGTTCCAAGGTCCGCGGTAGGTGTCCGCACTCCACCAGGGAGTTGGCCATCCGGCCATAAATGTCTGCATTGCAGCACTTTGCCAAGGATCCTGCAAGGCCTCCTCCTCGCCCCACAGTTCAAGGAGGGCCTGGATCTCTGGGCCTGACCAGGAGGGTGCGTGCCTCTTGCTCCCCCTGGGTGGGACCTAGGACCCCTGGGGCTGCTCCCAGCAAGGGCCAGGGGAGTTGCGGGGAGCTTCAGGTGCGGACATGGCTTGCAATGCCTGTGGCAGGGAGAGCCGTGCGGTCAGGGTGCTGCTCTCTGGCTGGCTTCCTGCCACAAGGCTTGTCCAGGGTGCCTGCTGCTTTAAAAGGGCCAGGAGACAGGAACTATAGAGTTGTGATTACTTTGTATGGAGTGGCCACAAGGGCACCTGTGCTTTTTCCTGGAGGCCTCTTCTTCCGCAAAAAAACCCTCCTCCCGTCCACATTCTTCCTTGTAGAATGAGGATTACCGCTGTTGGAAAAAGCCCTCTGTTCTTTCGATTTACTATCAAAAGAACACAATCACAGTGTAGACGTTCCTCAAATTTTGTCAGAAAAACGGCTGTTTTTCTGACAAAACTCTGTGGTGTAGACATACCCTTGGAGCCCTGTCTGGAAGCCAGCCACTGCTCTCTGTCAAGCACCAGCAGCTGGGCAGAAAGTAGCTTCTCTATGTGGCTCCAGATACAGCTGCTTCCCTTCCCACCCTCACCCCCAGTAGCAGAGGCCGATTACTGAGGCCAAAGGGACCTCTAGAGTCCAGTCAGCTGTGCTGACCGGATGCACCCAGGTTCCCTTTTCAGCCAGAAATTCCAGTTGAACACCAGACAACTTCTATCTTGTCTACTTAGATTGCAAGCTCTTAGGGGCAAGGACTGTTTCTTACAACACGTTTGCACAGTGCCTAACACAACGAACCCTGATCTTGGTTGGGGCCCTTAGGTCAAACTGTACAGATTATGCAGAGGCTTATGCGGGTCACCCCACATGAATGCTAGTAGAACCTTTAGAATTCAGTGGCACCAGGGTTTTAGCCCATTCTACTTATGTTATAGGGATGTTTTACTAATGCTCTACCTATATTAGGGGATGAATTAGAGAGCTGGGGGAGCCAGACAGAGTTGAGAACAGCCGTATAGTCTCTCAGCTGCTCACAGACCCAAATCCAGCCTGTTGAACTTCCTACAGTCACCATTCCTCCAATTCTTTGTGTGGAAATGAAGTGTGTAAAAAGCACAACCAGTATAAATTATCTGCCTAATGGCACAGTATAAAAAATGATCAAATAATAAGGGTTGCTCAGGAGTCCTCCTATCTCCCCTTCTTTGCAACATGCTGTGAGTGGTATGACCATGGTCACTGCCTTACACCCCAGAAGTGGCTGCATTTGTGGGGCACTGTATGTACATTATTTCAGCACCCTTTGAGCACTTCCAGGATGACAGGCAATGTATAAACATGCAATATTATGGTTTATTCCAGGTTTTATCCACCAGATGACACATTTTTACATTAATTTTCTCCTTTTAATTAGCCCTCCAGAGGGAGCCATTACAGCTTCGGAAATACAAAGCAGAGCAATAAAGAGAATTTACTTGCAGATTTTGTGGCTGCAAAGTTTAAAAAACAGCACTGTCTAGTTCATGACATGCTACAGAGGCATGAGTCACTCCCCTCCCAGGAACTCAGTATGGAATAGCAGGCAGCATAATCCCTCTATGCAAGATGTATTAAGTGGTGGGGTGAGCCCCCTTCTGTGCCAACATATGCTGGCACAGCACCCTTTCTGCACAGGCAATTCACTGCCCAAGCCTCCCCAACCCCCTCTTTCCAGCCTCACTGCTTTTGCATGGGCCCTTTGCTCCAGGGTACCACTCTACATGAATACTAACATTTCATGAAGCTTTATCTTCACATCTGCCTGTGGAGATCTGTATGCAATAAGGGAAATCATTGTGTGATTCCCTCTCTCCACACTCTCCCATATAATTACAACGTATTTAAAAAACCAAAATGAATTTTTAATTATTTAAAGCTCAAGTTCTGCAGGATACCAAGGGAAAGCATAGACCCTGAAATACCCAGTGAACAGCAATTACTGTAAAAAAGGATGAGTTTTCACTTTTCAGACCCAACCAACAAGCAGTGTTTCCTGGTCATTTGACATTTCTTTCGGAGTTGCCCTAATCCTGCAACAACTTAAACATATGCATAACTTCTCTCACACAGAGTCCCAATGAACTCAAGTGGGATTATTCACAAGCTTAGATTTAAGAATGGCTGGGTTTTTCCTCACCAGAAACATGAGCCAACCATTTTTTCTCTCCTACAGTTCTGTTGATGAAATCCAAATTAAAATGTATTTTTCCAAAAAATATATTCTGAATACATGTATTCGCCACATCATTCGAAGCCCTGCTTTATTGCAAGTCATGTTAAAAGAAGCCTGGGCAATAAAATCTGTTTGCGTTTCTGCAGCTGCAATATGTCCTTTAACCCAGTAGATGGCCCTGGTCTGTGTTTATCACATACCACTAAGTATTATTAATATTTCTTTGTATTATCATACCGCCAGTCATGGACCCAGAATTCCATTGTGCTAGGCACTGTACAAACATGGAACAATTTTTTTCCCATCCATGTGCAGAATACATTTTGTTATGTGCACCTAGCCCTATGCAGATGTGCACCACCAAAAGAAACACATGCTGCTGGCTGTGGGCGCTCTGCTAATCAGCTGGGTGTCATTTGAATCTCTCGTGGGTGGCTGCCCAAGCGCTCAGCTTACAGGGAACACTGGCCCTGCCTCAAAAGAGCTTATAGTCTAAGTACAAGCCAAGAGATGGATTGATGCAGACAGACACACAGGGGACTACTTGTACAAAGAAACAATGAGAAAATATGGTCAGCATATTAGGCTGCATTTCAGCACGAGCAGTTTGATATCAATGTTTTGGAAGGCCTCATGGCAAAGGAAAGTTTGACAAATGGTTTGGAAGGAGGATAATGAGTTAGTTTTGTGGCTGTTTACAGGCAACTTTCCCAGACACGAGGGGCAGCACCAGATAAAGCATGAAGAGGTTTCTCTGAAAATTTAACAAGTGGACAATGGAAGCTGACATGAGCCAGTCGGAAGAGGGAGTCAATAGGGAGAGTGGGGATAGATAGTGAAGGGCATGAAAGGTGATGACACGTAGCTAGATACATGAGAGAAGAGGGAGCCTGGGAAGAGATTCAAATTGAGGAATGACATGAACAAAGCCCTGGGACTAGAAAATGATCTTTGCACAAGGATCCTTGGGCCAAATGTGGGCTCTGAGGTAGCCACACACAGCTCCTCTGAAGTCCATAGTAAAAGAGTTAGCTCACAGAAGAATGCATTTAACATTGATTTCAGTGACCTTGGGATCAGGCCATCAGACAAAATATTCATGGTCAAGAGCATTGGGCTTATGTCATGTGGTGCAATTTATACTCTAGTCTAGAGAACTGACCCGCTAGAAATTGAACCAGTGGTAGCCATATTTTGGTTGTAGTTTTACCCTGATTCTATAGTTTATTACTAATTATTATTATTATTTATTCTCATCTCAGTACCACCTTGAAGCCTCTTGTGAAGAGCAGGGTCCCACTGAAGAGGCAATGTGCTCTAGGAGGCAGAGCATTAGACCCGGACTTGGTGCATCTGGTTTCTATTCCTCCCTCTGCTGCTGGCCTGCTGGGTGACCTTCGGCAAGTCACTTCCCTTCTCCATACCTTAGTTTCCCTCTCTGTAACAAGAGGATAAGAATGTTCACCTCCCTTTGCAATGTGTTAGGCGATCTATTGATTTTAAAAGTGCTACATGGAGGCCAGATATTACTGGGCTGAAAACCATACACCAATATAATGAAAAAGAACACCTCATTGTACTCACAATCTAGGTAGAAGACAATAGGATTCAGTCAGATGGGAGAACACAAGGCAATAATCAGACTGTAGCATCCAATGTAATAAACACAGGTCACTGAACACCAATGAGTGCAGTGACACTACCCAGCATCCATACCTACCCATCAGTGACTCACACAGCTCCCTCATGCAGTAGTGTCTGGAAGAGCTTAAAAGGCCTTTGATCCTTCAGAGAGCCCAGTGGAACTGTGGGAGAATGGGAGGGAGATCCCATTCGTCCCTGGGTGCTGGAACCATTTTCTAGACCTTTTCTCAAGAGGCAGAGCAAACAATTGCTCTCCTCATCGTCCTTACTCAGCAAGAAAGATTTATTTTGAGAAGAGCCAATAGGGATCTGAGGAAGCTGTGGTGAAGCCGGGCCTGTGGACAGCTGGAAACAAAAGCCACAAGCTAACAGCTTTTGCTCACCTCCTGAGAAGCTGTCCCATGGCATCCTGGAGTATGATGTTCACAGAGCTAGGCTGCTGCTTTTGGGTTAGAACCAAGACCACAGGACCAATTTGCTTACAACTCCTGGGATGAGCTTCAGAGGCTGCATAGTTCTCTCATGAGAAAGGATTGTACACATGAGGTGAGCTTCCCCTACCCCTGCACTGCCAGGCCATCAGGATGAGATCACTGCTCCCACTTGGAAAGGAATGCAGTGTTTGCCCTGTTGACATTGGCTACCCCAGAGGCACTAGTCACTTGAGCACCAGCTTGTGGTCAGGAAGTCCACAGTGGGTGGTGTTGTCAGGGAGATGCGCATAGCAAAAGCAGTGTGTTGCATGTGACAAAGGCAGCCAGCATGTCAGAGCTCACTGTAAGATTTACAACCCCAAACAAAGGGTAACTACTCAGCAACAGTGCAGCCTAAGGGTACATCTCCCCGAGCCAGAAATGACACCCCCAGAGGCACTGTGCATGTCTCCTTAGAGTCTCTGTGGCAGGACTCTGGGTACATACATATGGTGGGGTCAGGCAAAGTGCACAACATCTTCAAAAACTTTAGAATCTGAAGGAGTGGACACCGGGGAATTCTCTATCCCCAGAGAGCAAAATTATTCATTCTATCTTCAGCCCTTTTGTGATTCTGGGGGACCCCACAAAACCCTCTTTTGCTCACACATAAGGCAAGCCTTTTACAGATTATACAAAACCTACTGCTGACCTACTGTGAGACTTTGGGCCACTCTGTTTCTCTTCCCCAGAAAACACATTAGCTATAGGCAAACTAGGCAGCCGCCTAGGGTGGCAGACTCTGCCTAGGGCAGCGGGGGACAGCCAAGTCAAAACTGAGCAATACTGTGGAGCTCCAGATTGCAATACCTCTCATGAACAGGTAGTCCAGCTGCCCCCAACCATCATGAAGGAAGGGTAGCCAGGTCAAACTAGAGTGAAAGGTGCTGCAGCCTCGGGCGTGGTACCCCCTCACTTGTACCATAACCACTAAACTATCAGAAAGCTCACTACATCCCTCCCTGAAAGTCTGAGGGGCTCCCCAGAGGTGTGGGAGGGACACATCTCTCCAGGATAGAATCTCTGTTCTAGGTGGTTAGAAGGGGGAGCCACATTGAAGCTTTGCCTAGGGCAGGAGAGTAACTTTCCTATCTAAAAAGACAAAACAGAAAAGGGCAGAGGCTGCTCCAGACAACTGGAACAAGAAAACCTAACTATTGAACAATCAATTAAGAAAAAACTACAAACAACTCTATCTACGTGAGAAAAAGAAACACCTAACGCGAGAGATGAGCTCCATCCATGACTGTGACGGGGAAGGCGTTCCCCACACTCACGGCTGCGGCCCAACGGAGGCGCGCAGCGGGGAAGCGGCTGCGCGCCCTGGGGGAGCCGGCCGTTCGGTGACCGGAGCGCTCGGCGGGTGTGCCGCCGAGCCACCCGGGGAAGCCAGGGGCCGGGGCGCACAGCCGGGGGCGGAACCGCGGCGGCAGGCACGCCTCCCGCGGCAGGCCTTAGGACCCCGGGGGGCCCAGGCAGCGAGGACACCACGGGGAAGGGCGGGCCCAGCCCGCCTGGTCAAAAGGGCAGCGGGAAGGGCGGAGAAGGGGAGAGCCAGGAGGGAGCAGGGACTGGCGGCGTTCTCCCTTCCTCCACAGGCGGCCCCAGCGGAGCAGCAGCCGGAGGGCTCCGGGCGGAGCGGCAGACCACGCAGGACCCGGCCGGAAGCGGGGGGACCTGGCCCAACGGCCGAGGAACTTGGGCAGGGAGCAGGGAGCCGCGGACACCACAGCCGGGGACCAGAGCGGGCCGAGCCCAAGTAGGGACACTCCGGCCCCAGCGACCCGTGAGTGCAGCCCGGGAGCAACCGCTGAGGAGGACGGCAAGCCGGCGGCCCGGGAGCCCGCCGGAGGGTGAGAAGGGCAGAGAGCGAGAGGCGAGGGGGTGACAGTGAACCACCTAGCCACAATGACCAAGAGCAGTTAGTGAGGAACTAAAGTTGGGGGGAGGCTGTGCACGTGAGGTGCCAAGGCATGAATAGCACAAGGTGCCTTTTGCACATGTGCGACCCAACTGACAACAGCTGGAAAACCTCCGATCTACAGCGCCGGGATGACCGGTCACCAACAGTGGAGCATGCACGGGGACATCGCTTGAAGAAGAACGATAGTTCTTTGAGATGTGTGTCCTTGTGAATGCTCCATTGTAGATATTGGGTTGTTCCGGTGCCACAGATTGGAGTTTTCCAGAGCAGTAGCCGGTTGGGTCACAGACACGCACCAGGAGCCTTGTGTCATGTGTGCCTTGCACTTTGCATGCGTGGCCCAGCTCTGCTCAGCTCCTTATATATGCCCAAGTATCTGAAAAAAAGAATGGAACAGAAACCCTGAAAAGAGGGGAGGAGGATGGGTAGTGGAGCACCCACAGGGGGACACATCTCAAAGAACTATGATTACTGCACAAGGTAACTTCCCTTTCTTCTTCAAGTGATATCCTTGTGGGTGCGCCACTGGAGTGATTGAAATGCAAGATAGGCAGATTTCAGAGTCACTGTTTATTAGCGGTTGATAATACCGCAGCAGCTACTGAAGTATCATTGTGAGATGCGGCAGGATGGTGTAATGCTTCATAACGGTATGGTTCAATGACCATATAGCAGCATGGCAAATGTCCTGAAGGGGGAACCCCTCAGAAAAGCTGTGGATGTTGACACCATTCTTGTGGAGAGCGCTCTTGGTAGAACAGGAAGGGTCTTGTTCTGTATGGAGATGTAGCCTTGTAATTTTGTAGGTAATAAGTTAGTTAGTTTTATAATGAATGTATGTTATAGCAAAAGGTTTGGATTAAACTCCAACACAAGATGTAGGCCTCAGACAGGCCAGGCAGCTTTGTTAACTTAGTTCCAGCTCTGTGTGATGTTAGCATCTTCTGATGTTAAAGCAAAGGGATGGACTATTGTAATACATAGTGATGTTAATATTAGGCAAGGCCTTGCAATAGATAGAAAGAATTTTAATGTTGAAAGACTTTGTAACTTTGTTAAAGTGACTAGAAGTACCCCTTTGTTCCATGCTGCAATTCTGTAAATGTATTGTTTATGTGAATGAGAGAGAGAATGTTTTAGGAGGGTATGTGTGAAAGCCACTGTATGCTCAAATGGTCAGAGAAAGGGCTGGAGACTCAGAAGCACCAAATAAGTATCAACTAAGTGAAAGCACACAGAAGACGCAGACTACTGGGGCAGAATGATGAACCCTGAAGTTAGTAGCAAGCATCCCTTGATAGGGAACCAATAACAACTTTCGCCGGAAAGACAACACCTCCAAGGGATCATCAGCATATGGATATCAAATGACTGTGAGAACAACTTCTTCCCAATAAGCATATGTCGTAGGAAGATTGATTGTGATGCTGAATAACTGATTAAGGCCTGACAAGGCAAAATGCATAGACTTGCATGGAAGGAAAATCCTATAAAGGCTGGGGTGTCTTGTATGGTTCTTCGGGTTCCCGTCCTGCCAAGTAGAGCATCAGTCCACTGACAAGAACCTGGCTCCTTCCTCGCACCTGACCTACCTGGCCAATAGGTTGGGCTGAGCAACAGACTGGTAACTATTCCATCAGCAGGGTGTGAATGCATATGCTACTTTGTTATAAGTGTTGCCTTATCCCCCTGAAAAAGATCCCATGTGCTTTTAAGCATAACAGAGAGACAATAATTCTTGATATGCATTGTAACAAAATCAGTCCTCTCCTTGGAGCATTCTGCTATTGAAACAGGTGGTGTGATGTACAAAAGGAACTGGTTCTGTCTATATAAAAGGAAAGCGCCCTGCAAACATCCAAGGAATACATGAGAGCGTCTTGTTGGGATGAATGGGGCTTGGGATAGAAGGTAGGGAGAACAATAGGTTAATTGACATGAAGACAGAGCACACTCTAGGCATAAAGGAGGGGTGAGGGCGAAGTATAACACTGTCCCTAGTGAAGGTAGTGTAGGGCGGCGTCACCATAAGGACTGCAAGCTCACTCACCCTGCAAGCAGATGTTATAGCAAATAGAAAGGCAACTTTCATGGTCATCAGAGACAGCAGGCAGGTTGCCAATGGCTCAAATGGGGGCTGAGTGAGAGTGTCCAAAACCATCTCCAGGTTCCATGGAGGTTGAGATTGTGCAGATCTTCGATGAATCTTCTCCTGGCGGGGTGTGCAAAAATGGAATAGCCATCAATCCAGAGGTGGAAGGTGGTAATAGTGGCAAGGTGGACTCTGAGAGAAGCCAAGGACAACCCTGACTGCTTTAGATCAAGGATGTAGTCTAAAATTACTTGGAGCAATACCACATATAGGTCGATTTCATTTTGCATACACCATGCCACAAATCTGTTAAATTTTTGCAGGTAGGTAGGTGTGTGGTCTGCCACCTGCTATGCAGTAGGATTTCTTTTACCTGATCCGAGCAGAGTGTTTTGGACACTTGAAACCAGCAAGGAGGTGTAGAGTCTGAGGCTGGGGGTGCAATAGGATTTCCCCATTCTGGGTCAACAGATTGTGGCAATTTGGGAGAAGATGGGGTCTTGAAGAGACATCTCAGGGAAATAAGGAAACCATGTCTGCCTGGACCAGAAGGGGGCTATGAGGATTATTCGAGCCCCATCTCTCCTGACTTTCTCGAGGACCCTCAGGATGAGGGGGATTGGTGGAAACACGTGGAGTAGCGGCCCATTCCAGTTGATTAGAAAGGTTTCCTCTAACAATCCGCATCCCACACCCGCTCTGGAACAATACTGAGGGCATTTGGCATTGTCAGGGGAGGCGAATAGATCTATGTGGGGAAATCCCCATCAACAGAAGATGATCTGGAGCAACTGGTGATGAATCTCCCACTCATGGTCTAAGGCTGCTCAAAGTTTCCACTATAGTATTGTTGATGCCAGGTAGATAAGACGCAGTTATGGTTACATTGTTGCGGATGCACCAATTCCATAGCCGAACTGCATCTACTCAAAGAGAACGGAAGCAGGCTGTCCCTTGACAACTGATATAGTATATTGTTGTCATGTTGTCGGTAACAATTCTGACTGTGCAGTTGTAAATGCATGCACAGAAGTGTTTGAAAGCGTTGAATACTGCTCGTAATTCCAGAAGTTGATATAGAGAGCTGTTTCACGGTTGGATCACCAACCCTGGGCTAAATGTCCATCTAAGTGGGTACCTCATCTAAGGAGGGAGACATGTTGTGATTTGCACGGAAGGTTGATCATGGTGCAGTGGGACCCCCACCAGGAGATTGTCTAGGTTGGTCCACCATTTGAGGGAATCAACCACATTGGGTGGAAGAGAGACGTGCTTATGAATACGTTTGCAAGGGATGTATACTGATGTCAGCCAACGTTGAAGGCAACAAGGTGTAGGCAGGCGTGGCACACAACATAGGTTGTTGCTGCCATGTGGCCCATAAGATGCAGACAGTTAAATATTGGTACAGTTGGGCTCATGGAAACCATTGCGATGAGATCCTGTATGGACTGGAATCTTTGCATAGGTAAGCAGGCGTGGGCAGTAATGGAACCTACTTGGGCACCTATAAAGTCCAGAGTCTGCGTTGGAGGAAACGTGGACTTTTGCTGGTTGATAATGAGTCCGAGCGACTCAAATAGATTCCTGGCTGTGCCATCATGTCATGTGTTTCCGTGTAGGATAAGCCCTTTTTGAGGCAATCGTTGAGGTAAGGGGAGATCATAATGCCCTGTCGACATAGATATGCTGGAACTACTGCGAGTGTCTTTGAAAACACTCTGGGGGCAGATAAAAGGCCAAAAGGGCAGAATACGATACTGGAAGTGTTCTGATGCTATTGTGAAATGAAGGAATTGTCTGTGCCTGGATGGATGGTCACATGAAAATATGCATTTTGCAGGTTGAGGGCTGAAAACCACTCTCCCTTGTCCAACGCTGGGATTATAGATGTTAGGGTAACCATTTTGAACCACTGCTTGTGTAAGTATTTGTTGAACTTGCGAAGATTGATGATGGGTCTCCAGCCCCACGTTCTTCTCTCCATGAGAAAATAATTGGAGTAGAAGCCTTTGCCTCTGAACTAATCTGGTACCCTCTCTACTACTGCTCCAATGGTGAGAAGACTGTGCACCTCTTATCTTAGCAGCTCCTTGTGAGAGGGGTCCCTGAAGAGGGATGGGGAAGGTGGAGTGGTTGGGGGAAGAGAGGTAAAGGGGATGGTGTAGCCAGATGTCATGATCTCGAGAATCCAATGGTAGCCCATTGGTGATAAAATGGGCACAAGTACTGGTGAAAAATGGGGGCATGTTCATAGCGTGGACATATAGAGGAGAGATTGGGCAGATCCTCTACCAATGTCTCAAATTTGCTGCTTATTGGCCTGTTGGTTAGAGGAGTGATTGTTTTGTGGCTGCTTCCTCTGAGCTCGTGGTCTAGATCAAGACTGGTCAAATTCTCTCTGCTGGTTCTGAGAGTACAAAAAAGTCGCAATGCAGTTGGTAGGGCGTGTAACATTTGCGGCAGTGTACATACCTAGGGTACGTACGTAATGTGGTTGGAGAGTCCTTACTTGTATGGAGGACCTCATTTGTCTTTGCCTTGAATAGTTCCTCCTTATCAAAGGGAAAATCTTCCACTTTATTCTGTAACTCCTTAAGGACTCCAGCGGCTTGGACCCAAGAAGCTCTCTGCATCACTATGGATGTTGCAGTAGAATAAGCTGCAGTATCCATGACGTCAAGGGCCATTTGTAAGGCAGTACAGGCAGTGGTATAGCCCTCCTGCACTATAGACTTTGAATAGGTCTTTTATTGTTCCACAGATGTTCCCTGAGGCTCATGATCTTAGAGTAATTGTCAAAGTCATGATTGGCTCAAAGGGCTGAGTCATTTGCAATACAAAGTTGGAGAGTTGAGGAAAAATACATCTTCCTGCCAAACAAGTCCAAGCCATTACTCACATTATCCTTTGCACCACATTCTTGTATTGTGGTAGTTTTGACCTACGATGTGCCGCGCCCACTACCAGGGAGTTTGGTTGAGGGTGTGTGTGAGAGGGTCCCGTCCCTTCCCCGAGGCTCCCAGCCCCTTTTTCCTGCTTTCATCAATTACACCCACACTTGGGATGAGTCCAATGTCTTTATTGCTCACACCCCAGTCTCACTCAGACTTCAGTGAGGCCCTCGCACCTCTATGAGCACTCCTCGCCTTACCCACGCAGGGCAAGGAGTAGGGGGACCCGGGCCCGGGCCCGCCCTCACCTCCGGGTCCCAGCCCAGGGCCCTAAGGAAGGGAAGATCGCTTTCTCTCCACCTCCTGTGGTCAGTGGGGACGCCGCCCGAAACGCACTGACCCACGGGCAAAAAGCCCTGCCCTGGGCTTCTTCCTACTCACCGCTTCACACTCCTGGGCTAACGCGTCACAACCCGAACGCACCTTGCTCCGGACCCTTCTACCCGGATGCGTTCAGCCCACTGGAACCCGGGCACTCTCCGGGCTCTGTCCTCCCTCTACATGGGGGGTCGGCCAGTTTTAAATACAGCACCCTCGGGGTCGCCCCGCCCCCAAGGCGCGTCCCCGCCTGCTCTTCCGCCCCTGCCCCTTGCCGCGATAGGCGGGTTCCCCCGCGGGTACCTGCGGGCGCTAGTACGACTGCGCCGGCGTCTGGCCCGCGGCGCCATTCCCTGCCGGCTTCTCCCCCAGACACTAGTGCACCTGTGCCGGCGTCTGGCCACGGTGCCATTTCCCCGCCAGCTTCTCCCTCTGGCGGCACGTCCCAGGCTGTGTCTCCAAAGTGCGCGGCCCTGGCGCGGCTGCCGCTGGTGTTCCCTGGGTGAGCTGGCGTTCTCGGGCTCACCCCGCCGCGGGGGGCCATCGGGTTGGGGGTGAGGAGCCCGCCGGCTCCATCACAATGTGAAAATTAAAAAGTCCATGCCGTTGGCAGGCACGAAATATTTCTGATCAGCCCGCTTGTTGGTGGGAGGGGTAGAAGCTGGGGTCTGCCAGATCTCATCAGCCACTTCCATGATTGCCTCATCAATAGGTAATGCAATCTTCGCACGATAGGAAGGCTGAAGATTTTTGATGAAACGCTTTTGTTTCTCCTGGTCCTCTGTAAGTTGTACCTCCTAACTGGTAGCTACCCTCTTAAACAGTTCTTGGAACTGTTTCATAAGAACATAAGAATGGCCGTACTGGGTCAGACCAAAGGTCCATCTAGCCCAGTATCCTGTCTGCCGACAGTGGCCAGCACCAGGTTCCCCAGAGAGGGTGGACCGAAGACAATGATCAAGCGATTTGTCTCCTGCCATCCCTCTCCAGCCTCTGAAAAACAGAGGCCAGGGACACCATTCCTACCCCCTGGCTAATAGCCTTTTATGGACCTAACCTCCATGAATTTATCTAGCTTCTCTTTAAACTCTGTTATAGTTCTAGCCTTCACAGCCTCCTCTGGCAAGGAGTTCCACAGGTTGACTATGCGCTGTGTGAAGAAGAACTTTAGCTTATTAGTTTTAAACCTGCTACCCATTAATTTCATTTGGTGTCATCTAGTCCTTATATTATGGGAACTAATGAAGAACTTTTCTTTATTCACCCTCTCCACACCACTCATGATTTTATATACCTCTATCATATCCCCCCTCAGTCTCCTCTTTTCCAAACTGAAAAGTCCCAGTCGCTTTAGCCTCTCTTCATATGGGACCTGTTCCAAACCCCTAATCATTTTAGTTGCCCTTTTCTGAACCCTTTCCAAGGCCAAAATATCTTTTTTGAGGTGAGGAGACCACATCTGTACACAGTACTGAAGATGTGGGCATACCATAGTTTTATACAAGGGCAGTAAGATATTCTGTGTCTTATTTTCTATCCCTTTCTTAATAATTCCTAAATTATTTCAAGTCATCTGTTGGTGAAACATCCCCTGGAATAATCGCCTCATCCAGGGAGGAGGAGGACTGGTTCGTAGGGGAAGTGTGAGGTTGTTGAAGGTCATCTTCATCTGATATTTGACCTTCCTCTGTCTCAGGTTGTTCAGTAGAAGGCAGGATACGGGCATGGTGTGATGGAAGAGGATGCCTTGTAGCCAGAGTGGAGGAAATTGTAGATTGGTGCCTAGAGACCAAACAGTGACAGCATGGTGACCAATGCCTGGAATAAAGTGGTGGGTAATGCCACTGCACCATCCAAGAAGGTGGATGATCATAGGGTTGTCTGTGTCTAAACTGGTCATAGTAAGACCTTGTAGGTGAGGAGTGCCGCGATGAAAAGATGCCCCTATAGTCATCATGGAAGTCACTGTGTACCAATAGCACAGGAGATCTTCATGACTGAGCCTCATGAAGAAGGAGGCGATGGAGAAAGCTGCCTAGTTGCAGTACTGAGAGATGATCTGGGCTGCGGTGTCAAAGCATGCAGTGAAGTGGACCACTGGTGTTTCCTAGGAGCTTGTGTGTTATGTCCCGAAGGATTACATAAGAACATAAGAACGGCCGTACTGGGTCAGACCAAGGTCCATCTAGCCCAGTAGCCTGTCTGCCGACAGTGGCCAGCACCAGGTGCCCCAGCGAGGGTGGACCGAAGACAATGATCAAGCGATTTCTCTCCTGCCATCCTTCTCCAGCCTCTGACAAACAGAGGCCAGGGACACCATTTCTATCCCCTGGCTAATAGCCTTTATGGACCTAACCTCCATGAAATTATCTAGCTTCTCTTTAAACTCTGTTATAGTCCTAGCCTTCACAGCCTCCTCTGGCAAGGAGTTCCACAGGTTGACTACACGCTGTGTGAAGAAGAACTTTCTTTTATTAGTTTTAAACCTGCTACCCATTAATTTCATTTGGTGTCCTCTAGTTCTTCTATTATGGGAACTAATAAATAACTTTTCTTTATCTGCCCTCTCCACACCACTCATGATTTTATATACCTCTATCATATCCCCCCTCAGTCTCCTCTTTTCTAAACTGAAAAGTCCCAGTTGCTTTAACCTCTCTTCATATGGGACCCGTTCCAAACCCCTAATCATTTTAGTTGCCCTTTTCTGAACCCTTTCCAAGGCCAAAATATCTTTTTTGAGGTGAGGAGACATCATCTGTACACAGTATTCAAGATGTGGGCGTACCATAGCTTTATACAGGGGCAATAAGATATTCTGTGTCTTATTTTCTATCCCTTTCTTAATAATTCCTAGCATCCTATTTGCCTTTTTGACCGCCGCTGCACACTGTGTGGAAGTTTTCAGAGAACTATCCACGATAACTCCAAGATCTCTTTCCTGGTTTGTCATAGCCAAATTAGCCCCCATCATACTGTACGTATAGTTGGGCTCATTTTTCCCGATGTGCATTACTTTACACTTATCCACATTAAATTTCATTTGCCATTTTGTTGCCCAATCACTCAGTTTAGTGAGATCTTTTTTTGGAGTCCCTCACAGTCTGCTTCTGTCTTGACTATCCTAAACAGTTTGGTATCATCCGCAAACTTTACCACCTCACTGCTTACCCCTTTCTCCAGATCATTTATGAATAAGTTGAACAGGATTGGTCCCAGGACTGACCCTTGGGGGACACCACTAGTTACCCCTCTCCATTCTGAAAATTTACCATTTATTCCTATCCTTTGTTTCCTGTCTTTTAACCAGTTCTCAATCCAAGAAAGCCTGTGAGTCAGCGACCAGGGAGCTTGCGAACAGGAGCAGCTAACAGGGAGTTTGGAGAGGGGAGTTCTCCAGGTAAAAGAGGAGTAAATACCGGATTCTTCATTGGCGAGCACGGTGCCAATGATGGTGATATTGGTGCTGGCAATGAACGTGTCAGTTCTGAGCTGCAGGCCCGGGAGTGCCCCTTTTTGGTTTTAGCGTGGGCCTTAGTCAGTGCCAAGGGTTTTACAGGCACTGGTGATGTCGAGGTGGTAGACTGTTTCTCCACTTTGTGCACCCTCACCAGTGCTGGAGATGGTGCCAGCGGCGCGGCAGTTGGTGCTGATGGCATTCTGTGCCAGGACCTAGGTTCCATGGCACTCACGGAATGGGCGCTCATGGTGCCAGATGTTCCTGGCTTATCCCCAGTGCTGATGCAGGCCAATGAAGTGGCTGGGAGACAGCGTGTCAGTGAAGACCTCTTCTTGGTGGATGTGTCCGCTACCCGGGAGCTTGCTTGCTTTTTTTCAGCTCTGGGAGGGTCCAAATGAGAGGCAGATGCCCTAGAATCTGATGGTTGAACCTCCTTGTCAAACAGGAGCATTCAGCTTCAAATCTCTGTCTCGGCGCACCCTCGCTGTTAGCTTGCAGCAATGAGGGCATTTTTGCGGGACCTGTACCTCTCCTAGGCACCTAATGCATGAAGAGTGCCCATCTGATGCTGGCATCAGTTTGCAACAGCTGTCGCATTTCTTGAAACCAGGCGAGCCCGGCATGTTCAAGAAGTATCTTCTTTCTCCCATTTTTTTTTATTGAGGCATGGCAGCCATTAACTGCAGCCTGTTGCTTCCTTTTTTTTCTTTTTTTTTTTCCTTCTTTTTCCTTTTTTTGTAAAGAACTAAAAAAAAAACCAGAATAAGACTAACAACAGTGAAAGGGCAAGAAGCTCTGACTAACTTGTCTGACTAAACTAGGTAACTGAGGATACACACGAGCTCAGCCTGCGACCGAGGGCAGCAACATAGGAACTGAGGAGAGCTGGGCCGCACGCGCATAGTGCAAGGCGTGAACAGAAAAGGCACCTGGTGTGTGTGCGCAGCCCAACCAGCTACTGCTAGAGAAAATTCCGATCTGTGGTGCCAGGATGACCCAACACCTACAGTGGAGCACTCACAGGGACATCACTCGAAGAAGGTTAAATTCCTGGGGCCAGGACCCTCTTTCTCTTGGTGTACGTATGCCCCCTAGAATCTCATAACTAAATGGGTGCTGAATGGTGGAGTGTGTACTTTGGAGCCTGAAAAAAAATGGAAATAGCAGCTGATCCATAATGACAATGCAGTTGCTAATATTATGATTATAATGTTGGAATAACATATGAAAGGTGACATATCCTGTGAACAGTGAAATGAAGCTGCAGGAACCTTTCAAATCATGGTGAGAAATTGAAGTTGGTTCAGTGGAATAAATGTTATCTTTTGGTTAGTGGTAGTTTACAGCAATGCTAGTGGTGGGTTTCATACAATCCTTAATTGTCTGACTCTCTAGCTTTGCATGACAAGAGAGTTATGAAGGAGTGAATTGGTGGTGTACTGATAAAACTATAATTACAATAAATTTTCTTTCTTTCTTTCTTTAAAGGCAGTGGAGTTATACTCCTGATAGTTTTATCCTTTATTTATTTTGTGACTTATCAATATTGCTTCTTAAGTAGTTTCCACGAAAGTGCCTTCTTTTGCATTATCTCATTCAATTAAAGTATGGCAGTTTCTACAGAACTTTTTAAAGAGACAAAGATAATGCAAAACCATAACTGGAAGCTACCCTTCTGCAGAATCTCCTTTAATATTAATTGCTAAAGCACCAATACGGTTAAATCACAAATCTATGGGATACATTTACAGGAAAAGGCCCTAACCTGAATTCAAATTTTATGATATGACAAAGGTGTTGAATATGAGGAATAAAGCCTTGGTTTATTACCATATGCTAGATCCCAACAGGCATCATTACAAAAGTCCCTAATCAAATGGGGACAGGGGAAAATACAGTTATTCTGGAAAGAAGCTGGTTGTTTTCCACAATAAAGAAAAAGTCAACTATCATTTTATTTGGAAAATACTATTATTTTTGCCACTTTGTTTAGAGGTGGGTGGGTGTCTCACATAATTGAATTATGATAGAGATGCAGCCATGTTAGTCTGGTCTAGCTGAAACAAAAGACAGGACTATGCAGCACTTTAAAGACTAACAAGATGGTTTATTAGGTGATGAAGTGGGTCTGGCCCACAAAAGCTCATCACCTAATAAACCATCTTGTTAGTATTTAAAGTGCTGCATAGTCCTGTCTTTTGTTTCATAATTGAATTACTTCTTCTCAAAAGAGCAGGCCTATGATATCAGATTTATCTGAGCTACCAAGCTGACATGTCAAAAGCAAACATGTTTTTTGTGGGAAGGCCTTTCACTTGGAAGGATTTGGAGGAGCCAGGCATCAGCAGTTGTAAGAAGAAAACATTCTTTAATGTACACATGGGTGAAGCAGCACTTGGACTTGAGAGTTGACACAGCTAATTCCACACCCGGTTCCCTTTAAAAACTTAAAAAACAACGAATAGTCTAGCAGCACCTTAAAGACCAACAAAACATGTAGATGCTTGATACCATCTACACATTTTGTTAGTCTTCTAAATGCTACCAGACTATTTGTTGTCTTTTAAGTTTTTCCAGTTACAGACTAACACAGCTACCCCACTGAAGCAGTTCCCTTTAGTTTGAAGGAGTTCCAATGACAGCAGAAAGCATGCTCTTCTGAGCATATTATCAAAGATATGTTCTAATGGCATAACAACAATAATAAATCCTAGCTATATGTAGATCTCAAAATGCTTTACAAATGAAATCAGTATCATTAACCCCATTTTTCATATTGGAAAACTGAGTCACAGAGAAAATTGACTTGCCCAACACTACCTAGCATATCAGTAAGACCATGTCTACACTACAGATAAGCTCGAAGCAGCCACAGATAATCTTCCGGGGTTCGAATTAGCGGGTCTAGTGAAGACACGCTAATTCGAACTTAGAGGGGTGCTCCCGTTGATGCAGGTAGTCCTGCTTCTACGAGCAGCAGGGCAAGTCGAAGGGAGAGTGTGCTCCTTTCAACTTCCCGCAGTGTGGTCAGTGCCAAAATTTGACTTAAGATACTTTGACTTAAGCTACACAATGAACGTAGCTGAAGTTGTGTATCTTAATTCAAACCTATCCCCTAGTGTAGACCAGGGGTAACAGAATCTGAAATAGAACCCAGGTCTATCCAGTAGCAAGGGGCAAAAATAAAGTATATGTGCTCTTAAGAGTGCCCTCTGAAGGTCTTGAATCAAAATGGTTCAGTATGAAAGGAAAAGCATGACCACACGAAATTCTTACAGTCAGATATCAAATATAAGTTCAGGATAAAGATGCTTGCCTAGACCTCCCCAAATCATGGGCATGCTCTGTTAGGTGGTGATCATTCTAATCAAATTAACTTTGCTTACAAAGTAAAATCTCCTTTGCAAAAAGATTCGTCTGGTTAAGCTAAATCTTTTCCTGCATCATTGATTTTGAATAGAGAAGGATTGTTCTGTTTTGTTGTGGCTTTAAATCAACAGAACACTGTTTTCAACTAGATGTTTCTCCTAATGTTTTGTGACCATCAGATGAATTCTGTGTGATTATTTTGTGAAGGTAAATTTATTCTAAATGCTGTGGTAAATTTCTGGCAGTTTAGAGGACTCTCCCAGTCAGAACATATGGACAAGGAAGAGGGACAGGTAAGCCAGAAACAACAGAAAAATAACCCAGTGCTGGGGTTTACCTAAGTCGGGTGTTACACCTCGTGCATGCTACACAAGCTAGGAGATTATATTTAGAAGGCTACAGTACAGGAAATAGATGAGTATTTTAGGAATTAAACTAGTATTATCTAGACTAAACAGACTTATTACTTATAAGTTTCAGAGAGGTAGCCATGTTAGTCTGTAACTGATAAAACTTAAAAAATGACAAATAGTCCTGCAGCACCTTAGAGACCAAAAAAACAAAACAAAACCGTAGATGGTATCATGAGCTTTCGTGGGCACCACCCATTTCTTCAAATGAATTTGAAGAAGTGAATTGTGCCCACAAAAGCTCATGATACCATCTACTTTTTTGTTAGTCTCTAAGGTGCTGCAGGACTATTTGTCGTTTGTTAAGGTTTTACTTATTGGTTGGCACTGATAAACTAGCTGCTTGCATTGCTATGGTTGGAAAGGCTATTAAAATAGAACAAAAAGTAGTTTTAACAGGAATCTAATTCTTTATAAAAGGTAATTTATTCAGTATAGGATGTTGTGAAATCATAAATGTTTGTATAAAAATGTACTTCTTGTATATTATATTGAGCAGTGTGTTTATTTTATAAGCTTATGGAGTTTTTGAATTTTAACTGGCTTTGATCTGATGAAAAGAAAAAGATACTGATTTTGATTTAATGGCTGTCCTTAGCTCCAGGTGAATTGTTAGCCCAAAACAAGAATCAGCTAATTACAAACATATGACACTATTATATACAATTCAAACCATTGTAACATCTAGCCAGACACCCAGAAGACCAACTTCCTTACAGCAGCACAAACTATTACCCCTGCCAATGCAAGAGGACAACTAACTTCTTGATATCACACATGCTCCACTATTATCCCTGCTACTTCCTCACAATACTCAGCTCTAGAATCAGAGAAGGGATCTCGAGAGATCATCAAGTTCAGTCCCCTGCCCTTATGACAGGACCAAGCACCATCTAGATCATCCCTGATAGATATATGTCTAACCTGCTCTTAAATATCTCCACTGATGGAAATTCCACAACTTCCCTAGGCAATTTACTCCAGTGTTTAACCACTCTGACAGTTAAGAGGTTTTTACTAATGTCCAACCTAAACCTCCCTTGCTGCACTTTAAGCAGCAAGTTGTAACAAACTGTTTTGCAATCTTAACTATAATGGGCACAACTGAGCACCCTCAATAGGATAGCCTGATTCTGCAGCCAAGAATCATACCATGTAGAAATAACTTCATGACATGAATACTACCCTTTTAAATCCATGCTGGAATATGTTTAAAGGGATGCTGTCAAAGCAAGAGCTGAGATTTTTACAATTGCAACTGAAAAATCTAAAAAAATCTTATGAAATTAGTTACGTATTTTATTCAGTGTGGACAACGCAAGTCTGATGAGTTTCACTGTCTGGCTATCATGCACTAGTAGGATATGGGTTACAGACATGGCAGAGGAAATTTAAAATCCAAACCAAAAGGAGTTTTCAACACTGAGACTCCCCAGCCAGGAAGCAACACTGATAGCAGGGATTTTGTACTTTGCCCTTTTCTCACCCTCAGAACCTTGACAGAAGCTAAGATTGATCTTCCACCTGCTCTATATCAGCCTTAAAATCCCCCTGAACCTGCAGATTCTAAATCAGGGTTCTTTGCTAGCAATGACAACATGCTTCTCTCTGAATTAGATTCAACATTCATCAGCGATGCTTCTGTTTTATCAGGTGGGGTTTTGAAGTGGACATTTTGCAGTGCAGAAACTAATGGCAATGAAGACATATGTTTTGAGAGTGTGGTATGTGCATGTGTTGGTGCTGTGTCTGAATGCAGCTGAGGATTTCCAATGGACAAAGAATAATCCTGGCTCCTTCTATTATGGCACTTTTCCAACTGGTACTTTTAATCTATATCTGTCTGTGGTTTTATAATATTCTAGACCCATTCCTGTTTAGTACAAGGAAGTTGGTAAAAAATTCCCCCTGCAAAGAGAGATTATATTCATAATATAGAGCCATTCAGAGCAGAGAGAAATGGCAATGGTGACACTCCAGCCTCACCAGAGCCCCTTGTAGAATGCACATTTAAACACACTCTGCTCACTTTTGCTTTGTATTTTGTAGTCACTTACACTAGAGCAAACTGAGTGTAAAATGCTAACACTCTGATTTGACAGTATTTACATACAGGCTTTCCTGAGTGTAAGTGACAAGGTACGAGGTTATGGTGAATCAGGCACTGAAATCCTATCATTTTTTATTATTCGCAACTAATTTGGAAATGCAGAGCTATACATTAAAATGCTCTCTTACCAATCCAATTTAATTAAATGAATATGAACTAAATGAAAAGGACCAGTGGCAACAGCTGGGGAGGGCCACAAGGGGGGCACCAGCCATATGACCATTCCCTCTGACTCCTCTGTACCCAAGCCCAGGGGAAAGCCCTGCTTCTTCCCACCCTGTCCCCACTCCATCCCTTCCCCCAAACACAGCCCCCATCCCATCCCCTAAGCGACATGGCCCTAGGGACTAGTGTGTATGTGCGTGGGGGGAGAACCTTGCAGCAGGTGTTGCCCTCACCAGTAGCAGCAGGGGCAAGTGGAGTGATCTGACTCCAGCCTGCTCTGCTCCCTCAGCTGCCAGCCACATCACTCCACTTCCCACCACCTGTGAATGAGGGGGCAGTTCCACTCGTTTCCCCAACTCCCTCCCCCAGGCAACATTGCTTTGGGAGCCTGGAGTGGAACGGACTCGGACGGGTTGCTCTGTTTCCTGACACTGAAGGCTAATGCGGGGGAGCAGGAGAGCAACTCCTACTGCCAATGCCAAGTCCCCGCTAAACCCCTGTGCCCTATGCCCCCAACAAAACACTGGGCTTGGAGCAATTGCATGAACCGTCCATAGGACAGGATGGCTCTGCTCACCCGCTGCTAGCCCCTTGCTCCACCCCCCATAGCATTTTGGGGGGCATGTGATCCTTCTTCTCCTGCATTCACATGCGTCGCCCCTGACAAAATCCCTCACCAAAGGCTCTTAAGCAATGTAAGCAGTGATGGGATAAGAGGGAAGGTCCTCTCATGGATCAGTAACTGGCTCAAAGCTAGGAAACAAAAGGTTGGAACAAATGGTTCATAGCAGGGTCGCCAGGAAGCTGTACTGGGATCAGTACTATTCAACATATTCATAAATGATCTGGAAAAGGGGTGTACAGTGAGGTGACAACATTTGCACAAAATTACTCAAGATGGTTAAGTCCAAAGCTGACTGCAAAGAGTTATAAAGGGAGCTCAAAAAACTGGGTTCTGAGCAACACAATGGCAAATGAAATTGTTTATAAGTGCAAAGTAAAGCACATTGGAAGAAATAATCCCAGCTATACATACAAAGTGATGGGGTCTAAATGAGCTGTTACCACTCAAGACATTTTGGAGGAGTCATTGATAGTTCCTTGAAACCATCTAAACAATGTGCAGCAGCAGTCGTAAAAGTTAATAACATTAGGAACCATGAGGAAAGGGATAATATAATGCCACTATACAAAAAGTTGTACACCCACATCTTGAATGCTGTGTGCAATTCTGGTGCCCCATCTCAAAAAATATATATTAGAATTGGAAAAGTGCAGAGAAGGGCAATGACGACTGGAGTTATGGAGCAGCTTCCATATGAAGAGCAATTCAAAAGACTGCAATTGTTCATCTTAGAACAGAGACAACTAAGGGGGGGATATGACAGAGGTCTATAAAATCTCCACTGGTATAAGGAAAGTGAATAAGGAAATGTTATTTATTCCTTTACATAACACAAGAACTAGGGGGTCACCCAATTAAATTAATAGGCAGCAGGTTTAAAATAACGTAAGGAAGTACTTTTTCGCCCATGCACAGTTGACGCATGGAACCTGTTTCCAGGGGATGCTGTGAAAGCCAAAACTGTTACTGGGTTCAAAAAAGAATTAGGTAAGTTCCTGGAAGATAGGTCCATCAATTCTTATTTATCAAGATGGTCAGGGCAGAACCCCATGCTCCTAGTGTCCCTGTCTCTAACTGCCAGAAGCTGGGAGTAGAGGGGATGAATCACTCAACATTGCCATCATCTGTTCATTCCCTCTCAACCATCTGACACTAGTCACTGTCAGAGACAGGATAGTGGGCCACAGACAATCTGTCTGACCCATTATAGCCATTCTTATGTAATTTGAATGAATCACTTGGGGAGGTTGTTCAAGATGTTATCACATCTGATTCAAAAATAGGTCCATGAACATACACACCTTTTTTATTCAACCTCAAGTGTTTTAAAAACAAACAAAAAAATCTAGGCAGATTTTGTCTTCATGTTTACTTTAAGTAATTTGTGAATATGAATTAATTGCACTGGAAAAATAAGTTTAGCAGTTATATGTTTACAAGCAAGGAGGCTGGCCTCTTTCTTATGTTTTATATCAAAATAGCTAAATATAATTTTCACCTAACTAATTATATTGCATGAAAAAAGATTTGGAGCCTGATTTTATTCTACAGTAAAGCCCTTTTTATACACCACTGAGCCAATGCAAAGAGCCCCCCTAATGGGTTTATGCCCACTTTAAGGGATAAAAAAGGGGGTCTTATGAGACTCGGGTCCATTATATTTAAACATTTTTTGTTATATTGGAAAACTGGTATCTTACATAGTTAAAAAAGTAACTGTAGGGCCCAATTTCTAACCATTCACTATTAACAGACCTACAAAATGTACAGGAGTACTTGCTTGCATATGCAAAAACATGCATATTTGAGTCTGTGTAAAGTGTTAATTAGGCACAAAGCCACCTACTTTGTACACACAGATGCAATATTCTGAAAGCCTCCCAGTTACTTACACATGAAAATTAAGCCCTTAAAGCCAGGTCCGAGTTTTAGTCTTCTGATTGTCATCAGTTTATTTACTTGTTGTTACTTAGGATTTTTATGGGGAGTTGGCAGTTCTGCCTTCCAAACTGAAGGAGCCTGGGACAAAGATGGGAAAGGACCAAGTATCTGGGATGCTTTTACTCACAAAAAAGGGAAAGTGTTTATGAATGAAACAGCAGATTCATCATGTGAAGGCTACTACAAAGTTAAGGTATGATTAAAACAGCAGAAATACCCATAATACAGAAAAAACACTGAACCATTGTTAGTCACTACTGAAAATGCAAATATGACAGATGCTTTAATCTGCTGCTCTTGAAGTCTGCAGCTAGCTTCCTATAGCCAGCTGTTAAGCTTTGGACTGTTTGCTATAACAGTGAGTGGCCAGTTTTCAAGGTGCTAAGGACAGTCTTTTAGAATTGTCCCAGTGAAAAGAAAACACACATCAAGAGAGATTCCAGATGATTATTCTATGCTGAGTCAGAATTGGAATTCTGGTGAAACTATGGATGTTAAAATGTGTTTATTTTGGTAAACGTGTAACCACTGAAATTTTCAGCAGTCAGGGGCTGCAGGTTTGTATAATTTTTGGTGGTGCCCCATTAGCCACACCCCCTGACCCCCATTAACCACGCCCCCTCACCCCGTTAACCACGCCTCACCCCAAGTAACCACGCCTCACCCCGTAACCAGGCCTCTGGAGGTAACACGCTCGGGGCAAGATGGACACATGATCAGAAGTAAAAGGTGTCATGTCACCCCTCTCGAAGAACTTTTCCCACCATCCTTGTACCAACAGGGATTAGTTTGGCCTCCACCAAACCCCCTTCATGCAACTATCCTGCAATTGCATTAACCCAATGTGTGTGACATTAACTTGGGGGCAGAGAGGCTGGGGGAAGTGTTCCCTCTAAGGCTATGTCTACACTCTCGGCTTCTTGTGCAAGTACAGCCGTTCTTGCGCAAGAACCCACAGAGTAGCCACACTGCTCGCCTGCTCTTGCGCAAGGAAATTTACAGTACGGCGTGGGAAGAGAGGGCGTCTTGCGCAAGAGCTACGCTCTTTTCTAACAGGTGTAAGCTCTCTTGCGCAAGAGGGCAGTGTGGATGCTCGGCAGGGATTTCTTGCGCAAGAAACCCCTATGGCTAAAATGGCGATCGGAGCTTTCTTGCACAAGAGAGCGTCCACACTGCCATGGATGCTCTTGCGCAAAAGCACAGCTCGCACATGGCAGTGTGGACGTTTTCTTGTGCAAGACTTCTTGCACAAGAACCCTTGCGCAAGATGTTCTTGCGCAAGAAGCCGCCAGTGTAGACATAGCCTAAGAGTTTCCTCCCATGAGCAGAATGAATTTTGTGTTGTGCACCAGTACTGAGTTCATGTGGCTTGTTTGGATGTGCCACTGTGGCACCCAAGTTATTAATAAATATTTTATAAACCTTTACCTTTTCTCTCTGCTGCCATGTCTCCTCTCTTTGCTCCATCAGCTCCCCTGGTGCCTGCTGCCCCCTCACCCCCTCACCCTTCTCTGCTGTCCTGACTCCTGCCCTTCTCACTGCCCTCAGCCCTCCTGCGACCTGCCCCCCTCCACCAGCCCTTCTCTGCCCCGTGCCCACTCCTCCAGTAGCCCCACTCTGATCATGTGAGCTACCCTCCTCATCCCCTTCTAACACCTCCTCTACACACCTGCCCTGCCTCTCTCCTCTGGTGCTGGTCCCTCCTGCAGGTGTCTGCCCTTCTGCTTCACCCCAAAATCCCCTGGCACCTTCACCTTCCCTTAGCCCTGCACCCTCCTGGTGCCTCCCCCTTCCGTTACTGTCTCTGCCCCCTTTGCCCTCTTTTTCCCTGAGGCCCACCCCCTCACCACTCTCTGCCCCATTCCCCTCCTGCCCCTCTGTGCCCTCACACGACTTGCTCCATCCCCACCTTTCTCATGCCCACCCCTTTTTTCAAGCCTTCTCCCAGCACCTTCCCCTCACCCCTCTAGCCCCCAAATGCCCTTACTCTCTCCTCTCCCAGCATCACCCTGTCCCCCCTCGCACTGACACCTTCCCTCCTGCCCTGTCCTCATTGTCTGCACTTGGCCCCCTGGTACCCCCTTGGTGCCTTCCCCTTTCTTGCCCCTCCCCCTCCGCACAAGCCCCTTTCTCTCCCACACCTTCCCCCTAGTTATCCCCCTTCCCCTCCCCTACCTTACCTTCTACCTTCCACTTTGCGGGGCCGGAGTCTACTCTCAGGCCCCAGAAGTCCCCAGACTCCGAAACCGGAGCTAGGCCGCGCGGCGCAATGCCACGCTGAGCAGTTTTAAAGTCCCGAGTCGTGACATCACATCACGCCCGGGCGTCTCCCGCTCACCTGTAAACGCCATGCATGGCAGTAGCAGTCAGCAGCGCATGCCGGCAAGGGGGAGCCGGACTGAAAGCTGTGCACAGCAGGGATGGGACGGGGATGGGGCCGGGGTGGGAGGACGCGTGGGGTGGCTGGCAGGTGGGGGCCGGGGAAAGAGACCCAGCTCAATATTGGTGGAGCAGGGCACCCGGCTCTGAATATTTCTGGAGCATGGGCACCACGAGCCCATATATCTCGCCGCCCGTGTCAGCAGTTATACATTTACACACAAGGAGGCAGGCAGCTTCACAAGAGCCAGTGCAGCTCCCTGCGAGCACCAGCTCCTGCCTGACACCCTCTCCCCACACCCATGCTGCTGCCTCCGATACAGAGGCAGGAGTGTGGAGGGACAGCGGGCGGCCTGTGCATAAGCATGAAGGTTAACCGATGAGCCCAGACTCAGCAGTTAACCATTTAGATGCTTACACTATCATATCCCTAATTATTAGTCCATTACTTAAGTAGGGCTGATTAAACTTGAAAGTCTAGCAGTAAGTGGGGAGGGGGTTTCATATGTAAGGTTAAATTATAAATAAACCTTATTGACTCACTATTTACCCTGAACATGTGGACAAGATCCACCAAGCAGATCCCTGGGAAAAAATTCTCTGTAGTAACTCAGAGTCCTCTCCATCTAGTGTCCCATCTCCAACAGTTGGGGATTTTTGCTACTGGCAGTCACCAGTCATCATGCCATCCCCTCCATAAATGTATTAAGATCAGTCTTGAAGCCAGTTAGGTTTTTTGCCCCCTTGAAAGGCTGTTCCAGAACTTCGCTCCTCTGACAGAAACCTTTGTCTAATTTTGAGCCTAAATTTGATGGCTAGTTTACAGCTCTTTGTTCTTGAGTTCACATTGGTACTAAACTCATCTCCCTCCCTTCTATTTATCCCCTCTAAGGCTACATCTATACTGCAATCCTCTTCTACAAGAGGAAATGCAAATGGAGCACTCATTTGCATATGGAGAACTCTCATTTGCATTTCCTCAGATCCCTTTTGTGAAAGAGGTTCTTGTGCAAAAAAGTGTTGTGTAGCTGGCGCCTTTTTGTGCAAAACTCCCTTTTGCGCAAGAGCTGTTCTTCCTCAAAAAATGAGTAAGAACGGCTCTTGTGCAAAAGGGTTTTTTAGCACAAAAAGGCGCCATCTACACAGCACTTTTTTGTGCAAAAACCTCTTGTGCAAAAGGGATCCAAGGATATGCAAATGAGCGCTCCATTTGCATTTCTTCTTGCGGAAGAGGATTGCAGTATAGACGTAGCCTAATATTTATAGAGCAATCATATCTCCCTTGGTTAGGCTAAATAAGCAAAGCTCTTTGAGTCTGCTTTCATAAATTACGTGGGAACTGAAAATAGTCTATAGTCAGTTTCACTGTCTGGTTTTCAAACATCAGCACCAAACCAGGAGACTCCAGCTCAGAAACTGCAGAGGAATATTTATGTCAATCAAAAACCTTTTTTCTCTGGAATTTAAGATGAACTGACAAGCTGTTAAAATGTATGCTGTCTATAGGTCAGGTCATGAATGTCCATCTATAGTAAATCCCACTCTAGGAGAGGATATCTTCTGTTCCTAGAATTTTCCTTTTCTGCAAGGCACAGGTTATACTCCAGTCTTTCTCCTACAACCAAAAGACTGCCACAAAAACTTGTGGACCTGACCCATCATTCTTTTCCAGCTCTCAGGCAGCAGTTGCCATGACTCCAGTTATCTCCAGAATCCTTAGGGATGATCTCTTCAGATTGCATTGTAATTTCTGCAGTGACCGATTATGCTTAATGTGTCCTCCACTAGCCTGCCCTAAATTCAGCCTCTCTTCAGATCATTCTCCGCATGGAAGAGGCAGTACTGTTTAGCTTTGTTCTGAGATGGGGAAGCCAAGTGTGGATCTCAATGTCAAGGAAGTGGGTGGCACAATCTATGCCTAAAGCAGCAACAAAGTATGCCTAATTGCCTAAAACAGACAGCAATATACATCTGAAATGCAGCTAATCCTTTTCTTACTATTTCCTACAAATATCATAGTCTGGAGCCTTTTGTCCATCCAACAGCAAAGAACATTCTTACCACTTAGAGAACAATGGAAAGCACAAGTCTGTAAGCAGCTTAAAATGAAATTAAATTGAGAACTTCTAGACCAGGCATGTCAAACTCGAAGCCTACTAAGGGCCGCACAAATGAAAACTAATAGCTTCTAGGGCCACCTACGGTTCCCAGATGGTTTGACCAAAAAGGAAAAAATTTATTGTCGAGCAAAAAAAAAAAAAAAAGCATTTTAGGTGCCGGGCAGACAGCTCCAAAACTGGACCCCTGGTAACCCTAGGGCCACCAAAGAAAATGTACTTTGTCAGAAAGTTGTAGTTATTTATTTTATAGATTATGTTTTAGGTATATTTTATAATATTACTATAATTTGATGTGTAAAATTGTTATTTGCTCATATAAAATAATTTTAAAATTAATTTTACATAATTTTTAATTTAAATATAAATTTAAGGTACTTTTAAATTTTGTGTATGATACATAACTTGTTTTGTTGAAATAAAAACAAGTATAGACCATGGTTAATCAAATAGAACACGCTTCTGTGAACATTTCAGATATTTTGTAAGTTTGAGATTTTGCACAGATATAATTATTTGTGCAAATACAAAAAAACCTGACATTTATTGATATAAAATTAATATACATTTTGTGATTTTATTTGGGAATAAATAAATAAAAAGCAAAATATTAACAAAATAACCCCTCCTCTCCCCAGAGCCAGGCCCTCACAAACTATTGTTTCCCCCCTCCTCCAAAGCCAAGCCCCCCCCCAACCTAATGCCTGGGTCCCGCAGTTGACGTTGCCACCTGAGGCGCTAGGGCAGCGTGAGCATAGTGGTCAGCTATGAGAAACTGCTGGAGAGCCCAGCACAGGGCACCCAGCCGGCCGTGAGCTCGTGTGCAGAGCGGCCCAGCCAGCTGTGAGCATGTACGCAGAGCAGCCCAGCTGGCCAGAAGCAGTTGCTGCAGCGCAAAGCAGCCTGGCCAGCTGCAAGCAGGCACTCAGCCATGTGCTCCAAGTGGCCAGTGGACCGCACTTCATTCTTTTATAAAAATGTTCTGGTGGGCTGCAAAAAATTTTGATCGGGCCACATGCGGCCCTACAAATGTCAGTTTGACATGCCGGTTCTAGACACTACCAGCAAAAAGAAACAAACAAAATCTATGTATAGTTCTACTTCTGGGAGTCTTGAAGCTGCTTTGGGGAAGGAACTCATGTACATTAGCTGGCCTTTTTCCCATCTCAGTTTATTCCTCAGATATCAGGGATGACAGTAATGTAAACATCTCTTTCCTCACAACACCAAATAGCTCTCCATGTTACCCAACTAGAGCTGGATTAACTCCTGTCATAAAGGAGAACAAACTTATCTCTTTATCTTTATCAATCATATCGTCCCGAATACCAGACTCTGAGCCTATCAATCTTTAATGTATTAATTTTCACCTTGTGAGGTAGGAAAGTATAGTGTGTGTGCAAGGCCAGATTTTAAAAGGTATCTAGGCACCAAGGGGGATTTTCAAAACCATCACTGGTTTTAGGAAGCGTATGCCAGAGCACAGAACTGAAGACAGGTCTCCTGAGTACTATGCTCATACCCTAACCCAGTGGCTTTCAAACTTTTTTTTCTCATGACTGAGTTGAAGAAAACGGTTGATGATCATGACCTAACAATCTGACTAGAGTGTGAGCTCTAGAGTGGGGCTGAGAATGAGAGCTTTGAGGTGTAGGAGGGGGCTCCAGCTTTGGGGGGTGTCAGGGCTGTGGCAGGAGGGGCTTACCTTGAGCAATTCCCAGTTAGTGGTACAATGGCAGTAGTAATGCAAGCTTCCTGCCCCTCCTGGCACTGCAGACCATGCTGCACCCCATAAGCAGCCAGTTGTAGACAGCAGGAGTGCAGAACTAGTGCTTGGGGCAGGGCCAATGTGCGGAGCCCTGTGTGCTTTCCCCCCCTCCTCTCATCTTGAAGCCAGGGCCATTGCCAGCCACTTCTGAGGGGCAGTGCAGTCTGCAGTGCCAGGACCAGCAGGTAGCCTGCATTAGTACCCCCACCAGTCTCTGATCACCCAGCAACAATGAGAATCAATGTCTGACATTCCACCACCAAGTGCTGGGTGGCTACATAGAAAAATTGCATCTAAAATCACTCCCTCAAATTGTTAATATTTACACTATGTAATAAACAAATTCCCATTTATAACTTCATGGAAAATTATAATGAACTAGATGCTATTTTATACTAAATAGTCAACAATTCCTCTCTAACATTTGAGCTTCCATGCCCGCACATTATATTTAGGTAATGCCCTACTATTTGCAGTCCTGATTTTTAAACCTAAAAATCTGAACTGCCTCCAAATTCATGCCTAATAAAAAGTTAAAGGCACATTTTATGGCATTGAGATATATACCTATGTTACATATCTGAGCATAATGCATGCTTAGAAGAATCTAAGTCCAAGAGGTTGCTGGTTTTCATTGTGGAGCTGGTTCCAGCGTAAGACAGCATGGAAATGCTGGTGTCACTGCTCTGAACTTGGTCACTTGGTGTCTTTACACAGCTGCCCTTTTCTTAGTAACGAAAAAAAATGTTTGAAAATAACTCATGTTAAAAATCTAGTGAACAGGATTTTAGAAATTAGTAATTTAACTGTTTGTGGTCAGTATGTACTAGAGTCTAACCTGGAAACAAATTTCAAAATCAGCCTCTACAATCTTATATTTGAAATCTTTATATCATATCCCTGTACCAGCATGCAGTGAAATAACCTGCCCTTTATTACCACAATGGTATTTTTCTGCAGTTGGAAACAACACTATATCCCAACAATTCTTGCAACATGTAACTAAAATGTCAGACATTTGAATGGAAGAGTTTACTGGTATTACAGAGAGTAGACTGCAAATTTCTTTTTAGCAAATACAGGTGTCAAATGTGAGAGTTTTGGAATATGGCTGCTAGAAAGTTTAGGTACATTGTAAATTAACAGCACCTTGTACGCAAAACTCGGAGACAAGTAGCATGGGTGATTTATTTGCAGATCCTGTATAAAATCCTTATATTCCGAGTTCCAGCATGAATTTTTTCTACCAAAGAGTTAATATGTTTGGGGCCAAATTCTTCAGTCTAATTTTGCAGACATATACCAGACTGTATTATAAATATGGGTGCCCTCAAACTGCATGTGAAAATAGCTATTTGAACAAGAAAAAATATAGGAGCAGTAAGTTATGTATGCAAAAGTAGGAGGCATTGGCAGAAGCCCAGAGCTGAATACTAAATCTTCTTGGCAATTACACAAACATGGAAAGTAACCTCCCAGATATCCCCACCTTTGCTTGCAGCTAGATCTCGTGGGCATAGTTTCTTATTCACAGGTAGGTGAATAAGACCAGCTGCTCTTATCCATAATCCTCACTATTTATTTATTTAGTTTGAAAGAAAGGGTCAGTTAAAAACATTAAGATGATGCTGGGCACACACTGTAAGAACACTTGTTCCTTCACAAAACATTTTCTTTTCATGCTTGATTCCGCACTGAAGTCGATGAAATCTGAATTTAACATTTCATTCACAATTTCTATGGCAGTAGACTGAGGTAAAATACACAAGCACAGGACTTCTTTGTACTTTAATAAAATCATGCCCTACCAGCTTCTGCAAATAGTCATTTTTTCAAAAGAAGCACAGAAAATAACTGGCAGAGCTCATTGTTTTTGTGCAATCCTCTCTTCTTTCATATTTCCTCAACTCAAAGTATTTTGTTAAAATTACTTTAATTTATAGATTAATGATCTGAAGTGTTAGTCTACTGGGATTAGTGAGTAATATTTTAACTGAATTTTCTTTTTGCAGGATGATATTCAGTTACTGAAGGAGCTGAAAGTTAATCACTACCTGCTTTCTATTTCATGGCCTCGTATTATGCCCACTGGTATTAAAAGTAAGCATAATTATTTAGATATAAATCTAAAAGCACATATAGGCAAAACAACTTTGCTACATTTGAGAATACCATGAATAATGACATGGTATATTTGTCACACATTACTTGTAAATAGATACCTATTTCTTTATCAGGGTCCTTACGGTATCAGGCATTTTTATGGTATACAAGTGCCTTTACATACATATATACACATATATATACATACAAATTTTAGAAAACATTTTCCAATTATTAACATCTAAATGATGTAAAAACAATTACTTCTCTTCTACATTTGTTTCCCCAGAAGAACAGGTGAATGAAAAGGGAATAAAATTCTATAATGATACAATTAATAGTCTTTTGGAGAACAAGATTATCCCTATTGTGACCCTCTACCACTGGGATCTTCCACAGGTCTGAGAATATTTAAATTTATTATGTTTTCTAATCTAGGGTTTCTGGTAGGTAACCTGTTTGTAAAAACAAACACTATGAAAATCATGTTAAGAAAATATTTTAAATATTCCAGCATGCTTTTAAGTTATCAATAATTTCTTTAAGCTATCATTTTACATACTTAAACACTTTTTGCATTCACACTACGAGTCACTGTATTCTGCCTCATTCAAACTGCTCAGTTTCATTAAATTACTCTCAGTGTACATCATAGCCTAGCTACTATCTATACTGAGTTACATACAATCTAACCTTTATCAAAGAATAATAGCATATTGAATTTCAAGCTAGATATTAGTTAATTCTTATAATAATAATAATAATTAATTATTACTTATATAGGTGCTGCAAGAAAAGTATGGTGGATGGCAGAATATAAGCATGATAAGTTATTTTAATGATTATGCAAATCTATGTTTTGAGAAGTTTGGGGATCGTGTGAAATACTGGATTACCTTTAATAACCCTTGGGTAAGTTACTGATGTCTTCCTGAGTGGTCATTTGGGCTACATACATTTGGTTCCCAAACTCTATAGTGTTTTTTTTTTTTTTTTTTTTTACAAATTATAAAAAAAACCTAACCCTTAAGTTATTTTTTTTCTCATGTGCTTGTAGGCAATTGCTGAAGAGGGCTATGAGACAGGAGAGCATGCACCAGGACTGAAGCTCAATGGAGTAGGGGCATACAAAGCAGCACATCATATAATTAAAGTAAAACTAGAAATATGTTCTTTCTTGTATTGTTCTCATTTTATGACTGAAATAATTGGGTCTTAATCCCCCTCCCCACACACACAGGAAAATACGGTTTTATAGCATAGATTCAATTTCTGAACAGCATACCAAAGAGCATTCAGATGAGCTAATTTAAATGGAATTATAAACTATTTGTGTTGAGATCTCACCTACTTAAGTTGTATTCGGTGCACAACATAGCACTCTGTGCAAAAATTTAGAGGAAAGGTGGGTTTTTTTAACTTCTGTTTAAGTGCCTCATTGAGCATACTGCCAATAGATCAGAAGAAAGAATTTTAAGGTTGCTCTATAAACAAAGGGTGAAATCCTGTCTCACTAATTCCAATGGGAGTTTTGTGACTGACTTCAACAAAGCCAGGATTTCACCCAAAGTGAACAAATTTGACTTAAAGTCTCTCATTAAATACTGACACACAGTAGAACAGATCTGCAGTAAATATTGCATGTCACCTTCACAAGGTCATCTTGGGAGCTGCAAATGACTCTCACATAGGTCTGGTTGACATCTTATGTAAAACAAATACTTCCATGAGAAACAGGAAAGCTTTCTGAATAACCTACAGTAACAATTTTCAGACATGCATTTGTGCAACAAGTTTATCCTCCATGCTTCTGTCACAGTTCAAGACAATTGTGTCCTCCATCTTCCATCCACTCTCAGACTTCCAGCAACCTATGCGTCACATCTGTTGGGTGGAGACATGCACTTCTCTCCCTCATGACTGGGGTGTAGCCAGGCTGCACAGTTCCCTACTCACACTGTGAATTCCCCAGCAAAATACACTGTCTCAGCAGTGCTTTAAACAGCATAATTGTCTACCAGTGTTTGTTACCACACAGTTCTAAGCAAGTACATTTATCCTTAAGGTGAAAACAATACAGAGAAAACATTTTAAAAAATTAAAACCTATCCACAAGCTAATAAGCTTACCAAGGATTGCCCCAATAGCAAGAGGGGCTCTCTAGACAGACAGTGAACAGTCCTTCAAACCCCACCATGGTTTTGGTTTTTTGATTTTTTTTCCTATTTATAACCACTTTGGCTAAGAATCACCACACACATGAATCTGAGAATCATTCATTTATCCAGTCTGGGCCTCTGATCTTGTCCTCGTGTAACAGTTGATCAGCAAACCATGGGTTTCTGCTCAAGAGGAAGTTCCGAAGTTTGGGTCAGGAACTGAAAAATTGCCTACCCACTCCTTCCAAATATTTCCTAGGAATCCCACTTAGCTTTGTTTGTCTAGCACATTATTTCAAAGAGATCTTTGAAATGCATAACATTAACCAGAGTTCACATTAGCCATGTCTCTTCTCTAGAGACATCACATACAATCCCACAATAACATATACATATTAGCATTTTAATATAATGAACTCCGAAGGTATTGAAATTTAAAATTAATAAGGTTTAACTTAATTCAGTAAGGTTTGTAGCAGACATTGCCATATCTATCACAAATTCATTGACTCCTCCTGTCCTGATTATTGCATGATAGATTAGCATATATAGATATATATGTTCTTTTAATTACAGACTCATGCAAAGGTCTGGCATTCTTATAATAAGACATGGCGTAGCAAGCAACAAGGTAATGAACATTCATTGTGTAATTATGGCTCTACAATAAGGGCTTAAAAGATTATGTATAACTGCAGAACTGTCTGGTTTTATTTTAAGGTATGGTTGGAATTTCTTTAACTAGTGCGTGGGGTGAACCTGTTGATCTAACAAGCCAGAAGGACATTGAAGCTGCTGAAAGATATGTACAATTTTACTTGGGATGGTTTGCCAATCCTATATACAGTGGAGACTACCCTGAAGTTATGAAAAATTATGTAGGTAAGTCATGCTATTTACACCTTGAATAAATGATATAGTTACAACATTTTATGAGAAAGTGGCATAATCTGATTGAGTTTTTTAGTGTAAATTAAAGATAGGCTTTGTTAATAAAAATAATTCCATAAAGATTACGGAAAAAGGCAAAAATATTATATTTGTTGTTATCCCCATTTTATATACAGGTTGGACCTCGCTGGTCCAGCACCCTCAGGACCTGACTGGTCCCAGATGAGGGGGGATTTGCCGGATCAGGGAAGGTCTCTCCCCTCGTGGTCGTGCTGCCACTGGGCTAGCTGTCCCTGCTGCTGCCCGCCCCCCCCCCCGCTACTGCTGGGACCCGAGCGCCACTGCCAGAGTTCCATAGTCGCCTAGCTCCGTGGCTGGGCCCAGAGCTCTGCAGCCAGGGCAGAGAGACAGGGCCGGAGCTCTGCAGCCCAGGCCAGGGCTCCCCTGGCTGCCACTGAGGCTGGAGTTACCCAGCTGCTGGAGCCAGAGCACAGCTGGAGCCGGACAGGGTGCCAGAGCTCTTTGGCTGCTGCTGGGGTCAGAGCACCCTGGCCTGGGCCTAAGGTTCACGGTAGCAGCCAGGCTAGAGCTCCCCAGCTGCTGGGGCCAGAACTCCTCACCATGCCGCCCATCCACCCCCTCCCCCGACACACACACTCTCTAGGCTCCCAGCTGAGTCACCGGTGCCCCTTCCGCCAGACCTCTCTCTTCCTGGGCTCTGTCGTCCCGGACCATCCGTGGTCCATGCCAGACCACAGATGCTGCCGGACCAGACTGTCCCAGTTAAAGGAAGTACAACTTTTATGAGGAAATAGAAGAAAAGTTATGTGCCCAAGAATACATGGCAAGTTAGCAATGAACACCTTGACTCTTATTATGTGTTTTAAGGCTGGGATTTTCAAAGACCACTATGGGAGTTAGACAACTAAATTCCTGATGCACCTCTGAAAATCCCAACCTAAAAAAAAAAATCACATTTCTTCTGTCTTAGCCACATCAAGTAAAGATAAAAGAACGAAGACTGTTGTATTCAAAGAAAACACTCATTCAAGGCTTCACAATATTAGCCCTTAAAATTTAGGATAGTTTAGTTTAGCTTTTATGGTATTAAGAAAAGCAGAAAAATTCAATCATTTGTGGACGATGTATTTACTTTTTTGTAATTGATTTAATAGGTAGAAAGAGTGCTCAACAAGGCCTGGGCACATCAAGATTACCATCCTTCTCAGTACAAGAGAAAAGCTACATTAAGGGTACATCTGATTTCCTGGGAATAAGTCATTTTACTACTCGTTATATTATAGAGAAGAATTATTCTGCCTTCCAAGGGCCCAGTTACCACACTGATCGTGATTTGGCAGAACTGGTTGATCCAAAGTGGCCAGATCCAGGATCTAAGTGGCTATATTCTGTGCCCTGGGGATTTAGAAGGTTACTCAATTTTGTTAAGGTAACTTTAAATTAAGTCTTCTTTAAAGGAAGTTAAGAGTCTTGATTAATATAGGCTATGAATCTGTATCTCAGTGTCAGTCATAAATACACATCCATCAGTTTTCTTATCTGTATACTGAAGGCTTGTTTTTTATCATATACCTAGCAGAAATGGGCATCAATCTCAGTTGGGGCTTCTTTCCACAATAATATTAGCAATAGTTTATTACAAACTTCAGCTGACCCAAAGAAAAATGTTAAAATTTACTAGTTTTCTTTAAATGTAACCATAGTAGGGAAAAAAATCTAGTAAACATATTTAAAACAATTTTCTAGAAATTTAGTTTTGTTTAAAAAATAATTGTAGTTGTATGAAGTATATTATTTCATTATTCCAATATGAATGTTTTTCTTTGTAGACACAGTATGGAAATCCCCTGATTTATATAACAGAGAATGGAGTTTCAGAAAAGCTGCAGTGTATTCAGTTGTGTGATGAATGGAGAATGGATTATCTGAAAGGATATATTAATGAGCTGCTAAAAGGTGAAGTTTGAAAAATGGACAATCACAATAAAATGTGTTTCAAAATATGTTTTAAGCATTGTAATGTTTTAACTCTTTGAAATTCTGACATATACTGGGTTCATTATTGTAACAGTTTATCAATTTCCATATTTACAAAGCAAAAACTGCACCTAATAATATACTGTAATTATGCCTGTGAAATCTTCCAGTGCACCTAGATAAGAATATTTTCAAAAGTGCCAAAGTGACTTAGAAGCCTAAGTCTATTGACTTTCAGTAAGAGTCAGGCACTTAAGTGACTTAAATGCTTTTGAAATATTTACCCCAAATTTCTCCTTAATTTTTGGATAAAATAGGATGCTATATTTGGGATAAAATAAGGCGCTATATTTTTAGTGAAAACATACATTTGATGTTTTTAACAAATTTGAAATCTATCTGCAGCTATCAATGATGGTGTTAATGTAAAAGGTTATACTGTCTGGTCTCTGCTGGATAAATTTGAATGGAATAAAGGTTATTCTGAAAGATTTGGGTTATACCATGTTGACTTTAAAAAAGGGAACAAACCCCGATACCCAAAGGCATCTGTTCAATATTACAAGATGATCATCAGTGCAAATGGATTCCCAAATCCAAGAGAGGTGAGTCCAAACATTAAAACTGCTTATTCCTAATTCATGAACAAATCCTGCATGGAGTTTGATTAAAAAAATGCATGAGAAAGGTATACAGGATTTGACTTTAGATTTCATGATTCTTTTCTCTCCCTCATTCCCCTCCCACAAGCTGACATAAACCTAAATTAAATAAGTAGGCATACTATAGTAATTTAATCTTATTTGTATTGTTCTTTTATAACACTTTCAATGTTTTTGATCAAATCAAATTTAGTAAATTAACTATTTAAGCAAAACTTTGTAATCATAATACCCACATTATTAATCTACTGTGTTTAGAGACATTGTCTTTTATACTTTCCAGATGTGGCATGTGCATGATGTCTAAAACACTGGAAAAGAATATGGAAACTATGGAGTGGGTTTTCCAGTTAATTGTTTGGTACAATACACAATAAACAATATGAAAATATATGACTAGAATATTCATCATAACATGTACAATGTAACAGAAATTCATACAACTGAATGTAGTGTGAGAATAAAAGAGTACTAGAAATAATTATAAATGACTAAAGTTCATTTCCATATTGAAAAAAGTGCTAAGAAGACCGAGTATATTCATAATTTAGTGAAATCATTATTATCACATCAAATAATAATGTTGATTTTGTTAGGTGAAAAGTTGGCACCAAAAGGCCATAGAAACTTGCTCTATCACAAACCAACTCCTTGCTGCAGGTAACTACATTTAATCTGTTTTACTCATTCAGTGAACATATTATATGGGTGTAGAGGGAAAACATTTCTGTGACTGATAGTACATTAAAACTGGGTTCTTGAAATATTTTCTCCTTGAAGACAGAAAGCCAAATCTTTTTAAAATATGACAAATTTTAGAATCAAGCAGTACGTCTTAATTCACTATTAGTACTTCAAAATAGTGCAGCTAACAGGATTATATTACAGTTATTAATATTTCTGAATGTGCTTTAAGAATTATATTAAAACACTGTGGTCACAGCTATTAAAAACTTATTTCTGCATATATTTGTATTTCTCAGAAATTGTTTGCCCTTTCCAAGCATAAAGCAAAAACCAAACCCAAGGCAATCATGAAAAAAGGGGAAAATGGCAAATGTGTAGCTTTTGAATGATGAACATAAAAACTAAGGGTGAAAACTCACAGCCCAGGGAGAGATAGAACTAAGGAGACTTTAAACCACCTTTGTGCTTTGTTTCCCTAGGGATCAGCATAAATTAGACAAGATTTCAGAACCTAAATGTAGGCAGTTTCCTAGACTGCCCAACAATTCACAGCACTGCCTGGAATAGCCACAGTGCTGTTGCCTAACTCCATCTCCATCTCCCATGCTGGGACTTATGAAAAGCCCATCAGTTCCTGAACTGGGGGAACACTCTATTGGAGTGGAAACATGAAACCATTAAGGAAGATGGGATGAATATGGTACATTGGTGTAGCCCATATTGTAGGATTAAGCTGGGGGTCATCTCTATGAATTAACATGACAGTATAATTTAAGTGTGTTTCTTATTCAACTCTTTGAGGGCTACTATCATATATAGTATGCGTCAACATAATTTGTACTACAATCACTAAATAAAAGTTTAAAGAAATAATGTCATTTTAATTCTGCAGATACAATGCAGTCCTCAAAGGGTTAGAGTGCTTTCCAAGGATTTTTATTTGACTATTTTCTTTTTCCCCTTCTCCTTGAAAACTAGAGGAACAGCGGAATGCTGCTGCTAATATACTGAGGCTAATTCATGGTAAGCACAATTTTTTGTAACCCTTTGAGCACTGACATGTTTCAAAATTTACCACAAAAGATACAGATGAAGAGAGCCTAAAACTTGCTGCAGATTTTCAATACAGGTTGAACCTCTCTAGTCCAGCACCCTCAGGACCTAACAATCAGTGCCAGAGAACTTGCCAAACTTCAGGAGATCAATATTGTATAGCAGTATTACTAATACTTCCACTGCTTACTGGGCTCTTAAAAGACATTCAGGAGTGGTGGCTGTAAACAAACTTGATGGGACAGCGGAAAACTTGGCCACACCCATGATAACTAATCTGGTTAACTAAAATCAGATTTTTCCAGACCAGAGAATGCCAGACTAGAGAGGTTCAACCTGTATATATAAAATATATTTATTTTTCTTTTTTCTCTCTGTTGTTTCTACTTATGCCAGTTTTAAGAAGATGCCAATATGTAACAAAATGAATTTTAGCTTTAAACAAATGATGTTCAAAATGATTCAAAGCATACCTCTGCTTAAAAAATAGAAGGAACAAATAACTAAAATTATTCCATTAAAACAGATCTTGTCTGTTACTGTTTCTTCTCTCAAATTTCAGATCCCTTGACTACTCACATGGAAATGGTGACTGAGATTGTGGTGCCAACGGTGTTCACACTATGCATACTTATCAGTGCCATTCTATTAATGTTTCTCCTTCGGAAGCACAACTAAAACTACAAGTTTACATAATATCTTCATTTTGCATAAGCAATAAAATGCCATTCTGATTCTTACACTGTTTAAAGGTTTCACATATGCTTCCTTTATGTAACATTGTAATGTTAAAAAAAATTCAGCTTTACTATTGTGTACATATTGTTGCTTCCACATATTATTTAATTTCAGCTATAAGACATAATTTAGAAATTTTACAAAGACAATTCAGATATCTCAGTATTATTTTCTATCAAAACTCAACTGCAAGTTTTATCTTCCTTTATGTTGTGCACAGTATGTGTTTTCTTCATTAAAACAACAGTTGGCTGAGATTAAATTGTTTCAAAGCTTGCCAGGATATATTTCAAGGAAAGGCAGATTGTTGGCAAGTTCTGTTTTCAACCTGTTCATCGCTGTATTTTTAAATTACCGTGGAAGTGCTAATACAGAAATATGAACACAGAATACTTACAGCATAACATACTTCAAAATCTTAATGGTGTTGCATAAATATTATCCATACACAAGAATAATTAGGTATTATTAACCCAAATTTTGCATGCAGGTGTAAGATGTGATAGGCTAACTGACTTGTTCACAAATGGTCAGAGCCAGAACCAGAAGTAAGGAATCTAGGAAACTAGACTACCTTATCATTAGGGTCCCGTGAAACTCAGTCCATTTTGGTCAATTTCATGATTGCAGGATTTTAAAAATCATAAATTTCAGTTTCAGATATTTATAGCTGATATTTTACTGCTGAAAGGTGGGGATCCCAGCCCAAAAAGAGCTTGTAGGAGGGGAGATCACAAGGCTATTGTGGGGGGGTTCATAATATTGCCACTGTTTCTTCTTAACTGGTGCTTTCAAAACTGGACAACTGGAGCGTGGCAGCTGCTGACTTGGAACCCAGCTCTCAAGGCAGCACCACTGCCAATAGTAGCACAGAAGTGAGTATGGCATGGTATGGTATTTCTCCCTTACTTCTGTACCACTGCCAGCAACAGCGCAGATGTAAGTGTAGCAATACCATACTGTGCCATCCTTACTTCTGTGCTGCTGCCATCAAAGGTAGGTGGAGAGAAAGCAACAACTGCTGGCCAGGAGTCCAGCTCACCACCAGAAGTACCGCAAAAGTGAGAATGGCCTGATATAGTATTACCACCAATATTTCTGAACTGCTGCTGGTGACGGTGCTGCATTAAAGCTGGACTTCCAGCCAGCAGCAGCAGAGCTTCCTGCAGTCAGGGGAGGTTCCTGGAAGTGAGGCTGATCCAGCACTGGGAGCAGCCCATTGTAGGGGAAGAGGAAATCCAATCACTCCCCTGCCTAGCTAGAATTAGCAGCTGTAGCCCAGGCACTCAGTACCCCTGACTGGAGAGCTCCCAGCCCTGCTACTGGCTCAGTGCTCAGGAGTTAAAGGGGCTCTGGGCTGGCCATGTGTATGTGGGGAGTGACCACAGTGCCCCGGGGAGTCACAAGCATCACTCAACCAGCTCTGCTCTTCCTCCCACCCCCACAAAAGTGACAAACCCTTTCATACCTTTGTACCTTAATGTTTGCACTGCTCTTGGCGGCAGTATTTCCTTGAAAGCTGGGCACTCTCTGGCTACCCAGCTCTAAAGCTGTGCTGCCACCAGCAGCAGCGCAGAAATAAGGGAGGCAGTATCGTGACCCCATGACAATAGCCAGATTTCTAGTGATGGTCCAGGACACATTTTTCATGGCGATGAATTTGGTAGGACCCTACTCATGATACATCTTTCTTTATTAGAAAATGTTGCACACAAAAAAATATAATCTATGTGATCCAAAGACTTGGACATATAAATTAATCTACCATACCAAATTCAATCCTGCTGCAAGTACAGCTTAATCAAGATGCACCTGCTTTTACAAAATGAAACTAGTTCCAGAGTATGGTTAGCAACTGCCATTGCTTGGCCTGAAAGCATTCCTCGAAAGCAAGACACGAAGCAAACTTTATGTTCACAACTTTTACAAAAATTCCAAAACACAAACTCATGTGGGGATCTCCGGTTAACTATGCACAAAAATTGATAGAATTCTAAGCTTCTACTCAAGAAGGGTGAATAAAAATCAACGACAGCCTGGGGCTGGCTGCGAAGCTTGGCAGCAGCGGCCCCGGAACCTGGGGCTGGCCGGGGAGCTCGGCAGCGGCAGCAGCCACGCCCAGCAGTCCGGGGCTGGTTGTGGAGCTCAGTGGCAGCAGCCCTAGGACCAGGGGGCCCGGTAGCCAGGAGCCTGGCATCAGGGCTGGGGGGCCAGGAGAAGAGCCCGTCTGGGTATGCTGACAGACCCCGGGAGAGCCCATAGTCTGTCAGTAGAGCGGCCAGAATTGACCTCCCCTGATCCAGAAAAATCCCTCCTTAGGGACTGTTCCCGTGTAATCTATTAAAAATAATTTAAATAAATCTGAATAAATAAAAAATCTCATATACTAATTCACTGAGCCCTTTTCAAATAATAAGTGAAAGACTGTTTATCTGGCATATAAAATCAGGGGGGAAATATAACTATATCATTTGGGGGTTAAACTTAACATGGTACAATCTATATTATTTTCAGTTTTAATAAATGCTAGCAGTTGTTTTTCTGCACAACAAACTGCATGTACTGACATTTGGAAAAAAATTAGCCTCAAATTACTGAACAAATGTATATAACACTATATTATTAGACAAATGTGCATCCTCCTAGCAAAAAGTACCACCAAATATAATATAAAAGTTATATTTAGTTGTAAATAATCAAATCAGTGTGTTTTAATGGTTATATGAATATTCTTTATGAAAACAACTCAAAAGTACGAATGAAAAAAAGTGATTAAAATTTTTTTTTTTTTTTTTTTGCATTTGAGGGAACGTTGAATTTGGACTGGATGAGAAGAGCAACTCCAAAATAAAAGTAGAGAGACTTAGAGAAAACTGAAGTTATTTTACAAAACATATATGCTACTGGGAGAGCAGCTCTCCAAATGTGTCTTATTCATGTAACACCAGTAAAGATTCATAATATGGTTTGCTCTTGGTCAACTACATTGTACAAGAATAAAAATTAAATTTAAAATGTAAAAAAGTAGACTATTCATAAACTATCAAAATTAATTTTTAAAGAAATTATTTTATATATTTTATAACAGCCTGTTACAATATATCTAAAAAAACTGTACATGTACTGTTGAATTAGAGGTACATCTAAATTCCTACTTTAAACACACATTAGCAAATAACATTCTTCCAACCACAAAATATGTTTAGATATGCTGGGAGGGAAACAGAGAAGCTGACATTTTCCACTTACTGTACCTCCTAAGTCTCTATCTGTACAACAGCAGTCTTTTATGTAAAATGCACCTGACTGCAGTTAGCCATGGTAATAAAATACATAGTTTCTTCGGTGTTTCCATTAACTGTTGTATCACAAAGTACTCCTGCAATACAAAATAACAATATGTTAACAGGATATTCTTACAATTACAGCTCACAAAAAAATTTGATGTGACTGTTTCAAGATGTTATATGCATCAAGATCCACTGAAATTAACAGGCTCTCAAAATTATTTTGAAAGATAAGAAAATGTCTATGATCTGTTTTGCTACTTCCATAAGAAAGGCAAATCAAATTTACACTATCCTATATTTGGAAGTCTTCCCTAGCTTTTTAAAGAGTTTTTTAAAATGTTACTCCAGCCAACATGGTGAGTCTGGACACCTGCTCTTCATGTTAATACACTTTATACTGGACTGAGAAGCAGGATACCAAAGTTCAAAGACAGTTATATTTAGAACTAGGTTTCCATTAATTTTGAAAGTAACTGGCAAGTTGGGGTGGGAAAAATCACCACATTCAAAAATGTATCTCTCATATCATTACAACGTACACAACCAATAAATACTGTAATGGAAAGGTTTTTTCCCACCTCATTTGTTTACTTTGTATATACAGCAACAATTTACATATAGCCAGTTTCACTTATTCTACATACAATTTCTCCTCCTCTGCTAAAGAGATTCTTATGCATAATAAAGGAACTAAAAATATTTATGTCACACTGTTTAAAAAGAGTACTATATGAGAAACTGGAACAAAACAACCCATCACTATTTAATTTTAAAAAACTTCAAGCTGATCGTGTCACTTTAATATTTTATACCAGAAATTGTTTCTTACCTAGGTTGTTTGAAGTCAGATGTTCAACAGGAGGTCTAGTGCTAAGCTGCCAAACAGTTTTTACCATTTTCTGACCGTGTTCACTACTTATTTCCAATCTCCATGTTTGTGCATGATCACTGAGGGAAAAATTAAACAGAACAAAAACCCCCTAATAATTATGTACTTGATCAATATTTGATTTTCTGTATTATGAAAGCTGAGATTTGGCTTACTTTTGATAGAACTTCTTAACAATAGCTGGTCTGATTGGTAGCTGAAACACATGCTTCTCATTCAGAGGATTTTCTTTGTAATATTTTATGCAGGATCTGTGATAAAAGCAGTCAAATACTGTTACTTATTACTTCCTGGTAAGTGTTTATGCAATTATTCAACCCCAGATCAATATACATGCAAAACTCACTACATTTTCATGCCTTCATGGCAATAGATCAGTAACTCTTATAAAAACTGTGTGTAACTGAAAATAAATAGGTTGGGATTTTGTGCTAGTTGAAAGCTAAATGGATTAAAGCCTCAAAAAATTGCAAGGTTTGGAAGAATGACTTGAAGTGTCTGATATAAGACATACAAGAAAGAAGCTGCAGCAACAAGAAAGCTAATGTTAAAAAAAAAAAACCCTAAAATTTTTGTTCTAGAAGTTACTCTGAAGGTATGTTCTTATGAATATCTCTTTTATGTATTCCAGAATGGAGGAATGGCTGAAATCTGCTAGCTCACAAAGGAAAAAGAGAAGAAAATAAAAATTAGGGTTCTAATGATTTTTTGAACCCCCTCATAAGATGGTGGGGGAAGTATAAAGGTGTAAATCAGGGCAGAAAAATTGAACAGGAAGATCCAATGCTTTCATATGCAGTCCATGTCCGTCACAATCATATCAATAACATACAGCTTATAAAAAATACTTTTGACTGTATCTAGTTATTTTAAAATAATTCATTTATTACTGATATTCAAATGATAACAATAAAAGTTAAATAATTACTGCATCAAAGGGAAGAGGTTCTCATATTTGAAGTGAAGAAAGACTGTGCAGCTGACCAATATTTCCAGCACATGATGAAGTTTTTGAACACGATGAACCTGCTCCTGTAGGTCTACTGATGTGGAAATGAAGTAGTCCTATAGAAGAAAAATAGGGACTTGAAAACAAGAAATTAACAAAGCTTTTAAAGGGAAACTGTTGGTGTTGAGTGAATTAAATAAGCCAACCAGGCAATTTGTACACATTCTGAAGATCCTCTCTTCTATGTATAGGGTACTGATTTATAAAAATCCTACTCCCAGAATGCTTAATTAAGCAAATCACTTGTAAATTAAACAAAATGTTTTCTTGCAGCCAAGAGATGTAACAACGCATGCAAACCTACAACCTTGAACTAACCCTAGAGCATGTGTTGTGTTCATATTGAGTGTTAAAATCTCATTCCCTTCCCTACTTAAAAAATAAAGTTTAGTGATGGTGAAAAAAATACTGGATTATACAAGGGACCTGTATAAAATAACTAGCAAGAGTTTAAAATCCCTCTTAATCTGCAAATACACCCCTGTGTTCACCTGGAAAGTCTATCTCTTAGATGAGAAAGTAGTTTTATCTCCATGGCTATGCAATTTTTGGATTTCTGCTAAAAATACCAAAGAAAATGCTAATGGGGATGGTTTGTGCTGTAGTCGATGGTTTTGGTTCATTATTAATTTATTGTGTGAGGTTATAATTGTTATAGCACATATATTCATTGTATGTCAATTGGAGTTAATTTGTTGGAGTATAAAAGGATACGATAGTTTCTCTAAATACCAAACTATGTACTAGACATGAGTAAGATGAGGTGAAATACAAAAACCTGTAAGTCAAACCCTGCAAGACTTTAGCTTAGCTATTTTAGGCATTGAAGACAAGAAATAATGATGTAAGTGCCAGGAAATATCCGGATGCCCTAAGAATGTGGGAAAAGAGGTACCAAGTGATAATATTGCCCAAAATTATCCAGACGATTAATATTAAATCATAAAATACCATAAAGAGACATCTGCCTCAGACACTGTCTTAATCAAGGGATACAAGTTGTTCATCAATTCTAATGAGAATAAAGGAAACTTACCCAGCCTATACAAAATTGGGGTCCCTTAAATTTCTAGGGTACACAGACCAGTAAGAGAAAAGAGGGCTTACACTTTTATGGACATGCACAGAAAGTACGTGTAGACCAGTGTTTCTTAAACTGTGTTCCGCGGCACGAGGCAGTCAGAGGTGTGCCATGGAGAACAGAATCCAAAATAGCTGCGCTTAAAGGGGCAGGCTACCTTTTATTGAGGGAAAAAAAATCTAAACAAAACTTTCCCCGACCCTTTTTTTCCCCCCCTCAATAACTTTCCCCCGACCCGTTTTCCCACGAACTCCCCCCAAAAAATCCTTCGTGTTCCTCATAAAAAAAATGGTTTGGTGTTCCTCGGTCTTAAAAAGTTTAAGAAACACTGGTGTAGACAGAGTCACGTTATAAAAAGGGGATGCCCAGAATGGGAAAACTGAGCTCCCTCTGGGAGACTCCAGCAGGAACCACCTCTCCACTGATGATTACACCATGAGAGATCCATCAGACCCTAACATTATTGCCAAGGATGTGAGTATAACTGTATTTGTAACTTGTGCATAGGTCTGTATAGAATTTCTATGTGCTTGGATAATTACAACTTTAATTGCAGCTTTAATAAAATATACAACGTAGACTAGATTTTGGCACTTGTGAATGTATACATGGTCACAACATTCAATCTGTGTGTGTTCCTAGAGATTCTGAATTTGAAGCAAGTTAATAGAAGCGAATCTCACTCTGTTAAGCTTGAAATTGTAGCCACCAGAGCTGAATCCATGCTTATGTAATACCATGTTACACAATTTACTTTAAATACAGTAAAACTCCAATAGTCCGGCATCCAATAGTCCGGCACTCCTGATACTCCGGCATCAAAATGGCAAGAGCCTAGTGAGTGAGCTTCGCCAAAAAATGAGTCACAAGGTAACAGCGGCAGCTGAACTGAGCAAAAGGGTAAAAAGGCTTAAAAACTAAAACATTACAGTATACTGTATACAGTATGTACAATAAAAAGGGTTAAGAACACTTTATATACAGTATATAATGTATACAGTATATATATATATAACCTGCTTATAGTACCTCCTGATAGTCCGGCATATCTGATGATCCGGCACCACCTAAATCCCATAGGTTCCGGATTATCGGAAGTCTACTGTAAAATGAAAGGCTACAGTGCAATATGGGTCACGGTCTATGGGATATAAAAAATGGTTTTAAAAAACCCATTAAAAACCCTAGTGGTTACACTTAGCGCTCTGCAGTATAAGGCTTATACTGTAGAGCCTGCAGCACAGCCGGCTCCCCGGTAGCGGGCCTGACAGCCAGGAGCTGGTGTGTGCCGAGAGTCGGCTTATAAGCTGGCTCCCAGCGCACACTAATTCCCGTCCCCACTCCCAGTGAGCCAGCTGTGCAACATGAGAATAAGCTTTATGTTGCAGAGCCAATAGTGCAGGGCAGCAGCTGGCTACCTGGGACCAGGGCTGGCAGCTGGCACCGAAGAGTGTAACCATGATGGAACCAGTAAGCTGACGCTTATCTGTTAACCCCATGTTTCTCAAACTGTGGGTCCCAACCCCCCGGGGGGTTGCAGCAACTTAGAGGGGGGTCGCGAGCAACTTAGAGGGGGGTCGCGGTATCACAAAGTTTGAGAACCCCTGTGTTAACCATTTAAACTGTTACACTCTTACATCCTTAGTCTGCACTATCAATTCTTTTTACACAGGTCAAACAGCTGTAAAGTGGTGGCAACTTTATCAATTATTTCAGCAAGTTTGAATCAGGGCCTTGGTCTGGTTTGAACCAGAGAGCTGGAAATGAAATGTGGAGGTGTCATACTAACAAAAACACTACCACTTTGCATTCATGGTTTTCATTCAAGCTTTTTAAAAAAGATGGGCAGGTATTTCCATTTTACAGATGGGGAAACACACACACAGGTTAAGTGATCTATGCATATGTTCACACAGCACGTCAATGGAACAGCCTGGAAGAGAATCTAGATTTCCTGACCCATAATAGAATACCCTATCCATGGGACTAAGCAGCTGTTACCAATCATGTCAGCTATTAAGCCTTCACTTAGTTTCCTTAAAATTAGCTGGCTGTATGGATTAGTGACAGAATTTCCATGATCAAGAACATGATTTGGAAGAAAAGGTGTTTTTAATACAGTAAAACCTGTGCTATCCAGAATTTAAGCATCCGGAAAACTGCAGAAACCGGCAAATTTCTGACACCGGGAAAAGCAAAACAAACAAACAAAAAGGAAACTGGCCCTTTAAGTGCTGGGCCGCTCCTCAGACAAGCATGCAGCACGTACCTGGGGAAGGGGTGAACAGCAGCCAGAAGCAAGCATCTCGGCTCCCCCCACAGCTCCTGGCACCCCCGGCAGGCCATCCCCCCCATGGCTCCCACCCCCCGCCGGCAGGCTGCCCCGCCATCTCCGCCTCCCACACCCCACCAGGCCGCATTCCCCTTCCTCTCCCCACCGCAGCTCCTGGCCCCCCTAGCAGGCCACATCCTGGTCCCCGCACGGCTCCCTTCCCCCCAAGATAACCAGAATTTTTAGGTTACCGGCACGTCCTAATCCCCGGGCATGCCGGATAACACAGGTTTTACTAGATTTCTAGGACTGTCAATGTTGACAGTGTTCACTTCAAATACATATGAAACACCAATTCAGAGTTGTACCACAGTGATAAACAAGCAAAACTTTCAGGGTCATCACAACGCAACAACTATAAAACTCTATTTCTAACCCCAATCCTTTCGCAGAGTGTGCCTTCACAGTTAAATGTAAACTTTCTCTACTACTGAAGTAGAAATTTTGTTTCAAAACCTGTAGGCACTTTTTTCCCAGAACAATACCCAAATTAGCAGACAGGATTTTACAGCTCCCTACAAAATACTGGACATAGCTCTTTCATATTTTTCAAGTGGAAGTAGCTCTGTAGATAAGGACATGGAAGGTGGTACCTCAGCTTTGACATAATTTCTTCCTTTCTCCCCTCATCAGAGCTTCAAATAAGTGTTTGAAATGCTCACTTTTCAAGGCTGAGAACTCAGAATGCATGTCATAGTCCTGCAAATAGCCTTTATGAATTTGGAAAGAAAATTAATCCACAGAAGAATGTATCAAAACTCTGTTGCTTTCAAAATAAGAAACTAAAATATCTCACCAGATAAGTTAATGTTCCAAGTTCCTGGCCTGCAAAACAAAATAAAGATTTTTTTAAGAAACCAAAATACATGCTACACAGTGGCAGTTTCAGGCATAAGCAAAACACACTTAGAGTGAGTCTACACAGCACCCTAAACTCAAAATTAGATAGTCAATGTGTGCTACACATATTGTGTATCTTATTTTGATTGAATTTCTAAATAGGCCATTTCGAAATCTGGCGCATCTACATAGTGCCAAATTTCAAAATAACATGCTATTTCAAGACATCCCTTAATCCTCGTGGAATGAGGGTTACCGGGATGCTGAAATAGCATGCCCATTATTTTGAAAAATATTTCGAAATAATGGGTGGCTTGTGAAGACAAGGGGTAGCTATTTCGGGATACCAGAGGTATCCCAAAATAGCCGAGCAGTGTAGACGTATCCTAAGTGAAGAGTGCAGTCACCTCACCTGAGGTCTTGTTTGTACTCACTGCTGTTAAGTACAAAGAGAAACATGAAGTGGCTCCTCCAGCCAGGGTGAAGCACCCACCCCGCCTGCAGTGTGCTGCTCCAGACAGGCCAGACCCGCCATGAACAGGGGCTGCGCCAGCAGAGCTGGAGTACCCCTACCCACAGTGCACTGGGCTGAGTGCAGCATGGGCAGAGGCTGTTCTGGCTGGGTTTGAGTGTCCCCACCTGCAGCATGCTTCTCCACCCAAGCCCACCAGAGGCAGGAGCTGCTCTGGCCAAGCTGCAGTGCCACAACTGGTGGCACTCTGCTCCAGCCGGGCCCAGTCAGCTGCAAATGGGGACTTCTCTGACTGGGCTGGAGCAGCTCCCTGTCTGTGACAAGCACCTCCGGGCCCACCATGGGCGGTGCTTCTCTGGCTGGGTTGAAGCAGCACCCCTGTCCACGGCGGGCTGTTCCAGTCTGGAGCAGCACCCGATGGTTAACCACAAACATTAAAAACATCACCAGGTAACCATTCACATCCCTAGTGGTAAGAACAGATTTTTCAGGAAACAAGGAAAAAGACTAACATGACAGAGTAGTGTTGAAGTTAAGATAAAACAAAAACAGGTAATAGACTGTTTGCGTTAAGAAGAGTTTTTTTGTGAATGTCAAGTCATGCCTTTAAATAACAGGTTTACCTATAAAACAACTGACATAATCTTTCTTCATTTTGTCCAGCCCAATCTCCAGAAGCATTTGAATTGGAGCGATACCAGTCAAGGAAATAGCCTCCATAGCTCCATGATAAGATTGATGAATCAATTTGCTTAGTAAACTGCTACTCCCTTGATGAATCTAAAAATAAAAGATGCTTGTCTTGTGATATATAGATGAAATACAGATGGTATAATTTACAAGTAAGACATTATTTAAAAAGATAAACTAATAGTTCACTATTTAATAACTGAATTTAAAATATTGTCAAAATGGAGAGCAATTTACAAACATTTAAAAGAACTTTATCCTAATTTATTTACAAAATCAAAGCTGATATTTTTATCATCAAAACATATTCAGGTTACATATACATACCCATGGCTGTATCTCACCATTTTCTAGAGCTCTGATGACCAGTGTGAAACACTCTACCAAGTCTTGATAAGAAGAGACACCTTGATAAAAGAGTTATTCTAATATTTAACTTATAATGGCTACAAAAACATGTCTGTCTTTATCATATAGATAAAGTTGAATACACAAATTACAAGAAAACAAGAAAACCCCATAAGCTTATTGTATACAAAAGTACAAAGACCAGTTTAAGTGTGCATCTAAACCAAGAGGTCGTGCATTACACCATGTAGTTTTATAAACTCTGGTTCTGGCAAGAGGCCTGTGAGTGTAGGTTCCAGAGAATGGTCTTTTATTGATACTGCCTATCCTAGAGTTCAGCTCCAAGAGCAACAGCGAAAGCAACTCGGCAGTTTATAACTACTATTAATTAGGGATGTAAAAAAAGCATAAAAACAGTAACTGTGTAACCGATCAAATTCTATTGGTTACATGGTTAAATGTTTTACCCAAAGATGTAAGGGTAACGAGGGAAGGATCCTGGAGGGGTGCCTCCATGCTCAGGATCCCATTCCCTGGGTTCCATCTGCCTGCCCCATGCCACAGGCTCTGCTGCCAGCAGAATCCCAGTGTGTATGAGGTCCAACTGCCAGCCCCTCTCCAGGGGTCCCGACTGTCAATCCGTCACTCAGGACCCTAGCAGAGTTTAACCATTAACAGAAACCGATAAGCATCAGGACTCGGGGAAAGAGAAGTGATTTCTCAGTTACCTAATTCCTAGACCATGTCAGGCTCTATAGACTACAATTCAAGGTGTGTATTACAAACTTAAGTAAACAGATAATTCAAACTTAAAGTAAATAGATAACAATGCTTCATGCTCCACAGAAATGAATATATACTCTTAACTGCTTGTCCTACTTATGAGACAAGGGTCTGCATTCTGCACCAGCAAAACCCATCAAGTACTAATATACCTGAGCAGGGTATATAACACACATGTATAGAGTATATTTTAGTCATCTGCTCTTGATGTTGCAAAGGCATTGATTAATATGTCAATATTCACACCAGAAAAGAATGATCATGACTTCCAAGTCAGCACTACATGTAAAAATAAAAAATGCATTTGTGCGCCAAAACTCACTTTGTAAACAAAAAGCAGTAATGGGTCAAATTAATAGGACCCCAAGACTGCAAATATTATTTGCAATGTTTGACACCTATAACATTTTCTAAAGAACTACTTACTTAAATATAGTCCATAAGCACCAGTAAAGTCTTATTTTATAGATAAATGGCTGTCAATAATAAACATTATTTATTGCTAAAAAGAACCAACAATCTGGAAAAAAGAAAATATGCACCTACCACAAGTCACCATGCTTTCCAATAATATTGTAAACAGAGCATGTTATCTTATGATTAAATGAGTAACAATGAGCTTTAGACCTGTTTATGGCATAACCATCCTGGAGAATTAATCAGTTCTTAAAACTTGGATAAACTTATACCAATTTCTTAAAATATATATCAAAAGGTGGTATAGGAAACGTATGAAAGTTATAAGGCAGTGAAAAAAAGATAAAAACACTTACTCCTTCTCATTTTGCACCACAGCTCTTCAGCAAAATCCAGGTCTCCTCTCTCACTAAAAAGCGATTTTATTGAACTGTCCACTGCAGCAGAGTCACATTTGACTTTCTGAAAGAGAGTTTTACTTGAAAATGCTCCTTCAAAATAAAGTCAAATATTTGTCTTAACATTCAAAAGCAGCGGCATGCAAATGTTTCCAATAGCACCACTCTTACCATTCACAGAATTTATCACAGACTGCCTTCCCTTGCCATCTTTACTTCTGCACTACTGCTGGAAGCGGTGTTGCCTCAGAGCTGGATTGCCAAGGAGTGGCAGCTGCAGGTCAGGCTGTGTGTGTTGTTTGCAGGACGAGGGGACTATTTTTCTTAATCCCACTCCCGTCCTGTCCTGCAATACCCACTCTATTTTTATCATGTCCTAATATCATGAGAGCAGATTCTGCAGGATTCCATTTTCTTCACACCTACCCAGGTTATTTCCTATGCCCCTCATTATGCCCCCCAGTTTGCACACCGTTCTAAAAATCTACAGAAATCAAATCCTCTCCAATAGCCAAATATTAATCTGAAAAATTAATATTTCTTCTCTCTTCAAATCAGCAGCTCAATGAATACATTTCACACTAATTAAGAAACATATTTTTACCAAGCCTTTAACTAGTGCGGAGCCACTGTCCTAACCTCTTGAGAAACAGCTAATTCCTAAAGATTATGTGTCCACAAAGGAAAACTGATGTTGGGAGGAAGGATTTATGGCCACTGCAGCACTTGACCTGAATGCTTGCCTAGAATGAGTAAAAATTGACCCTGCCTTCATCAAGCCATTCTTTTTACTTTGATTTACAATTTGCTATGCCAGTATAGACAGAAAGTTCTGGCATAAACAACCTCAGTATAGAATTAGAGAAGCACCAGTAAAGAATATGACTAGCACTGCACAGAATTCACAGATGACAGTTACATGATTTTTTTTGTTTTTAAATGCATTGATGTATTGCATCAAATACAAAAAACATTCTTCTGAGCATATGGTTTTCCCATGATCTTTAATGCAAGACTACAGTTTATGATTTTGTTGGTGTACATTAAATCACAGACTTGAGATCAAAATGGAAAAAAAACTTATTTGAATTAATCTCCTCACAAAAAGAAAAAAAAATCTTAATTATTTGTGAAGGAGAAAGATAAATATTATTAAAAAAATTAAAATCTCTACAAAATTGTTTGAAGTTATGCAAGGCAGGAAGATACCATGGTGATGTGTGCATGTGTAAAGAGCTAGATAGTTAAGTGAGACAGTTTCCAGGCCCTCCAGTAAGCTACAGACCACTGGAGAGTCAAGCAAGTGGCAGAATGAAAATGGCACAGAGATCTGAGTCAGGGATGTTAGATATTGTGTAATTAAATAGTCATGTAACTGCATGAAATCTTAGTAGTTACATGACTATTCAATAGTCCCCAGGGGCAGAGCCAGCAGCCAGTGCACTCAGGGCCCCAATCCCAGGAAGCCCCCTGACACCCCACACTGCTGCCTCTTACCCAATCCACAAGGGGAGCCAGTTAAAAAACAAACTTCCCTCGTGGACCGACTGCTTGCCGCCCTGCGCTGTTGCCTCTGATACTGAGGCAGCAGCATGGGGTGGCAGAAGTCCCCGTCCGTGGAGGGGCTGAGGTCTTTATCATCATGAAGGCAGGCAGCCCTTATCTGTGTGAGGGCAGGGACCAGGCAGCACCACAGATTATCCACTCCAGCCTACGCCCCTCACACTCCACACTGCTGCCTCTCTATCAGAGGCAGCAGTGCAGGGATGGGGAAGGGGAGGGAACAGGCTTAAAGCCAGCTCCTCCTGGGCACCAGCTCCCGCTCCCCCCTTCGCTGTTCTGACACAGAGGCAGCAAAGGGGAAGGGGAAATGTGCATGTAGTCAACAAGATTAACCGATAAGCCTAGGTTTATTGGTTAATCATATAGTCAACTACACGTTGAAGTGACTCTGATTAGGGATGTCATGAAAGAAGGTGAAATAGCAGCATGTGACCGGTTTAGGAGATGAGAGGGGGAATATTAAGATGATGAAAGGTGATTGTGTGTGGAAGAAATCAGATCTCCAACCTATAGGTAAAGAGGGAGAGAGAGAAAGAAGCAGATCTTTGTGGAATTAATCCACTCCCATCCATCAGGGTTGGTTTTGTCTGCTGGATAAGATCATGGCTACTTCTCTTGGAACGCAGCAATCAGTACTAAAAACTAACTAAAACTCTAGTGAAAATGCTAATATATAAAACACTGAGGGAGATTCTGAAAAGGTACAAATGACACTTGACTTTCAGCTAAGTGCCCAGTGGCTTCATATGCCTTTGAAACAATAAATCTCATGCTGTTCCTACTGAATAAGGACAATAGGAGATTTCCAAACTACTGCAGAAACAGTGAATGAAACAAGAATGGTTGAAAATACACATACCTCTGCAGCATTTTTGCGTACTGATGTGTTAAATCCATCCAACTTGTTCTTTAAATCTAAAGGGGCAGGAAAAAGAATTGTGCCACTATGATAAGCTATGCATAGCTGAACAACAACATAAGTCCCAGATATGTTACAATTTTGGTTCTAATAAAAGACATTAGCTGTAAGGATAACAAAAGTGGACACATTATCTTTCTTGGTGATTCCTTCTAAACACTGTTTCTACTATTAGACAATAGAACTGAATTAGAAGGGACCTTAGGTTGATGATCTGATCAGACTTTTGAAAAAAATCTTCCCCCTCTAAATAGGAGTTAATATAGGCAGCCCCCAACTTGCGACGTAATTGGTTCCTGGGGAAGCGTCACAAGTCGGGGGCGTAGTAACTCGAACCCTCATTGACAATAGGTGTCATGCGCCGTCGTAAATGCGGGCCGAGGACACAAGTCAGGAGTTTTTGGCCCCTTCCACACTTGGTCGTAAGTGCAGGGAGTCACAAGTCAGGCCGTCGTAACATGGGGGTTTCCTGAAATACTGTCTTGGGTTCCTTGCCTTCCCCAAAGGTGGTGAGGAGTGAAGAGAGAGTGGGTGTATGCACACTGAAGAAAGTCACAATAATCCTGCATGTAATACATTCAGCTGCATAATGGAAGGATTTGTTATCTTATTTAGTCTAGTACAGTCCATTCTTGTATATTTTTTAAAGTAAATTGTTATATTCATTTCTCACACTTTTATTGTAGTCACTTGCCTAGGCAGCGGCGGATATAGGGCAGGGCAAGCGGGGCGGCTGCCCTGGGACCCGCGCTTCAATAGGCCCCGCGCACATTACTTCTGGTCGGCTGCTGCCGAGGTGCATGTGCGAAATTGTGCCGCCCCGGGTCCCACAAAATTATCATCCGCCCCTGTGCCTAGGGATAATTTGTTAATACCTATCCCCGCTTCTCTAAAGTTGAAACTGTGGTTTTACTGTTTATCAACATCTCTGGTTTTCTTACATACATTTTTTCCTTCTCTCTGTTAGTCTATATGCTGATTTGAGGATAATTTCAATTTTACTCTGAAGTTCTCTATCTTAAACCTGCATGGATATAGCCTTTACAACAGAAGGAAGCAAACTACGGCCCACAAGCCAAATACAGTCTGCTGAATCCTTCTGTCCAACCATCCCAGCTCCCGCCTGGATGTTCTGGCCAGGTGGTCTGATTGCAGCACTACCTGCCTCAGAACTTTGGGCAGCATAGCTGTGGCACTGCCATCTGCAGTGGACTAGGCAGTATGGTCAGAGGGCAGGGAGTCCCAGGGGGAATGCAGCAGGGGGTTAGTTAGGTGATCCTAGGAGGCCAGGGAACAGGTGGGGTTAGCTAGAGGGCAGAGTGGGGAAATATGGGCGATCAGGGGGCAGGTGCATTGGATAGGGGGTGGGAAGCAAGGGTGGTTAATTAGGAGGCAGGAAGTCCTCGGAGGCTGGGGAGTGAAGGGGGAATTTGGATAGAAGGCAGAGGTCCCTGAGGGAACATGTGGGGGTTGCATAGGGGAATGAGGCCAAGCCATGCCTGGCTGTTTGAGGAGGCACAGCCTCCCCTACCTGGCCCTCCATACAATTTCTGATCCCTGATGTGGCTGCCCTCAGGCCAATAAATTTGCCCTCTTTTGCTCTAAGCTAAAAAAATTCTTGTCATAAAGGCCAGAATTTTTAGAAGTGACTAGTGATTTTTGGTTGCCTCAATTTGAGACACCTTAGAAAGGATACAGAGAAGTTGACATATTTAGCACTAGCTGAAATTCAGGATAATTTAATATAACACAAGTTGGGCACACAAAGATTGGGAAACTGAAATCACTAGTCACTGAAAATCTTTGCTACTATGTTTACATGTGTTCTTTCCTGTCTCAGGGTATGTCTACACTAGCTCGTTAATTCGAGCTAGGTAGGCAAATCAGGGAACCGGAGTTGCAAATGAAGCCCGATATTTAAATATCCCGGGCTTTATTTGCATGTTCCCGTCCGGCCGCCATTTTAAATCCCCTTAGTCGAGCAGAACTGCCCGCGGCTACACGCGGCAGTTTAAAGGACTTAGTTCGATTAACTGTTACGCCTCATTCCACGAGGAGTAACAGTTAATCCGAACTAACTTAGTTCGGATTAACTTTAAACTGCCGCATGTAGCCGCGGGCAGTTCGTTCGGACTAAGGGGATTTAAAAATGGCGGCGGCGGGAACATGTCAAATAAAGCCGGGATATTTAAATCCCGGGCTTCATTTGCAACTCCGGTTCCTTGATTTGCCTACCTAGCTCGAATTAACGAGCTAGTGTAGACATACCCTCAGTCTGTAAACTGTTGGAGGAGAGATTTCTATTTTTCTCATTTAATTTTTTTCCTTCCTATTTTCAACGCTACAGTTTACCTGTTTCACACGATTCTCAAGATTTCACCAGGAGAGTTAGAGGTATACAAAGTAACCTGTTTCAGGAACACTTTTGGTGGATTATTGTACCTTATAAATTGCCATCTACAGTTCCAATACTATCATAACCTTACATTGCATTTTCACTTCATTCATGTGAAGTTTTAAGTCTCTTGCCATTTTTTCTTAACTTAAATTTTGATTACAAGATTTGCCCTTCTCTGCACAATTTCATCCAATCATAGCATCTCAAATTATTAATTAAAAATACCATTCAGAAGTTCCCGAACAAGCTCAACCGCTGATTCAGCTACCAAAGGCTCAGGCCAATCCGTCACTCCAGTCTTCAAGCCTTCAGCCAAAACCTAAAAGAAAAAATCCAGATTATTTTGTTTGAGGTTCTGCACAGGAATATAAAAATCTATTTAACTTGTAAAAAACAACAAAAATGAACCACTGTATGAAAATTCCACCAAGAAATGCTATGCAATACTGCCAAGCTAATGTTGTGTTAGAAATTTTAGAATGTTGTGACTTGTGTATCCTTTATTTCTCAACTTTAACACTGTGTTAAAAGTTATTTGCATTTAATATAGTCATGTCATTTCAAAGAACCTTATAAATAGTTACCAAAATACTCAACGTAAAAATACCATTCCTGGTATGTTGGCAACCAAACTGATATAAACTGGAAGTTTCACATTCATACTTACAAGGAGAAACTGCAGTTCTCTATGTAACTCGAACACAGGACTCCTTGGGTCCCCAGGTTCCAATCTAATGTTCTGAAAATAAAAACAAAAACAAGATAAAAAAAAATAACCCACACATATCAGACTGACTCTGGAATACAAATTTCTAAAACCTTAACAACAGAAATCAGGCTGATAAACTATTTATTATAGATGTTATTAATATGCTATATTGTTACTGCCACAATAATATAATCAGCAAAAATTAGCATACTTTCTGTGAGCCGCAATACTTAATATAAATAGGAACAAGAGCTTTTCTCCTACCAATATTGCCACTGCAGTGAGTGGAGGTGTCTCCAGAATCTTATCCACATTATTCCATGTAATATCAATAGATATATTACTCTCTGATTCAACAATTGTATCCTCCAATGTAGTGGATCGAAAAAGCTCATATTGAGCAAAGCCTTTGGTTGCCACCTAGAATGAATTTTAAATAGACTTTTTAAACTGAGATTACTAATCTAATGATTATTTTCAAAAGAATATTTCGTGATACTTTTTGAAGCCTGCAAAAGAGCCCTAAAATTTCAAATCAACATAGTATGGACAGGTGTTCCACCAATCAAACATTTTTCAGAGACCTTTAAAAAAATCTTACCACTATTTATAAACTAAACCAGTGTTTCTCAAACCGTGCTCTGCGGAGCCCCAGGGCTCCACAAGACATCTCCAGGGGCTCCGCGAGATTGACAAACTGGAAACATTGATAGGTACAAGACATACAGTCAGTGGATCGCTAGGGCTCCACATAAATTTTTATGCATGTAAAGGGCTCCGGAGCCCAAAAAGTTTGAGAACTGCTGAACTAAACTAATTAAATGTATAATACTTTGAAGGGTGAGAAAAATATGAAAAACGTACAACAGATGAGTGATGTCTGATTGTGTGTGCCATTTTAAGATCTTCTAGATTTTCAAAACAGGTTTTATCAGCTGTAGGACCTGTGAAAGGAAGAAAGACTTTCAGAAAATTCTAACCACAAGTTGAATTTAGTATCAGATATAATTATTAAGTGATCAGCATGGAAAAAACATAAGCGGTGGTATTCTCCCAAAATCCAGAATGAAATACTATTCACAATAGATAACTCTATTCTTCAAAATTTCAATCACCCTTTATTGATTTTGTATAAGTAGCAGCGAAAGTATTTTTATAATGTTCAGTAGAGTTCAGTCTCAGAGGGGTAGCCATGTTAATCTATATCTGCAAAAACAGTGGAGTCCTGCCACACCTTCGAGACAAACTTATGCCCTAATAAATCTGTTATTGTGGGTGAAACCCACTTCATCAGATGAATTGGAATGGAAATAACAGAAACAGGAGTATGCATAATGAAGAAGTTGCTTGTGTTAATGAAGCTAAGTCAGGGTACAAATGGGTCATTCATAGCATTTGGTGTGGACATGTGCGAGATGAATGGGAGAAATATTCACTTCTCTAAAATTATTGTGTCAGACTGTCTGAAGAGTTCAGAGGAGTAGCCATGTTAGTCTGTAACTGAAAAAGCTTAAACAACAAATGGTCCTGCAGCAATTTAGAGACTAACAAAATTGGAGATAGTATCATGAGCTTCTTCAGACAAAAAAATGGGTTGTGCCCACGAAAGCTCATGACACTATCTACATTTTTTGTTAGTTTCTAAGGTACAGAAGGACCATTCATTTTGTTAATTTTTTTCATGTCTGAAGAGCTGTAAGACATCACTGCATTGATTGCATTCCGTTCACACTTCGAAGGTCATTTTTTATACCACTTGAGCTAGAGACAATTTTTTAATGAAAATTTACGTTAAAGAGTACAAGTGGACAGCCATCGTGGCAATATAGATTGTTAGTGTATTAACTGTCACTTATTTCTTGTCCTTCCCTCTCTCAACTTCGGTGAAGCGCTGATCGTGTAACATTATAGGCAGAAGGCACTTACCATTACATGTAACTATATGGAGACTGATCCCTGTGATTGTGTCCCGATCTTTGAGAGGCTCAGCTCCTAGCCAACAGGTATGTTCAAAGTCAGAGCAGTCACACCTTACCCAAAGAGGAGGAAGCACACATTGTTTGCTTATGTTCAAATGGGTCATGTTAGGATTTTGTGACATTGTATAGAGTGAAATCAGTTCCCTAGAAATAAAAGTATAAAAGAATAATCATGAACAAAATTTATCATGATACCAGTTAACTTCTCTCTAGTCACACTACTTTAACATCTAGTCTATTCAGCAACATATAGAAACTTAGTAACAAATATATATATTCACAATTAAGAGCGGCACTTCAAAGGGGCTTTGCAACGTGGAGCCGGGAATCAGCTAGAGTCCCCAGCTGATCCCAGGCTCCTAATGCGCTGCCCCCTTTAAAGCGCCAAAATGGCACTTCAAAGAGACAGCGCAAGCCCCTCCGGTGCCGCTCCGGTGTTTCAAAGGGGCTTTGCAACAGCGGGGTTGGGGATCAGCTGGAGTCCCCAGCTGATCCCAGGCTCCTAATGCCTGCCCCTTGGAAACCTTCCAAGGGGCAGTGCTGCATGGAGCCCAGAGTCAGCTGGGGACTCCAGCTGATCCCGGGCTCCATGCACTGCTGCCCCGTTGAAACGTTGCCATGGCATTTCAAAGGGGAGGCACGCGTGATTAATCGCCATTAAATGTTTTAATAGCGATTAACTTATTTAGTCGCTTGACAGCCCTACTTTGTATCAGAGGCAACAGCGCAAAGGGACAGGCGGGAGCCTGTACACATGGTGAACCAGCTTTTAAACTGGCTCTCCGTGAATGCTAGCTTCCATGGAGCCACCTGCCCCCTCTCCCTGTCCCCCGCCACTGCCTCCCATGGAGGCAGTAATGGGGGGGGGACAGGGGGAAGCTGGCTTAAAAGCTGACTCCCAACAAGAACCAGTTCCCATCTGCCTTCCCCTGCATGTAAACATGTAACCGCTAAAAATTTCAGCAGTTACACGTTTACTCAAATACACGATTTTTAACATCCCTAGATTTATCTGGTGTCTTCTGATATCTATTAAAAAATTGAAGTCAGTTTTTCTTGAAAAAAAATAGCCACCATTTTAAAGTCATACACCAAGAAAATATTTACGTCTCAGTTCTGCATACTTACACATCTGATCAATCCAATTTAAGTTAATAGGATGGCTTGTAAGTGCCTTCGCAATATCAAAAGTTTACTACTGTTTGTTATTAGTATTTCCAGTATATGAGCTACTTTTCCATGATGAAATATAGTCATCCACTAATATATAGATACTAAGAAGTGAATAGTTTCATATGATCAAAAATATTCAGAACTTGTCCAATATTAGAAAGAAAAAGACTAGGGAAGTAAAAGGTTAACTATTTAACCAGTTACCCAGAAAGCATTAAGCTTACCAGGTAACTGTTAGATGACCAACAATGCCAGGCTGGAGCAGCAATGGCTTAGTCCTGCCAGCCATCTGGGGGCGGCAGACAGGACTGCGCCTACATCAGCTCCCTCAACCCCAGATGTGCTGGAGCAGCTGGGACAGCCAGGTGGGGCCCCAGCACTGACTGCACTGGGGCAGCCCAGGCTGGCAGGATCCTGGCCATGCTAGGAAATGCCAGCTGGACCCCATTCCCAGAAGTGTCAGTGAAACACTTTCCTTGGCCATGCTGGAGGGTCCCAAGCAGGCAGGCGGGGCCCCAGCTGCACTGACGCAGGCAGCGGCTCTAGCCATGCTGCACTATCATGCATGATTCGGCCCCTCTGACATGGCTGGGGAGGGCAGGCAGGAACCCAGACCCATACACCAAGAAACGGTTAACCTTTTGCATCCCTAATCTTTTTCTTTCCAATACTGGACAAGTTCTGAATATTTTTTGATCATATGAAACTATTCACTTCATAGTATCCGTATATTAGTGGATGACTATTTCATCATGGAAAGGGAGCTCATATATACTGGAAATATTAATAATTGAAAGAGTAATAAATTTGATATTGCAAGAGCACTTATGAGCCATCCCATTAATTTAATCTGGACTGATCAGGTGTGTAAGCATGCAGGACTGAGACTTATTCTTGGTGTATGACTGCCATCTGCCTGCCTGCCAGCAGTTAACCAGTTAAACAGTATAGTTTTATCCATTTAACTGGTGAATTATTTTAACAGTTTTTTGCATCCCTAAAAAGGACACTTTGCTGCAGCTTGCATAAGAGGTAAAATTCACAACAACATAAAAAGATTATGGAAGATCCTTCATGGGATAATCTTCTTTTACTCAACCTATTAATTTGAGTAACAACTGTAAGTTGCCTTTCTTCGCTAGGATTTTACTTCAAGTTAATTAGCTCAAATTGAGAACATACTCTTCCTCTCCCCCCCCCCCCGCAGTGAAGACAGACCTATAGGTGTTTTGTGCCATTAATATGAAATCTGTCCGCTCATTTGAACTTATTTATATTTGAGAGAATTTGTCTATTTGTTCAAGAACTCCTCCTAAGCAGTAAGAGCTAAGACCACCAAATTTGATATATAGCTTCCTCTTATCATAATGTAAAGCAACGTAAGAGGTTGGTTGTGCCAGAAAAATGGGATGTGCCTGGAATGGGATAGCTTCTCATAAAACTGTACAGAAAAGAGACAATCACCAGACAGGCGAAAAAGGCAAGCTGGAGGGTGCCACCCCCCTTAGCCAAGACTGTCCCAGTCCCAAGACTTCCCCTCCCCCAGTGCCCTTTAAGGAAGGCAGAGGAGGCTGAAGCTCTCCCCCACAGTCCACATTCATTTGGGGACATTTCTGGCTATTACCCGTTTTCAGGGAGATAGGAGAAAATGCAGTTTGCTGCATTCCTCACTCTGGCTGGCAAGCACAGAGAGCAAACAAGCAGTGCACTTTGCTCTTGCCCCCTGACAGGGATAAGAAGGGGAAGAGAAAAAAGCTCTGATACTAATTGGAAAGGAGGCGGCTTGGGACACACCATGCCTTGTCCAGAACCCTTCCACACTCCCCAACCCTGACTCCTCCCTCCCTCAGATCTCCAGCCCCGAGCCCTCCTTAAGGACCAGAGCAACATGGGGTAAATGTGCTAGTATATACATAAGACACCCAAAATTCTATCGGGTTTTCAAATTCCTATGATTAGTTAGAATATAAGAACAGCCATACTGGATCAAATCAAAAGTCCATTCAGTCCATTATCCTGTCTTCCAACAGTGGTAGCACCAGATGTTTCAGATGGAAAGAACAGAATAGGTAATCATCAAGTGATCCTCTCATTGCCCGTTTAATTTAACTATACACAGCAGTGTTGCACAGAACTTACTTTTGTGTTGAATAAGGTCTAAAACTGCTTTTAAACAGAAAGATAAAACTATGGAAACTTACTTTGCTCTTCCAACAGATAGAGCAACTGGCCCAGAACCCATCTCTGGTGTAAACTCTGAAATATTAGTGGTATCATCTATTTGTGATTCTTCCATTTGGTCAGTTAGTTCAACATGTCCCTTTAAAAGAAATGCATATGTAGATCTGAAAATTAGAGTATATTTGAATATATCCAGATGTTAATATAAAGCTCTAGTTTTAAAACAAAACACATACAACCCACTTAACTGCTTTCTGCATAATGAATATCATACTGTTTCCATTCCAAAAACTTTCTAAGGGATTTCTGCAACCCTCACCAATCAAATGTACTTGGACATCAGCCTGGCAAAAGAAAAAAAAAGGTTAATGTATTGAATTTACATGTTGTGTTTAGAAAACGTTTTTATTATACAGATTTCAAAATCAACTAATTACACAACCATTTTCTACTATCATTTCAACCATTCATTAATTCATGCCTCTCTCACTTCAAGGTAAGACAGCTGCAATGTAATCTACATGGAGATAAAGTTTATCAACTAAAAAATTTAAGACGATGCAGAATGTTGCAAGCCTCTTAACAGCATATCATGAATCACAGTTCTGGAATCTGCTGGCTGCCTATTAGTTTCTAGGGGGAAATTTATGGTTTAAGTTGACCTATTAAACCACAAATAGCTTAGGATCAAGAGATTGCAGTTGCAATAGTATGACATGGAAAGATGGCAATCAGTGAAGGTACTCAAGATTTAGTCCCCGAGGGTATGTCTATACTTGCACCCTCTTTTGAGAGAGGGATGCAAATGAACAGGGCTTGACAAATCCGCTTATCTACTCGCCCGTGGCGAGTAGATTTCAGCTGGTCGCCCCGTTCACCTGCGGTTCAAGCATGCGCAATGCGGGTCTGGCGCATGCGCAGTGCGGGGCTGGCGAGTGGTTTTCGCCACGATCATCAAGCCCTGCAAATGAAGACATTCGAAATTGCAAATGAAGCCGGGATTTAAATATCCTGCGCTTCATTTGCATAATCGCGTATGGCGCTATTTTGAAATAACAGACACTGTTAAGACGCGGTTTTCTCATACTACGAGGTTTACCAGTTATTTTGAGAGCGAAATAACCGCGTCTTAACAGAATGTTATTTCAAAAGTGCCATAACGCATAATTATGCAAATGAAGCATGGGATATTTAAATTCCAGCTTCATTTGCAATTTCGAATGTCTTCATTTGCATCCTCTGTCCAAAGAGGGTGCAAGTGTAGACATACCCTTCGGCAGGGCTCACCAAGCCGCGGCGAGCCCTGCTCGCCAGCTGCACGGTTCGGCATGCTGTGCATGCGCTGACCGCACTGCACATACGCTGACGGCGCAGCGCGGCTGTGCCAGCTTGTAATCTACTCGCCACTGGCGAGTAGATTACGTTAATTGTCGAGCCATGCCCTTCGGTATGAAAGAGAAGAGTGTCTCATGACAGTTTCTTCATGAGGGGTTCACTCCTTGAGTTGGTCCCAAATAGATCAAATCTGTTGCTTTCAAGCCATACAACAAAGTGCGGTTCTTTACTTAGGTTTTTTAAAACGAAATACAAGAAAAAGGAAAATTTAAAAAAATACAAGAAAAAGGTTTAATTTGTCAGTTCTATTCAGCTATTTATTTTCTAGTTTTGGAAAAGCTGGTTTTAAATGTTATTGAATGTTTATAATTATGCCAAATTTGCCTAGCTCCGAAGTTCAGATGCTTCTCTTCTGTACACCTGTTTGTTAGAAAATTAAAAATAATTATCTTTTTTAATATCTTTAGAAATTTTTCAAACCATTTTTAAGACTTAAGAGCTATTTTTAAAAGAGAAAAATATTTACCTCAAAGGGAAATGGGTCTTTGGGGATTCCTTTATTTCCTTCATGATATACTCTGAAAGAAAACAAAGTATTCACTTGGGTTATTTTTCCCTCCTCAAATGAGACATTGTTTTTAATAACTAGAATGAAAATGAGTCTTAGATCTTATTTTAATATATGGCACACTACTAATGCCAAATAATTAATGTAATGTAAATGTAGTTTTATCTATTTCAAATCTAATCAATTTAAAAACTTTGAAAAAGTTAAAAGCTTCAAGGTCATCTGTCTGCATCTCCTTAAGAATTTCTGTGGTTTTATAGTCATAGGCCCTGATCCTGTAGGCTTCTCCATGGGGGCAGACCCCCATTTAATTTAATGAAGGTCTTACTGATCCACCTCAGTTTGCAAGATCAGGTCTATATTTTCCTATTTTCAAAAAAATGTTTTACTCTCCCCTGTTGCCATGAGACACACAAATAGAACAGAAAACATACTTTACTATTTCTCTTGCATAGTCAGTGATTTTACACAAAGTTGGGTCATGTGGACAGAGTAAATACAGTCCAATGCAGAGAATGTTTTATTTTCCAATCTCTTTCAGTTATATCAATCTGAGGGGATACTTGCAACAACAGTGGGTAAAAAATATTCAGATGGAGAGTAGGGATGTCAGCATGTAAACAACTACATGGTTAACCGATAAGCCTAGACTTATTGGTTAATCCTGATGATTACAAGCACTCCCTTGCTGCCTGTGATACGGGGGGAGGAAGAGTTTGAGGGAGCACCGATGTCCATGAGGACCTAGCTTTGAAGCTGGCTCCCTATAAGCACTAGATCCCATGGAGCTGCCTGACCCCCTGCATCCCTACACTGCTGCCTCTGAAAGAGAGGCAGCAGTGTTGAGGGTGAAGAGACAGGTACCAGTACACGTAGGGAGACGGCTTTCAAGCCAGCTGCCTGGATGTATCCTCTCCCACGGAGCCGCCTGCCCCCGCCCCTTCGCACTGCCTCCCACAGAGGTAGGGGGGCAGACAGGAACCAGTGCTCAGGGGGAGCTGACTTAAAAGCACAGGTGAGGGAGGGCAAGGGAGCCTGCTTCTTGGATACTGGCATAGCCTCTGTCCGTGGCGACACCGGGCTCATCTTGGACAGAGTCTGCTCCATGGATGTATCAGAGGCAGCAGCGCAGGGTGGCAAGCGGGAGCTGGTCAGCAGCAGCGTTGGGTGGCAGGGGGCTCCCTGGGAGTGGAGCTGGGAGATCACTGGTTACCGGCCCTAGCCCCCGGGGACTATCGAATAATCACCTAACGGCTAAAACTTGATGCGGTCACATGACTATTCAATTACATGCTCTCTAAGGTCCCTGATAGAGAGTAATTTTTTGCTGATAATGTATTAACTTCTTTCACCATGAGGCATCCAAATGCACTTTACAGGAAATATGAATATGGATCACTAGTGTGCTACTGAAAGGCAGCAGTAAAAATTCAGTTTTAGAATGGGAAGTGAAAAATAGTAGGAATATTCTAATATTAGTATATTATTACCGTTCCTGGTTAATACTTGTAACGCTGACAAGCAACACAGAGGTCTTTTAGTGACCAAAACTGATCAAGCTCACACATTTAAATGCTATGGGTAAAAGCCCAGTAATTATAGAGGAGAAAAAAAAGCACCATTCCTATTCAGGCTTTTTTGCCATACCTATTACTGGGCTATCAGAGCATCTAATGCAGGGATGGGGAACCTAAGGCCCAGTCGCTGGCTTGCCTGGATCCAGCTCCTGAGGCTCAGTGCTCCCCCCTAGCATTGGGGAGTCTGCACTGGCGTTCCAGTTCTCCCCCTCCCTAGTCCTGGAGCACACAAAATCTAATAGCCTGGGACCCTCCTAGGTTCTGGCGTACGAGGGGAATGGGAGGAGTGTCTTTCTCCTTCCCAGTCAGGGGCCACATCAGTGAGGTGTTTTCTTTCTTCTCAAGTTGTGTGCGGCCCATTTTCTGTGGGTCAGTGGCCCCGACCCCCCCAAAAAAATATTCCTCACCCCTGATCTAATGCATCACCAAAACCACTTCCTGCAGCATATAGATTTCATTTGGAGAACTTATGTATTGTCAGAGTTGGACAGCGCACAGATCTATAGCAATATATTTTAGAAACGTGCATCGATCTGTTCATCCGTGAGTCCATTTATTCAAGAACTCCTCCTACATGGTAAGAGCTAGGACCATCAAATTTGGTATGCAGCTTCCTTTTATCCTAACTTAAAGCAAGGTCAGGGTTTGGTTGTTCCAGGAAACGGGATGTGCCTGGAATGGGACTGTTGTCCATAGCATGAAAAGGGAGGAGGCTGATCAGAGGGGAAGCTATAATGCAGTGACCACTGCAGTCAGCTACACTGCAGAGTGACCATAGGTGGGGGGCAGTAGCTCCAGGAACACAGTGGCCAGCTGGGGATGGTCAGTGTCTCCTCTGCCCCAAATTGCTCTCCCCAGCTGCAGTGCTGGATGGGGGAGAAGAGGAGCTCCATTGGTCACCAGCCCAACTGCCAGGACCCTGGCCCCGCTGCTTGAGGAGGCACAGGCAGCCCAGCTGCAGCTTCTCCCCTCCCCGAGAACCCAGCAGAGGGGCTGAACAGCCCAGCCCTGCCCCTCAAAAGACCTGCCAGGGGGGGAGGGGAGGGGAAGAGAGATAGGAAATCAGGTAGCCAAGCCCAGACCCCTTGCTCCCCTGAGACGCTGCAAGCCACTCTGGCCCCCCAGAAGGAGCCGCTAACCCTCCACACACACCTGGGAGGAGCCACCGCCAGACCAGCATGGCCATGGTAAGCTCCCTGACTTCCCAGCCCACTGGCCTAAGCCCTCCCTGACTCCTGAATCCCCCACATGTCCCACCCCCTACCCTGAGTCCCCTGCCCTGTTTCCACCCCCCCCCCCCATCAGTTGCCAGGGGTGCCATCAGCGGTTGATTTAATGGGTCCTTACTAGACCCTCTAAATTGAACCCCAGAAGTTGATTTCTGGAGCATCAATCTCAAGGTAAGTGAACTCTGGCCTTAGTTTATCTGAGGCAGTAGCAAAGTCAGTGGAAGAATCCTTCTAACAACCATGCCACATCTACACCACATCTCCAATAAAAACTCTTTACACCTTGAGCAACCTAGTGAAGTCAGTCTGATTTTTTAGCAGACAAGACCAGGCCTCAGAAACAGATCATAGCATAAATCCTGCTATGAAGCACCTACAGGGTGGGGAACTTTTGGGTCAGGGGCCACTGACCCACAGAAAAATCAGTTAGGGGCCTGCACACAAGTGAGAAAAAAAATACATCCCCCCCCACCTCCCTCCAAAAAAATTCTCACTGACATGGCTCCCAACTGAGAAGCAGAAAAACTTGAAAAACAGGTAGTCTAGTAGCACCTTAAAGACTCACAAAATATGTAGATGGTATCATGAGCTTTCGTGGCCCCTACCCACTTCTAGTGGGTTGTACCCATGAAAGCTCATGATACCATCTACAGCCGCTCCCTGAGTTACGACCACCTCCACTTACGACCATCCGCACTTACGACCAAAGTGGCCGTACATGCAGATCCGAGTTACGAACGGCGATCCGCGCTTACGAACAGCGCGGTCGCCATGTAACTCTATGGGATCCGAGTTACGAACACGTCGAGTTACGGACCAAGTGTTGGCCCGTCACTTGTTCGTAACTCGGAGAGCGGCGGCCGTACGTGTTTTGTGAGTCTCGAAGGTGCTGCAAGACTATTGTTTGGTTTCCAAGTTTTTCCAGGTACAGACTCTCTCCGCTCCCCCTCTGAAGCTTTTGAGAAGCAGAAAGACCCTCCCCCAGTAGCCTTCCCAGGAACTGAAATGGGGGGGGGGGTTCGAATTTGCAGGGGGAGTGTCAGGGCCGATGAGGGGTGAGACCATGAGGGTGAAGGGGGGCTGTATGCATCATAGTTCACAAAACTGGGGGGGTGCTGGTGAAATTCGGGGGGTATACAACCCCATAGGGGGGAGTGTAGGGAAATCCCCGCCCTCCCCACATTCCCATCACACACCAGAGCCTAGGGGGCCCAGGGCTAGTGGATTGCGTGCTCCAGCCCCACGGGAGTGCCAGCCCAGGCTCCCAATGCCTAGGCAGGGCGGCGTCAGCCACCGCTCGGGAGGTGACCCTCCCCAGAGCGGGCTGCAACGGCGCTGCTGGGGGCGGTCACGGCCTGGGTGCCCACGGTGGCTCCGCGCGTGTCCCCCCCCGCGGGCCCTGTCACCGCCCCCCGCGGGCAGCCTCGCGCCCTTTTCCTCCCCCGAGCCCGGCGCCCTTTCCCGCCGCTGGCAGAGCCGAGCCGAGGCGGCACTCACTGCAGCAGGCGCTCGTACAGCCGCACGGCCGCCCGGTGCCTGTGAGAGGCCATCCCCCGCGCGCCGCGGCCGGCCAGGCGAGCGAACGACGCGCCTTCCCGCCCCTTCGGGGTCACGACCCCTCCAGCCGGGACTGCATCCAGCACAGGCCGTGCTCAGAAAACGCTTGTTTTATTTTATTGAGCGCTCGCGGCTCGTTGTTCTTTATTGTTTCCATGTTATACTCGTGGGTTTATTTTAAAAATGCCCTTCATGTTATCATTTTGGTCAGCTGCCCTCGACCCTCGCCTTCGAATCCATCCGCCAAAAAAATAGTCCTCAGGCTCGGGGGGGATGGGAAGGCTGGAGGGTCGTGGAATGAGAATATCTCCCCAACCTCAAACAGAGGGCGGAAGGGAGAGTAGAGCTCGCGCCTTGGGACCGGCTCCTGACAAGTTTGCGTGGGATGGTTTAGGGAAGGATGCGGTGGAGGGTTACTCATAGGGAGACGGCAGTGATAGGTCCTTCCTTTTCCGGTTGGAGCCGTGGCGGAGTGAGGAGCAAGAGCTCGAGGCTCCTCCGCCAACATGGTGAGGCGCGGCCTGTGGGGCTGGGCCGCGGGGCGACAAGGGGGTGTCGCAGGCGGGGAACGGGGCGAGCAGTGAGCCGGGCAGCGGGAACAGGAACCGGCGGGCAGAGCCGGGCCGGGCCGCCCGCGGTCGGAGGGGAGCGGCAGGCCGCCGCCATTTTGGGGCCGGTTGCGTTCGGCCTGCCGCGTGGAGCCCGCGTGCGGCAGGGGAGCAGGCCCGGGCCGAAGGAAAGACGCGATCGGTCGAGCAGGCCGCTGGGCGGTGGGGGTATGGACACGGGCCTGACTCCCGTGGGACGGGCCGGGGCTGAGATCCCGCAGCTCGTCGTTCAGCGCTGGGCTCTGCCGGGAGGCTCTTTATTTGGGGTTGGAGGGGGTGGGCATGGATGGGGACAGGTCCCGCCTGGCTCTCCTCTTAATCCGCTTCCCGCCCGTGCAAAGCACGGAAGGTTGGACGCTGCTGTTAAAATGGATTATACAGGCTGCTGCGCGCTCTCGTCACAGTTCCTTCCCCAGAACAAATAAAAGGTTTGATGAAGCCATGTTCCGATTTTCCACATAGTGGCATAAGGCAAGATGCTGTGTTAAAACAGCCTGTAGTTCCATGTATGCCCCCAGCCCACTGATTTAATTGACTGGTCGTAATCACTGTCATGATACAGTCGTCAGTGTTAGAAATTAGTATAATTGACACTTTGGTTATTAGGAATTCTTGTACTATAAAGTATGTATATAATTATAGCTGAATGTTCATATGAATAACACTGGAGAAGAGGGATGGGAGAAACCTTTAATATTGCCACATTGTGTTTAGTGACTTGAAGAAGTGCTCTGTGTAGCTCAAAACCTTGGGTTTGTTCATCAACAGCAGTTGGTTAGGATAAAAAATACTGAGATATAGTCAAGGCCTTTATTAGACAGTGGAAGGGGAAGCAATACTGAGCCTGATTGGCTTTTCAGGTTTCCAAGATAATTTTTAAGTGAAATTGTTTAAGTTACTCCTTACAGCACCAGAACTCCTGTGGAGGATAGCCTGTGCATAGCAAACTCTTAAGTTTGTTTCCTGTAGAAGCTATTATAAAATTACAGTCTCCATATAAAGATGCATTTTGTTAATTTATTTTAGAATCCTGTAAACTAAAGAATAATTTTTGATTACATGTTTTCTACATCAAAAATAGGTGTCCCGCTTCAAGTCATGTTTTAACAGTGGCTCTTGAGTAATCAATGAGATTTAAAAATTTAAGAACGACAGTAGTTCTATGTCCTTGATGAAGCTGAACTGCGTTGACCTCCCAAGTGTGTTTGTGACTGCTTGTACAGGGTTATGATGATGATGGTATAAATTGAAATAGTGATTGCTGTGATGATATTGGTAGTATGTTCAGAGACAGTTGCCTGCTATCAACATGCTAACACTGTTCAATTGAAGAAAATACACTCTGAGCAATGTTTTTCCACCTTTTGAATCTGAACCACTCAACTTACTGATTCTGAAGAAAAAAAACCTCTTGTCTTTTTCAGGCTTGTACTCGTCCTTTAATATCTGTGTACTCCGAAAAGGGGGAGGTATCAGGCAAAAATGTCACCATGCCTGCTGTGTTTAAGGCTCCTATTCGCCCTGATATTGTGAACTTTGTTCACACCAATTTGCGCAAAAACAATAGACAACCTTATGCTGTCAGTGAACTTGCAGGTATGATTTGTGTACATAATTTGAATTTTATTATGTTATATATTACTTGTCAACTTAGTATATACATGCCACTTAGTATTTTTATTTTAGCTCTAAAATTACTGGGATTCAATTTATATAGTATCTTACAAGTAGGACTCGGAACTGTTGCTACCTCTGGTGTGGAACCAGGAATGTATAAAGTACATTAGCCAATTAGAACCACAAGGGAAATTTATGTTAGGCAAAATCAGTTAACGCCCCTGTTATGAGCAGTGCCATAAAACTGGTTCTCAACCTTTCCAGAGCACTTTATCCCTTCAGGAATGTGAAGCCCAACCACCACTGCCTAAGGGTTATAGAAGGTCCCACAAAGTTATGCCTATGGCATAGGGATCCAGACAGTTGCCCTGCTTGCCACCCCTCTTTTTGATAATGTTACACTATGGTCCCAGTTGTTGGAGGGTGTCTCCTCCCCCCCACAATTGGCGTTCAGGCTGCAAAATCTGTCTTAATTCATTCACTACACAGAAATGATGAGATTCCACTTCATTGGTCCGTGTTTCTGAACTACATGATATCAGTGGAAGTTCTGATTCTTTTGAATTCTTTATTCCCATAATTTAGTGAAACAGTGTATTTTTTCTTTTTCTGGACTTCTGATACATTTAAAATCTTACTGTTTCAGGACATCAGACAAGTGCTGAATCTTGGGGTACTGGAAGAGCTGTTGCTCGTATTCCCCGAGTGCGAGGTGGTGGAACTCATCGCTCTGGCCAAGGTGCTTTTGGAAATGTATCCTTTTGATTTTGACTGGGACTATTAAGTAGGTATGAAATTGAACTTTGAGGGGGCAGATAGCTTCTGAATTAATTGCTAGAATTATCTAAATGTGAAGGTTCTTCCTCTTTAAAGTAATAACCACTTATTGTAGATTGAGCTCTTTATGGTACAGTCCAATAGTAATATGAAGGCTCAAGTTCCACTTGTTTGAATTAAAATATATTTTAATGTATAAAACCATTAACTAGTAACTATGAGGTGAGAATTTTTGAGATACACGTTGCTGTTTGTTTTGCTTGCCATGATGTCGTAATTTGCGTCTTACTCTGTATTCAGTGACAGTTGCCTGCTGTCAGTGAGCTGGTACAGGTGGTTGACGAACAGCTAATGCTGAGCAAGACTTTCAAAGATCTTGTTTTCTAGGAATGTTTTAAAAGGTTTTTTCATTCTTAACTATGGATGCATAGATGTGTCGTGGAGGCCGTATGTTTGCCCCAACCAAGACTTGGCGACGTTGGCACCGCAGAGTAAATACAACTCAGAAACGGTATGCCATCTGTTCTGCTCTGGCAGCTTCTGCTCTCCCAGCATTGGTCATGTCTAAAGGTGGGTATGTTGAAAATCCAAGAATGCTGGCTGTCTACTACTATACAACAATGTGCCAACAGCTCATTATTTTAGTGCCATTGATATAAACTAGGAATGTGAATGGGTGACTGGTTAACTGGTAAAAATCACCCTTACTGGGTGATGCTTACAAGGTACCAGTTAACTGGTGCCTGGGAGCAACTCGCAGCCTGTCATAAATTATGGGCTGCCCCAGTGGGGCTGGGAGTCTCCAGCAGCAGTAGTCCCAGTCATGAGGCCAAAGATCCGCCTTAGTTGGTTAACCGGTTAAACATTAAGTTAACCTAATATTTAACTGGTTAACTGAATAATTGGGATTTTACTTCCCTAGTGTAAACCAATGGATAACATAGGCTATACGATAAAGTGAGAAACACTTTATCATGGGATAATTCAGTTTACTCCAAAGAAGTTGTCATACAGTATTGTAATATAACTTCTTGTAATGGAAACAGCCTGTCATTATATGAATCTTGCCTTGGTAGTTTATTCAGTTGCTTGAAAAACCAGTTTTGAGTCATATTCCAGATCACTGCTATGATTGTTACTCTTTATTAGAGGCCAAAGATAGGTTGAACTAACCTCAGCCCTAGAAGTAGTCCTAGAAGTGTGCTTTGAGGGGTCACCAGTGCAGTCCTGTGGTGAAGTTCGCATTACTCATTATTACATTTAGATCTGTGTGGACAAAAAAGGGAATAGATAATTTATAATCAAGTTCTCATAAAATCCTTATCAGGCCATCGCATTGAAGAGGTCCCAGAACTTCCTCTAGTGGTTGAGGACAAAGTTGAGGGTTACAAGAAAACCAAGGAAGCTGTTCTCCTTTTGAAGAAACTTAAAGCATGGAATGACATTAAAAAGGTGAGGTGATTACTGTTAGTGAAAGTATTTTTTTCCCAAATCCCTTTACAAATTCCCATTAAAACAGTGTTGATGCCAGACTGCATTTTAGTAGATTAGTATGTTGGCTGTAAAGTCTTCATTTGCTAGAACTTAATTAGTAAATAATATAAATAACATGTTTGTTTTATAAGCTCCAATTAGAGCATGACTTAACACTTTGCCAAGAATTAAATATTTGACAAACTATAGTAGATTCAAAGCAAATTACAACCAGTCAACATAAATTTCCTTTTCACTATGTTGCTTCATTTCATTGCCTGCATCATTTTAAGATTCTTCATTTCAGGGTTGCATTGAAAAGGATTTTTTAAAAGCTTAACTTATCTAAAAAATGATGAACTTTTCACTGGTCCGTGTTTCAGATGAACAGTGATGATGGTGAAGTTCTGATTTGTTTGTGCTACCTCTTAATAGTAGGAACTGTATTGTTTGGGTATCTACATGTTTTATTTCTATGTAGGTTTATGCCTCTCAGCGTATGCGTGCTGGGAAGGGTAAAATGAGGAATCGCCGTCGCATCCAGCGCAGAGGACCCTGCATTATCTATAATGAGGATAATGGCATCATCAAAGCTTTCAGAAACATCCCAGGTACCTTTGTATTACTGAACAAATGGCAGGATGTCTGTTACCGTGAGGCTGTGATCCTCTGCTCAGATGAGATTACCTAGAATGATGAGATTCCACTTCATTGGTCCGTGTTTCTGAAACGCATGATTTTGTGGAAGTTCTGACTACATTTGAGTTCAGTGAATGTATATACCTCTGAAAGAATGTGTTTAGTACATTTTTAAGGGTATTGTTGCATTGGTTAGAGATCTGCTTCATTTATTTGATAAAATATTCACACTGAGCAGTAAGATACTGCTGATGCTGATTTTTAACCAAAAAAACCTTTGAAAAATAAATGTTTCATTTTGTAGTCTTGATGCCTGTGTACATTTGTAGAATAAAGACTTTTATTCATACTTGCTTTTTGTGGACTGAGCTGCTGTGATTTTGCTATTGTATTAAGTACAATACAAAATTGTCTCATTATAGGAATTACTCTCCTCAACGTAAACAAGCTGAATCTTTTGAGACTTGCTCCAGGTGGCCATGTTGGGCGTTTCTGCATTTGGACTGAAAGTGCCTTCCGCAAGCTGGATGAGTTGTATGGTACCTGGCGCAAATCTGCTACTCTAAAGAGTGACTATAAGTATGTATGTCTAGAATCTGACTTGGCTAAAAATTTAGTAAGGTGATCCTGACAGGTGATCTGGTACTAGTGAACATAGGGATGTAAGAGGACTTGCATTTCCATCCCCCGTACCCAGACCTGGGACAAACCAGTTGCTCTGGGGGTGGCCCAGACAGGACTCCACTCTCTGACTGTCCACTGGGCTGGGCCCACTTCCCCGGGAGCCCTGCCTACACCCAGCAGGCAGGGAAGGGGCGGGCACAGCGCGGCAGGCAGGGAAGGGGCGGGCACAGGAAGATGTGGGCTCACTGCTTGGCTGGAGCAAGCTCAGGAGGGTCTCCCATAGCAAGCTGGGCTGATGGCGCTGTGCAGAGCCCTGGGTTGGGCAAGCAGGGGCAGCGCTTTGGGCCAGGCTGGGTGCTCAAGGAGCCCAGCTGCTCCTGTGGGCATCTAGGAGGAGGCTCCAGCAGCTGAGCCAGGAGGACTGGGCTCACTCCAGCCGAGCAGTGAGCCCAGACTGAGTGCTGCGTACCAGCGGCAGCAGCCCACTGGGCTCAGGCAGTTGCCAGGGCTTCATCCCAGGCAGACAGGAACTGTGGTTCCGCCCCGGGCATGCCACAGCCCGAGGGGGGGGGGGGAAGCAGGGCAAGCAGCCGCATGGGGTTGTGGCCAAGTCTCTGCTGTCTTCCTGGCTGGGCTCTGCCTGGCCTGCGCGGTGACTTCGTGCCGCTGCTAGGGATGTAATCAACTAGTCCGGTATCTGATAAGCAAAAGTTTATGGGATAGTCAACACACTAGTCAACTAGTCGTTCCCCTCCTTCTCCCCTCCCCCATCAGAAAGAGGCAGCGGGGGGGGGGAGCAGAAGGGGTGCTGGGGGGAGCCAGTTTAAAAGTCAGTTGCCCTCCAGCTCCATGGCAGGGGCGCAGCGGCAGCATTCCATCTTTGAAATGCACAAGAGCCGGCGGGGGTGGGGAATGGAACCCAGGGTCAGCAGGGATTCCCAGCAGGGACTCTTGTACATTTCAAAGCCGGAAAGCTGCAGGACACTTCTGCCTTTGAAATGTAGCAACAGCTGGACGGGCTCTTGCTACATTTCAAAGCGGAAGCACTCTTATCGACTAATCAAATAGTTGATGGAAATTCCATCAATTATTCAATTAGTTGATTAATCTAATTTTAACATCTCTCACCACTGCCCAGCATCTTGGGCAGCCAGGGGGAGCTGCCCCCCTGAAATGGCTTCACAGTTTGCTCCACGGGGCAGGAGGTGTGAATAGGTGGGTCAGGTGCCTCTCACCAACCCAGTGCTTGCTTCTTAGAGCCAGCTAGCTGCCGTGGCCCTTTGGCTTCCCCTCCCAGCTGCAGAATGTGCACAGCGGGCAGCACTTGCTGCGGTTCCCACCCTGAGCTGCCAGAGCCTGAACGGGAAGGGGAGCAGTTAAATGGGATGCACTGGGAAGCCACATCCCAAATCAAACCCACCCACAGGCTACCCCTTGCCAGGCTTGCCCAGCATGTTCTGCTGCCCTCAGGGCTGGCCGCGGATGGGGGGCTGCTGGACCCAGCTCAAGCCAGGACTGAGCCAGCTCTGTTCATGCCAGGTCCAGGAGCAACCCCCCTGCTGCGGTGCTGCAGTTTAAATGTAGTAGGAGCCAGACTGTCTGCACGCCCAGCTCTTATTACATTTAAACTGCAGAGCCGCAGCAGGGGGGTAGCTCCCAGAGGCTTCCAACCCTATCAATTAAACGATTAGCTGATTATTTGTTTCTTAACATTTCTAGTCAACACAAGCTCTGTAACTTTTAGATGAGTATTGACTAAGGATATAATGTTTCTAAAATAGTTCACTTTTCTGAGCACAGACAAAATATCCCCACCTAACCTGTGGTTCTAAACATTTGTGTTTTGTGTAGCCTACCAATGCATAAGATGACCAATACAGACCTTGGAAGAATCTTAAAAAGCCAGGAGATCCAGAAGGCCCTGCGTGCACCAAAGTAATTGTTTTTATCTAATTACAAAATGCAAAGATTTATTTTAACACTACTTTATCTTTTTGGGATGATTGTGTGTGAGGGCACTCAACATGGCAAGCAAGAATGCTCTTCTCTTTTCAGTTTCTAGTGTGGTTTATGTAGATTAGTCCAAACTTGGTTTATGTAGATTAGTCCAATTTCCATGAAGTACACTAATTGAGAATTGTTTTTACAGTAAGAAGATTCATCGTAGAGTTCTCAAGAAGAATCCTCTGAAGAATCTGAGAGTCATGATAAAACTGAATCCATATGCCAAGACAATGCGACGCAATACTATTCTGCGCCATGCTAAAAACGTGAGTCAAGTTAGATGTCTAATCTAAGCATTATTTTACATTCTGTACATATTTTTGAAGACATATCTTTTTTCCCCTCTACAGCACAAAAGCAAACAAGAGAAGACATCAAAGGCTGCAGCATAATGTACTTAAGATGAGGATTATCCACTTAAGTTCAAAAGGCTGTATTGTGGATTTACAACGAATAAATATTCTATCACATTGTTGAGCATAAGTTTTGTGACCACTACTGCAAATGCTTGGCAGGGAGGGTACAAGTGAAAGTAAATTAAATAATTGATTAGCAATTAGAATAATGCTGGGCACTAAAAACAAATATCAGAGCATAATAGGGGGTGCAAGTGAGAAGTCCTTATATTCAGGGCTCGACATATTAGTCAATCTACTCGCCCGGGGCAAGTAGATTTTTAAGCTGGCACGGTGCCTCAGCGCATGCGCAGCGTGCCAAACTGCACGGCTGACGAGCGGGGCTTGCCGCCGCTTGTCAAGCCCTGCTTATATTATTGTAAAACTTAAATAAAGCTAAGCTTTATAAAAGGGCAACTTGATACCCAGTTTGGGGGGGGGGGGAACACTGCTTAGGGCTCCTAGAGTTGTTTCCGGAGCCAAGTTGGCATTCACTCCAGTGGGAAATTTGTCTACACTGTGGGCTTTCCCTTTTCAATGTGTGGATAAGCAGATTCGTTCTAAGGAAGTTTCATTTCAAAGTTGAGCTCAATTTTTCTTTTAATAATACTTGAATGGACCTCGAGATCATCTCGTCCAGTTAAAATATGGAGAGATATTAATTGCCCCGCTTTTGGTTGAAAGTGGAAGTCTTTTGCCTTTAACAGAAAATCAAGCTTCTTAGAGAAAATCAACTCTACAGTAAACTTGATCAGGATTACTTTGTACCCAGAAAGTTAGTGAGAACTGATGCTTCTGTGCCGGAAATTAAAACCTTTTTAATACTAAAAACCATCTATCTTAAACATTTGCATATTGTCAAACTTGCTTTGCTGCACTAGTGACATAGATTGTCCCTCACAGTTGGAATATACATCCTACAAAAAGATGTAGAGGGGGAGATGTAGAGGGGGAGAATTTAAATGAAGAGTTGAATTTAGATTACAAATTCTACATTGTATTTTTAATGAAAGTTAAAAATGGAGAAATAGACTACAGGACTGGTGGTCAACTGAAAGTTAATGATATATTGGTGTGGTTCGAGGGATTTAAAGAGTGAAAATGCTGGAGATGGGATGCAATTTTAGAAAGGAAAAGCCTGAAGGAAACCAGGAGCAAAGAAAGACATAATGAATTGGCTTACTCTGAGACTAAAGAGGTGGAGTTTAAACTTTATTCGGAAAGACATTGGTGACTGAATAACCTCACAGCAGAGATAATATGGGTAAAGTGGCAATATGTTTGTTTGTTTTCGGCAAAGCCTAGGAGTATTCTGATTCTATAGATGGAATGAGCTTGATACTTGTTTTCTTTTGCTGAGTATGTAACATGCAACTGCTTGTGTTAAATAACTGCTTTTTTTGAAACTTAGTGTAGAAATAGGATCTCCTGCTCTTGGGACAAACAAAGCAAATACAACATGAAATAGAATCATAGAATACTAGGACTGGAAGGGACCTCGAGAGGTCATCGAGTCCAGTCCTCTGCCCTCATGGCAGGACCAAATACTGTCTAGACCATCCCTGATGGACATTTATCTAACCTACTCTTAAATATCTCCGAAGATGGAGATTCCACAACCTCCCTGGGCAATTTATTCCAGTGTTTGACTAACTTTAAAAATGGTTTCTCATATTAACCTCTTAAATTCTCATAGTTCTTTGAGCAGGTGCTAAATTAAAGGCATTATGCAGAAGAACTTCAAAATCATAGTTTTTTCTTTTTTTAGTGGAAATGGGTTAAACAGATACAAGTCGTACCTATAGTAGGCAGAAGAGTTTGAAATGTCACTATGTGAGAGTAAGGTTCTAAGTCATCAACCTAGCATGGGACCAACAAAGACTGAGCTAACTGCAAAAAGTTAGCCTAAGGCACACAGCTTAGGGATGCAAAGGATTAACTGGTTACCTGGTAAGCATCACTCTTACAGAATGATGCTTACTGGTTAGCCCAAGGTAGGAGGGAGCTGCGGGATCCCAGTTAAATGTAACATTTAGCCAGTTAAAAAGGATTTTACATCTTCTAACACAGTTCCCAGTTCTGTGAATAATATAGCTGAAGTTGATGTACGTTAGGTCGAGTTAGAATTAATGAGAGAGACACTCCTATTGACTTTACATTACTCTTGTTAAACTGCTGGAATGCTCAAAGCCCTTTGCTGCTGCAGAACCACTTTAGGAGGAAGGGAAATTATATTTACCTGCTGGTTTAGTGACAAACAGAATTTTAATCCATTACTACTGCATTTGAGATAAGGAGATTTTTTTTAAACTTGTGGGTTATACAGTTCACTTTAGCTTTTCTTTAAATGCCTGTTTATCTAACTTATTCCTTGGTAACTGTAAACATGATTCTGCTAGTTGAGATTTGTTGCATATGACATCACAGCTATGATGCAAATAATTTCTGGATCAAAAATAGTGAGGTTACCCAGTATGGCCTGTCTAGCATTTCTGTTCAGCCTGCAGCAAAGTGAGCTGCTCAAGCAAGCCACCTGCCTATTGTGGCCCCATGCTGTTCTGGAAGCAGCTAGCTGAGCGGTTCCCAACCTTTTCCAGATGGGGACCCATTCTGACAATTCATGAAGACTTGGTGACCCAAGGCAATTCAAAAACGGGAGGAGGGAGGGCAGAGCCACCTGGGGAGACAGTTGGCAACCCTTTTGAAATGCAGTGGCGACCTATATTTGGGTCTCGACACATAGGTTGGGAAACCCTGAGCTAGCTGCTTTCCTCATGTCTCTGTGCCCCTTGGGGGGAGGGGAGCAAGGGGTTGCTTTGTATTCCTCCATCCCATCCTTAAAGCGAACTGCTGGGGAACTGGCCAGTGGGAGCTGCAGGAAGGGAGTGGGGCAGTGCATGGAGACCTGCTGTTTCCTCTTCCTAAGAGGCACAGAGAGACATGCCAACAGCAATCAGCCACTTGCCAGAGTGGTATGGGGCCATGGCAGGCCACCAGCCTGACTGGGAGCCACCTATGGTAAGCACCTCCTGGTCAGAGCACCTAGCACCCACGCTCGTACCCTCTGCATCAGGTCAGCACCCCTCACCCTCTCCTGCACCCCAAGGCTGTGCACTAGCCTGGATCCTGTAACTACACCCTTTCCATTTATATAGCAGAAATGTGCAGCCCATGACAATTTACCACTATCTAGGAAGGAGTATGGCAGAAAGGGATCTAGGGGTTATAGTGGACCACGAGCTGAATATGAATTAGCAGTGTGATGCTGTTACAAAAAAAGCAAACATGATTCTGGGATGCATTAACAGGTGTGTTGTGAGCAAGACATGAGAAGTCATTCTTCCGCTCTACTCTGCACTGGTTAGGCCTCAGTTGGAGTATTGTGTCTAGTTCTGGGCACTGCATTTCAAGAAGGGTGTGGAGAAGAGAAGAGCAACACGAATGATTAAAGGTCTAGAGAACATGACCTATGAAGGCTGAAAGAATTGGGTTTGTTTAGTTTAGAAAAGAGAAGATTGAGGGGAGACATGATAGCAGTTTTCAGGTATCTAAAAGGGTGTCATAAGGAGGAGGGAGAAAACTTGTTCATCTTGGCCTCTGAGGATAGAACAAGAAGCAATGGGCTTAAACTCCAGCAAGGTAGGTTGAAGTTGGACATTAGGAAAAAGTTCCTAACTGTCAGGGTAGTCAGACACTGGAATAAATTGCCCAGGGAGGTTGTGGAATCTCCATCTCTGGAGATATTTAAGAGTAGGTTAGATAAATGTCTATCAGGGATGGTCTAGACAGTATTTGGTCCTGCCATGAGGGCAGGGGACTGGACTCGACCTCTCGAGGTCCCTTCCAGTCCTAGTATTCTATGATTCTACCACAATTCATGGAGTACTTCTCACCCTTGTGAAAGTTACTGCTAAATAGTGCAGTGTGGGAACCTTGCTGGCTATTGAAGATCTCTCTCTAACTATAAATATAAGTAAATGAACCAAAACAGTCACATGGCAGCTGAGAAGTAGAAATCTGTGGCTGTTTAATCAACTTACTCCAAACTAATTTTAATAAAGGCAAATATTGTTCCAAGAGTATTTCCAGGATACTAAATGTTTAAACCCAAAACCCTGTCCCAAAGAGTCTATCATGTAAGATAACGTACAGCAAAAGAACAGGTGAAAGTAATAGTGATAACCCATGATCACAGACTAAGATAGATGTGCAACTAGCCTTCAACTAGAAGAATACGATAGGTAATGCATTAGGATTGAAATGCTACATTACAGTAGGCTGCCTATTTCCCATCTCCCTTGTGCAGGACTGCTATTGTTATTGGATATGGGTAGTGACTGCAAAATTTTCAAGGATGATGTTACATTCATACTCAGGGCTCGACAAACAATACAATCTACTCTCCTGGGGCGAGTAGATTTCAGCCACGCGCCCCGTTCATTCGCAGTGCGTGCATGTGCATTGCGGCTCTTGCACATGTGCAGTACAGGGCTGGCGAGTGGTTTTCGCCACTGTTTGTCAAGCCCTGTTCATACTATATTAGTTATTCTGTATGCAACACAATTTGCTGTAAAGGATTTGACACTTACATCCAGGACTATTACCTTATTTACCATACACACAAGCTACTGAAAAGCGCCCTTAACTTGCATCTGTTCAAGTGGATATAACAGTAACTACAAGAGCTCTATTAGACTAAAATATTGTAAATGGATATTTTGTAAATTCTCAGTAGGCGTATAATCCTAATAGCTGCAGTAGTGTGTAGTTCACTAAGTTACATTAGTAGCTAGAGTCAGTTAAGATTTGATAAATGTTGTTATATGAAGTTGGGTTGAATCAGTATTCAGGTTTTTAAATATTTCAAGTTCCCTCTAGCTTATTAGCTTATAAAAGTTCAATAAAAAATAGTTCACCTCTTAACTTATAAATAATTCAACTCTTCCCAAGCAAAAGCCTAAAACAAAGGGACCAACTGTAGATTAATCTGTTCAATATGCTCATTTAATAAAATTTCTGATGACTGAAAGCTAAAAGGGAAAGTGAGACTAGTACTCATGTATTTAAAAACAGCTCAGTGTTTGGAAAACCTGTTAACTTTAATTAAATACAGTAGACCTCAATTAACACGAGTTACAAATTTACCAATCAAGCACACTTTGGAACTGGATATACGTAAGAAGAGACTGTCGCACCAGCCCCTGGGAGCGGTGCTGCCCAATGGCACTGAGTCTCAGTGCCAATGATTCACTCATGGAGGCTAGTGTGCTGTGGATGGAGGCCATTAGAGTTATTTTTTTACTAAAATACTGCCTCCATGAGAAGTTTTAAATGGGTGTCCCTCTCTAGTTTGAGGTTTGAATCCGTTTCACATTTTGCACCTATCTGCCTTTAGACAGGAGTTGGGTGGGTCACCATGATGACCACCACGAGCTTGGGGCAGTAGGAGACGAATGCAAGGTGGTTTCTCTCACAGCCCTGCAGGCTGCACTGGAGTCAGCTGGTTCAGCAGCCTGTGGTATGGCTAGAGGCACAGTCATGCATAGAAACTCATGGCTGTAGGTGTTGGGGATCCCACAGGAGGGCCAGAACACAATTCAAGAGTTGTCCTGTGAGGGGTTGGGCCTTTTCTCAGATCAGCTGGACTCCAGATTACAGAACTTGAAGGACTCCAGTGTGACCCTTAACTTGCTGGGCATCCACATCCTGGCCCTTTAAACCCCAGCTATCCACATGCCCATATCAACCCAGGACCAGGCAGGATTTCACTAAGTGCAGGGACAGGAGTGGCAACAATTGTAATGGGAGGAGACACAGGAGATCCTCCTCTGGTCAGGGGGTGGGCTCCTCCAGTAAGGCCCAAAGGCCCCAAATTGGGGTTTTGAAAGTGCTCCTAAGGACCATGTCACAGTCATCCCCATGGCTTTTCCCTTTGTCAACTGTCTATCCTGATTCCACCATGCCTGGACACATTACATTGGATGGTTGGATCCTAGTCACAGAATGGCATTTCTATCCCCTTCTCGCCCTCCCACCTTCCCTCTCCTCTCCCATTGAGGGATCCCTCTCATGAGCAACTTCTCAAGCAGGAGACAGAGTCACTCCTTGCACTAGGAGCAATACAGGAGGTTCCTTCAGAGTTCAGGAGCAAAAGGTTTTATTCCCAATATTTCCTAATCCTGAAAGCTTCAGCCTAGACTTTAGAGGTCTCAATGCCTTTATAAGAAAGAGACAGTTCAGGATGATCACTCTGGCTTCCATTATCCCCTCCCTTGATCCTGGGAACTGGTATACTACCCTTAATCTAAAAGACATTATTTCACATATCGATCCAAGTGTTTCCATACCTGGACAACTGGCTTATCAAGGGCCCATCAGGAAGTCAGGTGGTGGACATGTGGAGTTGGAGAGAGCTGCATTCCTCCAACTGGGGCTCATGTTGAAAGAGGCCAAATCCACCCTTATCCCCACGCAGTGGATAGGGTTTGTGGGCTCCTTGTTGGACATGACCCAAGCCAGAGCCTCTCTCCCCAGGCTCCTAGCAATAAGGGACATTGTAGAACAGCTGCAGTTATTCCCTAACACAGCAGCCAAAAATTGTATGAAAGTGCTGGGCCACATGGTCCATGAACATGTGTTGTGCAACATGACAGGCTCAGGTTCATACTCACAAGCCAGCTCGCCACCATTCCTCCCCAAATCATGGACTATCTGACCTGGAGACTACAGGAGGAGGGTTATGTGCAGCAGAGTGCTTTTTTCACCAAACTGCAGTCATCAGTTCAGCTGGTGATGGACACTTTGGCACTGAGCTAGGGAACGCACATTGACAACTTAAGGAACAAGGTATGTGTTCCCAGGGGGAATTATCGCTGCACATCAGTATCAGGGAATATTAACATAAGACCAGCCATACTGGGTCAGACCAAAGGTCCATCTAGCCCAGTATCCTTTCTGTGGACAGTGGCCAATACCAGATGACCCAGAGGGGAGGGAACACAACAGGTAATCCTCACATGATCCCTCTCCTGTCATCCATTTCCATACAAACAGAGGCTAGGGACACCATTCCTACCTAACCTGGCTAATAGTCATTGATGGACCCAACCTCCATGAATCTATCTAGCTCTTTTTTGAACCCTGTTAAAGTCCTAGCTTTCACCACATCCTCTGGCAAGGAGTTCCACAGGTTGACTGTGGGCTGAGTGAAGAAAAACTTGGTTTGTTTTAAACCTGCTGCCTATTAATTTCATTTGGTGACCCTTAGTTCTTAAAGGCTATGTCTACACTGGCAGGTTGTTGTGCCAGAAATATGCAAATGAGGCTAAGGGTGGAATATCACTGAGCCTCATTTGCATACCTAATGAGCTGCCATTTTTGCAGAAGAGGCTCTTGCGCCAGAAGGAGCTGTCTACACTGCCCCTTCTTGCGCAAGAAAAACCCTCTTGCGCAACGCCATTATTCCTGAAAATAATCAGCATAGCAGCATTGCGCAAGAGAACATAAGAATGGCCGTACTGGGTCAGACCAAAGGTCCATCTAGCCCAGTAGCCTGTCTGCCGACAGTGGCCAGCACCAGGTGCCCCAGAGAGGGTGGACCGAAGACAATGACCAAGCGATTTGTCTCCTGCCATCCCTCTCCAGCCTCTGACAAATAGAGGCCAAGGACACCATTTTATCCCCTGGCTAATAGCCTTTTATGGACCTAACCTCCATGAAATTATCTAGCTTCTCTTTAAACTCTGTTATAGTCCTAGCCTTCACAGCCTCCTCTGGCAAGGAGTTCCACAGGCTGACTACACTGTGTGAAGAAGAACTTTCCTTTATTAGTTTTAAACCTGCTACCCATTAATTTCATTTGGTGTCCTCTAGTTCTTCTATTTAGGGAACTAATAAATAACTTTTCCTTATCGGCCCTCTCCACACCACTCGTGATTTTATACACCTCTATCATATCCCCCCTCAGTCTCCTCTTTTCTAGACTGAAAAGTCCCAGTCGCTTTAACCTCTCCTCATACGGGACCCGTTCCAAACCCCTAATCATTTTAGTTGCCCTACAAAGAGGGTTTGTCTCGCGCAAGGAGGGGCAGTGTAGACGCTCCTTCCGGCACAAGAGCCTCTTCTGAAAAAAATGGCGGCTCATTAGGTATGCAAATGAGGCTCGGCAATATTCCACGCTTAGCCTCATTTGCATATTTCTGGCGCAACAACCCGCCACACCTGTCATGATTGTACAGACCTCTGTCCTACCCCCTTTCTAAGCTGAACCGTCCACGTCTTTTTAAATCTCTCTCCAGGTGCCAAACCCCGCCTCGTTTCCGTTGCCCCTTTCTGAGCCGTTTCCAGCGCCAAGAGCTGCACGTCCGAGGTGCCCGATGCCCGGCACATCCCGCCTGCTCTGCGCCTCCCCCCGGGCGGAGTCCTCCTCAGGCGGCGCACCCCGGGCCGTCCCTCAGCGCGGCCCCGCCCACTCCCAGGAGCGCTCGGCGGGAAAGCCCAGCTGCCTCGCCGCCTGCCTGGGCTCCGACGCGCGACGCGAGGGGGCCGCCCCGCCCTGCCTGGGAGGGGCCGGAAGCGGCTTGAGCACTTCCGCCCGCCCGCCCGCCTTTTCCCAAAAGCGTGTCCACGCCCCCCCGCGCGCGCGTGGCGTCATCAGCCTGCGCCGCCGGCCGGCCTGCGGTGGGGCGCTTGAGGTGGGGGCGCCGCCAGGGGGCCTGAGGAGAGGATGCTGAGCCGCCTGCAGGAGCTGCGCAAGGAGGAGGAGACGCTGCTCCGGGTGAAGGCGGCGCTAAACGACCAGCTCAACCGGCTCAAGGTCAGCGGGCCCGGGCCGGACCACTGTCCCCTGCGGCGTCTCCCTGCGGCCCTGGCGCCACCCCCGGCTCCTCTGGGGGGGGCTCTTCCCCTCTGCCCGCGCGCCCCACCCCCAGCTTGTGGCCGCCGCCTCCTGGGCGGCGGTTGGCGGCGGGGGACGAAGCCGTGGCCCTCCCCGGCGCCCTTCTCTGGACGCAGGTGCTGGAGGAACAAGGCTCCCCAGAGCCCTAGGGCTTCGGGCTCCGTCCCTGGCTCCCCAAGCTCATCCCTGGCCCCCTGCGGCCTGCAGTGCCCGCCTCCCCATCCTAGGCTGGGTGTATCTCCGGCCTGGCCAGGGCTGAGTACATCTGCTGTGAAAAGGGGGGGGCTGTCTGTTTGTTAACATCACGTTTCGCAGCAGATTAGGCTAACGAGGCTCTGAAAACTGACACCCACCTACAAGGGCTTCGGGGGGTAGCCGAGTTAGTCTGTTACAGGGAAAAACAACAGCACGGCAAATGGTCGGGTAGCACTTTATAGACTAACACAACACGAAAGCTCATGATCCCATCTACATGTTTTGTTAGTCTATAAAGTGCTGCCCGACCATTTGCTTGCTGTTTTTTTACCAACCTACAAGTGTCAGGTTTCATAGTAGTGATTTGAAAGGTTAATCAGTAAACATCACCCTTAGTGGGTGATGCTTATCGGTTCTGGTTAACCAGTAGAGGCTGGAGCCTGCTTGTGGACAGAGTATAAAACTATGGTACGCCCACATCTTGAATACTGTGTACAGATGTGGTCTCCTCACCTCAAAAAAGATATTTTGGCCTTGGAAAGGGTTCAGAAAAGGGCAACTAAAATGATTAGGGGTTTGGAACGGGTCCCATATGAGGAGAGGTTAAAGCGACTGGGACTTTTCAGTCTAGAAAAGAGGAGACTGAGGGGGGATATGATAGAGGTGTATAAAATCATGAGTGGTGTGGAGAGGGCGGATAAAGAAAAGTTATTTATTAGTTCCCTAAATAGAAGAACTAGAGGACACCAAATGAAATTAATGGGTAGCAGGTTTAAAACTAATAAAAGAAAGTTCTTCTTCACACAGCTTGTAGTCAGCATGTGGAACTCCTTGCCAAAGGAGGCTGTGAAGGCTAGGACTATAACAGAGTTTAAAGAGAAGCTAGATAATTTCATGGAGGTTAGGTCCATAAAAGGCTATTAGCCAGGGGATAAAATGGTGTCCTTGGCCTCTGTTTGACAGAGGCTGGAAAGGGATGGCAGGAGACAAATCGCTTGATCATTGTCTTCAGTCCACCCTCTGGGGCACCTGGTGCTGGCCACTGTCGGCAGACAGGATACTGGGCTAGATGGACCTTTGGTCTGACCCGCTACGGCCATTCTTATGTTCTTAAGCCCCCAGCCTGCCCCCCTCTTAATCAATTAACTGGTTAAACATTACATTTAAATGGTTAACTAATTAAACAGGATTTTGCATCCCTATTTCGTAGCAGCAGACTTACCAGCTAGCAAGTCTTAAAAAAAAAAAAAGCAGCAAAAATGATGACAAATCCGAGAATGTGCAAAGCACCTTTTTTGTGTTTCTATTCTGTTTAGGTCCAGTAAAAAATAGAGACCACTGTACTAGGGATGTTAAATATCGGTTAACTGAATAGTCAATTAACCTCATTAATTCTTAGCGGTTATTTGACTATTCTATAGTCCTCGAGGGCAGGGCCAGCAGCCAGTGCCTCTGTGTCAGAGGCAGCAGCACAGGGTGCCAAGCGGGAACTGGCCCGCAAGGGGAGACAGTTTAAAAACCAGCTCCCTTGTGGACCAGCTGCCTGTCACCCCACACTGCTGTTCAGAGTGGGGGTCTGAGCTCCTGGACCTAACACCAGCCAGGATTGAGCTGGGCTGCCTGCCTTCCCAGCTCCTAATACACTTTAAATGCAGAGCCACAGCAGGGATAGGTCCTGGACTCATCGTAAGCTGGGACTGAGCCGGGCTGCTGGCTAGCCTACTAAAAAATTACTGGTGGCGGGGGAAATGCATGTAGTCTGTAGGATTAATCTATAAGCTTTTGCTTATCAATTAAACGATTATAGTATTACATCCCTACACTGTACATTATTTTTATTATTGAGTCTGTGGGAAAAAAAAACGAATTACAATGATTTGTATATGTGTATGTGCATATTTATTTTTCTAAAATGAATTATTTTAGGAAAAATTTTCAGAGCAGCCACCAGCAAGTGTCACGGGTACTGGAAAAATGTGTATTGTGGAGGTTCCGAGAACCATTCAACCATGCTCTAAATCAGTGTTTCTCAACCTTTTTTTATAAAATTAAAAAAAATTATATATATGTGTGTGTGTGTGTATGTGTATATATATATATATATATATATATATATATATATATATATATATACCTCCCAGTACCTACAGTTTTCAGACACACAAAAACATTTTCTACCCTTGCAACACATTTGTTTAAACAACTTAGCTGGGCGGGCAATGAAATTTTTGGGTGTAAAAAGTACAAAAAAATAAAGCACAGTAAAACTTAAAACAAAAATTCAGTTTTCTCCAAATTTCAGTTGTGTTGATGTACCCCCCCAGACTTCTCTCGAGTACCTCTAAGGGTATGCGTACCACTGGTTGAGAAACACTGCTCTAAACCATGTATAAGATGAAAACCACTTCAAGCCAGAAATGCATTAGCACCTATGGCAAGAGTTGGTTGCTGCACTCTGAGGCCAACGGTTCTTGTCCTAGCCCATGAACTGGGCCTGGCCTAGCTCAATAGCAGTGAAAGAGACTCAGAGTCTGCCCCTTTCCATGCAGGGGAGAGTCTGGCTGGCTTCCCATCAGTGGTCAGCCCTGTGAGGTGGGCATGGCTCGATGTGCCCCAGGGGGTGCCCTTGCCAGCTGGGTCTGGTCTGTAGAAATGGTGTTGTGTGATGCGGTTTCCAACTTGATTGTCTTTCTAGTGGCCAGCCCTGGACTCAGTTTGAGAGCTGAGGTCTCACTATGAGAGTCAAGCTGGGTTCCTTTAACTCTACAGACTTCATTGGGGGGTTTTAATTGAAAGCTGTGCTGGGAAGTCCCTCTCTTCCACCTGGGTCTCTTCAGCAGGAGTAAAATCTTGTTTTTGTCATAGAAGTTAGCTACCATGACTGAAATAGGACTAATTACAAGGTGCTATTCCTATATGGTCACTTTTCTAACTATAATCACACTTTAATCTCCTCTCTAAACCTACAATCTTTTCTGGTATGTTGAACAGAGAAATTTTAGAAAACCAAGCAGAAGCATATTATTTTGCATTTTTAGTGTATTCCTTTTTTTATTTTCCTTTTGTTATACAGTATGCTATTTAAAAAGAAAGTGACATTCTGATATAGTTAGGTAGATTTTATTTGTCTTGAGTAACTAAAAACACTTTAAAAATTGGGAGGCTTGATTGTCTGGTGACTAGAGCAAGAATGTGGGAGTCAAGATTCCAGCATTCTTTTCCAAGTAACTCATTCTGCAAACTTGCTTTATGGATTCAGTTTCTTCATCTTTAAAATAGAAATAATGTCTTTGTCCCAAGAGTATTGTGAGGCTTAATTCAGTTATTTTTAATGCACTTTAAGATCCTTGATTTAAAACGTTGTATAAATGCAAAACACTAACACATACATTATTTAACTAAGTGCACTTGTTCGTTGGGAATTTGAGTGAAGGCTCCTTTCATTACAGCACTCAGGAGATCTCTTGCCATGACCTATACAGTCTTTTCATAACTATTTCCTGTAGCAGTTGTTTGAATGCCATAAAGTTTTGCCAGGCAGAGTGTGACTGTGAGATTCCAAGACTGGTATGAAGTGACAAAATTATTAATAGGCAACTCATTCATGGAATGCACTGATCACATATCATTTCCGGCAAGGGATATAACATCTTTTAGAAGCATGCTGGCATGTGCAGTTTTCAGCATCACAGTTTTCAGAAGTGATGTCCATCACTTTATCACCTTTAGATTTTATCATATTTTAAAAGATTTGATATTGTAAAATTAGCTTCAGAAAAAGCATGTGAGCAGAGCAACAAAGCTCTGTTTACTTTACCATGCTTTTTTGTATATAACAGAAATAGATTAGACTTGTCAGATATCAGTAAGTGGGTCTAAGTATGTAGCAGAGTCTTTGATGAATAGCTCATATTCAGACTTGCTTCCTATTTTCTTTGAATTGTATTAAAAGTAGGGATATTTGAGGGTAAACAACTAACGGTTTAACCAATAAGAGGATGCAAGGGCTGCCAACTCCACTTCTGGGAAGGAGACTTCACTGTGGCAGCTAAGCCTCCTCCCCGAGAGCCAGTCTTGTGGCCCAGCTCCTGAAGGAGGCTTCGCTGCAGGCATCACAATATAAAGCTTAGCTTTATACTGCAGAACCTGCAGCACAGGTAACCGCAGCTTATCGGTTAATCTTGCCGACTACACGCATTTCTCCCCTCCTCACTGCATCTGTATCAGACGTAGCAAGGGGGGTGAGCGGGAGCTGGTGCCTGTGAGGTGCTGGCTTTAAGCAGGCTCCCCACGAGCACTGATTCACACCCCCACCCGTACTGCTGCCTCTGATATGCGAGGGCAACCGGAGCAGCCCCTGCCTGTGGCGGGGAGAGACGACGCTTCAGCCCAGTCGCAGTAAGTGGGAGGTGCCACTCCAGCCCGTCCTGCCTGTGCCCTTTAATCAGTTAACAAGTGAAAAGCGAAGTTACTCACCTTGGTGCAGTAACTATCGTTCTTCAAGATGGTGTCCCCGCAGGTGCTCCACTGTGGGTGCTGGGCACAGTGCAGCACCCACGGGGACATCCTCGAAGAAGAACATAATGTTTAACTGGTTAACCAATTATGCGGGATTTTATATCCCTAATAATTTCATGTTTGTTCATGATGCATAGCTTGCATCAGGATCATTACATGAGCTCCTAACAGTAGGTACTCACTGAGAGTTCAGTGTATTATCATTTACCTTCAGATGGCTACTTTGTCACTCTTCAAAAACAATAAATAGACCTTGAGTGTAGCTTGCTAACAGGTGCAAAGAAATAATTGCTGCAAAGATTTATTCCAATACTTTATTTCTAGGTGGAAGAGCTGGCCCTTCAATCTATGATTAGCTCCAGAGAGAAGAATGTCTCTCCACCAAGTATCACAGAGGAGACTCAAAATGTAAGGAACTCTCCTGCCTTTTGAAAGAAAGAAGGCTCACTCATTTCTTATGTAATATTACACAGATGTATATGTATCAAAGAATATGAAAGCAACAAAATATTGTCTGTTCATGTTTGAGTCTCTGTAGATGAGGAAGGTTCTGGTAAACATTTTACCTAAGGTTCTTATTTTGTTACACTACTCACCAGCTAAGAGACAATGAAATTATTTCTCCCTCTTTTCCTCCTAACACCATGTTGTTTCTGGAAGTTGCATTGCAAAACTTTACAGAGTTTTAATTCTCAATCAGTAAAGTAAGCAAGTATAAAGTTTTTGCTGTAACTTTGTTTAGCCAAGATACTAAAAGAGATGGAAATTTGCATTGTTAAATAGTAACTCTGCTAAATATATGATCAGGCCAGAAATAGTTAAAACGATACTGTGGAGAAGTGGCTGCTTACCAGCTTAGTGGGCTTTATTATTCAGCGAGTCCGGTTCAGAATGGTCTCCCTCTTAAAAGGTTGTTGAGGCTCTGAATGGTGACAAAGGATATTAGCATTGTGAGGTCCTCAAAGGGAAGATGCAATAGAAGTGCTCGGTATTACTATTCCTCTTGATAATTGATAACTTGACCTTGTTGTTATACCAGACCCTTGGGCAGATGGACAATGAGGCTGCTATCAATCAAACTGAATTGCAGCTAAGTGTTCAAGACCATGAGGAGGAGGAGGAAGAAGATGAATCAGACTCCTGAAGGGATGGAAAAATAGGAAACAGATTGGTCTTATTTATCCTAGACTCAGGAAATTCCCTTCTGTTCAAGCAAAACTTCCCTTCAGATTCTGCTTGGTGCTGTACACAGATACGAACTACACAAATGAATGAAAATTATTTTTGGAAGGTTCCAGCAATGTTAGGTTGGTGGCATAGATGACACAAGCTTGTCAGAATCTTGTTTTGTATGTTAAAAGAACGAAAAGTTGTTGCACAAATATGTAGCATGATTCCTTTTACATTTAAAGCCTAAAAAGTAGATTACTACTTGTTTGTATATAGGTGGAAAAAGTTAACCTAGTTAACTAATTTAGTGCACTAAAAGCAATAACTATTCCAACTGTTATTCCATGAAGGTGGAGATTTGGTGCATTACTGAATAATAAGATTGGACTTCAGAAGCTCACCACCCAAATAATGGTACTGTAAAATCTCATTTTTATAGACTGGGACTATTTTACTATACAAAAGAGAAAAAAAGTCTGCCTGTTTGTTTGCTGTCTGATGAATTCTCATCTGTATGGAAAATGAAATGTCACAGTTTGTCTATAAATATGACAAGTGTAGGGACTCTTATATTGGGAGCAGGAGCTATTATCCTCTTAACTCTCAATGTTAACTCCACTTTAAACTGAAAGTCAAAGTAGCCTTTTTCAGAACTCCTGGTGTTATCCTCATGCTGTGTTGTCAATCTAAATACAAAAGTGAAGGAAAAATGTATTTTAAACAAGACATAAAATGTGCAAAATTCCAGAGAAGTTACTGGTAAAAAGGAGCAGCCAGTCAGCATCTACGTGTCCCTAGATTGTACAATAAAAGCTGTTTCACAAGAGATCCCCTAAGAGGAGATAATATTTTTAAACTATTTTATCTCCCTTTTCCCATAGCAGAACTCACAGTCCCCATAAACGTATCTTCTGCTTTTGAGCTGATGCAAAAGGAAAGCTATAGGAAATTATGGTGATCTAGGCAACGAAAAATTATGGCACTTCCAGATTCATGTAATGTTATACTAATAAATTAATGTTGAGCTTAGCAGACAAAGCATTTCCTCCGCCTGATGACTTGCAGGTACTAAATCACTGCAGCTGATTCTTGTATCATTCCTTAAATAGATGTTAGAACACACAGAAAACTGAACTTGTTACCCTGTTAAAAATAAAAGTAGTATCTTAATTCAGACACCCCTGCCAACCTCTCATAATAAGAAAATGTTTATACACTAGATTTTTTTAAAATCCGGTATATAAAATGTATTCTAGTGTTGATTATATGATTTGAAATTTAAAGTTATGTTGATGTCTCTCCTAGCAATACTAGCCTCACACAAAAGCTTAGTAGAAACCAAAATTGTCATTTTACTTATTTAACAAAGAGGAAGGGGGAAGTTTGCCATATGTTCTGTGTTCTAGGTGTGATTGTAAAACATGATCCAACTCTTAGCTCCTGCACCTGAGTGTATGAAAATATTTGAGCCAGTAGTTGATGATTGGCTCTTGATTAAAGCTTAGCTTTAGTTTGTAGTTATGGATATTAAGTTTTAGGAGGTAAGTATAGCATAATTTTCTGTTGCAGAAGATCAGCCCGGCTCTGAGTAATTCTGTAATTGAAGTTTCAATTTTGTATTGCAGGATGAATTGCAGACTTGCCCCAAACTCATTACATCTGGGGTTGGCTAGGCAGAATGTTTCTAGGCCAGAGATGCCCCAAGTTTAGGTTAGGATGTCAAAATAAACTCTTTTAAAAAATGTATTCTCTTGCACATGTAGTTTATAAGGGTAGCAGGACATGACCTGTGTTCCTTTGTTTTGTAGCGATGAGCATATTTGCTGGCACTTAATTCTGTTTTCTCCCTTATATCCTGAGACATTGACATCTTTTTGGTTTCGTTTTTCTAGTCTAAACTCAAAGTAAAACATGTTTTGTAACAGTTACCCTTAGGCCTCATTTACTCTAGAAAATGTTGACATGTTATTATTGTTGGCTCGGTGTCTACACACACTTGCTACCATTTTATAGGTATGCTGTGTACTGTTTGTTAGCCTTGCTATGATGAAGTCAAAATACCTCTTGTTCTTAGCCTGTGCTTGCTGTTATAAAATTGAAGGGCTAATGTAGACAAACACTAGCTAATTAGCTTGCATGTTACAGTTAGGCCCCCTGTCACTGTTCCACTGGGATCAAATTCATTTGAAGTGGTTAAGATGCTGCTGAATGTACAGATAAATGTTGGCAAAATAGGATTTGTGTTCTGTGAGTTCTGGGCCACTGCTACTGTACATATGGTGTAGTTTTCTACTATACACAGGACCTTAGCCCGAACAGCTTTTAAACTCCAGTTAAACATGCTGTGCACTGGGGGACCAAACAATCTGGATTTAAGACAGGCAAGTAGGTGGAAAGAGTGTTAGCAGTAACGATGGCTCATATGCTGTTGATGGATACAGGCAGACTGCCATCCTCCTGTAGCATTTGAGCTTATTGAACATGAGAAACTGAAGTGGATGACATAAGTCCTGGGCATTGTGATGGAGCGGTTTGAATCCTTTCTGAAAGCATTGGCTCAAAGCCTTAGTGAGGGGGAAGCTACTTCTTTGCCACCATTGAGTATCAACCAAGGATCAATACTTCGTACGCTTCTGCTCAATGTGTACTATAATGCCATTTTCAGCAAGTTAGTGATTGTTAGTGACCAGCTCATGACTGAACAACACCTGGTTGAAGCTGAACCCTGGCAAGATGCATGATGCTGATGTTGAGTTTGCAGCCCCTCTCCAGTCTCCTTTAGTTAAAGTTATATATCCATAGTTGGTCAAGTCAGTTTACAAGTGCTCCTGGATTCCTTGCTGATGCTAAGCTCTTAGAATGAGATGCTTGCTACCACTCCCAGCTGTTAATAGACTTCTCCATCTCCTGATGGCAGATTACCTGCCCTCAATAATACATGCATTAGTCACCTCTCAGCAGCTGGACTACAGCAATCCAGGCTACATAGGCATGAAACAATCAGCTTGCAGAAAACTGCAGCCTAGTATAAAACACAGCAGTGCAACTGTATGAGCATATCAGACTTGCCCTCAGCTTTCTACAGTGGCTCCCCAAGGAATATCATGTCAAAATCATAATTCTAGGACAAGGACTATGTTCAACTTCTTTGCTCTTCAGGCACAATGTAAGTATCTCTAGTGAGGGTAAAGGTTAACTGTGCAGCAAGTAGAGCTTTCATGGGAGCCAGCTAAAGACTGCTGAGTCCACTCCCACTGGAACTAACCAACCATAAACCTCATCATCTTCCATGCTAAGCCCAAGGCAGATTACTTGTCGTATTAATACAAAAGAAAAAAAATCTAATGTAATAAATATGGTTGGAGTATTTTCTTTGCTGAGCCAGAATAAATCACACAGGACTTATTTTAGATGTGTCATAAGGCACATGGAACATGCTCGGATTCTGATAGGGGTGAGCGAGACAAACTTGAATGGGTATTCAGATCTAAACTGAGTTTAATTGTTTCAGCCCAGTGTTGACTGGGTTCTACTTGGACAGTCAGTACCGTATGTACTTGGTGTTCATCTAACCTACAACTATCTGACAGGCAGAATAATAGCAAGAAAGGAAGCCAGTTTTAATTTGTCTCTTTGCTTTTAAAACCCATGGGGAGATATTCTTCCAAACTTCAGCCTACCTGTATGAGAGCTTGGTCAAAAGCTGTCTGAGCTTTTGCCATAAACCTAGTAGGTTTGGCAAAACTCAATTTTTTAAATAACTTCAACAGATATTTAAGATTTTTTTTCTATTTTTAGCTATTTAAATTTTCTGTTGTGGGAAATAAAGCAGGGTTCAGACAATTACTGAATGACAGATGGTGAATCTCAATAACACAAATTGTGATGATCATGTCAACATATACAGATTAAATATCCTCAAATCAAACTTAAGTTCTCAAGCAGCATTTTTCTATCTTTTCTGGTCTGTGAATTTATCAATGGAAATATTTTTTCATGTGTGTGTATGGTGACATTGCTTGACACTTACTGATTAGCCTTCCAAGTCTGTGCATAGGATACATCTTATATACTGCAAACGGTTTTCATCCTTTCAGAATGTGTTTTTTAAAGGTCATATTCATTTTAAAGCAGACTGATGCGGTTCTTAAAATTGCTTCCAGGGAAAGTTATTACTAACATACCTTGATTATATCCCTACCATTCCTTGATTATAATAGAGTCCAGCTGGCTAAACAGGTTCAAATAAGATAAGGGATCTAAAACTTTTCCTGATCCTCTTAACAAATCTTTCTCAAATGTTTGTAAGTGTAGGTGATCTTAAAGTTTACTTGCCTCTGCTGTAGGTAGCGGATGTGTGATTATGACAAGAAAGGCTGTCTGAATATTTTTGACTGAGCCAGGACCAGCAAGCTCTAAAAATCCGTCTGTTCTCATGAGATTTCCCAGTGACTTGGGTTTCAGTGTTTTTTGGGGGAAAGGGTTCCCTTTTTTGCTGTATTTCTGCAGAATGCTCTTTCACTGAATAGCACCAGAGGCTAATCAAAAGGGCATTTTTAAAACACAGCTGAGCAAATACTAAACATGCAACCCTCACATAACATAATAAGGTTGGCATTGTTTTAAGCTTTTTAACAGCCAGAACTGGCTTCTTAACAAGAAACCTACTTGAAAAGGGGAATGGTTCCCCCAAATGTTAAATGTTCGTTATTTGTTTTTTGATAATTTCAGTTGGTGTGTGCTTGTCTATTACACTCCATCTCACAAATGCAGGATCTGTGCTATGTAATTTGGAAGTGGTTAGTTATGTATTCAGTACAGGATCCAGGTACTCAAACTATTGGACAATACTTGCAAAATAGCACCTGACCACATGCACTAAAGAAGGGCAGAAAAAAGTTCCTCTCCTCCCACAAGAGCAGGCAAACTGAAAGGGGGCACTTGTTAATAAGCTTACCAGCTGCTACAATTGAATCAGCGTCTGATTTCACACAGCAGGTATAAATTGCAGCAAGAGGTACAAGTGGTAAAAATGGCTATACTGGGTTAGCCCAATGATCCATTCAGCTCATTATCCTGTCTTCTGGCCGTGGCCAATGCTAGGTGCCCCAGAGGGAATTAATACAACAGGTAATCATGAGTGATCCATCCCCTCTCTCACATTCCCAGATTCTGACACCATCCCTGCTCATCCTGGCTAACATATAGCCATTTGATAGACCTATCCTCCATAAATTTATCTAGTTCTTTTTTCAAACCTGTTATAATCTTGGCCTTCCTAACATCCTCTAGCAAGGAGTTCCACAGGTTGATTGGGTGTTTTAAGAACTACTGCCTTTTGTTTGTTATAAACCTGCCTACTGTCATTTGGTTACCTAGTTCTTGTGTTATGAGAAGGCATAAACACCACTTCCTGTGGTGCACATTAGCACCAAACACAGGCAAAGATTTAAGCACCGCTCTAGAAACAAACTGTAAACTGAAGGTCTGATAGGATATGTGATGCTCTTAGTCCATGTCTACACTAGGAAACTATTTTGAAATGAGTAAATTAGACTTAACTCCCACTTTAACAATCAAACTAGCGTGTCCACACTACTGGGAAGCCTCGAAATTAGTCCAAGGTAGGCTCTGTTAACGTGGACACGCTACCGTGACAGAGCCCCAGGAAGCACTGGGGAGTAATTACTTTGAATGACTCTGGGAAGTAGTTATTTCAAAATAGCAGCAGTGGAGCATCCACACTACTGCTATTATGAAATAACTTTCAGAATTAGTGTTACTCCTGATAAAAAGCAGGAGTATAGATTTCAGATTCCACGCTCCATTATATTGAAATAAGGGACTAGGTAGTGTGGATGCTCCACTTATAAATTCAACCGTGGGGAGGAGGGGAAGAGAGGGGTTGTTTTGAAATAAAGTCCATAGACTAAGGCCTAGAGAGAAGCTAGTAGTGAACTCCTTTTTCATCCTGACCCAGGTGAGTGCATTAGATTCCAATTCACTTCAACATAAGACAGTGCATAATGACCCTTAGTAGCAGAGAGAGTACAGGAGAAAATGCCTGTGTGGGCTTATGGTAATTGGAAGTGTGTTTGTGTAACATAATAGTATCAAACAGGTGCTTATTTCCTGAATATATTTCAACAGCTGTTTCATTTTGTGTGCACATACACCCTGCAACAAAGCTGTGTGCTCTTTCAGTTAAATTCCAGTTATTCCCAATTTAGTGAGGAATTTAAAAATACCCATCCTCTAGAGAAGTTACTTGATAATATTTATTAGTATAAGAGATTCAACTGCTAATCATCTGAAAGAATAAAGTGATTAAAAGGATTTTTCATACACTTTAGACACTATACACACAGTTCTCATAAGTCGTCTTTAGTTGAGTTAAAAGGAAGCAAGTCTGATGCACTTTTAGCTCTTGATTCTATAGGACATTCAAAAAATCTACTTTTAAAAAAATACCAATTAAAGGAGACATATACCAATAACCAATCCCAAATGACAATACACTTAAAAATAAATATAGAAATATAAACAGAAGTCTAAAAGTAGTCATGATGCCCTGTGTATTATGGCAATACAGGACTCCTGCCCGTTTAACTGGGAAGAGTTCTTTATGTAAAAGCAAGATCAGAACCATTATGACTAACTTTCTGAGATGCACAGTTTGATAACAGCAAAAGCATGCTTGACAAATATTGTTTAGGTGGATCCCTAACAACCTTGTCTGGGAGACTAGATAAGCATGATTGAAGTACCACCAACTTACAAGGAATCCTGATAGAACTCAATCTGGGACCATGTAGCCCCAGTGAGGTTTCCATTACAAAATGAATATCCACGTCCACTTAATCAGCAAGCACTGTAATTCAACATCTCACGCATTTTGGTCAGTTTAGTAAAAATAATCCAATACAACACCAATTAATTTAGGACAAAAATTTAAAGCAAACATGATTTGGCACATGCTAGAACAGACTTCCTTCCTTAAGAGGTGAAATACATATCTGAACAGATACAAGCTTGAGAAATTAGACCAGAATAGCATCGTTTTAACAGATGTACATTTAACAGATGTACAAGATTTGCTCTCAATATTCAGATTCCAGCAGCGTGCGTAGGTGTACTAGGCTGGTTGAGGCCTATAGTCGAACAAAGCCATCCTGCAAAATCCACTTCCTCAGCTTCAGATCTTTTAATGAAAACATGAATCTATAATAAAGAGACAGAAAGAGAATGAGCTAAAGAACAAGATAATGAGTCACACATAAAAACAAAAGCATTTAAGATAACATAGAAATAACTTAAAGTCCAATTTACTTTCACCGTTCATGTTGTTTGGCCTTATATTTTGCATTGCACTCAACATGATCTGATTAGAACAGATTAGCTTGTTTCATATTTTGGGTCTGATATGCTAGTATAACGAAGCAGTGTGTTGCAAAACATTCAGAACCCTGACTGTCACACACCATATATATGGTGTCTGACTATGTGATTACGGAGACAATCACCTTAGTATGCAGTAAGTTTGAGTCACAATTATCCAAGATACTGCATTGTATGACTTTACCTAAATATTATGCCATCATACACAGTGCTATATTTCCTCTATATTAAGTGGTGGAAATAATCGGATTACTTTGCATGAAGTGAATGGCATTTGCCCTGGCAGAGTAACTTGCAGAGTTAGAGACTAAGAACTGCAAATATGCTATATCCTTTGATGTTAGATCTTCTAAAAATACTCTCATGGTAAAACAAGGGAAGCTGCATGTTCCCCCGAAACTGTCCAAGGTGGTCCAGTTGATAATGACCAGCCACAATTAAAGAGCATGGACTTACTGTCTCTTCCTCTGAAGAGAACCACTGTTTACTATATAGTTGAGAGTTTGCCTGCCTGCCTGTTCAAGAACGCTTCCTAAATGGTAAGAGCTAGGACCATCAAATGTGGGAGGCAGCTTTCTCTTATGCTAACTTAAAGCAAGGGCAGGGTTGGGTTGTGCCAGGACAATGGGATGTGCCTAGAATGGGACTGCTTCTCAGCAAGTCCCATTCTGTCCCATACAGAAAAGAGACAGAATCACCAAGCAGGTGAAAGGGACTGATTGGGGGTGCCTCCACTCTGGGACTGCCACAGTCCCAGGCCTCCCACTTCCCAGGCACTCATTAAGGAAAGCGGAGAGGGAAGAAGCGCCCCTCCTCCCCAATTCGTACGGGGATATTGCAGGCTGTTCCCCATTGTCATGGAGCAATGGGAAAGTGCCCAGTTTGCTGCATTCCTCACTCTGGCTGAGGAACAAAGGGGGAAGATGAACCTGGACCTGCATCAGCCAGGGGACATGCACCCCTCCCCCCAGCTGTGCCCGCTGGAGCTGTAGGAGCCATAGAGGCACTTCTCATCTGGCCCCAAGCTGCTGCAGTGAGAGGGTTGGGATAGTCCTCCCTCCCAGGGGCAGTCTGCATAGTGAGCCCTTCCTCCCCAGCCCCACCACAGATCAATGATTTCTATGAAGCACAGACATTTTCATTGTATTTTTCAAAAAAACAACCATTAATTGAGTTAAGGACCCAAGCAACACTGGGTAAATCTTCTAGTATTTTATAAACTGAATTACTAAATTAAAGCCAAGAGACCATTTAAACAGTGCAAAGGAAGTTTAAGGAGTAAATAATCTGCCTCAATAAACAAATATCAAAGATGTGTCTATTAAGATACTGGTTTTAAAAATGACAGACCCCAACACTTCTCAAATTTAAGGGCCGAAAATAACTAGCTGGATCCTCGATCCTGCTAAGGTCACAGTGCCTGCAGGGACCTTAAAGCTGCCTTTATGGGATAGCTAAGGACAGGTCTGCTGACACGGGGGAGTGCAAAAGGGGCACTTGCACAGGGCCTGAAAACAGCGGCAGCCAGAAGCTGCAGGCCTCTGTCAACTGCTGCTCCACACAGCTTTGAGGACTTGGGGGGGGGGGTCCCAGTGCTGCGGTCCGGGTGATGCTAAAGACTGACTGCCGTAGGCCCTGCCTCTTCTGCCCTCAGCCCCACCCCTTCTGGGGGCCCAGAGCCAGCCTCCCCCCACCTTGCCCCGGGACCTGCCGTGGCTGGCTGAGGTGAATCTTAGAATGGCCACATTTTATGTCAGCTCTTACAAGCAGGCAGAGAGTGGGGAGGTGTTCTTGGGACACAAAGGACAGAGTTAGAGATTGAAGCACTCCACCAATCCCAGGCTGGCAGAATGGTCCCATGGTGGGACTCCTCAAACCAAAATTGTGCTAGGAGCCAGTTTAGTGCCCTACTGGCCACAGGATCACAAAAAGTGAAGAGGTGGCTTCCACCAATTTTTGCCTTCCTTGCTGCTCAGGTGAGTGGAGAATTCTAGCTGGTGTCTTCGGAAGGACCAAGCTGCAAAGATCTATAGTACTGGGCTACCTAGAAAGGACAAGAACCTCTTAATAACTGAGCAAGGAGCTTTTCACTCACCATGAGTTGCTTCAAATCTGCTCTCTCTGCTGGATTTTTTATTAAGCTAAGAAAACATAAAAAGTTAATAGAAAATGTGCAAGGTATTGCTTAATTGTCTCTTGTAAAGGACAGGCTTTACCAGTAGCAGGTTATGATACATTTGTCAGGGTCCTGGCATTTTTCTTCCTGCCTTCCCAAGTATAATAGTGGTGCAATTCCCCCTGATACACTTAAAGGTCTACGCCATTATTGGTTTTTTAGGTGTTCATAAATGGGTAGTAAAATTCATTCTAGGCTGCAACTTCATCTATGAAATTATCCTGGGCATTATTTGATGGGTGTGTTCTTTTGGGCGGGGGGGAGGAGGGAGGGAGGGAGGTAAGAATTCCTGCAACTTGTGTGTTTAACTGATTTTCAGTGTGCAAAACCTGAAAATCCCTTTCCCCAGCATCATTCCTTGGACTGAGGAGGAGCCTGGGGACCTTTCTAAGCCTCTCAACTAGCAGGGGCTGCTGGTTCTGTGTGTTTTGTAAATGTCCCCTCTTCTCCTTGGGAGCTGAAAATGCTGCTGTTGCAGTTAGTCAAGACCCTGCAGCCCTAGGAACAACAAAATAAGCTGCTAGTTTTGTTAAATAGAAATTAAAAATTAAAAGTAATTTTGCAGATGTAAATTCCTATAGGAAGTCAATCCACTTAGAAAACATCCCGTTCACTACATGTTGGATTAGTGGAGTGGTCACAGGGGACACAAGGTTTGGATAATTGGGAGACAGAACCAAGTACTAAAAGTGTGGACGATTCAGAGCCTGATTCTGCAAACTCTACCTGTTGGATAGGATGCTTCCTAATTTGCCAAGGCTTCAACAGGATTACTCATGGCTGTAAGCACTACAACCAGTAGTAAGAATTTACAGGATCAGGCCCCAGGTTCGTACAGTATTCCCCTTTTGCAGCTGACATTCCATAAAGACCACTGACGATATGAAAACAATTGTTCACAGCTCCACAAAGTAGCAATGTTCACATCTGGAGAAGGAACTAATTTCTTAGCTTTGGGATCCTTTTAAAGCAACTATGTTTTCTGACTAGAGGGTAAAAGCCACATTCATGTCCTAGCAATGGTCCCCTTGAAACTTCCCACCTCACAAAACACTCACCATTTGTTCACAAAATCTTGAAATTCAGGAGAGAAAACACCATTGGGCAATTTTGGAGGTGGCTGAAAAGAAAATCAGTGGTAGATTAAAGCAAAGAATGAGTAATGCTCCAACATCTGAAGGGGTTTTTTTTTCTGTTATAAGTCTATATAGCTTGTTGTGCCCAGCGGCTATCTGTGCTATCCTTCAGGGCTGAGGTGTCGGAGCAAAGCCAAGAAGACTCTTGCTTTCAGACTAGTGGAGATCAGACACACTGTGACACTTAATTTCAGAGATGAAAGCTGCTATTCTACAACACCTTAGCTCCTGGCTGGCCGCTGCCACTGTATTTACCTGCACAGCCACAGATACTGGCGATTGCAGCTCCTGTTGGCCGTGGTGTGCCATTCCCAGCCAATGGGAGTAGCAAGGGCCGGGACACCACTTCCTGCAGCTCTTATTGGCCAGGAACAGCAATCCGCAGCCAAATGGCAGCTGCGATCACCGATACCTGCGGCTATGCAGGTAAATATAGTGGTGGCCCACCAGGACCTAGCCCTAGTGGACCGGATCCAGCCAGCAGGCCGGTATTTGCCCACCTCTGCCATACAGTGTATTTTACAAATTGGGGCACTCTCCATTCAAACATCTAGGGACAAGGGTTTCCCAACTCCCGTGAGAGCACAGGAGAAGAGGGAAAGAGTCGCTGTGCTCTGAGAGTCCATGCACTCTGAGGGCTTGTGGTGGGGTCAAAGCTCTGCCCTACACCTACCACAGTCAGCACAACTAGCTGGTTGCAGATGGGAGTGCAGGTTGCACCCCGTGTACGCTAGGATTCTTCCCTCACATTTCCTGCTTTTGCCAGAGCTGATCCAGGGCCCCGGATGGCAGCCCAGGAAAACAAGATGCTGCTGTTTTAAGTTCCGTGTTTTCTAACACTGCATAGGAGGAGTCCATGTGACATTTAACCAGAGGCTTCCTGAGTCTCTGGGGGGGAGGGGTCTACTCCAGGCAGCAATGCAACTAATGCTACTAATGCTAGGCAGCCACAGTCAAAGCTTCACTTCTGGTGTATCTTTAGTGAAAGAAGAAAGCAAACTCCCCCCTGCCTTACTAGGCGGAAGGAAGTGTCTGGCGTTCAAAGGCTACAAATTAACACTCTAATTTATTTATTTTTATTTATTTAAATATTTTTACCCCGCCTCTCTATTTAAAATATTCGAGGCGGCTAATGTCTCCATGTTAGCTGTATGCTCTTCACCACCTTTCGCTTCTTTGGAAATTTTACCTGGCGATGACTGAGACCCCCCGCACAGCTTACGTTTGTTTTTACATAAGAACGGCCACACTGGGTCAGACCAAAGATCCATCTAGCCCAGTGTCTTCTCCAACAGTGGCCAATGCCAGGTGCCCCGGGGGGATTGAACAGAGCAGGTAAGCAGCAAGTGATTCCTTTCCTGTCATCCCCTTCCAGCCTCTAACAGAGGCCAAGGACATCATTCCAACCCATCCTGGCTAACAGCCATTACAGGACTTATCCTCCATGAATCTACCTAGTTCTTTTTTTAACCCTGTTAAAGTCCTGGTCTTCACCACATCCTCTGTCAAGGAGTTCCACAGGTTGACTGTGCGCTGCATGAAGAAAAACTTCCTTTTGTTTGTTTTAAACCTGCTAACTATTAATTTCATTTGGTGACCCCTAGCTCTATATATAGCTGCCAGCAATGAGGGCTTCAAGCAGCCCTCCAGCAAGTAGGTCCTGTAGGGTTCGATTTGTACACATTGCCGTTTTTCATGGCGGGGGGTGGCAATTTAGAAAACATCTTTGTTTGCATGCAATTTCTAGCCTAATGTAAACATCCCACCACAGGCAATTAATGCACTCAGGTTCTGTATTCAAAATCGTAATCTAAAATCCAAACATTTGGATAAAAGAGGAGTTATTTTATGTAAAGCTGAGGAGACACTGCCTTCTCCCCCCATGTTGTTAACTACCACAGTGGTCCACAACCAGAGGACTCCTCCTAGGCAGGGGAAGGAGAGGGGCACCAGCCCCACCCCCCTGCCCAAAGAGCCAGGACAACCCCTTCTGCCCCAGCCCCCGCCTCTCCCTGCCCCTACTCCACTGCCCACCCTTCCTCCTCCCCTCTTCACCCCGCCTCTTCCCCCCAGCCCAGGCGACCGGAGGAACTAACAGGGCTGCGGGGGCGGTGCCAGCAGCAGGAGACCGCAACACACACTCCCTGCACTCACTGGCAGCGGTGGTGGGGAAAGCGCAGGGAGGCGTCTCTGGTCCATGCTGATTCCACTTCCAGGGCGTGCTGGGGCAGTCCTCCACCTTGCCCGGAGCAGTGCAGCCAGGGCCACACACCCTGCGCTTTCCCTGCTGCTGCTGCCAGTGAACGCAGGGAGGGGAGACCTCCCACTGCTGGTGCCGGCCCTCCAGCTGCTAGCCCCCCTGCCAGCTGCTGGCCAGCCCTGATCCCTTGCCTTGGGGGTGCACGTAGCCCCACATACACCCACCACATGTCGTCTATGTTCACAACCAGGGAGCTGAGATCTGCCAAAACAAACCAGAGAGCAGGGCCAGTGTTAGATTGTGAGGCCTGGGGCTGAAGACCGAGCCCCATTGCCCTGGGTTGAAGCTGAAGGTTGAGCAACTTAACTTTGCGGGTCCCTTGTGCTAGGAGGCCCCAGACAACTGCTCTGCTTGCTATTCCCTAATGCCACCCCTGCCTGTGGCTCTACTGGTCAAGCAGAAGAAGAGTTGCTGTGGCAGCTGCTGTGGAGTTTTTACAGCATGTTGGAGGGCAAGAGGAGCTCAGAAAGCAACAGAACCACTGAACTCCAGGACGAGCATTAAATCTACACACTTATGTCAAACACACTAGGGAGTAAGTTCATGTTCAGGAGCAATGGGCCTGCGCGTCTGCACACAGCTCCTCATGCAAGTGTTTGCACAAGCAGGGCCGGAGTGTACTGAGTAAGCCCGCAGCAGCTGTATTTCAGGCAGGAAAACATAGCCTTAGTGTTGCCATGGTAACACCTGGGCACTCGCGTTTACTATGGAACGAGAAGTGTTTGCAGGGTCATGGACTCGGCAGTAAGTCGGAGTTTGAAACAATTTTCTACCTACATTGCTAATGGGCTGTAAACATGAATCATCAGTGAGTTCTTATTAAAAAAAAAAAGACAGAGGCAGGTTCTTTGTGAGGATGATGAAACTACAAGGGTTTGCACGCACACACGTTCATTTGTAGCCAGACTCGTCTCATTCCATCGCAGTGTCTGACGACTAAAGGCAGCGAGGAATAAAGAGCAGGAGCCAAATATCAGCCGGGAGGTTTTAACATCATTTTCACTCCACAGGGCAAGAGTCCACAGTGACACACAATTTTAAGTCTATTCCACGGACCAAGGAGAGGCACTGTAAAGCTCTCTGAACTAGGAGCATGCTAGGGATTCAGTCATGTAGCAACAGACGCAGTAACATAACTAGTAGCTCAGGTAAAATCTCGTACTTGAGGAGAACCAAACATCCACGCTGACTGGTGCTGCAGGACTATTCGTTGTTTTTTAAGTTTTTCGGTAATTATGAGTGTCCTAGAAATGCCTGGCCGTGGATCGCTGGTACTGGTATGTAGTTTCTCTGACTTTAGTACAGGGAAAGGTAAAATAATGGCCCACTGTCCCGCGGCCCCAGCACGCTGTTCAAAGCGGCTAGCTGTGGGAGGCACCTGCTCTCAGCGCACTGCGCACCCACACTGCCCCCACCCCAGCACAATCCCACAACTCCCCTTGGTCAGAAACCAGCCAACAGGAGTCGTCTGAGCCATGCTTGTGGCACAGTGAATGTGTGGAAGCCACTTCCCCCTCAAGGGGCATGTGGCACGCAGAGAGCACAGGGCCCCTCAGCCAGTTGCATTGAGGGGCGTGCAGTGGTGCAGCAGACAGGGAGCCTGCCTGAGGCTCATGCTGGGCTGCTGGCCAGGAGCCACCTAGGGTAAGCGCCTCCTAACCAGCGCCTGCACCTGGCACTCCACTCCCTCTCTTCCTGCAACGCTCTGCCCCTCTCCTATATCCCTGCCCCAGGTCACAACTCAAATCCTGTGTGCATCCCACTCCTGCACCCCAATCTCCATCCCAGGCCACAAGCCAAACCCTCTGCACCCATAGCCCATCTAACCCAATCCCCTGCCCCAAGTCACAACCCAAACACCCTTCTGTACCTCTGCCCCAGGTCAGAATCCTCTCCTGCATCTATACACCCTCCCAGACCTTGCACCCCCTTCTGCACCCCAATCCCCTACCCCAGATCACAATCCTCTCCTTCCCCCAACCTCCCTCCCAGACTCCACATTCCCTCCTGCACTCCAATCCCCTATCCAGAACTCCTTTCTTCCCCCAACCTCCATCACAGACCAGACACCTCTCCCATTAATATCATGGATGTGTGTGGCCCTTGACTCTTGGAGTGGGCCTCCCTTTCAAAAATTATTGCCCACCTCTGCTTTAGTGGTTAGTAGTTTGTTGATTCTTTGGTACTGGGATTTCTCTTGTTCTTTATGGCAGGTCAGCCCTTGCCAGTGCATAGAAGAAACGATAAGGACACAAGCACTGAAATTATGTGAGTTTAGCTGTAGCTGGGGAGTCAGAACTTGATAGCAAATTCTAACAAGTATTTGTGTCCTAAAACATGAAACCACCACTTCAAAACTGACATCCTCTAACACTGTAGCTAAACTTTTATTGTATAGCCGTAACAATTAACATGGTAAAACAGAGATAGTTATGCAGTCACTTGATACTGCTCTTTGCCACCATCTCTCATAAGCATGTGTGTCATTGGGCAGCCACAGACCTAGATAAAGGCTGATCTTAGGTTGCAATAGATTGGGACAAAAGTATGCCAGTGTAACTTGAAGAGCCGTGCAAGTCCAGAAATATCAGCTTTATCTCTGTGAAAGAATATCCACATCCGTGTACACAGATACCACCACCCATTTTTGGAGACTGCTGATCAGATGTGGATACAAATTTTGTATCCGCACAGGGCTCTAATACCTGAATTGAAGCCAGTGAATTTGCCCCAGGGATGAGTTTGGCCCACTGTATTTTAAAAAAAGAGCTAAGAGGCTTGGTTTACAATATACACTAAAGAAATGCTTAACTATGGATCCCAGAATCTCAGATTCTTTATTTTTAGCAGTTTAAAAGGGAGTCCCTCCTGCCAGATGTAAACCGCTGTTTACCTCATTGACGATGTAGTCCAGAAGTTCAAAGATTGCCATTGGTGGCCTGCTGTCTGGTCCGTAGGCTAGAAATGGATGATGTATATATTGAAAAATAAAACAGACTGTTTGCAGAAGAAGGTAGAGATGCATTCAGTGGCTGACAATACCGCGGCTTTGCTCTTTCAAACACATTGTCCCATTGGGGCAGGTTACGGGTAGGGATATAATAGTGAGTCGATTAACCGATAAGCAAAAGCGTATAGGTTAATGGTATAGACTACGCGCATTTCTCCCCCTCCTCCCCACCAATACATTTTTTAGCAGGCTGGCCAGCAGCCCGGCTCAGTCCTGGCTTGCAACAGGTTGGGACCTACCCCTGCTGCAGCTCTGCATTTAAAGTGTATTAGAAGCCAGGCAGGCAGGCAGGCAGCCTGGCTCAGTCCTGGCTCATGCCAGGTCCAGGACCTATCTCCTACTGCGGTTCAGCATTTAAAGTGTATTAGGAGCTAAGCAGGCAAGCAATCCGGCTCAGTCCCAGCTCATGCCACGTCTGGGAACTCAGACCCTCCCCGGACAGGAGCTGGTGCCACCCTGCACTGGCAGCTGGTCTGCGAGGGGAGCTGGTTCTTAAACTGGCTCCCCTCGCAGACCAGCTCCCGCCTGGCACCCCGCGCTGCTGCCTCTGATACAGAGGCAGCAGCACAAAGTAGCAGGGGGCTCCTCAGGAGTGGGGCCTTAGTGCACTGGCTGCTGGCCCACCTCCAGGTACTACAGAATAGTCGAGTAACCAATAAGAATTCATGAGGTTAATCAACTATTCAATTAACCAATATTTAACATCCCTAGTTACAGGCAGACCACCCTGACAAAGGGCTTGTCTATACTTACCGAAATGATCACCCAGAGGTCGATTTAGCAGGTCTGGTAAAGACCCACTAAAGCGACCAGAGATCACGCTCTTGTCAACTCCAGCACTCCACCAGATCAAGAAGAGTAAGGGCAGTTGATGGGGGAGTTTCTCACATCGACTTCCCAACCCCCGCACAGTGGAGACGTCACAGTAACTGGATCTAAGGTAGATGGATTCCAGCTACACTATTCATGTCACTGGAGTTGCATACCATAGTTCAACATTGCCCCCTAATATAGACCTGGCCAAAGACAGCAAAGTTCTAATACTTCTTCCTGGGATCCCCAAGGAGCTAGAAGGGGACAGTGTGAATTTGGCTTTCCCTCTTCCCCGACCCTGCTCTGCACCTCTGGGCCATACATTCCTCCCATCAAACCCATCCAGTTGTCACGCTGCATCAGTCACTTACAGCTCATTGGACGGCCAGGTGTTCTTTGCCTAGGTGAAGTCTCAGAAACGGAAGAGTCTCCCTCTACAGGGCAGCCAAACATCAGCTCCAGCTCCTTGGAATCAGGCGGGGGAATGGGGTATCTGCCAATGGCCATTTCTACCAGTGACAATCCCATGCTCCAGATGTCTGACTGCACTGAATAATGGGTACCTTGAAGTCTCTCTGGCTACAAAAAAGGGCAAAACACTGGAATAGGTAAGAGAAATCACACATCGCGATAACCTGGATCATGAATGAGTGATGAATAAAATAAACACCTGAGCATGTGACTGACCATTTAAAAATCATTATGATTGTCAGTGAGTCCATAATTAACTTTTTAAAAGTATCTGGACTCTCAATTGTCATCAGTTCTGCAAACCTCAGGTACTTGATCTTTCACAATAAAAGACAGTCATTATAATTAAAAAAACTGAATTCAATCACCAGCTGTCAGTAGCACAACTCAGATACCCACTTTATATAAATGTACCTTCAATGAAACATTTAAAACATTTGATTAATGGTGAGGTCCTATTTTTCGCGACAGGAAGTGATAGTGTTTAAGCTAGCAGTTTAGTATTGCAACATAATTCATTGCTAGAACTTGCAAGTAAATTAAAGGATAAGAAAATCAAAGTTATTATCGGGCAATCAAGAATTCACCCTTTTCCTAAAGAGCAAAAGAGGAGGAAACCTTTATAGATTTTCTAAATGTCACAAAGCAAGCTGGCCTTTTTAATGAGTTTCAAGGTCCAGCCTCTACCTACATCAGATTTCTGTCCGGAAGAGAGGCATTCTGAGATGGAGAGTTCTCCAGACCTGAAGAAGAGCTCTGTGTAAGTTCAGAAGCTGGTCTCTCTCACCAACAGAAATTGTTCCAATAAAAGATACTACCTCACCCGCCTTATCTCTCCAGGGCACCTTGAAACTGCAGACTGTGCTGTAGTGCATTCTGTGAAAGCCTTAAATTCCACCTGGCTTTCCACTACACTGTTGCATAGCCTACAGTTCCCATACCCTGAGGAATTACAGTCCCAGAATGCCTCTGCTCTGGGCAGAAACTAGGTACCCACAGAAACGGGACCCTGAACTCCCTTTAAAAGGCCAACTTTCCTGTGACACAATGAAACTGGGGCTTGGACACACTGATGTGCATCTATTTACTGTATTTCAAAGGAGTAATTTGCCAACTGCAGGCTACATAGCTCGACTCAGGAGAGGTGAAATGTGTACCCCAGCTCCCGTAAATGGAGCAGGCAAACAGATGTTTCTTCTTCAAAATGCTTATTTTATTTTGGTAGAAAATACTGAAATTATTTAAAAGGTTTTTCAAAAGTGAAAGCTTTATTGACAAGTATAGAAACGTAGTAGAACTATATTTCAAATAGTTTCCATGTGGGAGGGGCTCGTTCATAATCATTCAGATGTCGACATGTAACATTACTGGGATTGTGTTCTGCTGAGGAAAGACTAGAGCACAGATGGGACCAAGAGAAAAAAAACTCTCACGTGCAGATTAAAAATGCAGTATACATGTATACACATTCATGCCAAGCAACCTTTGAGCAAGTGGGAAGTTACGTAGGCAGGAGCGTCTCTAACAGATGGCACAGCATTAACTAAAAGTATGATTTTGTTTTTTAAAATCGAATCACACACTGGGGAAGTGAAACAAGTATTTTAGAGACAGTCTAAGTAGTCCAGCTATCCCAATGAAAAACATTTGAAAAGGTTCTCTGCATGTCCATGGGCATGTCTAGACTACATCCCTCTTTTGAAAGAGGGATGTAAATTAGGCAGATCGAAATTGTAAATGAAGCCGGGATTTGAATTTCCTGTGCTTCATTTGCATAATGGCGGCGGCGCATTTTTTTCGAAAAAGGGTATTTCGAAAGTGAAACCGCTGTCTAGACGCGGTTCTTTCGGGAAAAAAAAACCTTTTTCGAAAGATCCTGTACCTCCTTGACCGGACCCAAAGTTGTTGAGCAAAAACAAAATCAAAAAAGCGCCGGGAATTTTGCTGAGCAAAAAAGGGGCAATCTTGGCCCCTTTAATTGCTGGGCTGCTCCCCTGACACTCACCCCAACCCCGCCACGTGTCCGTCAGGCACCGAGCCAGATCACAGTGCTGCGACCCCCCCACGGGTTGCGTGCTGTTGCTATAGGGTGTCAGAGTGGTCAAACCCTTTAACCCAGTGGCCAATAACCAGTAGATCGGGATCTACCTGTAGATCTTGGAGCCTCTGACAGGTGATCCTGACTGGTTTGGCTGGGAAGCTATGGAGCACTAGTCTTTCAGTTGCCCCTCCACCCACTGTCCTGCTGCTTCTGCCCTCTGCCTTGGAGCTGCCCCCCTGGGAGCCTCCTGCTTGCTGTGCAAGGTGTGGGAGGGAGAAGAGGGGGAACACTGATGTCAGGGTGTCCCTCCTCCCCCCACTTCTATACCCTAACCTCCACAGAGAGAGACTGCCTTAATCCACTGCTCCACCACCCGGAAGCCATCTCAGTTAAATGGTGCCCAGCCAGAGCCTGCTTCCTGAACCCCTGTCCCAGCCCTGAACCTCCTCCTACATCCAACCCCTTGCCTCAGACATGAGTCCCCCTGCACCCAAACTCCTTCCTAGAACTTGCACCCTATGCCCGGAACCCCCTCCACTCTCCAAACCCTTTGACCCAAGACCAGAGCCTGCACCCAACCCCCTACCCCAGCCTGGTGAAAGTTAGTGAGGATGGGGGAGAAAGGGAGACTGGAGTAAGCAGGGCAAGACCTTGAAGAAGGGGTGGAGTAGAGGCAGGGCCTCCATGAAGGGGCAGGAAGGAAGTGGAGCAAGGGTATTTGGGTTTGAGGTAGATCTTACATTGCACTTAAATTTGAAAAAGTGATCTTGGGGTTAAAAAGGCTGGAGACCACTACTTTAACCAATCACAATCTTGAACCACTATGACAAGTGTAATTGGCATTTTATTAACCACATACTATTTCTGTGAGTCCATACTTAAAACCTTCTCTAATGTTCCACACGAGCCAGAGCCAAAGCTCTTCTAGATAACCTACCAGATTTCAGGGCCTCAAGAAAGACATCCCTTGGTCTTTATCCAAAAAGGGATAAATTCTAGAGTTTGCTAGAGTATTAGATGAAAAATAAAAGTGAATGCATGAGAAGTAGCAGGCAGCATGGAAGTAGCCCTGAAAATGACCTCTATGGCACTAAGTGCATCAGAACTATGTGCAAAATAGCTCCAACTTAATCTCATTATACTGAGACAGCAAAATCAGATGTTGCCAGCAAGAGAATCACAGTCCAGCAAAATCTTTTCGTCCATAGTTTGAAAACCGTGCTAAGAGAGACATGTGCTAAGAGAGACAAATATTAGTAATTGCTTGCAAAAGAATGAACTTAAAACCCTACTTCAAAGACTAAGCAGAATCACCACTGTGATGTGATATTTCATGGGACTGGGCTAGACCTCCAACCTTTGGAAGTGATCTGTCAGTTGAAAATGAGTTGCTCCTCCAGTGTTCCTAATCAGAAGAAAAATAAAAACAAAACACCAGAGCCAGGCAAAAAATGAGGCGCTGTGACAATTTTCCTGCAATTTAACAGCACTCACAAAGCTCAGGTTTGGAGCCTGAGTTGCTGGTTCACATCTAATCTAAATGGAGAAGATAGTAACCTAAAACTAAACCACAAGGCAGATAGTAAACTCAAAGCTGAAAGAGCTGTACTTACAGACATGTAGGACCGCGTCCCAACAAATGAGTTTGCCATTGAATCTATCAGCTGTCCGCTGACACCAAAATCACAAAGCTTGATTTCACCTCTAGAGTTTACCAAAATGTTCGATGGTTTAACATCTGGAAAACAAATGAATGGATGAGTGATATTAGATAGATAGATAGATAGATAGATAGATAGATAGATAGATAGATAGATAGATAGATAGATAGAAAACGGGAAAATGTGACCAAGAAAGTTACATGAACGGTGGAGTAACCCTTTGTTCTCCTTTTAAACTTCCAAAATCCAAAATGATTCCCCTCCTCTCCCTGGAAGGTACAAAAGGTTTGTGTTTAAGTTTAAATCTCATTCAGAATTTCCTTTTTTCCCAATGTTTATTTTGCAGCGTCTACAACATTCTTATAAGGACTTTCACATTCAGGTCTGAGATATACTAATATGTAAATTCAAACTTCAGTTTGATGGCTTTTTTTTTTTTTTTTTGCCTGGGAATATTCAATTAAAATTCAGTAATAATCTATGCATTTTAGTTTATTGGGTCATTAACTGAAATGTGGCCATGTGTCCTATCATCCCAAATGGATTTTTGTGTGTGTAAAAACAGAAGTTTCTTATATTTGGCAAATAAACTCAGACAGAACAAATGGGCTATTTTAAAACTGAGAACAATTTTGACACTGAAACACTGCACTTAAATTAAATGTTTGTTTAGCTTGAGGTCAAGTGTACCTGAGATGGAAGGCAAAACTGTTTGAGATTTTACATTCAGCACTGCTTCCCTAAATGGAAACCTAATGCTTTGGTAACTAGGCAACTAATAACCAACTACTTATGAATGCTAAAGTGCTAGGAGCATTTCTTTTAATCTTTTTGTTGAAGGCATAAGAAGTTTCTCAGTATAATTGACTACTTACCCAGAGCCATTACCAATGAATTACAGGGCTTGTGAAGAAGGCAGCCACATTTGCAAAGGAATACCACCAATGAGTAAAAAAAAAAAAGGATTATTATATATTGTTTTGCACTGAGGGAGGGATTGAACTTCCAGAATTCTTGTTTGTCCATGACCCAAGAGCACACGGACTGAAACTTCTTGTTTGTTACCATATCCTCCTCACTCCAGTCCAAACACGGCTCAAAAAGTAGGTGGGGAAAGATTTGTGTTGATCATTTTTGTCTATGTATGGCATTTTAACAGGATACAAAATACTCTGTGCTTTCTGCAAGCAGAGAGTACTTAGAGAGCAGGTGATGAGGCCATGGAAATACCTAAAACGGACAGATTAGACACAGCCTAAAATAGCTTTCAGGAAGTTGGATGCTTCACCACAAGCTGGGGAAACGCACGACGCACGACATGCTTGAAGCAGAATCTTCTCTGCCTTCCACACTGCTGCTGCACTTTAGCCTTAGCAGCTCTCACCCCAAGCACATTTTCTTCTATATTTTAGTTAAGGATTTATATAAAACACACACCAGCCAGCTTGCAACACATCCCTGAAGGAGTCAGTCCACAGCAGGGTAATCTTGGAAAGCGGATGCTAACAAAGCACCCCAAAATAGGGAGGGCTCGGTGTGAATGGTGTCACTTGATGTAAGAGAGGCATACAGACCGGGAAACAGAGGTGCACAGTCTGGTTGTAGAAGTAATTGGGTTGGGGGGGGGGAGGAGTTTACTTCTAAAAAGACACAGACCAGAAAGGCTATTGCTGTTTCTCCATCACCTCTTTAAAACAGTAATAGAGATGTAGCTGTGTTAGTCTGGTCTTGCTGAAACAAAAGACAGGACTATGCAGCACTTTAAAGACTAACAAGATGGTTTATTAGGTGATGAACTTAAGTGCTACATAGTTCTATTGAAAGCTCATCACCTAATAAACCATCTTGTTAGTCTTTAAAGTGCTGCATAGTCCTGTTTTTTGTCTCTTTAAAACAGGCCACCTGAAGATGCCCAGGCTCAGGGAGAAGTGTTTTCTCCATCCGTTGTGTGAATAATGCCTTGCAGAACTCCTTGGGTCCCACCACAGTAGCCTCCATCCAAACTCTGCACTAGCTGTGAGTCACAGCAAATCCGCACGTTGACCCAATCTGGGACCACAGCATGGCCCCCAAGATCTCAGGATGGAGGGGATGCTGCACCCACAAAACCCTCTCTTCCTCTGAAGAGAAGAGGAGCCCAGGTGCCTTCACAGTATGGTCTCCCTCCCCGCTACAGAGGGCCCCAAGAAGCTTTCGGCAACGGAGATTTCTCTTTTATGGGAGGGAAGAACCAATGTGGTGTGACTCCCCTGGAGCCAGCTGCTTGTTGAGAGCCTCAATGCAGGCGGAGACCTTTGCAGAGCCTTGCAGCAAAAATTCCAGGATGGGGTAAACCCCGTCTCTGCCACAGAACCATCCGGGAATTCTACACAATGGGGGAGGCTCAAAAAGAGTCCCTCCTGCTTAGCTAGGTGACTGCCCACTGACTGGGGAGGGAGCCAGCCCATGCTCTCTCTCTCGCTCTCCGGTAAATCTCTAAGCTTCAAATTCCTCTCATGAGCAGGGTTACCGTTTGTCCGGGGAAATCTGGAATTTTTTTGATCCTCCACCCTCTGTCCGGGCGGATTTTTTGAATAAGAGGCAACGTCCGGGACTTTTGCGGATCAGATGTTGCAGCTGAGAAGGAGCTGTCTCTGGGCTTCGACTGGTGTCCCCCCCGGAAGCTGCAGTTGCTGGATCCTGGTCCTGGAGAGGGGAAGACCCTCCCAGGGAGGTGCTCACAGATGGCTGTTGCTGCATGGCCAAGTCTGCGCTAGCCACCCTGCCACCACGACAAGGAGAGACACTGTCCAAGTCCCAAGGACCCCTCCCAGCATCAGTGTGGTACCTCTCCCAGCGCACACACCCCTCCAGCACCCCCAAACTCTCCCTCTCCTTCCCCCCAACCAGCAGTGTCCTCTGTTGGGGAACCCAATGTACGGTAACCCTAGTTATAAGAAAGCAGTAGCAACAGACCAGCACTGTGGGGCCAGCAGTGAGAGGTTATAAAAACTCCTGGCTACCCCAGGATTTTCAGACAAGGCTCGTTAGCCCAACTGGATTAGATTGGATCTTGTTGGTGATGGGAAGGGGGAAGGGGGGAAGGAATGTTCATAAGATGCTTTGAAGCCACAGCAGACCCAGGCAAAATTCTAAATGCTACATTTACCTTAGTTCTGTTTATGCATGGACCCACCAGTGCAGTATGTAATGCAGGCATAGAAGAAATTTTTTTAAAACCTATTTTCATTTCATTTGACAGCTCTTTCTGAGCAGCACAAACATTCTGTCTTCCTCTTTCCACAGCAAAAGAAACAATTAAAATGTCACTGTTCCGCTGTCAGTGAATTGCTAACAGCCGTTCTGGTGCCAGGGTCTACCTGGAAGATAGCCTGGCTTTTAGCACTTAAACTGTGCTTGGAGTGTGGCTTTGTAGCGCTTACAATAGCCGGGCAACCCCTGGAGTTTGAAACAAAGCCTCCTATTCTTTGATCGGATTCCTTCTCTCCCTCCAACTTCTGAGTCGGACGAGAACATGACTTTGGAACTCCACTGCCCCTTCCCGCCCCACCCCGCTCCCCCTCCTCCGCAGCCAGTCTTTCCCCCACACCATGTGTATTGCCTACATGGAACGAGGATGTCAAAAGACCCTTCCCAATGGAAACATCTGGCAGTAGCACTGCAGGAAAGCACAACCCCATGGGGCTCCGTCCCGGGCGCTGCACTATCCCTCAGGAAAGCTGGCCAGAGTACACCGCGGGAGCTATGTACTCAGCCTTTGGAGAAGGCAAAAGGGCAGGTCTCATGTCACTTCACATCAATCCCTCCAGACTACTGAGGAATGGAGCGGCGCTTTCCCAGCCAGTCCTCTCAAGGCAGAAGGAGGGGCATGCGATGTTGCTAAATAGAGCAATTCATAAGGAAGGCTGTAAGTAACCACTGTGGCCATCAAGTCCGACTTCCTGTCTAACACAGGCCATAGAACTTCCCTGAATTAACTAGTATGGGCCAACATCTCTTAACTCCCATCTTGACTTACAAATGTTCAGCGTAGAATAATGCACCACAGCTGCTAGCATAAAGGTTAATTACTCTCTTTGCTAAAAATGTGCATCTTGGTTCCAGTGGGGTCTTCGGGGTTTATGGGATGCGAAGGCACCTCATCATAACCTCATCCTCCGCACACACACACACCCCAGTCACGCAAACAACCATGTAAAAGAATAAAAACCTTGTATGCTACCATGCAAGTGGTTGTTTTGCTGTACTAAAAGGCATTCATTAGGAATGGACACAGCAAATTTATTTGCCTTATAGCACACATTTTGGCAACAAATTCAACCATCTGAATATAATTCGGGCAAAAGCAGGATTACATATAGGCTGAGCAGAATTCAGTTTCATTTCTTATAATTTTAATGGGTAATATATATTTTAAGCCTTTTTCTATTTTTATGGATTTGATTTTTCAGAGTTGCAGAAAGTTATTAGGGAGATCAGGCAATAATTAATCACAGTAGGTGCTGAGATTCAAAAAGTTAAAGCTTTATAACCATTACAAAACAAACTGCCAAATCACCTGTCAAAATATACAAGGTGCGTGCGTATCCGAAAAATCAAACTCTAATAAGTTCTCAAGCAGGATTTTTCTTAGTTTGCCTACCTTTTTCCTGGGTTTGTGTGTGTATAGTGAAATGCATGTTCACTGGCAATGGCCAATTAAAATCTAATCATTCCAAGACTAGTTCTAAATGTTTGTTCATCCTTGCCACAAGTTCTCCACTTGGGGAATTTATCTCATAGCTGAGGAGGAGAAACTCGTTCCTAGAATTCACAAGTCAATGAAGTTCCATGTATCAAAGTAAAATTCAATCAAAGAGTAGACTATGGTGCAGCAAACTAAGCTAAAATCCAATGCAATTCACGAACATCAAATGATTCCACCCCAACATTTTTTGTGCAACATGTTTCTTTTATCATGATTTAACCTATTAATTAATTTACCAAGATGTAACTCAGGAAAATAACATGGAAATTGGCATATCGGGACAGAATGCTAATCCACCTAATCCAATCTCATGTGTCTGACAGCAGCCAATGCTGGCTGTGTCAGAACGTGTAAAATTCCCCAAACAGAACTAGCATATGAGATAAAAGGATAGTTGATAGTATTTGGAATTTTATCTTGGTTCATCTCTGGGTGCTATTTGCTATTTTTATTCACGTGGTGATGGTTTCCTTAAAAAAAATCCAAAAACCAATAAAATCATCATGTCATTTGTCATAATATTCTGCGACAAGGAGTTTCATGGATTAGTCATAGTATGGAAATTGTTTCCTTGTCATGTTGAGCCTTTTTATTCTGGTATAACGGGAGAGCATCTGTCCCTTTATCACACCTCTGCTTACTCCTTGCAAAAAGGAGTCCTAATCATCATAGCCTAGTAAACTCCTCACACTATCTGCCTCTTCTTTCTTATTTCCCAGCCATCTTTGCTTTATGTCTATTTGATTTAATGTCCTTCCTTCCAAAAAGTTTTTCCAGTTCTCCTTTGAGAGAGGAGGAGCAAAACTAAACACAGCATTCCATAGGAGTAAACAATCTATATAAAGACATAATGTTCTCCATTCTCCTCTGAATGCACCCTAATGACTTCTTCACTGTCCGTACTAATGCCTGAATATTTTTCCTGAAATGTCACAGCTAGTACAGGATCCATCTGTGTGTCTAAACTGATACGCTATACCTCCCAACGTCGCACCATTCAATGTCATGCCGTCTAGTAGGTCTTAATCATTCTCCCTACTTTTGACTAATTAACTCATTTTGTGTCACCAACAAGCTTTGCCTTTCCCCTTCATTCTCCTCCAGGGCAGCATTACTAAGGCCCCGACCTGTCCCTCCTCCCCCTTGGTGCATCTGTGAGAGGCAGCAGTGTGGGGGAGGCAGCTCCATGGAGCTGGCATGTGCAGAGGGCTGGCTTAAAAGCTGGCTCCCCAGGCATATCAGTTCCTGCCTTGCACCACCCTCTCTCCCCCCTCCCCCCGCCCCAGGGCACTGGTGCCTCTGATAGAGAGGTAACAACATGGGGAGTGAGGGGGGGCAGACGGGAGCCGCTACACGTGGAAAGCCGGTTTTCAAGTCAGCTCCCTGAGCTTATCAGCTCCCATGGAGCTGCCTGCCCCCCTCAACCTCCTCACTGCTGCCTCTCTATCGGAGGCAGCAGCATGGGAGTGGGGAGGCGGGTTCACAGATCCAGTGCTCATGGTTGAGCTGGCCAGCTCCCACCTCTTCCTCCCTTGCTGCCTATGATACAGAAGCAGCAAGGGGGGAGAGTGTATAGTCGATAGAATTAACCAATAAGCCTAGGCTCATTGGTTAATCATGCAGTCAACTACACGCTGACATTCCTATATTTTACTATGCTACTGTAAGCACTGCCTGCTTTATTTCTGTTAGGTGATGCTGCCAGTGAGTATCCAAACATCATAAAGCAGGGAATCACTTAATAAATGGCACAATCTGCTCCCCTCCTATCAATTCCCTCCCAAGTCAAGAGTCCTCACTGCACCCCCCAAAATCACTCAAAGCTGTTCAATGCATCACCAACCAAGACAATGACACCTCTTGGCCATTCGCTTTAAGATCTACATTTGAAAGAGCGTAAATCCTGAACAACCAACCCGCCAAAGGGTTCCAATGGAGGCCAGACCCAAAGCACACTGACTTCAGTGAAAATACAATGAGTTTTGATGCATCTCCCCTTCTTCTCCTGGCAGCCTTCACAGAGCTCCCCTGGAGGGACGCAAGTCTCATCACGTCCCAAATGTACAACCGTACTTTTTAAAAATCAAGTGTTAATTAAGAAAACCTAGCACATCGGCTATTGAGTGTGGTACATGGCCAGTGCCACCTTCTGAGGAGTGACGAGTGACACCCGTTGGCGATGATGATAAAACAGAGACTCAATATCAGAGACAGAAGGTGCGATTCCATCCAGCTTCGTTAGGCATTTTAAAACCAAAGGGCACGTGTAGCTCCTTGCGATGTTCACAAAATTCAAGCAGCAGGCATTCCAGTTAGTAAAACAGTTTTTTTGCTGCACAGTCACGGTGCTTTGCCATCTCTCATATTGATTTCCACTACTCCACTAACACCAGCCTCCCAAGATAATGGCGGGCAGCAGGAGGGCCAGAAGTGCTAATATGAGGGAACATTAATTGTAAGACGAAGTTTCAGAGTTTATAAGTAGCACGAAGTGCTTCTCAGCATGGGAGTTTTCTGTGTGTTGAGCAGACAAGGCTGGGTCCAGGACACAGCGCAGCCAACAACTGTCCGACAGAAACCCTGGCGTTGTGGGAGGCCGAGATGCGGTACCTCAACACAATCCATGGCAGAATGTAAAGTGGAAGAGAGACGTGCGTTTTCACACCTTTAAGTCAGAATCTAGCGTCAAGCTAGAATGGAGGTGGTGGTGCTCACATCCAGAGTTCCTGGGGCTCAGGTTCAGGCTGGTAGCTTGAAACAACACTAGATATTCTCACCAGATCTCGGCCACCTGAGTCCTCTGAGAATCAGGCCTGCCGGCGGGGGGCAAGTGCAATTGCCCAGGACCTGGTGGTTCACAGGGACCTAGGGCTCCCAGCAGCTGCGGTGGTTGGAGCCATGGATCTTTTAAATTGCTGCCAGAGCACCATGCACAGGGCTCTGGGCAGCTCTTAGGGCTGCCGGGGAAGGGGGCACCACAGTCTGGGTCCTGACCTACCAGGAAAAGTCTGCAAAAACCTGGCCATAGGTAGTCTTGAGACACAAAGACTAAAGGAGGTGCTCATAACAAGCCTTCAAATACATTAAGGACTGTTATAAACAGGATCCTGATCTTCTGGTTCCCACCTCCATTGAAGAGAGAATTAGGGATGTAAAATCCCATTTAACTGGTTAACCGGTTAAACATAATGTTTAACTGATTAAAAGAAGGGTAGGTGGGGGGGCTGCTCCAAAGTGGCCCCTACCTGCAGTGTCCCCATGGTGCTGCAGCAGCCCCTCCTGCCTGCTGTGGGTGGGGTGCTGCTCCAGTGCCCACTAGTTAACCGGAACTGGTAAGCCTCACCCGATTATCCATTCACATCCCTAGAGAGAATCTGTGCTAAACCCGCAGCAAGGGAGATTTAGTTTAGATCAGGGTTTCTCAAAGTGGTCCACGAAACCTGCTAACTGGCCACTCCGGTGTGTTTATTTACCAGCTCCGCAGCCACGGAGCCTCGTGGCTCCCATTGGCTCCGGTTCGCCGTTTGCAGCCAAGAGGAGCCGCGAGAAGCAACGTGGGCCGGGCAGGCGCCTATGTTCAACTGTTGGCAAAACCCCAAATAGAACATGTAATAAAACCAGTCAATTGCATCATGTTTAAAGTTGTTCTTCAATCTGTCACATCTGTGTGAGTTCCTATGAATCCTTTCTTGGTTTTGCTAACAACCATATAGCATCTGATTAGTCTGATGAATGGAATGCTGTTATAGCTAAAAGCCAGTGGAGTCCTAACGGATACAAGAGACAGGCTAAGTGGTCCATACTGAAGGCTATATTGTGTAATCACAGCAATGAGCCGAACCATTCAATCAGAGGCAAAAAAACCAGAGCGCAATCCATCTGTGGTGCGTAATTCACACTGCCGTAGGAACTACAGAATTTTTCATTTCATAAGTACCACTTCTGATTTAGTAGGTCATCCAATCAATTAAAAACAGCTGGATTTAAAAGGCTGTAGGTAAAAAGATGCAGGAAACAATATGGGTGTTCACCCCACTGCAAAATCTGTCCAAAGATCTGGGTAGATTTAGAAGTAAACTCCTGCTTCTTTTTTATGTAATTTGACAATTACCCATTTTGTTAACAACCGTTAAACTAGGTAATAAATGTAGAGGTCTGTGCTTTTGATTGGTGGGGTGCTATAAATAGCACATGAACGCCTGAGACATCTACTAAAAGCCCGTGACTTTAAATTAAAAGAGGAACCATAGTCTTAATGGTGATAATGGAAATTAGCAGAAATTAAAAGCAGCATGTTTTCCTTTTTTGAATCTCGTCAAAGCTTTTAGCTAAGACGGATAATAGGTCTGTTGCTACCAGAAGAAAACCCATTACAATTAGAGAACTGTAATGTCATAAATACTGTTTCATAAGGGATTTTAACAAGCTTTCCGCATAAAGCAAGAGTATATCAAATACACGAATCACACACACCCCCTCTCCTACAGCTCTCATGTAGATTGGCTTGGACTTACGCAATGGTAAGCTCGAAAGCTTGTCTCGTTCACCCAATCCAAGGTATTACCTCATCCACCTCATCTCTTTAATATCTTGGGACCCACTCAGCTATAACAACACTGCATGCCTGATGGGTTGGAAGCTGCATGCAAAGCTGCCTCCCACACCAGAGAACAGAGGTGAAAAACCTCTTTTGGGCTGGGGGCCGCTGACTCACAGAAAAATCAGTCGGGGGCCACACAAAAGTGAACAGAAAAAAAAGAAGAAAAAAACCCCTCACTGACATTGAAGAAGAAACCAAGACACTCACCTCATTCCCCCACATACTCCAGCCTGGGCCCCCTAGGCTCTAGGGTGGGGCCAAAATGAGGGGATCAGTGTGTAGGAGGAGGCTGCTGGGAAGGGGGGTTAAGGTAGGGGGTCTGGGTGGGAGGAGGTGCAGGAGAAGGCTGGTAAAGGGAGGGTTGGGTGGGAGGTAGGGTGCAGGAACGGGACGGGGGTGGATTCTGAGCAGGAGGGGGAATGCAGGATCTGGGAGATGGGGGGGGGGGCGGCATTTACCTGTTCTGCTCCACAGGGGACAGGAGCTCCTCTGCAATTCCCAGGCACCTCCCCCTGCTGCTCCTATTGGCCACAATTACGCCCAATTGGAGCAGTGAGGAAAAACCCTCTAGGAGAGCCAGAAGAGAGGGGCAGCAGCAGCAGGCGGAGCTGCTTCCTTTCCCCACTGAGCAGAGGGATCTGCCCCTAGCTTGCCTCACTTCAGCCTACAAGGCTCCCCCCCTCCTCCCATTCCTCAGTAGGGAACCAGCGCTGGCAATCCAGCCAAATGGGGGCGCTGCAGGGGAGTGCTAGCACAGGCTCCTGCATGCTGTGTGGGGAAGCCCCGAGCATTGCGGGCCAGTGTCAGGCAAGCCAGATCTAGCCCGCAGGCTGTAGGTTCCCCACCCCTTCCACAGGAGTTTCCTTTGAAAAGCTAGCATTTCAAAGAATGTTCATCACACTTGCAACATACTGAGGGTACGTCTAGACTACATGCCTCCGTCGACGGAGGCATGTAGATTAGACAGATCGGCATAGGGAAATGAAGCCGCGATTTAAATAATCGCGGCTTCATTTAAATTAAATGGCTGCCCGCTCTGCCGATCAGCTATTTGTCGGCAGATCGGGACAGTCTGGGCCGCGCGGTCCACAAGGAAGCCTTTGTCGACCGCGCAGGTATGCCTCGTGAAATCAGGTTTACCTGCGCCGATCGACAAAGGCTTCCTTGTCGCATCAGCGCACATCCAGACTGCCCGATCTGCCGACAAACAGCTGATCGGGCAGAGCGGGCAGCCTATTTAATTTAAATGAAGCCGCGATTATTTAAATCGCGGCTTCATTTCCCTATGCCGATCTGTCTAATCTACATGCCTCCGTCGACAGAGGCATGTAGTCTAGACGTACCCTGAGTGTGAGAGCAGCCACCAGCAACAGGAGTAATGGTTGAAATAGAGAATTGGAGAAACAAAAAAATGTCAGGTGAAAAAAAATTCAAGGTGAGACGTAAAAGCACGAAACGGGAAAATAAACCTCTTGATTTCTATGGATGTTCAATATATAATGAAAAGAGAAGCCAAGGATATAATGCATGGTCTTACCTCTGTGCATTATCTTATGCTTTTCTCTCAAATATGCGAGACCTTTGATTACCTAGAGAAAAGGAAACTCAGAGTTACAAAGCAGTAAACTCAGTAAAATTGAAAACATGAGTTTCATTCAAGCAAGAATTTCAAAGCGTCAAAATCAAAAAAGCACAACACACACACGCACACACATATCTTTGTTAGTCTCTAAGGTGCTACATGCCTACGAAAGCTCATGATTATATATTATGAGCTTTCACGGGCAAAACCCACTTCCTCAGATGAGCAGAGGGTCTGCTCATCTGAGGAAGTGGGTTTTGCCCATGAAAGCTCGTGATACTATATATATCTATCTTTGTTAGTCTCTAAGGTACCACAGGACTACTCCTTGTTGTAAAGTTACAGACCAACCCTGATACTCCTCTGAGACTTTTAATAAAGGATAATAACATTAACCCAACAGCCACCAGAAGTGTCATGGGCACAACCTACTGCAATACACAGTTAGCCTGTATCCACAAAGACAGCGATGAGTCCTGTGGCACATTAAAGACAGACAAATTTATCTGGGACATAAGCTTATGCCCAAAGAAATGGGTTAGTTTTTCAGGTGCCAGAGGAATCCTCATTGTTTTACTGCAATACACATCCTTAAAGGGTAACATTCAAAACATCTTAATTAGGGATGTCATGGTTAACCGGTTACTGGTCAACAGGTGGCCCACCAGGCCACAGTGGCCAGGGGGCACTCCAGCCCAGCTGGAGCAGCTCCTGCCCAGCCCTGTTTAAGTGGCTAACCGGTTAAACACTATGTTTAACCAGTTAACTGATTAAACAGGATTTTACATCCCTAAATTTAATAGACAGTCTTTTTCAGACCATTTGAATTATTTTGCTAGTTCTTTTTCCACCCAATGGCAGTAACAGCAGCTGTCATCTAAGTGGGAAATCAAAGCAAACATACCCAAGGAAATGTGTGAGATTCAACCAAATGCTCTTAGTTATATGGTGACATGTATTAAAAAAAAACTATTACAAAAACACTTTAAACCTAGTAATATTTGCCTATTCCACTTAAATTTTCCTTAATCCCCCAAACCAACTGCTTTTGCCTTCTGGATGCGGCACAATCCTAACATAACATGGAGACATCTGGTCCCCGATTCCCAGAGTAAATTACAAACATACTTACAGCAATGCTAACTTTGCCCAAAATCTGCTCTGGAATTCTTCCAGCTTTTTTCAGGACTTGATCCAAGGACCCACCATCCTAATAATAAATGTTTGAATATTACAATGTTAATCATATTTATCCAAAACATTTTAAAGCCTACAGTCTGGGAGGGAAAAAATGTTGTCCTTTTGAAGGTAGCCAATGTGCCACGTGCCGTTGCTTGTGATGAAATCAACGATTCTTTTTGCTTTATATCGTAGTCGTGAGTATCGGGGGAAGAAAAAATGAAGCTGGTCATTAGAAAAAGCTTAATCAGTTTTATACTAAACTGTAAAACAACCAGAGACATGGCAACCACTGAGGTGGATGCTGGCATCACGTAATGGTCTTCTGGCCTTGCATAACTGCATGATGCCCAGGCTGATCCTCCTTCGTAAGGAGGCTTTGCCCATCACCAGCTGTGACACAGCACTAGGAACGCAGTAAGCTTTCTGCAGCAGCCTCCAGGTATTTAACTGTTCTCTGCATGTCCATGGGGAGCCATTGTCACTCTTTTAGATGCTCAGGGTTCAGGTAGGAAGGAAGGTTTATATCTTGTGATCTATGAAGGTCTGAGTGGATCTGTTCAGATCTGAGTATCAGTGAATCTGGATGGGAAATATAGTACTCGGGGTCAGTGGACAATCTTCCTATTATGTTAATTACGGTAGCATGCAGTGGCCCTAACCAGGATCAGAGCCCATTGTGCTATGTACAGTGCACAGAGATTGACACCCTCTAAAGTTTGTAATCCAAGAAAACAAGGAATGCAGGGAATGAATCATCCGTGTATGGGTTTTTCATGCATTGTCTGTATATGTTTTCATTCTGTAATTTGATATCCTGCTTTCTCTGAATAGACATTGGAGCAATTATGAAAGACACCTGGAGACCTAAGATCCCTGTAAACTACGTGGCTGAGCGGCCATGCAGCTTGCTATTTAGCAACGCGTAGGCACTCATGGAAGCTGCGTGTCCAGGCCAGGGACTTGCAGAAGCTGGGAGAGGGCTGCCCCTCTCCTCAGCCCCAAACTAGACCACCCTCCAAACAGCTGGGGCTGCTGGGCTCCAGCCCCACCCTTGCCTCAGGCAATCCAGCCCCAACCTGGCTTATGGAGCAGGCCCCAACAGCCTGGCCCCGATCTGGCTACAGCGGCTCAGCCCTAGCTCCCATCTGGCTTCCTTCCTGTCTCCCATCCAGCCACAGCGGCCTGGCCATGACCCTCATCTGGGCCATGGATGTTCCCCCAGACCCAGGTGCTGCTGTGAGGAGACAGAGCTGAAAGGAAGACCTCTCCTTGCAGTAGCCCTGGAGCACCTTCCTTCACCCCAACCTTTCCTGGATCCAGCCCCACCCTATAGCCTTTATCCCCAGCTGGAATCCACATACCCCTGCACCCCAATCATCTGCTCCAAACCCTGAGCCCCTCATCCCTGTCCCCATTTCTGAGCCTGCCCCCACAGCCAGAGCCCGAACACCCTTGTACCCCAACCCTCAGCCCCAGGCTGGAGCCTCCTCCTGCACTATGAACCCCCTTGGCCCCACCCCCACCACCTTAATTGTGTTATGTGCACCAATATGAAGGTGAAGTGTCACACATCTTTCTCCCCTCCCCCATATTGGTTCACATAACGAAATTCATTCCCCTCAGGGGAAGGAAAAGTGAGAGGGAACCCTGCTGAAGACCAGTCTCAGAGGTCAGCAGGAGGTAGGGTTGCCTGATGCTTTCACAAAAAATCCCGAACGTGGCAGGAAAAAAATTGATTGAGAAAAAGGAAAAAAAAGTCGCTGGGCCTTTAAAAATCTCCACACTCCTCGCTTCCCCCCACTCCCGCCCCCGCTAGACGCAGCAGGGGAAGAATGTCCCTGCCGGCCTTCCATCCAAGAAAAACAGAAAATATCGGACATTTTACATGTCCAGTATTTTCTGGGGTTTTTTTTTACCGGACAGAGGCCACGAATAACGGACTGTCTGGGTGAAAACCAGACACCTGGCAACCATAGCAGGAGGTTCTGTAGAACTCTGAGCACTAGGAAGAAAACCATTTATCAGCTCCCCTGCACCCAGAAATCAGGAAATATCAACCTGTTTCATTTGCAATAAATAACACTGAAATGGTCAAAAGCATGTTCTCTAGAACCCCACTGAGCCTGTCCTGTATGCAGAAACAGCGAGGAGTCCTGAGGAGTTCTTTTCTTAACTGAGGATGCCAGTGTGTCAGGCACACCCCCAAATGGACACACGGGGCAGGCTATGAGAACATAAAGAACGGCCACATTGGGTCAGACTGAAGGTCCATCTAGCCCAGTGTCCTGTCTGCCGACAACGGACAGATGCCCCAGAGGGAATGAACAGAACAGGTTATCAACAAATGATATATCCCCTATTGCCCATTTCTAGCTTCTGCAAAATGACTCACCAAAGGACAAAAATAGAAAAAAAAAATTTCTTTCCAAATTTCATGTTAAGTAGCTACTCCACTAATTTTACCAGCGTTAAATTAGTTACTAACACATGTACTTGCACCCTTTCAAATTCAAGTAATCCTGTTGCTAAGAGCTTCAGAGGGGAAAAAAAAAAGCTGTATGCTTATTTTTAGCAACCGATTATGATGTAATTCAACAGTGGCCTTGTGCAGATTTTGTAGAACAGAGACTACATAACAAAAACAAAACTTCACAATGTTATTTCTTTAAGTAAAAACCATATCCAATTACTTGGCGGATGATTTGCAATATTCCAGAGTTCCTGAAATCATGTCTGCGGGCAAAAGACAATATTCTTCTGCTGCCTTAACCCTTACAAAACGCAGCAGTGGGAAATGCGTGGTCATTTTTTGTATCCTTAAAGAGAACCATATTGTATGCAAGCTTTTATAATTCAGAGAAGTGCATTCCAATGTTCCCAGGAGAAAGATTTTTTAAAAGTGCATGAGAGTCTACGTTAAATGTTGCACTCACATTCATGTAATCAAATGTGAACTCAGCCAAAAGAAATAGGAGTACCAAAGGAAAAGTGCAAAAAACAAACATACATTATATAAGATAATATATACGGGGGGGAAAACATGTATCCACAGTACATCAAAAATCTAGCAACTCCTTCTGATCTTGTTACTACAAGTTGTCATCAGACAGAAGGATTCACTCCACAAGGCAATCAGCAGACCTTTGAAACAGGTCCCAGTTCGGCAAGGAGCTGCCTGCCTTCAATTGCCATGGAAGTCCAGGTGCTCAACATCTTTTAAGAGCAAACCCCAAATATTTTGCTTGTCAAGCACTTGGTGCTAGTTGAAGTGAAGATTCACTTGATATTTTCAGATGGACAAGGACAAATCTTCCCTTACTAGGATTTTGTTTGTTCCAGATATATTTAAAGAATTCCTTCTTATTGTTCTTAGCCCTACCAACTGATAACTTTAGCTTCCCTTATCAACTGTCTGCATTTCCTAACTACTGTACACTGTTTGTATTTATTGCTCTCAGTTTCTCCATTTGTATGTGTAATACACATGCGCACACCTACACACACAGCCTCACATTCACACAGGCATGTACTTATTTCACCTCCCCTATTAACCAAGATGGCTTTTATCCAAAAGATATCTTCTTTCATGATTGCAGAATTGTGTTTTTGGGCATCTAACAAAGCATTTTTAACACCATTACCAATCATCATTCCTGTTTTTAGGTTTCAGCATTTCCACTCAGTCGGTTTTCCTCCCTATTGGTTTCAGCTTTGGGGAACTGGCCTCTCTGAAGCATGAAGTATATATATAAATATTATTCGGCAGCACCACATTCTGTTTGCACATTGTAAAAGAAATAAGAGTGTGATCACGTGTGCCTAGTCAACCATACATTTTCCCCAAAGATTTCCTTTAACGAAGGTCAAGGCAACATTAATATAACCACGTACAGTATCCACAGAAAGAAAATAAGGGACCTTCTTTCTATGTTACTTGCTAGAAAATAAGAGACCTTCTTTCCATGTTATTTGCTAGAAAATGTGATTCTTTGAACAGAAATTATTCAAAGCCTCCTCTGCCTGATGGACAAGGGAGGGATTTGATTGACCTTAAATCACAGAAAAATTGCTCTTAACATTGGGCTCCATATGGCATTAGAGAAATGCTGGCAGATGGCTAGAATAAATGTGTACTTTTCTATTAAAAAGAAACAAAGTTAAAAAAAAATATTGGTATGAAACAACAGTTGTGTATGGTACTTCTGGTCTTGCTAGTTTCCCCTGTCCTTCCTCTAGGATTTCAGAAAGGATGGGCAGGGCAGATGTATTCTCTCTAGTCGCTCTGAAATTGTATCTACACTAGAAAAATTACATACCTGTATTTACAGCAGGTACACCAATGATAAGCCACCGCTGTTGTTCTAGTCCAGGTATTTTTAACATGGTGTCAAAAAGCCCAGCTCAGAACAGATTTTCAGCAGGGTTGTGAAAGTGTAAATGTGTAAACAGTTAACCGCTGGGCCCGGGCTCATCGCTTAACCTTCACAGTTACATGCAGTCCCCCTGTAGTAGAGGCAGCAGTGCTGGGGGGCAGGCGGGAGCGACACATGGGGAGTTGGCTTTTAAGCCAGCTCCCCACAAGCATCAGCTCCCGGTGAGCCGCCTTCCCCCCCCCCGGATGTAAACATGTAACGGCTGAAATTTTCAGCCGTTACATGTTTACCAGAATAAACACATTTTAACACCCCTAGTTTTCAAGTGGTAAAAACATTGGAGCCCTTTTTACATGGGGGGAGGAGGGGTCGCACCAATGGCTACTTTTGTGGAGCTGCACCGATGCTGGCAGTTGCTGTAAAAGGAGATTATTTTTCCCCATTCAGACAAAGCCAAAGGACAACATAATCCTCAACAGTAACTCCTCAGATTGATTAACCAGCATGTCGACTGGCAGTAAGAACGGCAGCTAGAATGTGGATTCTCAAAGGCTAGGCATAAAGGAGAAGAAAATAGGGACTTTTGTAGGGATGACCAATACAGTGGATCGGTTACACTGGAAAGGTTATGTTGTGACAATGCTAAATCCAAAACCCTCAGATTTGCACGGTCAGTCAGAACTCCAATATTCCACTCTTTCTACATGCACAAGGAGATCCCGTGTTAACAGAATTTCTATGAATATATACCAAACACAGTATCTATTGGGTTCCATATTCACAGAGGTCTGATACCAAAATTTAGATTAACACAGAGGCACGTGTACTTACCATGTGTTCCATGCAAATGCTGATCTCTCCATCACTGTAAAAAGCCCCGTAAAAGCCCACTATATATGGAGAGTTACATTCATGTAGCACTTGTAGCTCACGAATGATCTGGTTTCGAATAGCCGGCTTGATCTCTAAGTGAATTAACTGTAAGACAAATCCATTGTTATTGCTCCCACAGTGACAATTTAAAAACAATACATGACGTGGATGCTGCAATTTTTATTTTATCCCACCAAAATATTAATATTAAAGCATAATCATCCTATAGAACCGTTACTAGGGAAGTTCCATATTTGTGCCCTTTATAAAAAAATAGAGTACAGGGTATGTGCATTCCAGTGCTCATGAACAGATGCTGGATTTCCAGCAATGGAGAGTGAAGTCTTAACTATTCTCAGACTAGATACAGTGCACACAAAGCAGTGAAAGCTCCCCCTATAGGCCACACTATTGTGTCTCGAACTCGACATGAATAGAAGGCCTCTGAAGACAGGGGATAGCTCAGCCTCTATGCCCAGTTAATAGCTGGCTTTTCTAGTGAAACTGACAACAGGGTGTAGTTTGCAATATGCAACTTTTCTGTGCATGCTTGTGGCCTTTAGAGAATGGTCTATTTCAACTGAAACGCACATTCTAAATAATGCTTTTTAATACTGTATATGTAATATAGATAAGACATTATCAAATAGGCCTCAATTAAGATATAAAAATGTCTTATCATACAAAGGTGGGGATTTTTATTTATTTTTCAAGTGCAGGACATTTCTGATATCCTAGAGCGACATAAGGAAGCCCCAACATTGCAGATCAGAATACACGAGAGATGTAGTCCAGCCAGAGAACTAGCACATAAAAATGGAGGCAATAAGGCATGCGAACAACTATAGGGATGTTAGCGTGTAGACGATAACATGATTAACTGATAAGCCTGGGCTTGTCTGTTAATCCAGGGGTGGGGAACCTAAGGCCTAGGGGCCAGACATGGCCCCCAGTTTACCTGGATCTAGCCCCCAAGGCTCGGGTCTCACTCCAAGCATGGGGGAGCCCGAGCTGGCACTCCAGCCCCACCACCACCACCATCCCCTGCAGGGATGGAGCACACAAAATCTATTAGCCTGGGCTCCCCTAGGCTCTGGTGTGTGAGGGGAATGTGAGGAGAGTCTTTCTCCTTCTCAGTCAGGGGCTACATCAGTGAGGATTTGGTGGTGTGGCCCCTGACTGATTTTTCTGTGGGTCAGCAGTCCCCGACCCTTAAAAGGTTCTCCACCCTGGGTTAAATCATACCGACAAAATGCAACTCCACCTCCTTGCTGCCTCTGTATCAGGGGCAGCAAGGGGGTGGGGAGGTGGGGGCCAGTGTCCCTGGAGAGCTGTTTTTTTTAGCCGGCTCCCCACACATGCCAGCTCCTGTAGAGCCACCTGCCTCCCCTGTTGCCTCCCACAGAGGGAGCAGCGCAGAGGTGGGGGCAGGCAGGAGCCAGTACTGGGGGGAGCTGGCTTAAAAGCTGGCTGCCCATGAGCACCAGCTCCCATGGAGCCACCTGGCCCCCACGCTGCTGCTCAATCAGAGGCGGCAGGGGCAGGGGACAGGCGGGAGCTAGTGCTTGTGGAGAGCTGGCTTAAAAGTCAGCTCCCCCTGAGACCTTGCCTCCCCTCACCACCGTGTATAAATGTGTAACCGCTCAAATTTCCAACAGTTACACGTTTACACAAATGAATGGTAGTTAATGTCCTTGGTGAACTCCCCGTGTCACAAAATGCAGACACTTCTTGTGAAAAAAAAAAATCTTGTAACCGAAATCCCATTTTTCAGAGGAAAAGTGGTTTGGATGGAAAGTTTTCAACCGGCCTCGCAACTAACCCATCCACTCCTCTTACAAAAAACTGCCAAACTACTGCACTAGGGTGGGGGGGTGAAATGGGGCTGGAGTATCCTGGTCCCCCACCCCCAGAAAGAGCCACCTGGACCCCCTCCCTGACTCTGGAGGCACTACGGTCCAAGTGATGCCTTTCCTCTCCTCCCGCACATCACCACAGGACCTTGGGGAAAAACTGTCAAAAAACAGGAAGCCAAAGATTTTAGCCAATAAAAGCAGTAGCCAAAGGAGGGATCTCTGGGCCCTTGGATATTCCAATGAGAGCTGAAGAAAGTTTTCTGATAACCTCTGCCCCGTGCTGATTGGCTGCTTGCTCCCCCTCTTCCCACCCACCAGTCACATTCATTCCACACCAGCCCCTCTTTTATAGGGTTACCAGGCAACTGGTCAGCAACACAGCAGGCCTAAGGCAGGCTCCCTGTCTGTCCTGGCTCCACACAGAAGCAGTGGCATGTTGAGGGCCTCCAGGGAGCTCTGCGCACTGCCCCTGCTCTGAGTGCCAGCTCTGCAGCTCCCATTGGCCAGGAACCATGGCCAATGGGAGCTGCAGGAGCAGTGCACAGAGTTGACTGGCCCCGACTCTGCCTAAGAGCTAGGGGTGGAGGGACAAACCTCCAATGGCTCCTGGAAGTAGCAGCAAACACCCCCTGCATTCCCCTCTACCCTATAATCCCCTCCCACCCTCTGAATGCCTCTGTTCTAACCCAGAGACCTTCCTGCATCCCAAGCCCCTCATCCCCAGCCCCACACCAGTGCCCTCACCCCCAACCAGAGCCCTTCCCTCTTCCCACACCCTAATTTCCTGGCTAAGCCTGTAGTCCCCTCCTGCACCCAATCCCCTGCCCCAGCCAGAGAAGGCGTGAGAGTGGCAGAGAGCGAGCGATGGAGGAGGGGGGGATGGAATGAGCCAGGCCACGGCCTCAGACTTAGAGCAGGGGCAGGACAAGGGTGTTCAGTTTTCTCCAATCAGAAAGTTGGCAACCTACCCTCTTACACTATTCTCCCCTTTGATTTCCAGCGGTTTCTCTTACTCCTCAGAAATGCAAAGAGTACCAGCGCCTACCGGAGCCACCTTCAGTGTTCAACTCAGCGGGTCTTAACTAGACCCACTAAATCGAACACCACAAGATCAATCTCTGGCGCCGCAAGTGGAGATGTGGTCTTCATCAGAAAGAGTGCTACTTGCGGCAGTGTGGAGTATTCCTTCTGCACAGGGGAAAGGCCCTTCCTGCATTGCAGTGAAAGAGGCAGGGAGGTTGAGACAGCGGTTCCACCAACCGTTCTCCCGGTTCTACAGAAAAGGAGCCCTGATGCTGCAGGAGCAAGCACAAAGTAGATCTACTCCTTTACTGGAGAATTTCCCCCTCTTCCAACCCCGACAGTGTAGAACATATTAAGCCCCTGTACAAAAGCCTGGCTTAGAGAACAGGATATGCTGCTTTGCTAATCCAAAACATTAATGGTGGACATCCTAAACATTAGTGAGGGTCTACTGTGTAATTCAATTTTGAGCCAGAGACATAAGTTTTTTGCCAGGAAACAAAATTCCACCTACTTTACAAAATATGAGAAGCTGCTAAAGAAAAAATCGAGGGGATTACTGGCCTGTCATCACTACCGCATGGAACACAATACCATGTCCACAGACAGGGGAAGTGGAAGCTACAGAGATATTTGACCTTTGCTATTTTTAGAAGGCATTTCCACTTCTCCTGGAAGTTGATCTTTCATAATATTCTTTGTGTGACTGTCATTTTTGGATGGGCACTAAGCTTAGAAAAGGCACAATGGAAACTGCCGTTGACAAGGCGGTTCTCACCTTTCTTGCCATAATGAGGCCAGAAGGTTTGTGAGAGACTTTGAAGACCACGCCGCCGTTCCCTGCTCCCAGCTCACTGATTTTCTCGAAGTCATCATCCTTCAGCTCCCCAACTTTTTGCTTCTGCGTAAGGAAAGCTTCAAGACGTTTACGTTGCTGCTCATCCAATTCTAACTCCTCCAGCTTCTTCTGCAGTGCCTCTAAATTTGTCCTATGCAGCGAAGAAAGCGTAATTTGATTAAGCTAGGTCTACACTACAGCCATTACAGTGGTACAATATGACACTATAGCACCACTGTACAGACACTTTCAACATCAACAGAAGGGTTTTTTGCACCAGTGGAGCTAATCCACCTCTCTGAGAGGTTGTACCTGGGTCACTGAAAGAACTCTACTGTTAACCTATCCATGTCTTGACTAGGAGTTAGATCAGGGCATGAAAACTATAGCCAGACAATCTAATTTTTGTGCGTAGACCAAGCTTAAGCAATGTTGCAGGGATGGGAGGAATAGCACCACTGAAATCAAAGACTATCTGAGCAAGACCCTGAATCTTTGCTCTTACAGGCATCATCATCTTGCAGGATCATGTCTTACGTGCGCACTAGCAAGAGTCACACAACTAGATCCTTAAAATGATAACGGCCAGACTGGGTCAGACCAAAGGTCCATCTAGCCCAGTGTCCTGTCTGCCGACAGTGGCCAATGCCAGGTGCCCCAGAGGGAATGAACAGAACAGGCAATTATCAAGTGATCCATCCCCTGTCACCTGTGCCCAGCTTCTGGCAAACTGTGGCTCGGGACACCATCCCTACCCATTCTGGCTAATAGCCATTGATGGACCTAACTTCCATGAATGTATCTAGCTCTTGTTTGAACCCTGTTATAGTCCTTGATGTATGGAAGCGATTTCGGTACAGACAAAATAACACAAAAGTAGCTACATAGTACCTATACCCTTCCTTTTTGAGGCACTGGACTAAATTCATGCCTGATGTAAATTCTTGATCCACCTAGTGGGATCAGTAACTCAGCATTGCTGGTTAATGGTTTGATTAATATAACACCACCTCCCCACAAGCTATTTTTAAACTCACATTTTAATAGGTGACATGCAGCCTCCTGCACATTTTGTCTAAATGTCTTAAACACTGATCTTCACATGCGATTTTGGATCTACCAATCCACTCAAAAGCCTCACCCTTGAGTTGTGAGGCAAAGAAAACTCAGGGGGTACGTTTAGACTACGGGTTTTTTTTCGAAAGGAGATATGCAAATTCGGCACTAATTTGCATATCTTCTTCCGATCGCTTTTTCGAAAGTGGGTTTTTCAAAAGTGAAAGTAGTCTGGACACGGTTTTTTTTTTTCCCAGAAAAAACCCTTTTTTGAAAAAAAAAACAAAAAAAAAACGCTCTTCCTAAAAAAAAGGTTTATGCAGTTTTTCAAAAAAGGGGTTTTTTTCTGAAAAAAACTGCGTCCAGACTACTTTCACTTTCGAAAAACCCACTTTCGAAAAAGTGATCTGAAGAAGATATGCAAATTAGTGCTGAATTTGCATATCTCCTTTCGAAAAAAACCGTAGTCTAGACGTAGGGAGTTTAAGGCCAGAAGGGACCATCAGATCACATTATCTGACCTCTTGTATATCATACGGCACTCACCCAGCACTCATGAATCAACCCCAACTCAACTAGCATTAGACCAAAGTATTACAGTCCTCCAGAAACTGAACTGGTGTGTGCCATAGTCAGAGAACAGGAACAAATAAAGCACATCCAATAGCATAAAGCAATGAAGCCATTCATATCAAGCACAAACGGAAAATACGTACATAAAATAGTCATTGCAGGGACAAAATAGCCTGTTTCAATAATAAACCTGTCAAAAAGTTTTCAAGTTCACTACTTCACCTGGTCAACAACATGCCAACCAGAAAGCTTGATTTAATAAGGTCAGAAAAATAAAGAAGAGCTGAATACAGCAATTCAGATGACAGCTCAGTTTGAGAGAACAGCCAATACATTCAACTTCTACACAACGAAAACAAAACAGAATTTAACTCCAGTATGCCGTGTCTACGAAACAGTGCATCTGAACAAGAAACCATGCATTCCTGCACCCAAAAAATAAGAAATAAATACATAAATAAATGGATGCTGCAGCAAATATCCAGAGACAAACCCTCAAATTATTGCTCAGCCAAATCATGAACTTCTTACCCAGGCAACATTTCCAATGAACTTAATGCTGTGAGAGTAAGGATTTCAGGAGTTGGCTCACAGCCCTTTCGCGCGGACAGCAGGAACACTCTCCCTCGGGAGGATTTTAACAAAGTGCTGGGTGATATCCAGCAAAACCAATTCTAAGTATCACTTAATCAACGCTATTAACGTGTGCAGCCATGACCAAAGAGAAGGTGCATTCGGAGTTCTCAGCCAGACCCAGACCACTGAGCTGCTGCAAGGCAGAGTCCCTGTACCGCAGTGACAAATTATCTTAATATAGCAATAAGTCTGAGTGGACGGTGGAAGCATCAGGCAAAGGACTTCCCTCCCTTCACTTCCGCAAAACTGCTCCTCTGGAGTCCAAAAGAGAACCCAAAATTAGAAGTTATCCCTCTTTGAGCTTCCACAGCGGACATGGAATGAACATCAACAAGGTGCAAACAGGTTCAATCAAGAGCACATTTGTGAGAATACTTAATCCAGCCTTCTGAACATGCAAAGGCTTAAAAAAAAAAACAACCCCACAAGCCCTCGATGTTAACCGATACTCTTTCCCTGAATACGATCACTATTCCTAGCTAAGTTAGAAGTCAGAGCAGACAAGTTAGACAAGAGACAATTAAGGCGAACATAGCTCTTTCTAAGGCAGGTGGCTTTAACTGAGTAAGTTGTATACAGAGTATGAGAATTCCTGAGGTCTGCAGTTGGCTGCACCGCACGGCTGGGCAGCTCCCAGGCAGGGCAGCGAGCGAGCGGCCAGGCAGGCACCAGGCACTGCGGGGCCCTGGAGGCACGGGGACCCAAGGCAACCGCCTTGCTCTAAGGCTGGGCCTGTCTAGAACTTCAAAATGCTGGCGTCCAGTCTCATTGCAATCATGCTGAATAGTTACTAGCCCAGACACCAGAGACATCAGGGTTTTATGGAGCCCTGGACCACAGCAAGTGGGGGCCCTTCTGCCTCTCCAAGACAAGCCTGCCAGGGAAAACAGAGCCGGGGTGCAAGAACTAGCCCTGCTCTGCCTAGCGTTCCTGCTGGGGAGTGGGCCAGGATGTGGCAGCTTCCCCCACTCCCAGGCATGAGCACCATATGGGTAGCTGGACAAGGGGTCACCCAATTTTCTGCTGCTCCCCAACAGCCCAGGACCTCTGGGGATGGTTCCCACTGACCCAATGGTTAATCCACCACTGCCAGGCACCAGATCAGCTCATCCACTCTTATCAAGAGGATAAGTAGAAACCTAACACTGTACTCAATTATTAATAAAAAAAGAAAAATGTACAGCCTACTCACCCTGGAAAAGTGTAATTTTGCAAGGCTACTTTGCATATGAATTATCTATATGGGCAAATGTACTGGCATAACTATACCAAAATCATTAGTCTGCTATAAAAATACTGTTATAAATCCCTGTGTAAACACTTCATTCTGGGATCAAAGTGATTTTATTCAGATATGAACAGAATCATTTGGAAGCAAGTAATTATACAGGCTGAACCTCTCTAGTCTGGCACTCTGTGGGTCTGGCAACATATGGTCTTACACGGTGCTTTTTTTGTAAAACCAAAAAAAAAAAAAAAAAAAGGTGCCGGTACTCCAGGGGAAAAGTTGTTGAGCTCTGACTGGAAGTGCCGGTACTGCGTCTGGAGGTGCCGGTACTGTGTACCGGGCAGTACCATCACAAAAAAAACACTGGTCTTACATGAGCTTAGCTAGCTGGTTGTCCACTTATCATGGGTGTGGCCAAGTTTTCTACAGTCCCATAAAGTTTGTTTACAGCCACCAGTTCCGGATCTCCGCGTTCTGTACTGTGATTTAGCTCTAATTTACTCCTACATGTCTCAGAGGGGCAGCCGTGTTAGTCTGTAACTTTAAAAAACAAACAAGTAGTCCTGTAGCACCTTAGAAACTAACACATTTGCCTATTATATATATGCAAAACCCACTTCCTCAGATGAGCAGAGGAACTGGGTTTTGCCCATGAAAGCTCATGAAAGCTAAATGTATTCTAAGAGCCCAATAAGCAGTGGAAGTGCTGGTAAAACTGCTAAGCATAAGCCATCTTTTTATGCTTTATCTACTATTTCCTTGTGCCAATACAGTAAAATTGTGTAAGAACACTAATGCTTTGTTATGAAGAGAGCTGATAACCCCTGGCTAGGCGTAGGCTGCTATAGGGTGTATCAGCAATGTCATACATTACTAAGCAGCATTGCAAACACTGTTCCATTTATTCGCCTCGGTGAAATAAAAATAAAAATAAAAGAGACCTACTTGCTACAATATTGACCTCCCGTGGTCCAGCACATTCTCTAGTTCAGCACCAATCAGGACTGGAGGATGCCAGACTAAAGATTCTGTACCAAAATCAAGTGTCTACACAAGGGACTTACACCAGTGGAATTCTATTCTAGTGGAATAGTTATTTCAATATAAGTGTAATAAGACATTTGCCCAGGTAGAAAAGCCCAATCGTTTGGCAGACAGACACTGTAATAAAGCGAAACCGTGAAGAACGAGGCATAGTTATTATCTTTTAGCTTCCCAAGCATAAGACAGAAAGCAAACTAGTCACTAGAACTTTTTCTGATACACCCGGTGAAAAATAACTTAAAGCTTCAAGTGAATTAAAATATGTATTTGGGGGAATGCAGCTGTCCTCCATCTCTTCTCTTACTGTGGTAATTCCATGATAAAAATAAGAGCAGGCAATGATTAACAGGCGCTAAGTATCCTTTATCACATTACTGTAAACACTTGCACAGTGAAGCAAGCAAATTCTGCACCCTGCACCGGAAGTTTGCTGACAGACGAGAATAAGTAGCTCATGTTTTCAGAGAGCACATGCTTACAGACCCACACACCTTATGTCCATTTACTAAATCGGAGAGTTTGCCGTGTCAGCTGAAGTCTTCAGCAGGTTACAGCTCAGTCAAATGGCCACCTGCTACACTCACAGCTCACCCATAAGAGACCAGACTGTCCACTCAGTTCTGGCCTGCATATTTATACCTGCCTCTGGAAATTTCCACTACATGCATCTGACGAAGTGGGTCTTTGCCCATGAAAGCTTATGCTCCAACACTTCGGTTAGTCTATAAGGTGCCACAGGACTCCTCGCCGCTTTTGCAGATTCAGACTAACACGGCTATCCCTCTGATACTTCACCTAGAATGGTCCCTTAGCATATGTGCTAACTACTAGGGATCTTAAAATGAGTTTGTGTGAAGTTTTCTGTGGAGACTTGTTTACATGTGTGGAGGGCGGGGGAGGGAAGACAGGAGTTGGTGCGTGCGGGGAGCCAGCTTCCCCACCAGGGTTCCCTCTAAGCTTCACAGGTGATTAATCAGCCCCGCCCAGTCAGGCACAGGGCTCTGTGCAGGGAGCTGGCTGACTGGGCGGGGCTGATTAATCACCTGTGAAGCTGTGCTGCTGGGCAGCTTAGAGGGAACACTGCTCCCCACAAGTACCGGCTCCCGTTCCCCACCCTCATCGCTACCTCTCTTTCAGAGGCAGGGGGAGCAGTCGGCTCAGTGGGAGCCGGTATACGCAGGGAGTCGGCTTTAAAGCCAGCTCCCCGCGAGCACTGGCTCCTGCCTGCCCTCTCCCTCCCCACCCATACTGCTGCCTCTAATACAGAGGCAGCAGCATGGGGAAAGGAGAGAGAGTCAGCTCAGTGAGAGCTGGTATATGCATGAGGAGCCTGCTTTTAAACCAGCTCCCTGTGAGCACCGGTGGGATCCCGCCCCCACATGTCCTGCCTCTGAAACAGAGGCAGCAAGGGGGAGGGGCCTACATGTAACTAAGAGGGTTAACCGATGAGCCCAATCTCATCGGTTAACCATGTTCTCAACTACACAGTCACATCCCTACTAACGGCTTATGCTAAACTATCTGTTCGATCTTGTATTTAGCTGCGATGCTCTCAGGACTTTTCCCAGACCTGAAGAAGAGGTCTGTGTAGTTGGAAAGCTTGTCTCTCTGACCAACATAAATTCATCCAACAGACGGTATTACCTCATTTACCTTGTCACTTAGCCATATATCTTTTTACAGAAGCAGAACGGAACAAACATTCCATGCACATTCCTGACCGATGTTGAACATATTGTTTAATAAAGAGAGACACAGACAGACACATACACTTAGGAAGTACAGCTCTGCACATTTTATAGGAAAGCTACAAAATTACAGAAGGGAGAGGAGAGGGAAGGATCCTTATTCTTTTGGTCATTCATCTAGTGTGTCCTTTCAAATGTCTCCTTCTGGATACCAGAAGCAACTTTCCAGAGCTTCGATATGCTCCCATTTAAAACTGAACTCCTTCATAGGAGGGATGTAAAATCCCATTTAATTGGTTAACCGGTTCAACTATTTAACCAGTTAACCAATTAAAGGGACAGGCAGAGAGCCCCCACTCCCTGCAGGCAGCCTCCGGTGCTCCAGCCCGTTAAAGGTGAGGCTTACCGGTTAACCGCACATTCACATCCCTACATCATAGTGTACTTTTCAGCTATTTACTTATTCATTTGCATTAAATAGAACCCGAGTTGACCAAGAACATACGGGCCAAACCACAGAATCATTTTTGTCTTACATGATTTCTATGCAGAAGACACATTTCCCTGCATCTAACACGAAGGGCCAGATTTTCAAAAGAGCTCAAAAGACAGATATACAAGTGCTCAGCCACCATCGTTGGGGCCTGTGTTTTACAAGAGCTCAGATCCTACTGAGGTACCCCAGGCAGGAATTTTTACAGCACTCCAATAGCTTAGAAGGACAAATCTCACCAAAATTCAATCAACTTGTGCTCCTAAGTCACTTGGGAACTTTTAAAAAGCATATGACAAGCAAGTGACACCAAAGCACTCAGGACTCAACGGCTATGTCTACATTGGCGGCTTCTTGCACAAGAACATCTTGCACAAGGGTTCTTGCGCAAGAAAACGTCCACACTGCCATGTGCGAGCTGTGCTTTTGCACAAGAGCACCCATGGCAGTGTGGACGCTCTCTTGCGCAAGAAAGCTCTGATGGCCATTTTAGAAATCCCTGCCGAGCATCCACACTGCCCTCTTGCGCAAGAGCTCCTGTGCAAGAGGGCTTACACCTGTTAAAAAAAGAGCGTAGCTCTTGCGCAAGGAGCCGTCTCTTAACACGCCGTACTGTAAATTTCCTTGCGCAAGAGCGGGCGGACAGTGTAGACGCTCTGCGGATTCTTGTGCAAGAACGGCCGTACTTGCGCAATAACCCGCCAGTGTGATATAACCAACACGTTCAACTCTGGCCACTGATTTTAGCACCTAACTAGGGATTAGCTTTCTGAAAGTCTAACCTCAGTGGGGGGTAATAATGACTTCAGCAAATCTCTTCTACATTCTGCTGACTATTGGGAAGGGACAATGGGCCAAAATCCATGGCTGTATTTGCAAGGAGCCTTGAGGGGAACTAGTTACACTTGCTAACAAAGTCCTGCTAAAAAGCTTCCCTTTAAGGCAGGGGTGGGCAATAAGCCGAACGCGGTTCACCAGGGGAAGCCCCTGACAGGCCACCTGAGGTTTACTTACCTGCGCTTCCTCAGGTAGAGCCACTTGAAGCTTCCATTCATCATGGATCAACATTCTTGGCCAGTGGGAGCTATAGGAAGCTATGTCCCAGTCCACTTTGCTTCCCGCAGCTCCTATTGGCTGGGAACATCAATCCGCGGGTGAATGGGAGCTTCAAGTGGCTGGACCTGTGGACGTGAAAGTAAATAAAGCGCCAGTGGCCCACCAGGGGCTAACCCTGGTGAACAGTCTCCAGGCCGGGGCCTGGTTATCACAACTTCTTGAATGTTAGTCAAAGGAAACACAAAATTCTCTCTTGGAAGTAGGAGCACACAACTGGAAGTACCAAGAAGCCAGACTCATATAGACAGGGTGCCAGAACAGTTTTCAATATCCCTTTTGAGGAAGAGAAAAAATGCCAACACAACATTTTCTCTTTGCAAATCTTACAGCTGCCATATTGTTCCTATGGAATACTCTTTGGCAATTGCTACAGATGAGAAATATAAAATTTCAGTTTGTCAGGGATGGGGTGATCACTAACTCCCCCACATTGGGAGTCAAGTTCTCGAAGGCTGGGAATTTGAACTAACCCTGGGAACTCAAAAGTCTGAAAGAGCAGAGGAAAATCTCTATTCTTTTGGTCCTAGCAGGTCCTGTGAAAGCAGAGGTGAAAGTGAGCTGATGTACCTGCGTGCGGCGCACCGGTTAAGAGACTGGAGAGCTGGGGCAGAGCTCTTGATGCTGCTGGTACCCTGGGCTGTGCAGCCACAGCACACCCAGGGCATGTCTACACTAGGAAATTATTTCAAAACAACTAAATTCGAAATAACTCCTGATTTAACAAATTCAAACTAGCACGTCCACACTACGGGGAAGCCTCAAAATTAGTCTGTTAACGTGGATGCGCTACCTTGAACTGAGCCCCAGGAAGCACTGGGGAGTCATTATTTTGAATGACTCTGGGGAGTCGTTATTTCAAAATAGCGGCACTGGAGTGTCCACACTACTGCTATTTCGAAATAAGCGTTATTCCCCCAAGGAAAGCAGGAGCACAGATTTTGAAATAACCAACCTGTGGACGATCCGCTTATTATTTCAGAATAAGGGGGGTTATTTCAAAATAACTCCCTAGTGTAGACTAGGGCCCAGGCTCCAATCCTGGTGCTTGGGTGGCCAGGTAGCACAGTCCCCACCATCCCAGCCAGCCCTGGGGAATGTGGCGGCCTGGCAGCGCAGTGGCCACATTCCCAGCCCTAAGCTCCTCCACACCCTCCCCAATCCTCTGCCCTGAGCCACCCCCCCACACACACCCCCAATCTCCTGACCTGAGCCCTCCACACACCCCAAAGCCCTCTGCCTCGACTCCTGTACCCCACAACCTCCACACCCCTGCCCTGACCCTCCCACCACTGCCCTGACTCTTGCACCCCCACAAACCTAACCCCCTGCTCTGAGCCTCCCCCACTCTCCTCAGCTCCCTGTCCTCCATCTCTTCTCTTACTGCACTCCCAGCACTCCATCCCACACTTAAATTTCTATGCCAACCCCTCACCAGCTGCCTGCTCTGACACCCCCACAGGGGGGTTGCAATACAACAGTATGTGTAAGAAACGTAAGTTACTTTAACCCCAATATAAGAACCAAGTTGTTGAGTGAGGAACATGGAGCAAGATGGGGAGAAAGTCCCACAGATCCCCAAGTTTCTTTTGATCTCTTGTCCCAGTGCCTTGCTTATGAAGTTTTATAAAACAAATAGGAAGATTATAGCGAATTCATAAGCCAGTGACTTCAAGACCAGTGCACTCTGAGAAACATTAAGGCAGTGTGGTAAGCTGAAAGAGGCAGTAATTGAGCATGAAAAAGTCAGGGCTCAGAAGACACTCTGGTAGATACTGTATCTTTATATAAAAACTCTTATTCAAAGACAAAAAAAATACCTATTAAAATTCATCACCATTGGTGTATGTGTCAGTTTTTCCACTATCAAAAAGCCATGCCTTTGCCAGAGTTCCAGCAAAGCAAGAAATAATCAAGCCATCCAATGTTTCAGTATTCCAAGTACAATTTTAAATCAACAGGTGGTACCATTTCATCCATTTCTATCGCTTCCCAACACAAGCACAGACATTGGGCACTCTGCAGTAGTGAAACAGTCCAGCTTTTGTAGCCATGATCAGCTACACAGAGCAGTAGTAAGGTCACTGCATTCGATAAAGGCACCCATACAAGAGATACATTATTGGCTAGCGAGTAGTAAAACTGCATAACTAACACAGCCAGCGCCACACTAGAAAGTATTGGGCCTACAGATGCCTTCTGCAGCAATAAGGATGTGGGGAGAAGTGTGGAGGGAAATTAAACAGCCCAACTTATTATGCCTTTTTAAAGAAAATGCAGCACCAGTGTCAAGGTATTAGGTGTCCAGGGTTCGGGGGCTGGCTCTGTTCCAATCCTGCCCAGTCATAACTCTCTTGGGGGATGTTGCATTGCCTCTTCCCTCTTGCCCTCAGACACAATACCGCCCGCATAATTCCCTGCCTCCTGCACAAGGGAGGTTTCTGTAACTGCAATAATTTCACAGTTCTGCTTTTGCATTTCTAAGCAACTCACGGCAATAAGTCCAACCAGAACAAATGTGCTATGCGCAGGCGTAATTTAAATTCAGTATATGCCTGAGGACCAAATGAAAGGCAAGGTTTGCTTGCCAGGTATGTGTCTGGGGCTACTTTGGGGGGATTTTGTGTGAGTAGCAGCTGAGGTGGGCTTCCCAATCAATAATCTTGCCATGCATGGGGAAAGATTCTGATCCCTGCCAGCTCCTTTATGCCAGGTAAAAACCCCAGTTCCGCTAAGGGGAGAGTGTAGCCAGACATGAACCCCATCTTGTTTCTCCCCCCCCCGCACCCCGAGAGCAAGAGAAAGGCAGTCAGCCTTTGATGCCCTGGGAACGCAGGTGTGCTGCCTGTCCCTGACTCTACCATAAACAGAAACCAGACAGTAAATGGGCTAGCTGACAACCCGGGGCCTCCCGTCACCCTGATGGCTAGTACCAGTAATTGACACGCCTGCACTGTCCCAGGAGAGGAATCTTCGCCCATCACATACTAGAAGTGCCCATTGTCTGCATTTTGCCAGGTGTGAATTATGCTTTGCACCCTTCGTGGGAAACTTGGCATTCAAAGCCATTTTTCCTAATTGGCCACTTGAGACCAGGAAGAAGCCTACGTGACCCAAGGGGTATAAAGAAGGGTTTAGTAGCCCACCCCATTTGAGCTCCAATCATCTATACCTGCTGGCAGGTATTGATTGTCTCCCGAGGTCTGTGGGACGCCCAACCTTGCCCTACTTCTTCCCGAGGGATTGAGAGAAAGACGCTGGCCACGCCAAGTCTGGAACGCAGGGGTGAGAATATATACCTGCTAGGTGTCTATTTTGCATGCATTTAATAAGAGCTCAGAGAACCAAAAGGGTTTCATGGTACCTGTAAGTGACTTTTGTTTTAAGTGTAATTTCTGTCCTGTCCTTTTGTAGTGGCTGTTATCTGTAACACAGCAGTAGCATTTAACAGCTAAGTTTACCCTGTAACAATAAAATAGTAACTGTTTAAGCTTTAACCTGACTCCTTCAGTTGCTGTAACAGAACCAAGCACAATTTAAAAGAACTTCAGCCGGTCAAAAGGGACAGGTATAGGGAGAGCTTGGGCGTTTGGATTTGTGTCACTCCCAGGTGACAGATCCATTGGGGCACCTCTCAGCCTCCCCAGGCTGCCCGCCATAAGGGATTTCTGGATTCTAGCAGCTAAAATCTGAGGTGTTATAAGCTCTCCTGTAAACTTATTGGGGCGCTCACAACCTCCTCCAGGTTGCCCGCTGCTAAGGACCCCGGTCCTGGCAGTTGAAGTCTCGGGTGTATAATACACACACACACACCACTCACTGCCCTGACCATCGGCTGACAGAGAGCTAAGGAAGAAAGCTGCAGGCTGTAACCCTCACAATCACAGCATGGAGAGTATGCCAGGAACATGGCTGGCATCAGGAGGATGTAGATACAGGGCCAACAGCACAGAACGAGTGGCGATCTTTCAGCGTTCAATTTAGCGGGTCTAGTGTAGACCGCCCCCAAATCAAAACGCTAAGGGCAGCCCCCACCAGCGTCCTGTACGCCTCATTCTGCAAGTAGTAAGGGAAATGGCCTCCCGCAGTGCAGATGCTACAGCGGCTCAGTTTAAGGTAAGCCGAATCCCGCTACACATTTTGCATAGCTAGGTAGCGTACCTTAAGCTGACCTGCCTGGTCTAGTGTAGGGATGTTAAGGACTAGTCGACTATCAGATAAGCAACTGCTTATCGGATAGTCAGTAGACTCGTCGATTCCCCCCCCCCCCTTGCTGCCTCTATCAGATAGAGGCAGGAAAGGGGGGAAGAGGGGATACTTCAAAGTGGCAGCGCCACAGAGCTGAGCCCGGGAACAGCTGTGCGGCACTGTCACGCATGGAGCCTGGGGTCAGATGCGGATTCCCCAGCTGATCCCGGGCTCCACTTGGCATTTCCACAGAACCCAGGATCAGCTGGTGAGTCCCCAGCCAACCCAGGGTTCTGGGGAAATGCCACGCGGACCTGCAGTTAGCTGGGGAGTCCTCAGCTGAACCCAGGTTCCGCTGAAATGCCACGCAGAGCCCTCAGGTGACCCCAAATCGGCAGTGCAGCATGGAGCCCAGGGTCAGTGGGGGGACCCCAGGCTCCATGCTGCACTTCCGCTTTGAAATGTACAAGAGCCCCCGCTGGGGACCTTTGTATATTTCAAAGCTGGCATGCCCGTGTGCAGCCCGGAGTCAGCAGGACTTCCCACTGGCCCCGGGCTGCACGAAGAGTTCCGCATTCCTCCTTTGAAATGTACAAGAGCCCCCCGCAGGAATGCAGAAGTGCCTATCGAGTAGTCGATGGAAATTCCATCGACTACTTGACGAGTAAAATAACCGATAGTTAACATCCCTATTCTAGAGTAGACCAGGCCTAGTTGTCCCAGGGGACAGAGCTGGACCTGCTAAAGGAGCAGCACATAGCCCATGGACTCCTGAAGCGGCAAAATGTCGTCCAGATGCTACCAGTTGAGCTAGGTTGCTAGGTCACATTTAAGGCCCATCCATCTGGACAGTGTAACCTTGAAACCTGAAGCAGCATTCACCCTCCTTAGAGCAGCTGGGAGTTTGGAAAGGCTACTGTTACCACTTGCTCCCTGCTAGATGGTCATGTCACACTCTAGCCCCAGAGAAGCAGAAAAGCACACTCCATTTTCAAAACACACTCGCAGTGAGGCCAGACCCATTAGACTGAACCAAATGTAATTTTATTTATATTTTAAAGAGAATAAAGTTAATTTTGGATTCACATCTGTGACAGAATAATTAATAATACTCCACACTGTTAACACTCTTCAAATGCTTTTTGAGGTAATACGTTATCTGTAAACCTCTGCCTCTGTGCCTGAATACTTCAAATATTTGTTGAGAGTTGCTGATTTTCATTAATTTTAGCTGTTTGTATTTTTACAATCTATTCAAAAAGAGGTGATTCTGCGACTGCACATAAAGGTACAATATCCTTCAGATCTACTAGAGGCTCTTTTCTGGAACAGTGACAGTAATGCTTTTTCAAGCGCCTACACACCTGTCAACTTTATAAAGAAAGTAGGCAGAGCACTGCATGATTTGCATGAACCACCGCAATCAAGGAACTGAAAAAAAATTCTGTACTAAGATCGTGAAGACGTCTTATACATTTTGAAAGACAAAGTGGCTTCCAAGCTGCACGACTGTACTGAAATCAGGTGAGAAGAAAAATTTAACGTTTATTTTCCTTCTCCCAGGAGAAATGGTTTGTGGAATAATAGGTAGCATCAAGCAATATCTTATGCTAGTACAAGCGCTTCTTCTAGTGTCAACAGTGTCTCTTTCATATGATGTAATTCAAATGCTGTGTAAGAAATATGACAAGTCCACAAAGATTTATGCAAAAGATGTAAACTCACTCCAAAATGAGCAAAGGGCTCGGTTCTTTGGCACAAAACTAGTAATAATTTCTGTACGTTCCGTTAATTTTCAATATCATTATTTTCCATTTTTACAAGAGATTTGACTTCAAAATTTATGCTCACAATGATAAGACAACCTATTTTTGGCATCAATGCATTAACTAGATCTGTCCTTCTGGTTAATAGACAGAAAAGAAAAAAAAATCCAAATATGAGTTTCTTCACATGGGTCGGCATAAATAAACCCCCCATTCAGCAAAACCCTGCAGTTTGTGCTTCAAACTCACTAACTTCAATGTTAGGTATTGACTGAATGTGATTAGCATGTGCTTCACTGCGCTGTTGAACAGGGGGTCTAAGGTCAAGATTCTGCTACCTTGACTAACACAGAGTAGTACTTTACTCCATCAAACAAAACTGCTTTATCGCTTTGCAAAAACTATTGTACAGTATTTCTGCTGCAATCGCAGACAGGACTGCAAACTTACTATATTCCTGGACACAACCTTCTATGACAGAGGGAATGCAAAAAGGAAGTATAGCAAGCACATTTTGTTCTAAATAATATTCTCTCTCCAGACGGACAATCCACGTCCTCAGTTTTCAAAAGATGGAAGACATGGACATCTGTCAGAGGCAGCAGCGCAGGGCGGCAGGCGGGAGCCTGTCTGCGAGGCGAGGTGGTTTAAAAACCAGCTTCCCGCGCAGACCGGCTTCTGCCTGCCACAACACACTGCTGCCTCTGAAATAGAGGCAGCAGCGTGGATGGCAGCCCCTGTCTGTGGGCAGCTAGGACTCCCTGTTCCGAGGCAGCAGAGTGGGAGGATACTGGGGGGAACTGGCTTTTAAGATGGCTCCCCCCAGCACCGGCTTCTGCCTGCCTGCTGTAGGAGGCAGCAGGGGGTGGCAGGAGCTCTATCAGAGGCAGCAGTGCAGAGGGGGTGGGAAGGCAAATGTGGAGCTCGTGGGGAGCCGGCTTAAAGCTGGCTTGCTATGGGTACCAGCTCCTATCTCCCCCTCCTTGCTGCCTCTGATACAGGCATCAACCCCAGTGTATCAACCCCACACTGGGAAGGCTGAGCCTAATCAGGCCCACCTGGCCGAAAGAGCCATTCCCCCACGACACTGCTGCGCATGCTCAGACTGCAGCCCAGGTATAAAGGCCTGGAGGGAGGCTCAGTCTGGGCTGACTGCCAGGGAAGAAGGTCCTCTGCGGGGAGCTCCGGACCAGCATCAGCCAGCCAATCAGAGGGCGGACAGCAGCGACCCGAGCGCCCGTTGGGATGTCCCCCCTGCAGCCTACAAGGGAGAAGCGGCCCCAAGGGAAGGCGTGGACCCAGCGAGCTCGTGGGACGCTATCTCGCAGGATCCGGTAGGAAGTGGCCCAGGGTGGGGACAGGAGCTGCCTCTCCCACCCTGGGGACCTCGGCGCGTTTTGGATGGATTCCCCGCCGAGGGAGTGGTGAGTCCGCCCACCACTCATGGGACCTGGTGGAGTAGGGTGGGCCCAGGTCCCCCTACCGGGGGCAGGGGTAGCCTCGTCCCATGACTTGCCGCCACCGGCCGGCGGGCCCTGCCTTAAAGGGCCAGCTATTGACTTGTGTTATGGACTTTGGCCAGTGGGCCTGCAGGCCCCGCCTTAAAGGGCCAGCGAGCCTTTCTGAGTGACCAGTTTGGGTTGAGCTGCCCATCAGGCCCTGGTGTTGGGAGCAGGCCCCCGCTGGGAGTAGAGGGCGCGAGGCTGGCCATAGACCTGGGAGGGGGGAAAGAGAACCCGCCCCGGGACATCGACTACTCGCTTTTATCCCTAGTTTGAACGGAACTGAATCAAAACGGACATTGGAGCAAATCATAGGAAGTAGGGCAGCCACAGTGACTGATGGCGGTGTTGAAATCTACAAAGTTGCTCCTGCCCCGTTAACAAAACCTCCACCAGGAGACCCTTACCACCAGGCTCAAGTTTTCTATAAACATGGGTTTCAATCAGAGGTTAAAACAAAGGGCACTGAAAACTCAATTAAAACTCTGAATTTCTCTTTGCAAATTATTTCTTTCTCACTCAAAATAACAGGACTCTTGAGACAGACAGTCAATGCTTACAGACAGAAGTATACACTTGCATAATCGGCTGAAAGAATATGTACGGCAGGAGAAGGTAAACATCTCTCAGGAATTAGTTAGCAGGGCGGTAAGCACCAACAATCTCTTTGTGCTTACAGAGGTCTTGCTTTTCCACTGTACTATAAATCTCTGTATATACTCTCTATGCAAGAACTGGAGATATATCAAGATAGTAATGATGGGGGACAGTTCTTGCGCAAACAAACATGCCACAGAATTTAAACCACAGTTGTCCTAGATTTCAAGTTACAGTAAACAATCCTGGCTTTCTATAAAGAAAATGTTCAGTGGCACAGAAAATCCAATTGCCTGATTTGCAGATGTTCTAAGTATCCATCACTCCAATTAAAGTAGATAGCAATTATGTGTATTCAGCACCTCTGAAAATCCAGCCCTAGAAATAGAGCCCAGTGCAGATGTAACCCACATACCTAGTGGGTGTGGTTCACTGTCCCATGTAGTGGCACTTAGAACACTTACAGTGAGAGATAAGAACAGGAGAGCTCTAGAGCCTAAAAGCTAAGAGCCACCTGGGTTTTATAGCTCAAGCTGTAGACGCTCCTTGTAGCCAGACAGGAACCCCCCCTGTAACATCCATTTTTGCTTGCCTGGAGCATACAGGGCACACAGAGCAGTAAAAGTCTTGAACAGAAGGCCTGGATATGGCAGGCTGCTGTGACCCTGAATGGCTGTAAAGAGAGATACGCCAATTGCTGACCAAGAGGCTGCAGAGGAGTGTCCTTGACTGAAACCCATATTGATACGAACACACAGCCGTCCGCGGGGGGAGGAATCTCTCACCCAGTAAAAATGTCTAGTACTCACAATTTAGTTATCTCTCTTGCAAGTGTAAATTAACTTGAAACTTGCTTGTAAGAACTGGCGTCACAAAGACGAACCAACACAATTTGGCATCTTAGATAGGAAAGAGGATACGGGCCCCTATGGGTATAAAGATGGGTCCAGCAGCACATTTACTCTGAGTGTCAATCTACCATCTATCTGCTGGTCGGGTTAGGTGTTTGACCTCCCGAGGTTCCATGGGGACGCACACCAGATTCGTCTTTCCTAGGAATCGAGGGACTGCCCTGGCTTGACCCGCTGGAGTCGAGAGGCACAGAAGGGGGTAAAAATTGTACCTGTATGTATCCTTTGTCTTAAGTGTACACATAGATTTAGAGCTCTTTAAAGATTAAGCTGTCACTTGGTACCATTATTTCTATTTTCTATCTTTATTTTCTTTGTAACCATTTTTAAGATCTATATTTGCTAGCAGTTAAGAAATAGAGCAATAGCCATTGTAACCATATGATTTATAAGCCTTTTTAATAAACCTGTAACTGTTTAAGTTTTTAACCTGACTCCTTCAGTTGCTGTAACAGAACCAAGCACAATTTAAAAGAACTTCAGCCGGTCATAAGGGACAGGTATAGGAGGAGCTTGGGCATTTGGATCGTGTCACTCCCAGGTGACAGATCCGTTGGGGCATCTCTCAGTCTTCCCTAGACTGCCTGCTGCGAAGGGATCCTGTATCCTAGCAGCTAAAATCTGAGATGTAATAAGCTCTTCCTATAAACAGGGGCATCTGTCAGCCTGTTGGCTGCCCTCTGCGACGGGACCCTGGTCCTAGCGGTAAAGTCACGGACGTTAAACCTTTTCTCGGTAACACACACACACACACTGCCCTGACCGTCGGCTGACACTCCTACACCAAACTCCACAGGTTGCTGGTTCAAATCTGCCTGCTGATGGTTACACAGACGCAAAATTTGTATCCACATCTGTAAAAGCAAGCTACAGATATCCATGGATTTGCAGGGCTCTAGCTATGACTCTCTGCTAGCGTACCATACAGAGAAGTAGGTCAAGGAAAATATGGTAAGGGAATATCTTTAGATTGACCAACTTTTGTTGGTGAGAGAAACAAGCTTTCAGGCACACACAACTCTTCTTCTGGACCTACTCTGAGCTCCGTGTGGCTCGGAAAGCTTGTCTTTCTCACCAACAGAAGTTGGCCCACTAAGAAATGTTACCCCCCCCGCCCGCCCCCACACACACACACTTTATATCTCAAATATCCCGGGACTGACATGGCTACAACTACACTGCCTACAAGAGCACAGGGTGGCATGTTTTCCAGACTCTGAAATATCTCAACAGTCCTACTTAAAACAGTGCAGCTAAATACAGGTTTCCATTAGTTTCTCTCACCACCTGAGATTTGAAAAGGGTAAATTCAGAAATGTCTTTAAAACATGCCTAGAGAGAAGAGGAATGTTATGAACATACTGCTAATCATGGCGTATCCAGCGCTAAAGGCATTAGCCAAATCATTTTTACTACTGAATATGAGAACCAAGATGTGGTCTTACTGAATTAATACTGGAATTTTACATGACTCAGTTGTAGGCAGTCACAACCAATTCACAACCATTTCCAATGTTTGACACATTGGTTATGTAAGGTATGTCTACACCAGTGGTTCTTAACCTGGAGTGCATGCACCCCTTGGGGGTGCGAGATGCCCTTTCTGAGGGTGCGAGACATGCCAGATTTTTATGATATATCTTAGGTTTAAAGAACTGACCTACTTCAATGATTTTTAAGAAGGGGTGCGAGAACATATTTTGAGAACCAAAGGGGTGCAGGCTGCAATAAGGTGTAGACCAGTGGTTCTTAACTATGGACTGTACTGGCATAGCCAGATCACTGTAGTTATGCCAGCATAACACTGTAGTGTTGACACTGGCAAAGGGGTTTTGTGTCCTTATAGGAACACCACCTCCCTGAGAGAGATGGTAGCTACATTGATGGAAGCATTCTCCCATAGACATAGCTGCATCCACCCCAGGGTTCGGCCAGAATAAATGTGGCAGTCAGGGTGGTGTATTTTTCACACTTCTGACCAACACAGCTATGTTGACCTCACTTTTAAGATTTTTAAGACTTTTAAAAGAGTAACTTTATGGCTCTTAGATTAAGCCATAAAGTTACTACTTCAAGCTAGCAACCCATTTCCCATAGAAAACGTATCTTGCTTCAGCTTTCACACAGATTTTGCTTGAGTGGTGAGTTACCCCATCTCACCTTTGGAAAACTATACCAAGAAAAAAAATAATTTGATCCCAAGGTGCAAAGTATAGGGAAACTATTGTTGTTGCAACCTCTTTTTGAGTTAAACCAATGACCTTATTGTCAAAGGTGTACACTACTGCAAAGGGTTATCTACATAAGGACATTCAAGAAAGTTAAGGCAAATCAAAGGTGTGAAGTCAATGTACATACAAAGAAGTGCATTAAATCCTGAAATGGATGCTCTTGGATGGGCATTTATGTCCTTAGGTCAAAGTTATAGCAAATTAGATTTACCCAGCATTGCTCAGATCTTTAACTCAATTTTTTGGTTTTTGGAAACTAAAATGAAAATGTCCCTGCTTTGTTTGAATCATTGCTCGGGGGTGGGGTTGGGGGTGGGGCAGAGGGGTTCAGGATGCAGGCTGCCCCAAGGAGAGAGGACAACCTCAGCCCTCGCTCACCACAGTACCGTGGGGCCAGGTGAGAATCGCCTCTCCTTGGTTGCTATAGCTCCAGCAGGCACAGCCGGGGGAGGGGTGCATGACCCCCAGCTGAGGCACGTCCAGGTTCGTCTGCCCCCTGCGCTCCCCAGCCAGAGTGAGGAATGCAACAAACTGGGCACTTTCCCCTCGCTCCCTGACAAAGGAGAACAGCCAGCAATGTTCTTGTGTGAATCACCAGGGGGTGTTTGGGGGAAGCTTCAGCCCTGCCCCCAGCTCTCCGTAAAGGAGGCTCGGGGCTGGGGCAGTCCCGGACAGGGAAGGGAGTGCGCCCCAAGCCAGTCCCTTTCACCTGCCTGGTGAGTCTGTCTCTTTTCTGTATGATTTTCTGACAAGCAATCCCATTCCAGGCATATCCCATTTTCCTAGCACAACCAAACCCTTAAATTGCTTTAAGTTAGGATAAGAGGAAGCTGCCTATCAAATTTGGGTACAATATTAATAATGCCTCACTGTAATCAAGGTAAATTCCAGTTTTTAAAAAAAACACTGATTTTTTTCCCCCCCCCCAGAGTCTCCAAGCTACCAACAATATAAATTAGGGGTGTTAGCATGTAATCGTTTACATGATTAACCAATAAACCTGGTCTTCTTGGTTAATACTACCAACTTCACACAACCCTCCCCTTTGCTGCCTCTGTATCAGAGACAGTGGGGGGAAGGTGGGGCCTGTGGGGAGCCGGCTCCCGTGGAGCCACGTGTCCACCCCCCCTTGCTGCCTCTCACAGTGGCAGCAGCGTGGAGGAGGGGGCAGGCGGGAGATGGTACACCCATGACAGTGTTTAGAGCCTAAACACATTTGTATTCAATAATCTCTTTTTTAAACTAACTAGTTTTTAAGTTTCAAAGTAGACTGGACCTTCATACACATATATTGTCCATGTTGGTCAATTTCACAGTCCTAGGGTTTTTAAAAATAGTGCAGCCGCCCAGCTCTGAAGGTATCAATGCAGAAGTAAGGGTGGCACGGTGTGGTATTGCCACCCATACTTCTGCACTGCTGCAGGTGGGGAATCTTCAGAGCTGGGCACCCGGACAACAATCACTGGTCTCCAGCTGCCCAGCTCTGAAGGTAGTACAAAAGTAACCTTGCGACCTCATTGCAATTCTCTTTGCAGTCAGGACCCCAATTTGGGAAATGCTGGTCTCCCCCTGAAATCTATATAGTATAGGACTTAAAACCAGATTTCACAGTCTGTGATAGGTTTTTCATGGCCGTCAAGTTGAACCTCTCCAGTCTGGCAACATCCATGATCTGGCATGATTTTAGTTAGCTGGATGTCCACTTATCGTGGGTGTTGCCAAGTTTCCTGCGGTCCCATAAAGTTTGTTTTCAATCCCCAGTCCTGGCTTTCAGTATCCTCTGCTATTACTTAGCTCTAATTTACCCCTAAATGCCTTCTAAGAGCCCAATGAGCAGTGGAAGTGTGGGCAATGCTGCTAAACAATATTGACCTCCTCTGGTTTGGCAAATTCTCTGGTTCGGCACCGATCAGGTCCCGAGGGTGCCAGTCTAGAGAGGTTCAGCCTGTAGTGCCTGATGCATACATCAGTAGGTTGAGTGCATTTGCATTTCTTCTTCAGATATCCATGTTCAGATCCCTCATGTGAAGTATCCCAATGGCTCCTACCCAGTCTCAGTGGATATATTTATACATTACAAAGCTGTGCCACCTAGCTACTGCAAGCATGACGAATGCGTAACCCTGTGGTTCTTAACCCACTGCCCATGGGCCAGTTGTGGCACAATCAGCACACAGCAGCTGCCCATGTGACATTCTCAGTGCAAACACATAGCATGTTCTGTGGCTACACCCCACATCACACAGAGGACAGAGTATGCAGCCCAGGATGGTACAGAGGTTGAGGACCACTGGTGTAGCCAGCTGATATGTGGTCACCTTTACCAGTTACTTTTCATGCAAACAATACTGAGATGATGCACCACTTTTACATGTGAAGATTAACTGATGTGTAAAACATTTTGAGCATCTCTGAGGTAGGTAAATATTAATATTTCCACAGCAGAAACGAGGATGGCAGGCACAATGGGATGAAATTACTTGCTTAAGGCTACAAAGTCTGCAGTGCCAGGATTAGGAACCAGAAGTTCATGACTCACAGACACATTCCTTAGAAACGAGGAGACAAGGAAGCAACACACAGACACACCAGGAATTTAGTCACAACCTGGAGCCAGCATAACCGAGCAGAGGAGAGAAACAGAACAGACGAAAGGAAAATTAAAAAACTCCCTTAAAAAGCTTGTTGGGATTCAAATCAACCCTTTGATACAAAGAGCACAAGTCTTTCTATAGAAGTGGTGGGCAACCTTCAGCCCACAGGACAAAACCAGCCAGTCCACGATGACGTTTGAGAATCAAAACTGCTGACTCACAATTCATCCTCCCGCTCAGCACCATGAAGCATAAAACGGACTTTTAAAAAAATCCAGGGACAAAATGCTACTGGTCAAGTCTTTAAAAAAAGTGCCCTACGTAGGAATAAAATAACATAAAAGGTATTACTCTATAAGGAATCTGATGGACAGAATTGTTGTAGCGTCTCTATCAATTCCCACAGAGATTTGTAATTAAAATATTCTACTTTCCTGCAATTAGTTTCCTACCCATCATCTAGTCATTGGCACCATGCCCTCCTCTCCTGGTGGAATGCCGCAGTGTTGATGAATGTAGGCACAAGGTCATACATTAAGCTGGCAGTAGATGAAGTTCTATTGTTTGGGCATGACTGTATGGATTACTGCAGGTCACAATGGGTTCTGCCTTAGCAGACGTTTGAAAAGAGTTACTAAACAGTGAATTATTCCCTTCTCCAAAACAGTTGTTCATTCCCTGTGGACCGTAACTGGCTGCATGGCTAGCGTGTGCCTTCCAATGTTATGTCTCCTCAGAAGTAGTATTTGTCTGAACTAACACTGTTGAACATTTATCACAACAGAAATCACTGTGTCATGACATTCCAATCATAAAAACAATATGCATCTAGAAAACACTTACAGCTGACTGCTCCCTCCAAAGAAAAACCTGTGGGAGGGGGAGAAACAAAATGAAAATTCTGCAAGTTAGAACCTGAAGTTGTCAGCCATTGCTCCTCCTAGAAGAGGAATTTTTGGCTGAAAGCAGCACAGCCTGGAAACTGTATAAATCACAAGCGGCGAGGAGTCCTGTGGCACCTTATAGACTAACTGAAGTGTTGGAGCATAAGCTTTCATGGGCAAAGACCCACTTCATCAGATGCATGTAGTGGAAATTTCCAGAGGCAGGTATAAATATTCAGGCCAGAATCAGGCTGGAGATGACGAGGTGGATCCAATCAGAGAGGATAAGGCCCACTTCTAGTAGCTGATCAGCTTCCACCCTGGACACACCACACGGACACGCTACCCCCGCCACCTCCACTAACATGATACAGTTCTGCGGTGATCTGGAAGCCTACTTTCGCGTTCTCCATCTCAAGGAATACTTCTAAAACAACACTGAACAGTGCACTGACTCACAGATACCTTCCCACCAACAGCACAAGAAGAAGAACTCCGCATGGACTCCTCCTGAGGGCCGAAATGACAGTCTGGACCTCTATATAGAATGCTTCCGCCGACGTGCACAGGCAGAAATTGTGGAAAAACAGCATCGCTTGCCTGGTAACCTCAGTCGTGCAGAACGCAATGCCATCCACAGCCTCCGGAACAACTCTGACATTATAATCAAAGAGGCTGACAAAGGAGGTGCTGTTGTCATCATGAACAGGCCTGACTACCTAAAGGAGGCTGCCAGACAACTCTCCAATACCAAATTCTACAGGCCTCTTTCCTCAGATCCCACTAAGGAATACACTGAGAAACTGCACCATCTGCTCAGGACACTCCCTACACAAGCACAGGAACAAATCGACACACCCTTAGAGCCCCGACCAGGGTTGTTCTATCTATTACCCAAGATCCACAAACCTGACAATCCCGGACGCCCCATCATCTCAGGCATTGGCACTCTCACTGAAGGACTGTCTGGCTATGTGGACTCTCTACTCAGACCCTACGCCACCAGCACTCCCAGTTACCTCCGTGACACTACAGATTTCCTGAGAAAACTAAAATGCATTGGTGATCTTCCAGAAAACACCATCCTAGCCACCATGGATGTAGAGGCTCTCTACACAAACATCCCACATGCAGATGGAGTACAAGCTGTCAGGAACAGTATCCCTGATGATGCCACAGCACAACTGGTGGCTGAACTCTGTGAATTTATCCTCACACACAACTATTTCAGATTTGGTGACAATATATACCTCCAGACCAGTGGCACTGCTATGGGCACCGTGATGGCCCCACAATACGCCAACATTTTTATGGCTGACCTGGAACAACGCTCTCAGCTCTCGCCCACTTACGCCTTCTCTACCTACGCTACATTGATGACATCTTCATCATCTGGACCCATGGGAAGGAGACTCTGGAAGAATTTCACCATGATTTCAACAGCTTCCACCCCACCATCAACCTCAGCATGGACCAGTCTACACGGGAGGTCCATTTCCTGACACCACGGTGCAAATAAGTGACGGTCACATCAATACCACCCTATACCGAAAGCCTACCGACCGCTATGCTTACCTGCATGCCTCCAGCTTCCATCCCGGACACACCACACGATCCATTGTTTACAGCCAAGCACTGAGGTACAACCGCATATGCTCCAACCGCATATGCTCCAACCCCTCAGACAGAGACCTACACCTACAAGATCTTCAACAAGCATTCTGTAAACTACAATACCCACACGAGGAAGTGAGGAGACAGATTGACAGAGCCAGACGTGTACCCAGAAGCCTCCTGCTATGGGACAAGCCCAAGAAAGAAACCAACAGAACACCACTAGCCATCACCTACAGTCCTCAGCTAAAACCTCTCCAACACATCATTAGTGATCTACAACCCATCCTGGACAATGATCCCTCGCTTTCACAGGCCTTGGGAGACAGACCAGTCCTTGCCCACAGACAACCCGCCAACCTGAAGCATATTCTCACCAGCAACTACACACCGCACCATAATAACTCTAACGCAGGAACCAATCCATGCAACAAACCTCGGTGCCAACTCTGCCCACATATATACACCAGCAACACCATCACAGGACCTAACCAGATCAGCCATACTGTCACTGGTTCATTCTCCTGCACATCTACTAACGTAATAGATGCCATCATGTGCCAACAATGCCCCACTGCTATATACATCGGCCAAACTGGACAGTTCCTACGTAAAAGAATCAATGGACACAAATCAGATATTAGGAATGGCAACATACAAAAACCTGTAGGGGAACACTTCAATCTCCCTGGACACACAATTGCAGATCTAAAGGTAGCCATCCTGCCGCAAAAAAACTTCAGGACCCGACTTCAAAGAGAAACTGCTGAGCTACAGTTCATCTTCAAGTTTGACACAATCAACTCAGGATTAAACAAAGACTGTGAATGGCTTGCTAACTACAAAAGCAGCTTCTCCTCTCTTGGAATTCACACCTCCAGATCAGCTACTAGAAGTGGGCCTCATCCTCCCTGATTGGATCCACCTCGTCATCTCCAGCCTGATTCTGGCCTGAATATTTATACCTGCCTCTGGAAATTTCCACTACATGCATCTGACGAAGTGGGTCTTTGCCCACGAAAGCTTATGCTCCAACACTTCAGTTAGTCTATAAGGTGCCACAGGACTCCTCGCCGCTTTTGCAGATTCAGACTAACACGGCTACCCCTCTGATACTTGTATAAATCACAGGCAATCTCCAGGGCTGCTTCTAGCAACAGTAAAAGGTGACTTAAAAACAAAATCACATTCATATCCAAAAATTGGGTACCCACCATGTTATAAGCAATACCTCTCTCTTCTAGGTATAGCAGTTTTAGACATTCCAACTTTTTTCAGTTTGTGTAGCACACGAATACAGATAAACTAACATATAGTCAGTTGCACTGTTTTGTTTCTGGCCAGCTGTGCTTCCTGTCTCATGCATGGGCAGGAAGACAACACCTTTTTGCACTGCCGTGGGCGGAGCTCAAGTATACACCCTTTCCCATGTCCTCCAAATGGGTGTTTACCAGTATCAGCAAAGCTAAAACTCTGACGATGCAGCCAGTAACTGGGTTCAAGCAAGTTTGATAATATTATTATTGGAGCCCCAAAAATTCTAGGAATAGAAACATTATGTAATTATTGTGCACAGGTGTAATGACCATACTGGGTACACAGCAGTAGAGAATCAGGCCTAAAGTTTGAGTGTGATATTGTGTGTAAAAATTTGAAAGGCAAAGATTATCAATTTTGTCGGAGTGACAATTTTGAGGGTTTTTTTTTTAACTGGAAATGGTAGACAATTGTACGTTTATCTTTTGGTGGTCTACCTCAAAGCAGATCTGACATTTTAATATACAAGGTACATTTTAAAAGAAGTATTTTGTGGTATTCTAAAAAGCATAAAACACAAAGTCACTCTGGATTACAGAACTGTAAGATGTGCAGCAATTAAAATAATGAAGTACATTTTTAAAACTTTTCTTTATAAAATGAAGCAATCTGTATTTAATACGGTTAAAATCTTAGCAATTTCCAAGCTCAAGATGGTACAGCAACTCACATGTATGTTGCATCTGTGGAAGAAAGGAAGGAGTTCAGAATATTTTTCCTTTGATCAGTAAGGATAGTATTTTTAAGACTCCGGTTTTGTTAAAGCAAACAAACAAATACATAAATAAAACAAAAAGCATTCTAGTGACTTTACTGCTTAATAGGAAAATATTTTAATTTGTGGGAAACCTGTGCTGTTATTCTCACGATACTGAATCAATTAAATTTCTAGTAGAACTTCTGTTCATTTTTATTTACAATTTTGTATACAAATTAATACAAAAGTTTAAATAATTAAAATGATTTAAAAGGTCTTCAATACAGTACTTTGTAACAGTATGGAATCATGGGGATGCCAGACTCTCACTTCTAATTCTATTGCTGTCCATTAACTGTTTAAAAACGTATCTCCTTCGTTACTTACTAAAATAAAGCCAGAGTTTTGTGCAGAAAGAGAAATGCACTATGAAATTAATCATGCTGATACAGTATTTCAGCGTCTATCCAGAAGAGCAATGCAGTAAAGTATCTCAGAAACAGCTATAGCCTTGTTGGTCCCAGGGTAGAGAGCCCAGGTGAGCGAGAGGGATGTGAATGGGTAACTGGTTAACCGATTATCCAGTACCTGGGAGCAGCTCCGCGCACCTGCAGCCCGCTGCCACTTCTAACCCTGTGTGAAGACTGTCAACACATGGGCGGGGAGCTGTCAGCCCCAAGCGGGGCCAGAAGTAGTCAGGCGGGAGCATCCCCTGCCCGAGGTGCAGAGGCTGCTCCAGCCCCCCCCCCCCATGAGTTAACCAGTTAAACTTAACATTTAACCATTTTACTAACTAAACAGGATAGGGAGGTTAAATTTTGATTAATCAACTAATCGAGTAATGGATGGAATTTCCATCGAGTACTTGATTAGTCGATAAGGGGGAGGCTCACTATCACCGCTGAGCCTCTGCCTTTTACATGTAGGAAGAACCTCCCACAGCTCTGGTGCGGTGGGGAATCCGGGGCGAGCGGGGACGCAGGCAGTCCCCACTTGCGCCAGGTCCGGACTGCTGCGCCTCTTCCTTTTAAATGTAGTAAGAGCCGTGGGAGGCATTTAAAAGGCAGAGGCACAGTAACTGCTTTAGTCCCTGCTTGCGCCATTTCCCATGCTGAGCCTCTGCCTCCCCTCCCCCCCGCCGAGACAGTGCTGGGGGGAACCAGCTTCTAAGCCGGCTCTCCCCAGCACCAGCTCCTGCTCCTCACCCTTGCTGCCTCTGATACAGAGGCAGCAAGGAGGAGGCGGGAAGCGACTAGTTGAGTAGCGACTCGATTACCCGATAAACCTAGGCTTATCGGGTAGTTGACTAGTCACTTACATCCCTAAAACAGGATTTTACATCCCTAGTGAGTGAGACAATATATCTTTCATTCAACCAACCTCTTTCTGTTGGTGAAAGAGACAAGTTTTCGAGCTTACAAACAGTGTTTGCAAATCGCAAATTTGAGCTTTCAAACAGTGTATTACAGGAAACAATTATATGCATTTATTTAATATTTAAACTAACTAGATAATTTAAAAGTGATTTAACAAGCTTTTTCCACTCCAGCGCATTATAGCTTACATCACTAAACAAAATTTATTTGTTTACTAAATGAAGCCATAATTGTCTTATGAAGTACAGTAAGCATCACTTTTTCACTATTTTGCTGTCACACAAGCAGAAATGTATAAGATGACTTACTATTAGCTGGAATATCAGTTTAAGTTTCTGACAATCCTTCTGTATCCTTACCAAATGAATAGACTTTATTTTGTCAGAAGCAATGAATGATGGCGGTTTTGTTTAATTTGTTTAGTGTTTGCACATATTTTTGCATTTGTTTGAAATACTTTTCAGAATTTTTTAAATACCTACAAATAGAGAAATTTAGAATAGTGTTGCAGACTCTGTTTCCATTATTTTGATATTAGATAAGGAATGTTATGGTATCCTTTTTAGTGTTATTAAAACAAAATTTCTAATGCAACTAAGGAAAATATCAGACATGTGCATATCTGAACTGGAGGATATCAACTGGGTAAAGTTTTAATTTGAATTTGAAGGATCTATTCACTAACAAAAGGTTCACAGTTTATTTGGAATTATCTTGAACTCGTAATGCCCAGACTACTAAGTACACCATTGTACACATATTTGGAAGACTTGTTAACCTATTATCAACAGAGCATGAAAAAAGAGACGGCTTTGACTATAAACTCTTATGAGAGACAAGTTTATAAATCTACAATAACTGTATAGACAAAACATCGCTTTAATTGCTATTCAGCTATTTCAAATATAAAATCTATTTTTCAGAGGCTTTAGGATTTAATATGGGCATTTCAAACTCAGAGCTCCAATTTAAATCAGTGGGGATTCTGTACAGGGTTTGTTTGCTTTCTAAAACTATGTTGTCTAAATCCACTCATAGGAAGTGGATACATAAAAATATATATAGTATCATGATGATAAAAAAAACCTGGTGATAAAAAAGACTCTGGTAGTTCTGCACTTTTTAATGACTCCCCCACATAAGACAAATCCTCAGATCTGATAGGATCTGGCCCAACCTATCCAACTGTAAAAAAAACAAGTAATTCAGTAGCACCTTAGACTAAGAAAAAATATATATACTCATACATAGAGAAAGAATCATTTGCTTTCACGGGCAAAACCAACTCCACTCATCTGAGAAAGTGTGGTGTGCCCACAAAAGCTCATGATACTATATATATTTTTTGTTAGTCTCTAAGGTGCTACCAGACTACTTGTTTTTTTTAAAGTTACAGACTAACCCGGCTACCCCTCTGAGACTATCCAACTGTTACACTCTTCATTTAGGTCTGTTTAGCAATGGCAAAAAAAAAAAAAAAAAAGTAAAAATGCAGGAATGTTATAAAACAAAACAGACATGAAGCGATAATAGCAGTGCTACTTGGTGTCAAGGTGCCTTTCTGTTCCCATTAGGCATATAACAAAATGCTCTTGATGAAGATTTTGGCCCAGGATGTTTTGGCTATAAGAAACCTATGAGATACTGATGAAATGAGTCACTGTACAGTTCATTTGCAAATTGTATTATGAATTGAATTCTAAGCCAATTCTGCAGAATATCATTTCCTGAACTCTCCTCTGGCCATAAAAAACAGGCAACAGTAAGCAAAGGACAGTGCCAGTTATTCAGTGGCTTCTTTAATCCCACTTGACAGAATGAACAAGTCGCAAAGAAAAGCTAAAGTTTGTCCAGTTCTGCAAAGGTATTTCTTTTTACACAAAATTTTCTCAGGAATTCTTCTTAATTCTGCACTGACTATTTCTAAGGACACAATTTTATTGATAGTGCCTCTTCTCCATTCTCAAATACCTCATCATACTCTCTTGTTACATCATGTCTGAAATTGGCTTGGAATTATCTTCTTGGAGCAGAGAAAATTAATTTTAATCTGAATTGGAAGAGTGCAGCATATTTTCGGATGTTGACAAAGTACATTCTTCAGTGCACTGAATATTCTGGAAATCCTTAAACAAGAATCTAACTTGAGATTTTAATTCAAAGCATCTTTAAATTCAAAGTAGACTGCAAAGAGTTACAAAAAGATTGCATAATACTGGGTGACTGGGCAACAAAATGGCAAATTAAATTCAATGTTGATAAATGCAAACTAATTAACACCAGAAAACATAATCCCACCTATACATACAAAATTATGGGGTCTAAATTAGTCGTTATTACTCAAGAAGAGATCTTGGAATCACTGAGGATAGATCCCTGTAAACATCCACTCAATATGAAGTTGCAGTCAAAAAAGCTAACAGGAAAGAGACAGATAACAAGAAAAAGTATCATTATACCTCTATATACATCCATTGTACGCCCACCTCTTGAATAGTGCATGTAGGTCTGGTCTATGGTTAACCGATAACCCCAGGCTCATCGGTTAACCTTCAGTTGAACGCAGGCTCCCAGGATGCGCAGGAAGCCGGCTTAAAAGCTGGCTCCCAGTATGAGTGAGCACCGGCTCCTGGGGAGCTGCCACCCCACCCCCTGACCCATCGTGCTGCTGCCTCCCTCTGAATGTAACTGTGTAACCGCTGAAATTTTTGGTGGTTGCATGTTTACTTGATTACATGCATTTTAACATCTCTAGCCTGGTCTCCCATCTCAAAAAAGATATATTGGAATTGGAAAAGTACAAAGAAGGGCAACAAAAATGATTAGGGGTATAGGACAATTTCTATATGAAGGGAAATTAAAAAGACTGGGACTTCTTAGCTTAGAAAAGAGACCGTGAAGGGGTGATATGATTGAGGTCTAACATTCTTCTGGTGTAAAGGAAGTGAATAAGGAACTGTTATATATTCCTTCGTATAACACAAGAAACAGGGGTCACCCAATGAAATTAATCGGTAGCAGTTATAAACAAACAATAGGAAGTATTTCTTCATACACAACACTGCCAACCTGTGCAACTCACGGCCAAGGGATGCTGGGAAGGCCAAGACCATAACAGGGTTAACCGAAGAACTAGGTAAGTTCATGTAAGATAAGTCTACCCATGACTATTAGAATGGGCAAGGATGGTGTCCCTAGCCTCTGTTTGCTAACAGCTGGAAGTGGGTGACATGACAGGGGATGGCTCACTTGATGATCACCTGTTCTGTTCATTCCCTCTGAAGCACCTGGGATTGGCGCCACTCAGAACACAGGGAACAGAGCTAGATGGACTACTGGTCTGACCTAGTATGGCTATTCTTATGCAATTACAACTTTTGTATGATACAATACACAGAATAATACCAAAGGATACAATGGTAAGTGAAACTTTCCCTTGTTTTTATATTTCATGAGGACAGGGCCCTCCCCAGTTTTAGACCCTCCATGCAAGTCCAGATTATAGTGTTAGTGAAAGGGAAGTACCCATTATTTACTTAGGCTGCGTCTCCACTTCCCAGAAGTGCGATGGTCCATCTTCCAGTGTTCGATTTAGTAGGGCTAGTAAAGACTCGCTAAATCAAACACTGAGTGTGCCCTCATCAATGCTGGAGCTCCTAGTCCTCGCAAGGAGTAAGGGACGTCAACAGGAGCATTTCTCCTGTGAATATTCCACTCTGGAGAAGGCGCCAAAGGTCGAATTAAGGCAAGCCAACTTCAGTTATGCAATAATTGTAACTGGAGTTGCGTATCTTAATTTAATCTTCCAGGTAAGTATAGACCAGGTCTTAGTCAAGTTAGAAATAAAACTTTAGCGCTGCCCCATCAGTAGGCAGGCGCTTTGGTGGTGTCTGATGAGCACAACTAGTAATGTAGGTCCCAAGTACTGCCTCTGTAATTAAAAATGCAAGTAGGTCAGCAATGGCACACATGGCTGGATGGCTATTTGGTCTTGCCTCAAGATGCGGGGATAGACTAGAAGACCTTTTGAGACCCCTTCTAGCCCTACACTTCTACGATTAATGGCTTTTTTTCAGAAGGGAACAGAAGTCATTTTGGGGAAAAGACAAATTAACCTACTTGTCTCAAATGCAAGAAACAGGCAGGGATAACTACCAATGTTACAGCAGTCCAATACATGGTTTTGGAAGATCTATTAATACCATATGCCTTCATAACCAGTCTATTTACATGTAGTTTAGACCCCACAAGTTTATCAAGATTCTTCTTTGCAGACTCTTTTGTGCATAGATATTCTTGCAGATGTAAGTTTACCCAATTTTCTGAGACTATTACGATATTTAGACATGAACTATGGAGTTTACTTGAATTAATCGGTGGAAATTATAACCCAACATTACCTTTTATTTGATACTTTGTTGGGGCTTATTGGAAACTATCTAGTAAACATTACTGTAAAATTATACTGGAGGCTGTAACTATAACAACCTCCTTGGAGCCAGCATGCACTGCACTGGTGTTGCCTGTTGGTGTAACTAACTTTAACTAAATCATCTTTAGCCACTTTTATTCCAAACACAGACTTGCACTAAAATACCTAGACTGGGTTTAGGAAAACAGCTTTGCTGAATTAGTGCAAGCTTGTTTGTAAATCAGCCCTTAGGACAGTGGTGGGCAACCTGTGGCCCACACGGCAGGGCCGGATTAAGGGGGGGGCTAGCCGGGCAGCTGCCAGGGGCGCCTGATGACAGCTGTAAGGGGCGCTGTGGGCCCGGGGGCTGCGCAGCGCCCCTTAGAGCTGCCATCAGGCACCGCGCGCCCAATTACAACTGTAAGGTGCACAGCGTGCCAGGGGGCGGGGCCGCACATGCGCCCGGGGGAGGAGCTGCGCATGCGTCACGTGCCCGCTGCCCGGGGCACAGGAATGGCTCAGCAGGGTTCTATGTGTGGCCCACAAGACGTTTTGTTTACTGTTGCCCATATGCAGGGTTGCCAGATTCCGCTGGTTTCTGTCTGCATAGTCTTTTTTCCTACCGGTGTTCCTAAAATGATGCACAAGTAACGCAAGGGCATGTGAAGCAAGGTGTGTGCGGATTGCACAGAACATTGACTCTGAGAGTCAAGAGCTCCCTCTGCATCCAATTGGCACACCTCGCAAATTCTAGATACGCAAGAATACGGGAGACCATCTTGGTTACAACAGTCTTAAATCCTGCTGAGATAGATGACGGAGGGCCACTCCTGCAGCCCACTCACTAGCCTAGGTTGCTCATCATTGCCTAGGGTATATATATTTACACTTGCAGGTAGGGTTGTGATTCCCAGCTCAAGGAGCCATTCTTGCACTAGCTCTCATTGAGCTAGTATAAAATGTAGCTAGGGTAGGGTGAGCGACAGGAAAGGTTAGCTGCCCTGAGTGTGCACCCATCACAGACCCTATATATGTACTCAGGGCTACTAGCTCATTCACACAGTGCCAGGTGTCTTATTTTAGTTCGGTACCTCAATGAGGACTAGTGCCATTATGTCTCCTCAAGCTGGCAATCACACCTCACGCTCTAAATGTGCTGCTGCTGCTGCTAGTTGAGCTGGGTCTTCTGCTGTTGTGTTTCAGATGAGTCATTAATACAGTGCAAAATTAAGAGGACAGACGTGCTCAGGAGACATCAGGAGCTAGCAGTGCTAAGACAATATTGTGCTTTCATTTTATATTTTCCTTCAGGGGACTATCATATGGCAGTGTAAAAGAGTTTGTCTTCACTGGGAAAATAGAAGTGTTTTTACATCAAGATAACTATCTCAATAGAAAATCTTTTAGAGGAGAAAAAGCACTGTCGTTTTTAAGTTCAATTTTGCAAACAATGGTCATCCCTATACTGCTTCCCCGGGGGCTTACATTGACGAGCTACATGAAGGTAAATACAGGTAAAAATTACCTGTGAGTTGGCTCCACTAGAATTTCACAAGATAGCTATTACGATGTAAAATCCACACTTATTTCAACCTAGCAATCACAAGGAGTCACTTTCTTCTAGCAATAAACAAGGAACTTTATTAGAATAAAAAAAGTATTCTCTCTAGTACTACTCCCTCTGTTTCCCTGCACAGTTTCTGTTTAGCATGCTCGATCCAGCCTGGCCTAAAGAATGAATACATTTAACCTCACATGGACCTGGAATGCTTATAAAGTTTCAAGTGGAAAAAGGGAATGCAGAAGTTTCAGGGGAATGAAAAATGGATATTGTTTCCTTGTTTTTTCTGGCTACGAAGCTAATGGATTATCACAAACACTTTAGTAGGAGAAAGAAAAAATATGTCCACTCTGATTAACTAGTTTGCTTATTTTCTGTTTGTTTGTTGCCCTCTTTATGTAATCTCTGCTCCTCATTTGCAGCAGCACTAGAATAAAACTAACATTAGTCTGGTCAGCATTGCATTAAGGCCAGGTCTATACTAGACCTGGAAGGCCATCTTAAGGTACGCAACCCCAGCTATGTAAATAACATAACCAGAGCTGATACACCTTAAACCGAGCTTGGCACCGTCTTCACAGTGGGAGGCTGATGGAAGCAAATGCCCCTGGGGGCTTCCCTTACTTCTCACAGTTGCAAGGATTACTGGTGACAACCAGGAGCACCCTCAGCATTTGATTTAGTGGGTCTTTACTAGACACGCTAAATTGAATGCCAGAAGATCGATCTCCAGGATGGTAAGTATAGATGTGGCCTAAGTTCCACTGTGGTGTAGCTACTCCTTCTGGTAGCAGTGGATGCAAAGAATACAGCAGTGGTGCAGTCCTCCTTCCTGTGAGATTGTCCTTTGGGGAGTATTAAAAAGAAAAGTGAACAGTTTGGCAGAGTACCTGCAATCCAGCTTTCATAGTATTTGGTAGGCTGAGACGTGCATTCAGGAGCCCCAGATAAATATGAAATAGCCTAAGTGAATGACCAAAATAATCAATCCACGTAATGGGGAATGAAGCAGTGTTGTGGGCAACAATCCCAGGACTTCAGGGGCTAAATGTTCTGTGTACACCCATAAGTACACGATACCAACACTGTATTTTTGCTGCAGATATTTTAAAAGGGCATTAGTGTAAACGAGAATCAGGCCTTGCAATATATATTTTAAAAACTTCCCTATATATCTAGCCACTGGTATGTTTTTCTTGTACGCTAATCAATGGGTACCTGAGACAGAACAAGTGAGATAAAAAATACAGGAACAGCCAGGACAATTTTACTGGAATGGCAAGTATGTGTAAGAGGCCAGCAAATGAGTAACTAGGGGCTCATATGACCAGAGACTGAATAGGCCAGGACTACATTAAACCAGTAAATGAACTGTCATAAAAAGGTTAATAATCTTATACATACATAACACCTGTCTGTAGAATTCCAAAAACTTTATAAGTTATATGCACACAACACAACCTAAATCCAGGCAGCTTTGCAGCACAAAGCATTAACGAATCAGGACACGGCAGTACTTGGAAAAGAATTAGGGGAAAAGGCAAAAAGTAGCATAATCTGGTCTCAAAAAGCACAGAAATGGAGCAAGATTTGGGATGCATTCCCAGCTCTGCCTCATGTATCTTAAATCATACAGGAAGTGTCACAATAAGAGTTGGCATTTGTTGGGAGGATGAGTGTTTTTGATTGGTGAATTCTTGCTATGTAAGGGCAGGTTGTTGATTTGCTGTTTATATTATTTATGTCATCAAAAGCACCTAGCATACATTTTAACCTCCCGAGGGTTAATTTTGAGATGTAACATATAACAAAGATTCAAGGGCGGGGGGGCACATAAAAATGATTACGGCAGGAAAACTGAAAATGTTGTAAGATTCAGGCTTTTTGTACAAATAACATTTTCTGTATAACCTCAGTTTCATATATCTTTGTTTTGGTGTAAATAGCTTACGTTCAAATTTGGAGTCCACTCACTTCTCTTGTTGCAATGTTGTATGGAACTCTGGGACTAAAATGAGTAATCTTGAAAGAAAGAACACTGGGGAGATGCAATGGATACCTGCTTTTTAATTTTAGGTGTCAAAATAAATAAATTTGGCCTGTCTCTCAGCTTCTCTGTAAAATGGGGATAACCATATCCCACACTCACAGATATTTAATGTTAAATCAGATTATGTTTGTAACAGCCATGAAGATCCCTGTACAGGAAAATTTAGATATGTATTTTATTAATCTTTACAACACAATCCAGGGCAAACCCCAGGTGACACTTAGGCCAAACTTCTCAGAAGAGCTCAGCACCTGCTGTTCAAGACAGATTTTCAGAAGAAATCAGCTCCCATTCAGGCACCAGGGTGGTTGGCTAGATTTTTAATGAAGATCAGCACAATGGACACTGAGTGCTTCTGAAAATCTGGTTATAAATATCACAGTGGGAGCTACTAGCTCCTACATAAGTTTGAAAATTAGAGTATTAAATAGGTAACAATGGCAACCAAGCTCATTTGAAAACCCATCACCAATTGCGGGGCATTGGCCCCGCATGATTAACAGAACTGATCGAACCTCCTTTTCAGATGTCCTCTGAAAAACCCACACACAAACTTCATGTAATTTCCCTAAGAAAGCAGAAGGGTCACACTGACCTTTCTGGATAGCAACCTGTATTCCAGGGAATGTAGGTATTTCAACACCTCTGTTTCTCTCTCTCATAACCTCAGGCTAAGAATGAAATGATGCGTGCCAACCTGTTGCCTTTAGCAAACTCAAACTCTTTTGTAATACTTCATTCTTTTACACTACAGATAATTTAAATACAGACTTCCCAAACAAGCATGTTTCGTTACCCATAAATTCACAGGTAACCCATAATTTTAAGGACTGCAATCTTTGTTATTGTTGTTAAAAAAAAAAAAAAAAAAGGATTAAATCAGCTAGTCGGTACTTCCCTCTTGATTTTTTTGCAATGTTTTCATTATACCCAAAAAGCTCAGGTGTAGCATCTTGTTTCCACATGAGTATTATTTGTAACCTAATGTGACAGCTGAGGTGACTGAAAGAAAAGATTTTCTAAAATGGACTGCAGTCTGTTATAGAATAAAAAGGGGGAAATGACATTCTGATTTCCAGAGCAAATTACTCTTTTTTACATATATAAAATATTCCTATTGGAAAAAAGTACTTGACATTTGCTAAGTACTTATCATATATAGTACATGCACATGTAAAAGATACCATTAATTTGGAAATAACATTTCCATCTGAAATGTTTGTATCTACCAGAATTACAAACTGTGACTGAAGTTATAAAATTATTTTTCACCTTGTTTACTTTATGCATCTGACAGAATTTTGTGTCGCCAAATTCACTGTCCTTTCTGAAAAGACACAAATATTAACAAGGGAGCAAAAAAAAAAAAACCCACCCTGGATTGTTTTGATTTTTTTTAATTAAGCCTTGATAATGAAAGGCTGCTCTAACAGAACCTTTTGTAACAGTGGCCTTTAAAAAAAAGATCCTGTTGACCCTGTAACACCTCCTGTGTTTTTTATTTTTTAGACACAGAGATTGAGGCGCTCGTGTTAAGCACCATCGTCTCGCTTTGCTTTGCTGGAGTCCTGGAGAATGTGCAGAAATGTTTCCCGTTATCCCCAGACTAAGAGATTTAGGAGCACGGTCCCCCAGAGACACAGCAGGGGAGCGAATCTTGGGTTGTATCTGCCCCACCCCTCTCTCCTCCAAGGCAGAAGTAACACCCAAGCCCCAGGGAGGCTGTACTCACTCTGCAGTGCTGGTCCCATTGATGGTGGAGCTATCTGGAGTCGGGTTCAGCTGAATTGGCATCGGCTTCTTTTTAGGCATTTTGCAGTAAGAAGAATGGCTCGTCAGCTCCCGAAAATGCCCAGCTCCGGGGGCTCCCTCCCGCCGGGCAGAGTGCGGGGATCCTCCGGCAGTTCCCGCCCCACTAGGGCGATCTTCCCTGCTAGCGCTTCTGGGCTCCTGCGCCGGTCAGCCAGCGGCCGCTCCCTGGCCGGCAGCCGCGTTCCGGGCGCTCAGCGCGGCTCCCGGGGCCGGCAGCCGCTCCCCGCCTGAGCAGTCCGAAGTTCCCCGAGCGGCGCCGGGAAAGCGGACCCTGCCCGAGCTCAAACCGCGTCCCTGCTCGCTACTGTGCATGTGCAAAGCCCTCGGCCCGCCCCAGTGCGCAAGTGTGGAGCCGCTGCTCATGGGCACTGGGGAGGGCCGCCTTCTGCAAGCACCCGCCTGCTCCTCTGCCCGGAGTTTCGCTTCGGGTGCGCGGGGGAGGTGTGCGCCCGGGGGGAGCCGGGGACTCGCTCCTTGGGGAGCCGGGGCTGGGTTCTGGAGTCAAACGCGGGCCTGCTCCGGATTCTCATCTTCCCTGCGGCCACGCCACTAGAGCTCGGGGCTTCTCTCCTTCCCTTCTCACCGCCACTCCCCCCCGTACACGCACCGAAGGACTGGAGTCACTCCGCGTTCGGTTCACACGCGCGCTCCGGTTGTGAGAACTGGGCCCCGAAAGGGGATCGTCAGACACAAGCCAGGAGCAAAACGCGCAGCCCCAGCTCGAAAAGAGACGGGGGGATGTCAGGTGACACAGGGGGGGGTGAGAGCAGGACAGGATTCCCGTCGGAAGTCACCAGAATAGAGCAAAATAATGGGGAGGTTAAAAACAACGAATAGTCTAGTAGCACCTTAAAGATTAACAAAACAGGTAGATGGTATCACCAGCTTTCGTGGGTACAACCCACTTCTTCAGATGATAGGAATGTAGAACTCATGGGGAGGTTGTGACTATGAGCGTTGGAGGACAGTCTAGAGCTGTGCATGGGATGGGGTCTACTCTGTGAAAGAGCAATGGGATGCATATTTCAAAAAGCGGAGCATTTTAGACTTTTCCTCATCATGACCTCCTCTGTTTTGCACTCCCAGTGTAACCAGAAAGGCAACAGGAAACTCACAGCTCTGCTGTTCTTCTCCGCTGCCTTCGAATCGTTTCTTGGCCAGTTTGGGGAAGGGTTAAGATGTTCCAAACCGTTAGAATTCGTAAGGGTGAATCTTAGGCTCCCGTGTCACTAGAACATCATTAGGTTACTTCCACCACAACTAGAGGACAGTCGTTTAATCATTTGTGCGCTTTACAGGACCATAGGCAGGAATTTCTGTGGGGGGTGCTTTTTTTGTGGATGTGGACTGCAAGGATGTGAATGCACCCCCCTCTGGTCGCCCAAGTAAGCAGGGAAATCAGCCGCCCTTCCCCCAGCAGACCAGATCATGGGCGAGGGAGGCTCAGGCAGCACTCCCCTGGCCAGCCTGAGCATACTTACTTGGGGGATCCTAGGGGGTGCTTTCCTATCCCCTTGAGTATAGGCCTGCTTTGTATTTAAAATGGGATTACAAAAGGAACTGTCAACATCTAGTAAATTAATCTGCTATGAGTACGTAACCTTTTGTTTATAATTTCTCAGAAGTTCTGTGAAATGGAATTATGAGGAGGTCAGTAGCAATTAAATTAGCAAATGTCTACCATAAATACTTACTCTGCATATCAGCCTACAGTATTAATGTTACATGAAGAACAACTTAATTTAATCCCCATATAAAATCATTACTCTGCATACTTTATATATTGAAAGTATTGTATTTATAATTAAAACATTAGCCTGAATTTGGGTATTAATGGTTTCTATTTATCCCCATAAATACTTGAAATAAAGATCAAACCATAATAATATCATTAGAAAATAACTCATTATATATATTAAAGTGAGAATGAAGACCAGGTGCAAAGATTGCTGTTATTAACCCATTGCTTTAACTTTATCAAATAAATACACTCAATACGAATTCATATTAAATGAAAGTTACAATCTGTATTTATGTACAAGTGATGTTGAATTGTTTTATATATATCTCTAAAAAACTTCATTTTAAATATCAGGACATATTTCAAATTAATGAACAGTTGCAATGCACAGACATTTTAATCATTATGTGTTCTTGAAATTCTAGTGAGGTATAACCATCTATTCAATTATGTTCTGTGGTATGTTGCCAGAAAAAGAAGAATAGACTGAGAGAGTATAATTTATAGAAAAAAATCATTCAAAGCCAAATATATAAGGAATCTCACCTCATTGCTTCCTTTAATAGCTTTAAAATTTAAATCAGTAGTTTTCAAAATGTGGGTTGAGACCCCCAAATGGGTTTGTACCACTGGGGTTGTAGCAATACCTAGTATATAGAAGACGCTATTTTGCTCCGTACCGTGTGATGTCACATATACCATTCATGCAAGGTCATGAATTCATGATGAAACGTTTTTCTATCCGGACAGAGGTATTCTTTTATTGACATATCTGTGCCTATACTGACTGTTAGGTCAGCACTTCTACAACACTTGTAGCACTTGTGGGGGCAGGATTCCACATCCTTGACTAACATAACCATGGCAATTTACCTATTAAATGTAGACCAGGCCTCTAATTCCGAACTCCTAATTCCTGTTTCCCCTTTGTTCCGAAGCAGGGAGGTAATCTGTACCAGCCCTTTGGCTAGTGAAGACTTCTCCTCCCACTGTGGTAGCTCCAGGGCAGTGACCAGCTCCTCACCACCCACTCTTTGCCCACGTGAGCCAAAAGAGGAGAGGCAGGGCAGGGGCACTCCAGGACATGTTCACATGGTACCAACAGCTTAATGTGGCAGAGAGGAGGCTGGACCAAATTTCAGTGAGTCGTGTTGCAACCTGGCAGGTGAGGTCACAGGCAGGTTTGGCCAGGCAAATCCTCAACAGAGCACAGACGGGCTCACAGTTGAGCCCCTGGATTCAATGCCCAAATCTACTTTAATAAGTTATAAGGTGAGAAGTCAAAAGAACATATGCAGTATACATTTCAATAACAGTTTAATTTTGAAATACTGGCACAGTCTTGGGACAATTAAATCTTTCCAGTAGCACATTTTCTCCTAAGACTGATCACTGTCTAAACTGTAGGCTTTGAAAATAATTTCTTTTTTTTTTTAATAAATGAGGTAAAGCCTTAAGGCTAACACATCTGAAGAAGTGGGCTGTGCCCAGGAAAGCTCGTGATACCATCTACATGTTTTGTTAGTCTTTAAAGTGCTACCAGACTATTTGTTGTTTTTTAAGTTTTTCCTGTTACAGACTAACTCAGCTACCCCTCTGTGGGATCCAGTTAACACATCTGTAGGGCTTTGTGACAACATTTAAATGGGTGCTATCTGTAAGTATGCTTACGATATCAGTCTCCAAAGCATTCTTTTAGTACAGATAATACATAGCTTGAGTCTTAGCATGAAATCACCATGGCTGCTGAGTGTGTTCCCTTCCCTTACACAAACTCATTTAATGTAACACATTTAATGTAAAAGCTAATAGCATTGTTCACATTCCACCACTCCAGATGTCCTCATATTAACAGAAACAAAATGTTACACAAAATAAATATGTAGCTTTTAATTATAGCACAAATGCAATTTTAGGAGATAATTCAAGCAATGATTTGCCAATCTACAAGGTATTAGTTATCAAGAAAGTTATTCTGCCTTACAATTGATAGCTACATGTCGTCTTTTCCTATATTTTATTTGCTTTACTATTGGAATAAAAGACCTCATTAAACATCAACAAAGAAGCGGAAAAACTATTACAACTTTGTAAAGGAATTTTTATTTTTGAATTCAGGATATCTGAAAACTGAAAATTTTGAAAATAATCCGTTTACAAACAGTTCAAGTTGACAGTGTCACTCTAAGCAATTATGCATCTTTTCTCTGACAACCCTTTATGGAGATTTTTCTGTATGAGGCAAGCTACTGAATATGCCCCTTTGTGATAGATCACTGTTTGCATGTCATTTGAGCTATACAATGGATGGTTGGGCAGGAGGATGTTCACTCTTGACATTTCTCAGCCTCATGTGTCTTTTAGGCTATCTACACGAGGGAAAAATGTGTATTTTGACACTCTACTTAGCTAACACATGCTAACTAATATGTTAGAAACCTAGCTGTGATATCTAGCTGGTGTAAATCAGCACACGACCATTGGAGCCAAGGAGCGCAGCTATGTCAATTTACATCAGTTGAGCATCTGGATCTGAGTGTAGACAAGCCAGTATTAGTGTCAACAAGTGTTACCTGGTCAAGATAAACCTAAGTAGGGAGTGTAGTGTTTCTCTCAACCAGCTACTGTTAAAATTACAACTTGTCTAGGCTACATTAGGATTTGACATGCTACCTACCACGTTAAAAATTTACTTTTTTTCTTAGTAAAGAAAAGGCTTCAATGAGGTTGTTCCCTCTTTTACACACAGGGATGTAAAGGCACAAAAGGCAAAATAGCTTGCCCTAGCCAGCAACAGAATTCAAGACAAGTGTCCTGAGTTGTAACTGGCCTTTGATCTGGATGCACTACTCCTCAACACAAATGGGATATGCTTACCATCAATAACCCACGTGACAGAATTCTCTCCAGACTAGAAGTGGACTTAATCTGTCCCTAAGAAATTGATGTAGCCATTTCTCACTCTTGGTCTACACTATGAGGTTAGGTCAAAGTAAGCCACATTAGGTCAATTGTATGATGAATGTCTACATCACCAAGCCCTTTCCACCAACCTTAAGTGGGTTTAAAATCAACTGCTCTACTCCACCTTGACAAGACTAGCACTAAATTTAACCTGCCTGGGTTGAATTTGGGGTAGTAGAGATGCAGCACAGTTCGATTCAACATTCTTGGTCTCTGGGAGGTGTCCCCCAATGCTCCAATGTGATGGCTCTGGCCAGCCCGTTCAACTCCGCTGCACTCTCAGGTACACAGGAAAAGTCCTGGAACCTTTGAATTTCATTTCCTATTTGGTGAGCGTGGGGAGCCCAGCAGCACACCTGACCATGCATGCCCAGGGTTGCAAATGAGCTCCAGCATGAAGCATGCAGGAGGTCTGATTGCTGTCAGGGGAGGAGAATCTGTGCAGGTAGAACTCTAAACCAGCAGAAGAAATGCTGATACCTATATGCCAAAATCGCACAGGGCTTCAGGGAGAAAGGCTACACCAAGGAAACCCAGCTGTGCCACGTGAAAATAAAGAAGCTCAGGCAAGCGTAGCAGAAGACAAAAGAGGCTAATAGTTGCTCTGGGTCAGTCACAGACATGCCACTTCTATGGGTAGCTGCATGGGATTCTAGGGGGGGGGGACCCAACCAGTACCCCAAAACTGTCCATAGATACCTCCCATGTGATTCTTCACACAGCCTCAGGCAAAAAGGAGAAGGAAATTTTAGATGAGAATGCACAGCAAGCGTATCTGCGGAGTATCTGCTCTCCCTGATAGCCAGGAACTTTTCACAGAATCATAGAGTCATAGGGCTAGAAGAGACCTCAGGAGGCCATCAAGTCCAGCCCCCCTGCCCAAAACAGGACCAATCCCAACTAAATCAACCAACCAACTTTTCCTAACTCCCTTCCCATGACCTATTAGTTCCAGACCCTGATGGCTGGGATGGCACCTTTGGTGAGTGCACATTTGTAATCACACGACAGGGGTTAAATGTAACTAGGTTTAACATTTGATCTGCACGGAGCAATTGCGATACAGTGGCAGCCAGTTTAGCTACTCAGAGGGTGCTCCCTTGAAAAGTTTGTTCATGTGCCTGGAGATGGACCGGGAATCCTCCCTGGACAGCTCTACAAAATTCTCATCCAAGTACTGTTCAATCCTTCTCAGCAGGTTTCTGCAAAGGGCTGCCATATTCTGTCCTCAACAGTGGGACACCTTCCCACGCCAAGCCAGCAGTAAGTGATCTGGCATCATTGCAGCACAAACCAAAGCAGTGTAAGATCCAGGTCTCTGACCACATTCATGCAGCAACCGCTCCTGGCTCTGCTCTCTGATCCTGATAAGATTGGAATTGTGCATGGTTACCTAGGTCACGCTGTTGGAGGTCACATGCAGTGAACAGGATAGGCAAGCAGGCAGGGAACATGAGTGTAACACGCAGCACGAGATGTTGAGGCTAATGGGGGAGCAAACAGACTTGCTGAGGCACTTGGCAGGGGTGTAGGAAAGGCAGCTAGAGAGCACAGGGCCCACCTGCACCCACTAATAAATCGCCCTCCTCATCAAGTTCCATATCGTCCTCTCCCACATGTCCTACAATGCGGGTGGGAGGAAGGTCCAGGAAGCCTTTCACTCGACTCCAAAGGGATGCCCCATGGAGCAGAAGGCAGTCATTCCCACAGCTTCAATTGCTACACAGAACAATTGTAATAAGCCACATAGCCTGTGCTCCCCCTATCCCGCATCTCTGTTATCAAACCCTTGTTACACCTGTTACACCAATGATTCCTGCATGAATTCAGAACAGGATCTATATTCACTGTGACAACGGTGGTGGAAGGGTTGGTTTACAGGGCAGTACATGTACAAAGAGGGCAGCTTGGTAATGAGCAACACACATAACTGTCACATGACTGGTCATTCATGAAACGGATTTTCAAAGCCTCTCTGATGCCCAGTGCACCTGGATACGCTCTTCTTATTACCCTGGTGTCCTGCTGCTCATAATTGGCCACTGGGCAATCTGCCTCACCCCTCACCCTGCCAGAAACTTTATCCCCTTACGTTCACAGACATTATGCAGCCCACAGTAAGCAGCAACAATAGGAATATTGCTTTCACTGACGTCTAACCGAGTCAGTAAGCTGCGCCAGCAGGCTTTTAAACAGTCAAAGGCACATTCTACCACCATTCTGCACTTGCTTAGCCTGTAGTTGAATGGCTCCTTACTTCTGTTCAGGCAGCCTGTGTACAGCTTCATGAGTCATGGGAGCAAAGGGTAGGGTGGGTCTCCAACTATTGGCATTTCAATGTCACCGATGGTAATTTTCTGGTCTGGGAAGCAATTTCCAATCTTGCAGCTTTCTGAAGAGACTGGAGTTCCTAAAGATGTGCATGGTATGCATCTTTCCTGACCATCCCTCGTTGATGTTGGTGAAATAGCCCTTGTGATCCATCAGCGTTTGCAACACCATTGAGAAGTACCCTTGCAGTTAATGTACTCTTGGTGAGGTGCCAAGATAGGGATATACATTCCTTCTATTGCTCCACCACAGTTAGGGAACCCCACCATGGCAAAGCCATTCATTACATCCTCTGTGTTTCCCAGAGTCACTGTCCTTCTTAGCAAAAGGATAGTGATTGCCCTGGCTACTTGGATAACAGCAACCCTCTCCAAATAGATTCCCGACTGACCAGTAGCACTCTGGTGTTGCAAGCTTCCAGAGGGCTACTGCTACTTGCTTTTCAACTATCATAGCAGGTCTCATTTTGGTATTGCTGTGCTTCAGGATGGGGGGAAAGCAATTTGCAAAGTTCCATGAAAGTGGCTTTATGCATATGAAAGTTTTGCAGTCACTGGTCCTCATCCCATAGCTGCATAACTATGGGTCCCACCAGTTCAAGTTTGTTTCCTGGGACCAGAATTGGCATTCCACTGTGTCAACATACCTGACTGCCACCAGCATATGCCAATCGCTCCATCCCAAGCGTTCCTGCACATCTGCCTGAGTGACCTCCTCTTCCGTGTGCCGGCGGCTTATGGCTAGGCTCTGGACATACCACAGGATAATGCACGAGATGATTGCAATGCTCACAACAACAGTGTGTAGCTGAATGAGGCCCATGTGTGGCCTGGTATAGGACAGATAACCCGGGAAAAAAGAAGTGAAATGATTGTTTGCCTTTGCTTTCAAAGAGTGAGGGCAGGAGGAGGTAAGTGCATCATGGGAGGCTAACATGTACCCAAAACTACCATGTTTTTGTCTCAACAGGCATTGGGGGCCTAACCCAGAATTCAAATGGGCAGCAGGAACTATGGGATGGCTACCCACACTGCATCACTCAGAGTCGATGGTGGCCATGGTGGTGGGGACACACTCTGATGTCCGAATGTGCATAGTGAGGACATGCACTTTTGACTTTTTAAAATGTTGACTTAAAGAAATTTGACCTAATTTCATACTGTAGGCATACCCTGCAGCTGTTAGCTATTCTCCTTTTTATGACACCTGTTCTTTTTTAATTAACCAGAAAACAGCTCCTTGCTACACAGAACACCTGTTTCAGGATGTGTTTTTCTTCTGAGCCATCATTTGATTTTCCACATTGTTTTTCTTACCCTCCAAAGAAGCATTTCTCAGATGTGGTCACCAGAAGCTTTTCTCGTGGCCCCAGCCTCCTGGCTGGTGATTGGGGTTGAGGGATAAAGTAGTGGCCTTCCCCCAGAGCCCTGCTCTGAAGACACAATTGCTGGATGAACAGACTTTCCAAAGGGGATGAGATTAGACTTCAGCCCTGGGGTGGCAGGCAGCAGTCTCCAGCCCTGGGGTTTTGGGCTCCAACTGCACAGTGGTGGGCTCAGTCTCTGGCTGCACGGCTTTTGGCTCAGCCTTGGGCCTTAGACTACAGTGCGGGGCTTTGGGCTCTGTTCCTTGGGTGTGGGGCATTGGGTGCAGTTCCACAAGCTTACCCCAGCCCATCACTCTTTGCCCCTGCTGCCTACATGTCCACCTCCCCATCCGGAGCATAATCTATCTCTGGGCTTGCCAGCGCTACATAAATCTGCTGTGAAAAGTGGTATTTGTATGTTTGTTAATATCACTTTTCACAGCAGATTTACTAGCTAGCTGGGAGGCTGCTATCAATGTGCAAGTGTCAGGTATCATAGCTTATGTTCTTATGTGTTTGTGCATATTTGGTTGTCTTTTTTACTGAAATTAATTATTTTAGGAAAAGTTTTCAGAGCAGCTACCAGCAAGAGTTGGTGGCTGCACTTGGAGGCTACCCAAAAGTTTGTTGTGAGAACTTGTGCTCCAGAATGTATCTCTACAGCTGCCATTTATTCCACTTTAAATTTGCTTCTGACAGTATATTATTTTAACACAGTCTTATTTGGTCTAAAATCTTTGCATTCATCTTCAATATGCAATGACTATCAAAAACTATTATTTGTTCACCAAAGGCCAAATATTACTCTAAATCTGGCCAGATCTCTGTGCACATCCAATTACAAGTACAATTAACCATTGATGTCAATTATGATAATTTCAGAACACTTAGATATCTAACTGGTTAATTGCATACACAAATATTGCAATTGCAAATGCAACTGTAGTGACTTTCTGCACTAATTATGGTCCCACAAATTTGACAATGGGATTTTAAAAGTCTGCTGCTTTTTTCTCCACAAGAGTTCTTTTCTATCTTATTCTCTAGAATTGTCTGGCTTACTAAGGTGATTTTAAAATAATTAACTGTGTAAATAAATATTTTTCCTGACAGCTGCAGAATTTCTCTTAGTATTTTAATTACTTTCTCCCTTCAATCTTGTTTGCTATTGTATAACAAAATAATTCATTACATCTCTCCTAGCTACTTACCTTTTTTAAACTACAAAAGATAAAATTATTTTATAATTTTCACAGTTAGATTTTCAAATATACAGTTTCTTCTCACTCTCAAATAACTGATAACATCTGAGTAAGAGACAGCTCCCTCCTGTGGTGAAATCTATACTTATATATACAAATTTGAAATATTGTAAAACAATAAGAAAGTGTTTTATTAACTCTATATCAGGAGTGCTGCACATGGCACACGGGCATGCCCTCACTCTGGGGGCAGCATCCGCTCTCAGGGACAGCATGGCAAGGCGTAGGACCGTCTGCCGCTCACACACCCTTCCCCCCAACACACTGCCCCACTCTCCTCTAGCAGGCAGGGATACAAGTCCTCTCCCCATGGGACACCGCCACTGCCAGACCCGGCGTGTGCGTGGCATGGAGGGAAGCCCAGCCAGCCTGTGGCTCCCCCTCCCACCTGCAGGATCCCGGTCTGGCTGGCACCTTTCCCTGCCTGTTTGTCCCCAGGACATGGGGGTAGTGAGGCTCCCCCCGGACATCTGGGCCCCTGTAGGAAAGAGCCCACTCTCTAGGCCACAGATGGCCTTGCTCTAAGCACATTGCCTTCGAATGACCCGAGACCTTTCGGTCTCGGCTCACAGATGAGGACAAGGCTTTAGACACAGCGTCTCCAGGGATGACTGACCTTCTCTCTGCTCTCCACAGCTGGACCAGCTGTGAGAGGCGGGTGGTTGACACCACCTGTGGCAGCCTCTCAACCCCGAGTGACCTGCTGGCACAGAAGAACCCAGCAGGAATTCCAGCAGGAGTACATCTCCACACTACGAGTCCTGCAGCATACCCTGGACTAGAGATGGAGGAGGACATCCAGCTGCGGCGAGAGACCTGGTGGGAGATGCTGGAGCAGGGCCACACCATCTGCGCAGTTGTACAAGCACTCATCACCGGCATGGTGCCTGCTCCTGCTCCTGCCCCTCCTACTTCTCCCCCTAACCCCACCCATGGCTGCCGAGGTCCCCACACCTGAGGCGGTGGGACCACCAGAGCCAGGTGCCACTCCAAGCCTCAGCCCCTTCCCTCTCTTCCTCCCCCCTCCCCTCTCCCAGATTCTTTCCCCAGTCCCTCCCCACTTACTTTTACCCCAATTATAGAACAAAGAGTTGATTTTTCCAAAACAAAAGGTATGGTTTATTGTCTCTGCAGGGGGGAAGAGGGAGCAAAAGAAGGGATGTGGGAGGAAAAGCACAGAGGGGCAATGCACAGGCCCCTAGTGGGGAGGCCCAGAGGAGAGTGTCACTGGGGTCCTTGTGAGAAACTCTCCCTCAGGACCTCCTGGATGCACACTGTTCCCTGATGGGCCTTCTGGATGGCAGCTGTGCGCGACTGCTAGAAGGCCCTGCTGAGCCAGCCAGCCTCTGTCCCCCACCCTGGTAGGAACATCTCCCCCTTCCTTTCACATATATTCTGAAGGACACAGCACGCAGCCACCACTTGGGGGATGTTCCGCTCCTCGATGTCCAGCCAGGTAAGGAGGCAATGGAACCTCACCTTCAGCCGCCCGAAGGCGCCCGCCACCACCATGCGGGCCCTGCTGAGCCTGGCATTGAAGCATTCCTTGGTATGGTTAAGGTGTTTGGTGTAGGGCTTCATTAGCCAGGGCAACAGTGAGTAGGCCATAGCCCCTTCAATGCACATCAGCATGTCCACATCCCCGACCCTGATGGTGCGGTCAGGGAAAAAAGTGCTGGCGTGCAGCTTCTGGAAAACACTGGAGTTTTGGAAGATGCAGGCATCTTGCATCTTCCCCAACCACCCAACGTAGATGTCTGTGAACCAGCCGTGGTGGTCCGTGACAGCCTGCAGGACCATCAAAAATTACCCCTTCCAGTTGATGTATTCAGATGCCCAACGGTCAGGGGCCCGGATGGGGATGTGGGTACCGTCAATAGTCCCCCACCCCCGCAGTTAGTGAAGCCCATGTCGGCAAAGCCAGTAATAATGGAGTCCATGTCACCCAGGTTGATGATCTTGTGCAGCAGGACGGTGTTGATGGCCCTCACCACCTGTAGGAAACAAACAAACAGAGAACACAGGGTTGCCAGAGCCCTCAGGATGTCCCCAAGCCCATCCCCTCTCCCTCCCACACACCAGAAGCAACCCCCTACTTATGCCATCCCCTGGCAGGGCTTTGTGAGGGTGGGACTGAAAAATCTCCTGGGGAGAGGGCTTCCACCACTACCACCAACAACAATCCCCTTCCCCCTAGGGTAATCCTTTCCAGCATTTCACCACCCTCCTGGGACAATAGTCCAAGAGTGCCATACCTGCATGACGAGGGCCCCAACAGTCGATCTCCCCATGTCGAACTGGTTCCCGATGGATCAGTAGCTGTCTGGCATGGCAAGCTTCCAGAGGGTGAAGGCAACCCACTTCTCGAGGGGGATGGCGGGTTGCATGTGGGTGTCCTGTCGCCTGAGGGCAGGGGAAAGGTACTCACACAGCTCCAGAAAAGTGTCCTTCTGCATGCAGAAATTCTGGAGCCACTGCTGGTTGTCCCACTGCTCCATAACGAGCCAGTCCCACCAGCTGGAACTGGTGTCCAGACGCCAGAAGCAGTGGTGCATTGTGGGGTGCAGCTGCAAGAGCTGCACCCACAGAGAGATGATGAGGTTCTCTGCGATGAGCTGGGGGTTGTGTCCCTGCAGGACCAGAAAGGCAGCCTGCAGAAATTGCTGCAGGAGCTGCAGCACGACAGATAAGAGCCATCACGTGCTCAGAGGCTGCTCCAGCTCCATGGCTAGAGGGCTGAGGTGTCCACAAGTAAGGCAAAGGAATGGGTTTGCTGTCCCTCAATGAGGTAGGCAAAAGAGAGGTGCCTGAGACATGGCTATACAGAGGCGTCTGTTTAAGTATGAGCCTCAGATAGCCTCAGGCAGCAGCTACAGGAATGAGTGATGTCCTGATGCCCTGCCTGAAGTGCTACTGGGTGGCCTTAAACGCGATTCAGCATCCAATGAGTGTGGACATTCTATTTCCATGGGCATTTGCTGTGTAGACGCACTATTTCAAAATAAGCTATTTTGGAGTATTTCTTCCAAAATAGCTTATTCTGAAATAAGCGTGCAGTGTGGACATACAGGACTCTTCGCTGGTTTTGCAGATACAGACTAACACGGCTATTCCTCTGAGGTGTAAATCAGTAAACATGGAACACCTTTAATAAAAAAACTGGTAATTTATCAGTAGAAATAAGTAAAAACTGAATATAATTAACACTATTTATACAATGCTGAAAATAGCTGCCAAAACGAAGGAGCTGTCTATGTTACGGACCAGTCTTGCTAACCTCAGTACAAGTGTATCAGGAGATACAAGAAATGGTTATGTTTTCTAGTGTAGACAACAAGGCTTTGAAAAAAAATCAAGGTACTGTCATAATACTTAAAAGTAAATGGTTGGAGAAACTATTTTCCCACCTTTGGCACAATCAAAAATATACCCCTTAATTAGGAGAGCCAAAAATATATTAAAAAATAAAGAAAATCATAAGAAAAAGATATAACACAGTAACATTTTTGAATCAACAGTGTATTCACATTTTACCCACCACATATAAATTATGTATGTAATTCCTTTTGTGGAGATTTTTTGTTATGTGTAAATAGTGATTTTATTATTATTATTAATTTGTAGTGCAAAGAGCAGTGTTGCCATGGCTTATAAATTTTTTATTTTCAGTAATTATGCTTCCTTTCACATGTCATTATTGAAACACCATTAAATATGAATTAGTTATGATACATACAAATCTTTATATAGAGCAAATTATGTCTTTTCATTGGAAAACCCAGCAGCACTTGTTATGTTACTACTAATATTTCTTCAGCTATATTTCTTTTCAAACTAATGAACTTCAGTAAATTAAAGAGATTTGACAAGATATCTAAAAAGCAGAGAAATAAATGCAAACATAAGAATGCTGACAAATGAGACTTTTAACGGTTTCAAACAGCTATTAAACAGTCTGCTTAGTATTTTGCATACATTCTTGCCTATATATTAAGTTCCTGCACTTGGAGATGAGACAGCTTTACTGTATCAGATGTACAATTAGTTTTTAAGTGAAAGATAGAGATGTTATTTTGCCTAATTGAAAAGTGTCAATAGCTGTTTTATTTGTCCTATTAAAAACAATAAAATAAATTATCAGATACATTTACTATGCTTTGCTTTATCTCCTATCTGCAAAGAACTATTACAGACTGGAAAATGATGTTTTTTACTTACAATTTACATTTCTGAGACCAACTGAAAAGTTACTTTTTATTTGTGATTCTGGCAACACAGGAGCCCATGGTAAACTACATGATAAAATCTCAATCCTGTTTTTGTAGCTCAATTATATTTTATGATATTTGATGCAGTAACTTGATGTATTCCTTAAAGCCCCAATTCCTGCAATCCTATCATTATAAGAATTGGTTTTCTTGGGAAGAGTGGGTTCCTAGCCCTCGATTTATTGAAAAAGCATGAAAACATGACCTGAGACTGACCAAAAGGCTCAAAACCCAAGAGCAGGGTTTTTCAAACTTTTACATCTGTGGAGCCCCATGAGGTCCTGAAAATTTGGTGGAGCCCTTAAAAATTTGTGATTTTTTAATGTAATAGGTACCCAAATAAATAGACAAAGTTTTGGAATTCTATTTTTATTTCTTGTATATTTCTTATAAATTCTTTTTTCCCCAAGAAAATTATCAGAAAATTAGTAACAAAATTACAGCATCATACAACTGTCATTAATATTGTCTCACAGAGCCCCTGAACCCATCACATGGAACCCCAGGGCTCCACAGAGCACACTTTGGGAAACCCTGGCCAATGGAATAGAAATATAAATGGCTTGTGGTAACATTCAGGATGTGCCAATCTCCGCCCCCCATTTCCCATCAACATTTTATTTACTAAATGGAGTGCCCCTTCTTTGTACCTCTGGGTGGTCTGTCCTGCACTCTCACCCTTGCAGGCACCACTGCACCAGTCACCTATGAATAGAAAGAACCCATAATGTATTGACCTATCACTTTTGAAAGCCTAGGTTTGGCCATACTGCCTGACAAGTAAATAGAACCAGCCTTACCTACTGCTTTATGAGCTTCCCCCTATGTGGCACCAACCATCACACAGGTAATCTTCAGGTGAGAGAATAAGCTCATTTCTTTTAGGCTGGAGAACCTCAAAGAACAAAGCCCACCACCTGGCTACACTAGGGGTACGTCTAGACTGCAAGCTTCTTTCAAAAGTGAGCATCCATACCTCAAAACCAGATCGAAAAGGAGATCTGCTTTTTCGAAAGAGAGTGTCCAGACTGCATGGACGCTCTCTTTAAAGAAAGCCCTGATTGCTATTCACAGAATGGCCACCAGGGGACCTGCACTTTTTTCAATTGCCTCTTATTTTAAAAAATGTCCCTGTTCTGCATCCACACATGCCTTTTTCCAAAAGAGCTCTTTCGAAAAACGTATTCTTCCTCGTAATTTGAGGTTTACCAATGTCGAAAAAACCTCTGCGTTCTTTCGATTTAATTTTGAAAGAACATGATTGTAGTGTGGACACAGGTGAAGTTTTTTTCGAACAAAGGGCAGTTTTTAAAAAAAAAACGTGTAGTCTAGACATACCCTAGGGCAGCAGTGGCCTTCAACTGAGGGAACACCTCCTAGCAATAATTAATTTCACTCAGCCTATAAGAGGCGGTAGCCTATAAAGTTAAGTTGCTTGCATGTCATATCAGATAACTTTTGGGTTGATTTATACTAATTTATAATTGTATTAATTATTATGTTTGTATTTATAGTAAATATTATGTTGTAAGTATTAAGCTGTAATGTAAGAGACCTAAAAGCCTGTGTCCTGTATGAACAGCTAAAGCACAGTATAGGGAGTTTGTGTAAGCAACCTCTGTCCCAGAAAAAATGCTTGCTCAAATGTCCCTCAGCTTTGGGGAAACCAAATAGAGGAACTATACCTATTTTGAGCTGGTTCACCTGACACCAGAATCAGTCAGTAACTGCAAAAGAAACAGCAAAGAAATTGCTAGAAGGGTCAGAAGCAATGGTTTCAGGAATCAGATAATCCTCCCTAATATGTAGTGTTAAGCATCATAATCAACTAACCTATAGAATAAGTGTACCCATAATTTCTTAGGATGAGGAAATAAAATCTGGTCATGGTAGGTTGGGTCTGAATCAAGCAATGCCAAGACCCTATAAATATTCATGTTGCTCAGTCTAGGAGGTACTAATGCTCTCTAGGTTCTAGTTTGGCACTTTTTCTCTGCTGCTCATGCACTTCTATCAACAATTAGCTTAGCTTCGTAATATAGCTTAGCTGCTCTACACTCTACCTGCCTGAACCTTAAACTTCATTGACGAGCCAGGAGCAAGGCTGGTTCTATGCTTCCTAACACCAGGTCTTCAGAAAGGGGTGTATCTCTAATTGTGTAGTGTTATCAGAGGGGAGTCCTTGATGTTTATTATGTTTTAGCAACTATGTGCCTTTTGACGTTTCACGTGTTTTAATACAGGTTTTAATGAATTGGTATTGTCCTCTATTTAAGTGCCCTTGCCACATTCCCCAAAACTCCCCTTCTGGGATAAAACTCTCTGGGCTCTCTCTGTAGCTTGGGTTAGGACAAGATCCTAAACATCTGGTCAGCCTAAACATCGGCCAGTGGGGAGACATAACCTCCTAGACCAGACACACTCAGGTCTACATACCCTCCCAGTACAAGACAACACTAAGGTGAGGCTGCAACATCATTCCTCTGCAGCTGCTGTTGGGGCTGCGGCCGTGTGGCAGGCGGCTGCTGCTGCCGGGGATTAGGACCGCAGGTTGGCAGGCTGCTGCTGCCGATGGGGATTGGGGCCATGTGGCTGGAGGGCTGCTGCTGCCGGGGATTAGGACCGGGGGTTGGTGGGCAGTTGCTGCTGATGAGGATTGAGGCTATGTGGCTGGCGGGCTGCTGCTGCCGCTGGGGACTGGAGCCATGCGGCTGGTGGGTTGCTGCTGCCAATGGGGACTGGGGCCATGTGGCTGACGGGCTGCTGCCGCCTCTGGGGATATTTTTTTTTTTTTTTTGCCTGGCTCGGGATGGTTTATTGGCCTGACCTCTGTCCAGAAAGACACAAGCAGCAGAGGGATATCCATATCCTCACACAGCAATTCAAATAAATGTGAATTTAGTGGATGCGTTTTGATATAATTAATTATACTGATAATGTCATGCAAAACATCGAGAAGATCAGGACAAAGTTTCTGGCTTGCCAACAGTTCAAGATGAATGACACAGTGGGTAGACTCACATTCAGGCGCCACTTCTTTTACCCTGGTCATGAAACCGGAAAGCCTTCTAGTCATTGCGGCAGCGTCATCAGTGCAAACTCCAACACAACAGGTCCAGTAGAGCCTGCCTGAAATGTAATCATCCAAAACTCTGAAGATTTCTGCCCCTGTTCTGTTGTGTTAGTAGGCAGGGGAAGCGCACACAGTAAATCGTCATGTATGACACCTTCAAAAATATAACGCACATATACTAAAACTCCGGTCATCTGAAGAAGTGAGTTGTGCCCATGAAAGCTCATGATATTATCTACATGTTTTGTTAGTCTATAAAGTGCTAACAGACCATTTGTTGTTATATACTAACAGCATTGCCTTGTTTTTAATATTGGTTGATTCATCCACCTGAATCAAAAAACTACAGAGATTCATTTATCCTCTCCAGCAATTGCTCCTCAATGTCCTCATCTATTTCGTTGATCCTCCTGGCAACAGTGTTGTCAGAAAGAGGAACTTGTCCTACCTTGCAAGCTGCTATTTCCCCAAACAGTTCTTTGCCAATTGTAAAAGGCTTTTTAGCTTTGGCAATCCAATGAGCTACTAGAAACTAGGGTTGCCAGGTGTCTGGTTTTGAACCGAACAATCCAGTATTTGAGCTTTCTGTTTAGGAAACAAATAGAGAAAATATAAATAAGAAAATATAAATGTCCGGTATTTTCTAAATAAGATGTAATGTAGATTGTGATGTAATCTCAAGTATGTCCGGTATTTTTGTTGAAACCATCTGGCAACCCTACTAGAAACGATGCCTTCAAAGCAGCCACGTTGGAGCGCGCATACGTGGTATCGCAAAATAATTGTTTTTGTCCTTCAAATTTGCTTTTTTTTTTTCTTCAGATTAAAAAAAAAATCAAAATCAACTGTTTTTTTCTATGAGAGCGGGATGTTTAGACTCTAAATGCCAAATTCGCTTTGAAGGTTTCATTGCTTCGTTGGAAAGCGTTTCAGCACATATAACACACTGCGCTTTTGGAGCCTGTGAATCATCACATGCAATAAAACCATACTTTAAATATGAGGCGTCGTACTTATGCTTGAATTTTGCTCTTTTTCGTTTTTTTCACGTTTTCTTGGCATGGTATATCCTCATTGCAAGTAGAGTCCACAACGTTCTCCTCTCTCTCCTTCGGAACGACAGTGTCTTTTTTTCCACAGACGCACCCTTTCCAAAAAATAAATGGATGGAAGGTTGCTTGATCAGCTTTTAGACGTTGTAGTGGACAGAAATGATTAGACACTGTTCCCACTGTCCAACGCGAAGAGCGCCGTTATTGACTAAGCCAGGACGTTCCCTGACAGGGTGCCGCAGCCAACGGTCCGAGGACGGCGGTTCCCCTCTCGCGCCGAGCGAGCGAGCGCCCGTTGGAACTTTTGGCGCCAAAAAGAGGCTGCGGGAAGCCAGAGCGCATGCGCGCGCCGCAGATTGGAACGCTCGCGAGATTTCGTCCCCGACGTTGGGCCAAGAGCCCGGCTTTTGATGGGGAAGCGGTCTCGAGCCGGGCTGTCTTCTCGCGCTCTTTTCTCGTTCCGCCCTTTCCAGCCGCGCGAGAGGCGGCGGCGTGGGAGGATGCGGCTGGGCTGGGCTCGCCTTCCAGTCGCCGGGACGGGGAGGCGGGGCCCGCGCGCGCGGCCGGGTCGGCTCTGAGGTACCGCGCGCCTTTCCCTCGCTTCCTCCCCGGCCTCTCGTGGGACGGAGGGAGGCTCTGTAGTGTCCGGGGAAAGGGGCTCCCACGGCGGCTCGGTCCCCTCAGACCCTGCTCTGCCTCCCCGCGTGGGGCACTCCCCTCCCTCCCCGGGGATGGGAGTAGCAGGCGGCCGCGGCGCTCTGTGAGGGGCCTGGCCGGTGTGCGAGCCCGGCGGCTCGTTAGTACTCGGCCCCCAGGCGAGCTCAGGCCAGGCGCTCCGTGCTGGGCACGGGGCTGAATTGCCGCCGGATTTGCCCTGAGCCTCCCGGCCCAGCCCGGTACGGGGCCGCCTCACCAGCCCCCCTGCTGCCGGGAAGGGGATGGGGGGCTGCTTCCGTTGTAACTAGCTCTGGGCCCACCAGGAATTGCCAGAGCGGGACGGGCTTGTCTCGAGAGCCGACCCGCTGCCTGAGGGGGAACCCCTGAGACTCCCCCAATGGCCTGGCAGCAGGAGACGCTTTCATCTCTCACCCCCTTAATTTGCGTTTAAACCAAGCACATTGGGTTCTGTGAGATCTGGTTGTATTATTTTTTTTAATTCTAGAAAATGGGTTTTTTTCCCTTCAAAAATACTCCAGAATGTTTTCCCTTTTTTTGACACAGGCGGTGTTTGTCATGGAAAGTCATAAAACAATGTCGCTAACAATCCAGTATTTTTGTGAAACTGTTCTGATGGGCACTTTTGGACCAGCCCTCCTGTTTATGTCACATCAGTTGCACAGTTTCATTATCTGCGGAAGTGTCCCAGTCTTTAATCTCTGGGATTAATTGATATCTTGCATTCTCCATTTAACTGGCAACATTTGGCTTAAAATGCGGGTATCTTCCAACAAAAATTTGTATCTTTAATAGTTTACGTCCTGTTCGCCGCACCACCTTTTTAAACTGTTTTGATGTCTGGTGCTCTTCTGCAGGGGGAACAAGCTTAACTGTGAAGATGATAGATCCACTAGCAAACAACTTGTTTGATCTTCCTGAGTACGAAGAAACAGAAGACGAAACATTTCCACCTCTTCCACCACCTTCCTCCCCAAGGAGAGATGATGTTGAAGGAACCTTAGCTAATGAAGGTGAGCACAGGCAGTCCCCGATTTACGAATGGATTACGTTCCGAACACCTGGTCGTAACTTGATTTTGTTGTAATTTGGAAATACCCTTAAATGCGGTGCCCAAAAAACTTGACGTACATGGTTCTCAACTCAAAAATATTATAATGGGGTTAATGGGAGGTTGGTCGTAAGTACGGATGATCGTAAGTTGGTGTGTGGAAAACCCTTAAACGCGCTGCCTGAAAAACTTGACGTGTGTCTGTTTCTTCCCAGCTGCCTCAGTTCATGCTGCCTCTAGAGTTTGAGGCCACATTAACAGCATATTAGCCCCTCAGGGTTAAACCAAGTGCTAGATCAGGGGTGGCCAACCCGTTCCAGATGAAGAGCCACAATAGCAGTGGAGACAGCATGAAGAGCCGGGGCAAAATTGAGCAAAAACAAAAACGCTGCACTGGGGGAAAATAGGTGCTGGTACTGGGTCCCAGGGCATGGCGCTTTTTTTTGTTTGTTTTGGTTTTTTTGTTTAACAACTTTGCCCCGGCTCTTCACGCTGTCTCCACTGCTATTGTGGCTCAAAAAAAGCACTGGGAAGGGATGAAAGGTTGAAGCACTGGGAGGGAATTTTGGTGCAGGAGGATGTAGAGAAGAGGATGCTGGCTCAGGAAGGGGGCTCCAGGCTGGAGAGTGTTGGGGTCAGGTGGAGAGTTGGGGTGCTGAGCAAGCCACAGGCTTGTGGCTGTGAGGGTGCAGGAGTTTGGGCTGGGGTGCATGAGGGGCTCAGGGCAGGGAGGCTGGGAGTATGATGGGCTCAGGACACAGATTTGCAGTGTGTGGATGGTGCAGGAGTATTGTGGCAGAAGACTGGGGATGTGGGGGTGCAGGAGTTTGGGGATGTGAGAGGCTCAGGACGGGGTTCCAGTGTATGATAGGGTGAGGTTTGGAGTTGGGGGTTGTGTGCAGGAGTGTTCTGATGCTGTGGCCAGATGCAGGGCTTGTTGGCCAGGCTTCATTTTTAAATATGTCAAACACACAATGTTTCAGTATTGTCTTTATTTATGAGCGGGCCGGGGAACCTGTTTTGAGTCAGGGGTCACTGACCCACAGAAAAGTCAGTTGGGGCCACACAAGTGAGATTAAATTAAAAAAAAACCCTGCTCCAAAACCCCCCAAGCCTCACTAATATGGCCCCAACTGTGCTGGTGGGGACAGGGTGCTGGGGCAGGGTACTCAAGGGGGGGTATGGCCAGGAAGAGGGGACAGAGACAGCTGGGGCCAGTACCTGGGGATCCCGGGTCTCAGGAAGCGCGCTGGCTGCTCTTTCCCTCCCCTCCGCCCGGCATCCCTCCCCGAGCCAGGCACACCCCCAATCCAATTCCCCCGCCATGCACCAGCCCTCCTAACCCAATCCTTCCCCAACCATGTACTGCCCCCCAACCCAATCCCTTCCCCAGAGCCAGGCGCACACCCCTAACCCAATCCCTTTCCCAGAGCCAGGCACCTCCCTCCTCCCCAACCGAATTCCTCCCGAGTCACGCACTGGCCCCCTCTATACCAATCTCCTCTTCCCCCCGCTTTAACCTAATTCTTGGGTCCCAGAGGTGGAGCCGCTGCTACAGCCATGCGCGTCTCCCTCCGGGCGCGTGCGCTGAGCGGCCAGCCTTGAGACGTGCTCGGGCGCGCGCGCACACACACACACACACACCCCGAACCCAATCCCCCTCCTTTCCCCTCCTCTCCCCCAGACTAGAGCCAGGCCACAACCCCCCGCCCTGCTCTAACCTAATTCTCAGGTCCCGGAGCTGCCGCTACAGCCGCGCATCTCCCTCCAGGCGCTGGGGCACGTGCGCTGAGCCGCCACACCCAGAGCCGCTGCCACTGCCTGCGCTCAGCAGCCGGCTGCTAGCACGTGCAGGCTGGGATGCTGTGTGTGATCCGGCCTGCACTTGCAGGATATGACACAGTGCACTGGGGGCTGTGAGCAGAACGGTGCGGACTGTGAGCACGCATGCAGCTCACAATGGCCTGGCCACGAGAGTGGCTGACCTGAGCGGTTCCGGGTTCCGTCAGGAGCTGCAATTTTTTTCTTTGCGAGCTGCATGCGGTTCATGAGCTGCGGGTTGGCCATCCCTCTGCTAGATCATCATTTAGTAGCAAGATATTCCCTGGGAAATATCCCACTCTCTGACTCCACCACCTAAAGCGTCACAATCATCATTGTTGTATATAGTATTACATTGTTTAAAACTTATATTGCATTGCTTTGTTGGTTATTCTACTATAATCCTCTAAAATGTAGGTGGCATCGCCATTACTTATTCAGCTATGACTATGCCTAAGATGCCCAAAAGGGTTGATACTGCCATTCAAAATTTGTTACAGGTCTGCAAACAAACACAAAAATCCAAAAAATTCCCACTGTTTTAGGATATTTGATAAAGTTTTGCTTCCCTAAATAGGTATCCGCTTCACATGGCTTTACCCTGTGAGCACTTAATTTAACCAACTTTATACACAGTTAAAGAAAATGGGATTATGCACGTGTGTAAATCTTTGCATAATCAGGCCATAGTCTCGTTACCATTATTTTGTTGTACCCTCCTTTTCTCCCTTCCCCCCCCCCAATACCTTGAAGGGCTCCCAAAACTATAGTTATAATTAACAGCAAAAATCAAGGCTGTAAAAGCACACTCAATGTATTCTTGGTTACACTAAATAACAAAATAAGGTACACATTTGTAGAAGCAGAGATTTTCATTAAGATGGGAAATAGTCATATTATTTGCCAGAAAAGATTGTTCTTTCAAGATAACAGAGATCCTTTCTCTGCTTAAACACTTAGGGAACATCTAGACAGCTGGGCTATTTTGGGATATCGGAGGTATCCCGAAATAGCTACCCCGGGTCTTTTAAACCTGCCCGTTATTTTGATATTTTTCGAAATAACAGGCGTGCGGATGTCTCAAAATAGTGGCTATTTTGAAATTTGGCGCTGTGTAGATGCGCCAAATTTCGGAATACAATTGAATAAGATATGCAATTGGCACTATGCAAATTGTGTATCTTCTTTCGAGTTTAGGGTGCTGTGTGGATGCACCCTTAGGATATGCCTAGGCTACACAGCTTTTAGCGACAAAACTGTGTCAATATAGCCCTGTCACTGAAAGTCAGCGTGTGTGAACACAGTTTGTCCGCACTTTTGTTGACAAAGTAGTACCATCCCCAAAGAGGGAGTTTCGCTTTATTGGCAGCAAAGAGCTCCTGCCAACAAAACAGAGTTCACACGTACATGTGCTGTGGCAAAATGTCATTCGTGGAGGAGGGGATTTGAGCACCCATGAATGACAAAAGTTTTGTTTATCATGTGCTTTTGTAGACATAGCCTTTCTTATAAAAGTGAATTGGGGGGAAGGGAGGCAGAGAGAACATACAGGCATCAGTTATTCACAATAACATGCACAGTATGTGCATTGTAAACATTCAGTGGAAAACTGGCAACTGGTAGAACCAGTGACATATTAATAGAAGATAAAGATGTTAAACACTAATTTGAGTTGATAGTTGGTATCACTTGCATTATAGATTTATAGTATGTTATTTTCTGTTTATCAGAGCCAGATGGAAATAAACCATCGCAAACGAAGGATTCTACTGTGTCTACACAGAAAACAACTAAAAGGCCGATACCTAAATTAGATGCTCAAAGGTATTTGTTGCAGAATATTCCTATGTACTAGTGACGATTTCAGTGTTCAAATATCAAGAATCTTTACGTGGTTGCCTGCCATAAATTGATTTAAGGTGTTCCACATTACCCACTTGGTCGTTACCAAGTTCTAGGTTGTGGATATAGGATATACTTCGCTCATTGCAGAATGGACATGAGGCTTTTGGTTTTTACTTTTATAGTGCTGTTATCGTATGTAAGTCATACACTCACAATAAAGTACTGGGGAAACAAAACTATTTTCCCAAGAAAGTGCCATAGATCTCTGTGATGCTGGAAATGAGAGTTTTTCCAATTCTTCAGATTTTTATTTTTTTGTTCTTTAAATTGGAAAATCCTTTAAAATGAGACTTTAGACTTATGATCTTTTCAGGGTGTTAGCCACAGTATTGTGAAGTGCATTGAAGTCTGATTTTAAACTATACAAAAGTGCTCTTGAGATTATATTTGTAGGAATTAAGCAGAATTGTTAGGGAGTAGAAAGTCATTTTCTTCTACAAGCAAAACTGTTTTTAAATGGGAAAACAAATAGGGCTGAATCCCTATATTGTTAAAATGTGTCTTAAGTATACTGAATGTTTTGGGATATCGTATTTTGGTGTCTTGGAAGCATTCATTCATAACCTTTTGGTTATTAGGATACTAGAATTGGTTTTCCTCTCTGTTCCACATGGACTGTAAGTTAGGGCTGGGACTGCTTCCTACTATGTGTTTGTATTAGGCAATGTACAGTATGGCCCTCATCCTGATTGTGATATTTTTTATTATTAGTATCATGATAGCACACACAGATCTCAAACAGTGTTAGAATTTCTAATTGAATAACTTACAAAATTGAAAACCACATTAATTTAGGACACTTCATATTCACAGGTTAATTTCAGAGAGAGGACTTCCAGCCTTGCGACGTGTATTTGATGATGCAAAATTTAAGGGTAAAGGACATGAGGTAAGAAATATTGAGCAATTCTTCTCCTTGTTGATTAGGAATACAGTTTGGATGAAATGTTTACTTTTTTACTTCACTCCTCCCAATTAAAAGCTCCAGAACTAAATCAAACATTACCTTCTAAAATGTATAGACTCCATGCTAGACTGAAACAGGGTCAGCTAGTGCTATTTCACATGCATCTTGAGGGGTCTTTTTCAGTCATACTAAGCTACATCAATTGAGAAAATATGATCAAAAAAATGAACCTGACCTCAAACCATTTCTAGTTAATTTCCCAAAACTGGAACCATTTTGCTGGAACTCTTAATGTGTGATTGTTTACAGAATGATTTTATTTAAACTTCGGGAAGATAATAAGGCTGCTTATTCTGCAACTGTTGTTTCATTGACATAACTGGCCAAGTTTCTGGAAGAAAACATCAATCACAAGCCTGCTTTTAAGACTCCTCTTCCCCTCTCTGTCTGGTGATACATATTTATTCGGTGTCAAAATCCTCTCTCAACTTAAGAGCAGGATATCTTAAGATATTTTTCCATTAGCCTAGTGTCCTACCATTGTTTCTTCCTGACTGGACAATGTGTCTTAACTTGAAGCCTATTTTGTGAACATACCAGCCTTGGGAAGTGCCTCTTCCCGTTATACAGTACATTTGAAATAGTAGTACTAGTTATGACCATACAGTAAAGTCTCGATTATCCGACCTAAACGGGACCAGAGGATAGTCAGACAACGGAAATGTCGAATAATACAGACGGCGCTGGCTCGTGGTGGGGCGGGGGCCCGGCACGCTCTGGCTGAGGGGCAGGAGCGGAGCTGCAGTGGCAGCGGCTGGGGGGGGCCTCCCAGGCGGGCTCTGCTCTTTATTTCGGCAGCGGTTGGCGCGCGTGTTGCCCCATCCCCAGCGGATTCCAGATGCTGCATCCTTGTGAGGGGCCGCGTCCTCCCTCTCCCCCTTCCTCTTCCTCTCCCAGATGTGCCCAAGGCCCCGGCGCTCCTGCCTCTCCTCAGCCCGGTGGCGGCGGCAGCCCTTCCCCTCCCCTTCCCTTTCCTTCCCTTCCTGCCTCGGCCCAGAGGGGCGGGCCCCCGGATTCCCCCCTTGCTCTGGCTGGGAGCCGGGCTCGCTCCTCAGGGGAGCGGCTCCCTCCCCCCCCAGCCCACAAAGTTTTGGGACGGGGAATCGGGTACAGGCCCACTTCTAAAAGCGGAGCCGCTAACTTGGCAGGACGGCCAGGATCGAGCCCCCAGCGGGGCATGGGCCCAGCACACCTGAGCGCTGGGTGAGCCTGCAGCACGGGCGTGAGCTGCCCCATGTGTGGGGTGGGGGGGTAAGGTTGTCGAGCCCGCGCTGTGTGCGCTGGGCTGAGGGGAGCCCCCGCAGACCTGCCAACCAGAGCTCCTGCCCAGCCCTGGAAAAAGGGAAAGCAAGGCCATTGTGGTGTGAAGCCTCCCTGGAGCCCCTTGCCGTCACGTGACGGGCGGCACCATTGGATAAAATGGAATGTCGGATAAGTGAAGGTCAGAAAATCGAGATTCTACTGTATTTTTATGTATGCGCCTAAATATGCAGATTCATAACCAGAGTCTACATACTTCATGACCATCAAGTTCTTTCACTCAATACACTTGCATAGTACAATAATACAATATTCTATCAATTGCTTCATCTGTTCCTTTTTGTGGGGGGGTTAAACTTGTTCTCTGTTTGGGGTGTCTGGACCCTGATTGCCATAATTGTGACAATAAATCACTTTGTTTTTTTCTGTTCTGTTTCTTTAAGAACTTTTGTTTAAAAAAAATATTTAGTTTTCAACTGTAGGTTTCTGAAAAGGTGCTTTAAAGTCTGTGCAGGTATGGATCTGAATGCTGATCACCATTCTTATTCTAGACTGTCTATACTATTTTGTAACGGCTCATAATTATGAATTTATCTAGTACAATGTAAAATCACCTGATAATTATCTGTTGGGTTTCCAGGAGACTTTCAACCTTGCAAAAACCAATTACTACCAATGTATCTGAAAATATTTCTCACTCTCAAATCTGGAGACCTATCAAACTGTTGGAATTGAATGTCTTATATTTATGTTTCAGACAGAGGACTTGAAAACACTTTTAAGACACATGGAACATTGGGCTCATAGGCTGTTTCCTAAACTGCAATTTGATGATTTCATTGAGAGAGTAGAGTTGTTGGGAAATAAAAAGGAAGTTCAGGTGAGTACTACTCATGTATTTTTTATTTTGTTACAAATACTGTATTGTGTAGGGGGCAGAGTTTGGGAGGGTACTGTGCAAAAAAGGAAGATATGTTAAATAAATAAATGCCTTTGTACATTTAATTGAAGTAAGTATCAGTCAATGTTGAATAAATTATTTAAGAGTGCATTATACATTAACTTTCATTCGAAGCACACTGTCAGAGAAACTGCAGTAACTTGTAGGTGCTAAGGATATTAAATTAGTCCTGGGAGCTAACCCCGCTGTGGCTCTGCCTTTTTAAATGTAGTAAGAACCAGGCGACTCTTACAATATTTAAAAAGCAGAGGCGCACTGGGGGACTGGGTGCAAGCAGGGACTCAGCTGTCCCAGCTCGTGCCTGATCCCCCCCGCTGCACCTCTGCCTCCCCTGTCCCCCTTCGTCTGCAGAGATGGTGCTGGGGGAACTGGCTTTTAAGTTGGCCCCACCCTTCTTGCTGCCTCACAAGATTCGCGTACATCCCTAGTAGGTGCATCTTTTATTACCAAAGTTATTTTTGGAGTTCTGGAATTTATTTTTACATTTATATCTGCAGCAGAGTGTTTAGTTGGTGTTTCCTGCATTGATAATGGGAAGATGAGGAACCAGGAAAACAATATTCTAATATACCAAAGTTTCAGCCCAAACAGAAATGTAAGAAATAAGAGGAATTCTAAAGAACTGTGAAGAAAGGCACAGATCTTCCTGGGTGGCTAAAAGCAGGGCAGCGGCAGTTTAAACACGTTACCACCACCTAGAAAGAGAGAGATCTCACAGGTGAAAAATAACATCATCATCATATGACCTGACCCTAGGGCTGTTCATACTCATAGACTTTAAGGTCAGAAGGGACCACCATGATCATCTAGTCTGACCCCCTGCACAATGCAGGCCTCAGAATCTCTCCCACCCATTCCCAGAATAATCCTCTCACCTATATCTCAGATATTGAAGTCCTCAAACGATGGTTTAAAGACCCCAAGATACAGTGAATCCTCCAGCAAGTGATCCGTGCCCCATGCTACAGAGGAAGGCAAAAAACCTCCAGGGCCTGTTGCTACACTTCAAAGGCAAAAGAGCAGCAGAGAGCACGGGGCCAGTGGGGGACTCAAGCAGTCCCCTCCTGGTCCCGTGCTCCCCACGGTGTTTCATGGAGCCCATGGTCAGCTGAGACCCCAGCTGATCCCAGGCTCCATGCGGTGCTGCCGCTTTGAAATGCTGCGGTGAGCCTGGCATCAGGCTCTACAGCATGGGTTCTCAAACTGGGGGGCGTGCTGACATTCCGGGGGGGGGGGGGGAGGGCAGGGGCGCGAGGAGACCCAGCCCCACATACCCCTGTCAATCCCACCCCAAGTTTTGCTATTTTTTGGGGGGGGGGGGCATGAGTTTCTCAGAAATAAAAAAGGGGGCGTGATGCCGAAAAGTTTGGGAACCATTGCTCTACAGGTTTTGACAAGGGCATAGCATACTTCTATCCTAGTGGAATTAGTGAGCCAAAAAAAAAAAAAAGTGGAAGCTAGAGGCCTCGCAGTATATTTGCTTCAAGCTGCATCAGTGCAGCAAGACCAGTAATACTGTTTTTATGACCAGTCCGGTATTGTACTCTGCAGTATCTTGAGTATGGGGAAAGACAGAGGAAGATCGAGTGCTGTAGGAATTAATATAGTATTAACCTCCATAAATTTTACTAATTTTTTTGGAGGGTGAGGGAAGCATACTACCAAGTTCAGTTCCTCTTCCATTCTGATGTAGCTATGTGAGAGATGAGTAGATGGATGGAAGCATACCATACAGCTGATTTTCTTTTCACTAGGGTCCCAGTGTAATTTTTTTTTTTTTTTTTTTTTTACTATTGAGGACATCAGTGATTGAAATACATTAGTAAAGATGTGTGCCTGGATGGTGACAGAAAGCCCTGTGATTATACCCTATATCCTCAGTTGTAGTTTAATTTAGCAATCAAGTTTCAGATTTTACTTTAAGTTTTATGTAACTCTCGTTTTTCTGTGAAATAGTAGTAAGATATTTTGGTGAAAACGTTAATCTGTAATAAACAGCACTTCTTCTCATTTCAGACCTGCTTAAAGCGAATTAGACTTGATCTTCCAATTTTGCATGAAGATTTTACAAATAATGAAGGCATGTATGCTTTTCTGCAGCCTGTTCCAGTAGTTTATTTAAACGTTAACTTGTTCTCAACTGTCACAGTCAATGAAAAAATAAGGTACAATGGAAAAATAACACATGTGCATCCTTCAGTGGGGGGGAAACTTGACTTACACTCAGTTTTTCTTTGATCAAATTTAAGTCTATCCTCTACATGTTGATCAGGTTACATTATCTCTAGAGATGAGCCGTTTTCAGTAAATTCAGTAAAAGGAGAAGTTTCTCAATATCTTAGCATCCATTCTCCACTGGTAGTGGATAAGTAATCCCAGGAGTAGTACACCAATGTTTGAATTGTTAGTTTTCAAGAAACTTCCCCTGTCGAGGTATAGAATAAAAATGCTCTTACAGTTTCCTTATCTGTGATGGATAGGGAATAGCAGGGTCTTCATTAACACATCAAGTGATTGATGTGTATATAGGCTTCCCATTTTAACAATCCAGTCTATATGATTATTCTTTTTTTGTCGTCCCGTCCTTAAGCTTTGTTTACTTGCTATTCCTTTTAGTTCTTCCCACTACTTCAAAATCATGCCATTTAAAAGTAGTAATAGGGAATTTTGAAGTGGATAATGCAACAGTTCTTTATATAATCAGAGTGTTTCAGATGAACCAGAAAATAGTCATTTCTGGCCAGTGGGGAAAAATGTTTTCCTTGCATGAAAAGTGAATAGGATTCAGTTTTGTGTAAGAAATTATAATACTAGAGAAAAATAGCAGACTGTGGTGCTTTCTTGGGTTCTTATTGCTCATGTTGAGTAAGCAGTAAGAAATCTTTCCCTTTTTCTCTGATCATTCTTTGACAGAACTGTTGACGCAAATTACCATCTTCCCTGTTTGCTTGTATTCCTTGTGGTAGCATTTACTGTTGGTTGTATTTTAGTAATATAATGCAACCCTGTGCAGCCACATACATTAAAACATATGGTTCCTGCCGACAGTGTCTGTCTAGTTATCAGACTTTCTGTGCGATGGCTCCATACACTAGTTTTAAAAATAATTTTACAATAGAACACTAATTTTACAAACTTGAGGGTTTGGTGTAGTGTGGCTTTTTGTTTTTGTTTGAGTGAGAGAGGAGAAACTCCTGTTGGTGTAGTAGCATGTTCAGTGAAGTGCTACAGTGGCACAGGTGCAGCACTGCAAGACTGTACATGAAGACAAGCCTTTTGTTCTACTTATTCACTTCAAACCTTCAAGCACAACGTATGGACACTGGCATAGTCAAAAACATATTGTGCATTTCAAACTCTTTTTTTTAATATGGTCTGTTGGGTGCTGGTCCACACTGTTAGTGAATTACTCCTAGCTACTAAGTTTTATTAGGGGGCTGTGCTTGCCAACCCCCCTGTTGTGGGGGGGTTTGCAACCCCGGCTCTCCCCTCGGCCACCAGGGAGGACTGGGCTGCAGCTGCACCAGCCAGGGTCCCTTCCTCTTTCCGCCAGCCTGGTACATTCCATCCCCACTGCATGGGTCCTGCCACCGGCACAGTGGAGCAGCTATTTTTAAACTATGGCAGCCGCCTGCCATGTGTTAACTGCTGGAGCTTCAGCCAGGCACTGTGGCGGCTCGGGTGTACCTCACCACTTCCCCTGCCCCCAGTTCCTTCCCCACAAACCTAGCAGCAGCTTACCTTCAAGGTTCAAGGAAAGTGAGTGCTGCTGTTGAGGAGTCAGCACCATATTTAGATCTCTTGTAAGCCATAGGTTGCCGACCCCGTTATGGGGTTAGCAGCAGGCAGGAGGCCGAGTGTGGCTAAGGGTGAAAGGCTGCGGGACACAGTGATGCGGTAATGACCCTCTGTTGTCCCACAGGAAAAACTTTTTTATAGGTATAGGAAGAAATTTTATTTTCTAAAATGTTCTTGCAGTCTTAGATCTACAGTGGAATGTTTGGTTTCACTATTGGTAAAGCTTTAGCTTCAAAGGCACTGATGTTTCTTACTCATGCCTTTTATACAGGTAGTGGAGGGGGAAATAATCGGCTCAGGATGTCTCCTGAAGAAGAATTAGACCCTTTTTCTGAAAATGTGAAGGAAGAATTGGATTCTCAGTCCAGTACTACCTTAACAGAGGAGCAACAGCGAAGAATTGAGAAGAACCGGCAACTAGCCTTGGAAAGAAGACAGGCAAAGATGCAATTTAACAGTCAGTCACAAGAAAATGGTAATTAGTAATAGAATTTTCTAGTTTTAAGTGCTAACAAGCAGTATTCATAGCTTAGAAATCTCAAAGGCCATACCATCAAACCAAAGAAGCGAACAGGACATACTTTACAAATTTATTTGAAAAAAAACAAAAACAACACATTTTCTAGAGGGTTGTGGTTGTATAGAATAGTAAACATCTAACTTTGAATGTTTCCTCAGTTTTCTGTTTTCCGGAATTTAACCTTTATCTATGCAAAGTTGAGAGCTTTCACTGTGTTGCAATTATGATTAAACATTCAAAAAACTACACAGATCAATGCCTTCCCAAGGAAGGTCTTAGAGGGGTAGCTGTGTTAGTCTGTAACTAAAAAAAAAAAAACAATGGTCCTGTAGCACTTTAGTAATAAAATATATTTCTATATTTTTGTTAGTCTCCTGGCATTTCAAAGCAGCAGCACCACGTGGAGCCCGGATCAGCTAGGGAGTCCTCAGCTGATCCTGGGTTCCATGCAGCACTACCGCTTTGAAATGCCAGGAGGAGCCTGATGCTGGGCTCCCATGGTGGTGTTTCAAAGCCGCAGCGCCCCGTCGAGCCTGGGGTCTGGCCGTAGGCTCCATGCGACGCTGCTGTTTTGAAATACCCTTCCCCCCTCCTCCCTCCTATTCCTGATAGAGGCAGCAAGATGGGGGGAGTGACTATCCGATAAGCCTTTGCTAGGGGATATGAAGGACTAGTTGACCATCCGATAAGCATTTGCTTATCGGATGGTCAACTAGTCCTTCATATCCCCTAGTCCCTGAACCCCACTCCCAGGTGCCAAAGCAGTTTAGCTTTGTAGGGGGGTCCCCAAGGATTCATAGAAACCTTGAATAGTGGATAAATATAACCATCTCCATTTAGAAGACTAAAAAGTTATTTAAAGAGAGGTTTCTGTACAGACTTTTCAAGAAAAGAGTGACCATCAATCTCACGTGTGAAATGGAGATTTCACAAAATCTAACTCCTTGCAGTTAGACTTCTACCTTGGGGATAACTGATAGCATATTTTTTCTTAAATTTAGAATGAAAGTTGGTTGCATCATGTTTATCCACATCCCACCAAAACCCAGTGCACATTTTCTTTTCTGGTCACAGATTTCAGATTAGTGACTGTCCTGATTTGTTAAGGGGGCGTGGCTTAGAGATGTGAACCTGAGCAATTAAATTGCAGACAGTAAATGAAATTACAGTACTTTGACATACTAGGCAATAATGCTTTACTTTTTTAAAATAGATCAGTCTACCTCCCAGCCAAATGAAGAAAAGTTTAAAACAATTGTGGCTCAGGATCCAGCTGATCTGACAGTAGAAATTCACACTGCTGAAGCCAAAGTTATGGAAGCTGTGGACAAAGATACACAACTCAAATGTGCAGAAGAAATCAAATAATCGCGCACTCTGGATACTATGACATTTAAGAGACCCAGATATCTAAGTATGTTCAAATGTCACTGGCTTTCTCTCTCCTCCCCCACCTTGGACGTTCTATGGAAATCTTATCCAAGACATCAATGTATCTGAACGACTTTTATCTATTTCACTATGTAAAAAAGGCACCCATCAGCTCCAGTAGCTGTTTTTTCCCCAACACCTTAATTCAGGGAAGAAACACAGCTATTCTGCATTTAAACTTTTTTTTAAACTTGCTTTTTCACAGTGACAAAAAGCATCAGTGAAAATACTGATTTTTCCCCCCCCCCCCCCAAAGGATACTATGAAGTGACATTTTAAAAATTGACATTCCTCAACCTTAACTTGCCAGGGTTTGAAAAGCCTAAGTTTGTATAATGTTTTTTCATTCTGCTAATTTTGTTAGAATTGATGGTACAGTGCCAGGAACTACTTGCTCAGTATGAACATGCATCTTGTCTTAACTGTTCTGAAGCATTTTGTAACAATACTTCACGTTATGAAATGCTTATATTTTAGTAAATTATTTTATACAGCACCTTGAAAGATATTACCTTTTAGAAATAAAAATTGAAAAATATTCTCTACATAACAAAATATTCCTAGCTGTTTGAAGTAGTCACCAATTTTCTATGGAAGAAGGTTGTCAATCAAATCTGCTCTAAATGTACTCTACCCATTATGTTTAAGTTATGAGAAAAATCAGTGTGCCAGGAAATTAAGTAGCTTCAGATTTACAATTGTTAAGCATTCTGTAGTCTCAGTATCTGATAGTGGACTTACCTATTCATAACCAGAATTAGACTGTTATTTTTAAAGGATTTTTGCCTTCAAGTGTTATGTATCTGGCTGTTCTAGGGCAAGTTTATATTTCTGTTGATGAGAAAAGGCAGATTATTTAAAGGCAATTAATTTTTCTCTGAGGGAAGGGAAAAAGCACTGAAAGCTCATGATACCTAATTTTCAATGAAGTTAGAACAGGTGTTGTACAACTCTGGCAGAATACTGACACAGGAAAGTGAAATGGACTTTCCATAGAAATTGGATGTTTTACTGCTTTTGAAAACCTCCCAAAGAAACTTTGTTCAGATGCCAATCTTCTGGTGCTTTATTGAAGTCTACCATCAAACCATGCTACATTTAGCTTCGTATTAATTTTGATAGTGGCAGGAAAGCTCCCCTAAAGTCTCCATTTCGTTAAGGCTCATGAAAAACCCCCATAACTATGCTGATGATCTTAAAATAGGCCTGAAAAAGGATTTAATTTGTATTGTAACTTTAACCAGTTTTGAATTTTTTAAAGTGCACTTTTGTGTAGCAAGCCATATAAGGGATGAAGCAGAACTTCATTCAGGTTGATAATAAACAGAGCTATAGAATCAAAAGGTACTTAAAGTTAAATAATTTGATGAAAACAGAGTAAGATTATTATTCTGGCTGCATCAGTGTAGTATTGCTTATGCAAATGTATTTAGATTTTCTATACAAATCTTTTTTAGGGAAAAAAAAAAAAAGTCCAGTCATTTTTAAGATCAATTTTTTTAAAAAGACATCTTTAAGGAGGTTACCACAATACAATCTGTAGTCTTTCCAGAATAATACAGTAGTTGGCCACATATAAAACATCTTAAATAAACTAGTTCTATCTCATCCTGTAAAAATCAGTGTTAAATTTCAGTTAAGGTACAGTTCAAATTAGCAAAAGCAGAAAACATTAAAAATGTTTATCAGTTTTTAAAACAAGATTTAAAATTGTGGAAAGCTGCTTCAGTAGAGCAGAACCAAATAGTACTTCATGTGTGGTTATCTGCTGATACATCTAGTAGAGCTAACTCCTTAATTTCCTCAAGCAGCTGGTACAAGTTAACTCCCTTTGTCTGGCAATACTCCTGATATTCTTCCTGAATTACTTGAACTGTGTTCTTTTCCTGCGCAAGCTGAGCTTCCTCTGCCAATCTAGTTACTTCTTTTATTAAGTCAGTTTTCATTATATGAGAATTCTTCTGGTAGAGCTCTGTAGCTTCACGCTTGTAAGGTGTGTTGCTAATTATTTCAAGCTTGATGGTGTCAGGGTGGCAGCGTGAAGTCTGCACAGATATTTTTACCTTAGAAACAAAAGTACACTGTTATTTTTTTTTTCCCCCCCTCATTTCTGCTCTGATGTTTCCATTAAGTGAATTTATTAAGACTTACTGTTATATGGTCAAACAGACTCAATGTAACAGATTCTCCATCAGCTGTAGTAGAAATAATTCTGTTCTGACAGTGGTGGAGAGAACCAGGTTTCCACACACAAGAGCCATCAGACTGAAAGGAGATGACCAAACCCTCTTTGTTTTTTAGATAAGCAGCACCTTTAATGCCATACCTATGCGATGCACAAAATGAAAACACAAATACACAAAACAGTATTATGGTACCATTAAGAGCCATCACCCACTATAGTGATTCTAAACCATCAACACACCAAAGCAGAGGAAAGATTACATCTATGTAAACAAACAATAGAAATGCATTGGATCCTGATCAGCATGTCCCATAACTTCAGATACGTTAACTTCCTTCATACTTTTGTCATTTATCAAGAAATTTAAGTGTCCCAGTTGTGAAGTGAGCCTCTCTTCCAAAAAAATTACAATCTAAATACAAAGAGCAAGCATTGGGTAAGGGCAAAAACCCCAAGATATACATGCATTCTGCATCTCCCTCCTCCACTGAACCAGTACTGAAGTCTACTTTAGCTGCTTGTCAGGTGTAGGCGCTAGGAGCTGATCAGAACTGTAACTACAAAGTAAATAGATATCAGGATGCCCATGCTAACTTAGCAGCACTAGCTACTTTTTCCCTGGCTTTTGGAGACTGGAGAAATTTCTCTTAGTATTAAAGAGAGGGCTGTCCAACTTCTGCACAGACCCAGCTGCTTTTCCTAACTCATTCCATTCAGTATTCTTTTTAAGTTAATCTAATGCATAACACAGTTTATAGAATGAGAAGATATTTTAAACACCCATTTCAAAGATCAGAAATTCAAGATTAAAATTGCCATGTAAGAGTTCCTTTTCATGATGTTGAAGTATGTCAGTCATAAATGCTCTCATCTCATGATGTTACCACATCTCACTCTTCCCCACCACAACCCTTTTAGCCTCAGAGAGACAGGTGGGAAGCTATTAAAATAAGAAAACAAGAATACAGCTGGTATACTCTCTAACTCCATCTCCCCAAATCTAGGTACCCCTTATGTTAAATAATGGGGGGAGGGATGAATGCAGTGCAAAGTAGAGGTAGCTGGGGAAATCTGTTTTAAACTTTCTTCAAGAAACAGTTGTCCTTTTTTCAAGTATCCAGTCAATTTCTGCTATAAAAACACTTAGAACTAAGTAGACCAAATTAATTTTGTTACTGGAAAATGAATTTAAAGTGGTACAAATTTCAATTATAAGGAAGCTGGACAATGGAAGGAGTAGGGTTCAGACAATCATTTAAGATGGGAAATTAAGCATTCAAAATAGATACTGTAAGTATCATCCCCTTTTTCTTCCTGTTAGGAAGCTTTTTGTTTTTTAGAGTCAAGGACCAGAAAACCATTGGGCCTAAATTAAAACTTAATCCATCTTTCAACAACAAACTATGCTATAGTCAGTTACTGTTGCCCATCTCAAGAGCCAGAAGTTTTCATTAATACTGCACCCTGCTATATCTTATTTCCATACCAACTGCAAACTGACTTACCTTGGTACAAAAACAAGTACTCCATTTGTTCGAATGGAGTAAACAACACCATCTGCTGTACAGCGCTCATCTGTTTCAGGGACTTTGTCTTTGAAATACATACACTGGAAAAGCTCAGTAGACTGTTTCTGGACATGTTGTGCAGCCTGTCGAAAGAGTGCCCCCATAAAAAGACTTAAACAAAGCATTAAAATAAAATGTTCCAGAAGATGCTTATTTGACTTCAATAATTGTAAGACTCTACAAAGGTCATTCCAGTATTATATTTTTACAAAAATACACCTTCAGTGAAATCAAGCATACAGCATAGACAAGGTATAAAGTTAAAGCCCATTATCATTACTGGGGAAAAAAACTGGCCAAACTATTCAATGTTGTAACTTTCATACCTTTTGGTTGCAGTTTTCTTTGAATGATAACCAAAGACTAAAAGCATTAAGATTAACTTCTGCAAAGCTATCAATTACAGTGCAAACACATTATGAAGTACTTCTGAAATGTCATGCTACCATATTGAACAGGGCTGAGCAATCTACGTTTAACGGTAGTATCTCTTAGAAACTGAAAAATGGAATGTTAACAACAAATAACCAGTAATCCAAAACAGCACCAAGCCCCTACAGTAACACATGCAAAACCAGACCTATCTCCACTCAGATACTGATCAAACCCCCCTACAGCACTGTTCAAGCCCACTGATCCTATACATACTTATTGCAGGAAGCATATCTGAGCCAGTGCACTAAATGCCCCAACGGCTATGTAGTTGAGACAACACGATCACTATGTTCTCAAATGAACTTACACAGAAAAATGCTTGAAACCCAATCTACATGTTGGGAAACACTTTTCACAAAATATTCATCTATCTGATCTCTCAGTCTTCAAAGGAAATCTGCACAACGCCTTCAAAAGATGAGACTGGAAATTTAAATTCATAACTCTACTAGGCACCAAAACCAGGGACATCATAAACTGTATTTAAAGCTTATTATAACCTTTAATTAACCCACCCGCCTTTGTTCTATAACTATAGAGGCTCTAACTACCCATTTCACCTTGGTCTCTTACACCATGTTAATTCCTTATTTGTTCCATCCTTTTATTTCACTGACACAGAGTACCTTTTCCAGACCTGAAGAAGAGCTCTATGTAAGTGCACATACTTGTGTCTTTCACTGACAAAAGCTGGTCCAATCAAAGATAACACCTCATCCACCTTGTCTCTTTATTGAAACACTGTCAGGCCTGCATTGGTTCTCCAACAGTAAAGCTCAATTTAGGACTTGTCTACATTTGGGGTGCTGCACCTGTGCCACTATAGCACTTCAGCATAGACACCCACAGGCAACAGGAGGAGTTCTGTTGGCATAGTTAATCCACCTATCCAAGAAGCAGCAGCTAGATTTGATGGAAGAATTACTGCATCACTGGAATGGGGTACTTACATTGGTGGTACAAATTTAAGCATAGACACATGCACAACTAGGTCATTGACCTAAGTTTGTAATGTAGACTAAGCACATCTGGGTTTTTAAAAAGGCGGTGTGAATACAGGATGAAAATCGTTTTTAAATGATGGTTTATTTAGGGTTGGAAAATCCATATCAGATCCTTTTCCTTTCTGTTGGCAGAGAGAAGCCACTATCGCCATCATACTCCCATTATTTCTTCCATCATGAGCAAGGGATGAGAAGAATTGAAAGGTGCAGTAGGCCTGTACAGTGGAGCAGAAGCTAAGTACAGAGGGCTGGCTTCAGTGTAACTAGTCCACTAAGCAGCTCAGGATTATCTGGCTCCAGTAAGCTCATTTTTATTTACTTTTTACACATTACAGCACATTAGTGCATACCAGTAGGGTCTACAAAGGGACCAAATGCACGTTAGTGAACTTAAGAAATCACACCCTCATAGTGAGCATTATCATGCTGTGTGGATAAGCCCTTCGGCTTCTTTTAGCTAGCTTCTACTGCACTCTGCTGACAACACTATCTTTCCAGAGGTAAATGGGGCTTCTTGTCCCAGGGAAAGGGACAATCTGCCTCTACAAGATTCCCAAACAAAAACTATAACTAAAATCTGAGATTTGTTCTTTCTTACCCTTTTTTCATTAGTGATGCAAATCCAGCTACACTTTCAACCTAAAGTACTTGTTTCTTAAAGATCTCATCACACTCTGTGCCTACAGATTTACAACTTTGTTAACTGCTCTGTTAAAAACTTGATTCAGGAAAATTTTACTTATATCAGCAGAACTTGTCTGACCCAAATTAGGCTATGAAAAATGAAACTTTTTCCCCCCCATGAAAAAGTCAAGCATGTAGTTCTAGCAGAAACATCAAAAGATTGTGAAGGTTAATTCCCAAATTTTTATCCCAAGGTTAAAGATAGCTATGTGTTCTCTGTATCAAACTGTACATTTTTTTAAAAATGTAAAAAACAACGAATAATCTAGCAGCACCTTAAAGATTAACAAAACTTGTAGATGGTATCATGAGCTTTTGTGGGCACAACCCACTTCTTCAGATGAAAGAAGTGGGTTGTGCTCACGAAAGCTCATGAAACCATCCACGTGTTTTGTTAGTCTTTAAGGTGCTGCTAGACGACTCGTTTTTAAAATTTTTCCAGTTACAGACTAACCTGGATACCCCTGTACCTTCTGTACATTTTTAAACATCAGAACTTCAGTGAAAATTTTGGAAATAAGAGTTTTTGGGTCCAAAAACCTTTAGAGAAGGAAATAGAAAAACTCAGAGATGCTCCATCAAAGAAATTTTAAAATAACTATCATGTATGTTAGCAAGTAATACAGTCACTGACAAAGGAAGCAACCTGATAAACAAAAGGCCACAGACTTTTCTTCAGATATGCAAATGGCTTTGAGAACAACATTTAGCCCAATGGTACCAACGTTTGCTCAGCTGGGGCAAGGGGCTTTTTGCCTTCAACAATCGAAAAAATGTTGGTATTTTCAGTTCAGACTTAGCAACTCTTGCCATTAAGGCAGCTATTAGCACAAGCCAAACAGGGCCAACTTTCATATAAAGTATTTACTGTATTGTCAAAATGCTGTGGCTTAGGCTGAAGCAAAGAAACCCTAAGTGTGGTTTGTGTTTTCCTAGACCTTGCAACTCCAGAGCAGTCATTTAGAGAAATGACGTTTTAAAAAGATGGGAGTTTCTTGTTAATCATTTACAAAAAGGAATTACTGTTTCAAATTTCTGTAATATCACAGGGAATAAGACTATGTTGCAAGTTCCTGCATACTTTTTAAGTGTGCTTCCTACCTTCCACCTTTCTAATGCTTCACCACACACTCAAGAGGATTAAACCTTTGCATTTCTGGTTGTATATTTTCCTGTTTTGCTTAAGTGTAAGCTGTAATGACATTTTCAAGTTTTATCTATATTCCTTTGATTACTTTATACTGTGATTTAATGATGTTTAATATTATTTAATTAAAAGACTAGCTTTATTACGTAGCACCTAGAAGCTCCCAGTAAGGATTGGAGACCACTGCACAAGGTGCTGTTCAAACACATTCAAAGACATAACTGCCCTCCATCTTACCCTGTTTCTGTTGTTGATATGTCTACACAATTCCTCAAGATCTTTGTTGCTGAACAAATTAACTGTAACATTTACTTCAGTATCTTTTAAAGTGGCAGCCATTAGCAGTCTGTGGACGACAATATCAGCATATCTTCTAATAGGAGAAGTAAAATGCGTATATTTATCTAGGGCCAGTCCTATGACAAAAGGAGACAGCGAAGAAAAGAAGTAATTAAACTCCAGTGATTTAAAGAAAAAAAGTTACACAGAAGTGTGTGTGTGTATATTTATATTTATATACAGGGCTCAACAAATTATGGAAAACCCTACTCGCCAGACAAAAAAGGGACTCGCCACCTTCCCCCCCCCCAAAAAGTGTTTTTTTTTTAATGGCATAAATTCCTAATAAGAATAAGAACAGTAATTACTAATACGTTCTTAATAAATATCACCCAAGTTATTAATAAATATCTTACAAACTTCTACTTTTTCCCTCTGCTGTCATGTCTCCTCCTCTTGCTCCATCAGCTCCCCTGGTGCCTGCTGCCCCCCAACCCCTCACCCTCCTCTGCTGTCCTGACTCCTGCCCTTCTCGCTGCCCTCAGCCTTCCTGAGACCTGCCCCCTCCACCAGCCCTTCTCTCCCCCGTGCCCACTCCTCCAGTAGCCCCACTCTGATCAAGTGAGCTACCCCTCCTCATCCCTCTCCTAACACCTCCTCTACACACCTGCCCTGCCTCTCTCCTCTGAGGCTGGTCCCTCCCCTGCAGGTGTCTGCCCTTCTGCTTCACCCCAGAATCTCCCGGCACCTGCACCTCCTGGTTCCTCCCCCTTCCCTCACTGCCCCTGCCCCCTTTTCCTGATACCCACCCCTCAGCACCCTCTGCCCCCATTCCCCTCATGCCCCTGTGCCTTCACATATGCCTTGCTCCATCCCTACCTTCCTCATGCCCACCCCTTCTTTCAAGCCTTCTCCCAGCACCTCCCCTCCTCCTCTAGCCCCAGTGCCCTTAGCCTCTCCTCTCCCAGCATCACCCTGTTCCCCTCCCACTGACACCTCCCCTCCTGCCCTTTTCCTCATTGTCTGCACTTGGCCCCTGGGATTTGTCTCTCCTGCACCCCTGTCCCTTGGTGCCTTCCCCTTTCTTCTTCTCCTGACCTCCTCCCTCCTCCCCTCAGCACAAGCCCCTTCCCATATTTTCCCCTCCTCCCACAGCCCAGCCCAGCCGCTTCCCCTCCCCAGGTCCAAGCAAAACATCCCCCTTTTTGTTGTCTTTTACACGTTTGCATTTTGCAATGGGTTTTTTTGTTTGTTTTCATTTTTGTCCCAGCATTTTAGCCCTATAAATAGCAAACAGCATTTTCATTCATTTTTTTCCATAAAGGTAAAGGCGCGTCAAGTGAACTCCCCTTTTCACTGCTGCTGGGTCACAGCAGCCTTTTCCCTGCCCTGTCCAGCCCCTCCCTATGGGCAAGCACCCCTCACTCCCAACCCACAGGGGAAACAGGGTACAGGAACAGCACAGAGCCAGAGGGGTGCAGGGAACAGTGGGGGGGACGGGAGGACAGGGGTGGCGCGGGGAACAGGAGGCACAGAGGCAGAGGGATGCAGGGATCAGGGGGAGCAGGGTGCGGTGGAGGCACGGGGAATGGGACGCGGGGAACGGGAGGGGCAGAGGGATCGGGGTCTTGGGGCAGTGCAGGGAACGGGCAGCACAGAGCTGGGAGGGGATCGGGGGAGCAGGGTGCGGGGTGCAAGGGCAGCGCAGAGCCAGAGGGAGAGCAGGGGATCCGGGGTGCAGGGTGCAGAGGCGGCGTGGGGAATGGGCGGCGGGGATGCGGGGCGGGCGCAGCGAGCCGGGCGGTCGGCAGGGAGGGTCTCTTGCCGGTGAGGGGCTGGGGCCGTGGCAGGACTGGAGCCGGTGGGGCGGGGCCTGGCTCCACCACGCGCCGCAGCCAGCTGCCGGGGACACACAGCCAGCGCCGAGCTGCCGCGGCCCTTTAAAATCGGCAGGGCCACGTCACGCCAGCGTCCTGGCGTCTGCCGGCACTCCGCCTCCTCGCGCCGCAGCTGCACGCAGGCAGCCCGGCGCTGAGAATCGCCGCAGTTCCCCCTCCCCGGCAGCGCTCTGCTCCTCCGCCGGCTGGCGGATTGAATGGGGCCGCACCGCCCGTAGTGCGGGCTTCGGCCAGCCCTTTACAACGGCCCACCGGGCCAGTCCGCCCCTGCACTCGCCAGCTGGCAAAATCTACTCGCCACGGGCGAGTGCATTTGTCGAGCCCTGTTTATATAACACACACCCGCACTCCCTCCCCTCCTCCCCCCAAAGCTAGGGTACCATAATGATGGAACTCTTCTTCAGGACAAGAGCCAGTTGAGAAGTACAGTGCATTAGACATTGCCTGAGTAGCCATGGACCGCAGTAGTTTATTCACAATTGGATCTAAGGGATCTTCTGCTTTATCCAGAGAATCAGCCAGTGCTTTATTAGACCTACCAAAAACAAATAATGAATTCTTAATATAATTATGCCGTCCCTGAACATTAGATCGTGTGATTTAAAAATAGCAAGGCAATACACGTTCAAGTAATTAATAATCAGATTGCATTTTGCTTAATAATTAAAACTTCTAAACCAAAAACTGTAGCAGCACCTCTGCCCTAGAATAGTATTCTTATTTGAAAATGCCAGATTCCATTTAGTTAAGCTTCCTCTTCTGCTCCTCTTCTGAATGCCATGCGAGGACCAGGCGCGACTGGAGCATGCGGGCTACTCTATTCTTATTTCTGTGAAGTTGCCCAGTCTCATAAAATGGATGGAGGAGCTGGTTTCACCCACTATACAAGCGCTAGTCTGCAGAGCTGGCCACACAAGGCAGGAAGAGTAAGTTGCACCCCAATCAAAAGGATGTAGTTGTGAACACACATGTGCTCCCAGTATTCCCAAAAGGGATGCCTTTTGGTGCTTTCCTTGAAATTGCAATGGTCTACACCACAACCTTCACAGGTACAATCTTTCCCTAAATTTTAAATATTAACTTATATTTCACTCAACCTCCTTTAGTCAAGAAGGGCAAACTCAGGATGCTACTAGAGCAGGCCCCAGACAGGCTCTCCGCTTGCCTAGCCCCACCCACATGCACTCAGAAATGCGGTTGCGGGGCAGTTTCACTTTAAAAACTGAGCTTGGAGGGGAAGGGGAAGCTTTAGGAGCTGCTCCCACCCCCAGCACAATCCCATTGGCTGGCTTCTGGCCAAAAACTGGCCAATGGGAGCTGCCTGTTGCAATAACAAGCAGCCACAAAGCACAAAGAGCTCATAGTTATTCACAGAGAGCACATGGCTGCAGCCTGTGCGGGGGGCGGGGCAGGCAGAGAGACTGATTCAGGAACAGGCTGCTAGCTGGTAAGTCCCTGGCCAGAGGCTGCCCATGGAACCCCAGCCCCTTCCTTCCCCAACCCACTCCTGTCCCCCTACTCCACATACCCAAATCCGCTGCCCCTCTCCTGCATCCATACCCCCTCCCAGATCCGGCACCCCAAGCCCCTGCCCCAGATCACAGTCTCCTCCTGCCATAGCTCACAACCCAATCCCCTGCACCCTCTCCTGTACCCCAATTCCCTGCCCTAGGTCACAATCCAACCCCAGTCCAGTGCCCTAGGTCACAAATGCCTCCTTCACCCGAACTCCCTCCCATACCCCAAGCTCCCTTCTGCACCCAACCTCCATCCCAGACCCTGCACCTCCTCCATTAATATCATGGAAGAGTGCGGCCCTCAACCACTTTCTAAATTCTTGGAGTGACCCTTATCAAAAATTATTGCCCACGCCTGACTAGAGAAATGAGGGAGCAACCAAAGCTAGAACAATCTTAAAAATCAGTGTGAACACAATTTGGTCTTTCCACTCTGGCTGGAAAGAATGTAGGACATATTTACATCCAGGCCAGAAAGGACTGTCATGATAATCTTGTTTCTAATCACAGAACCTCACCCATACATTCCTATATCAGGCCCATAACCCCTGAGTTAACGCACTTCTCAAATCTTGATTTGAGGACTTCAAGTTACAGAGATTCCACCATTTACTCTAGTTCAAACCAGCAAGTGACCCATAGCTCATGCTGCAGAAGAAGGAGAAAATCCCGCAGTCTTTGCCAGTCTGACCCAGGGATGTAAAATTCCAGTTAATCAGTTAACCAACTAAACGGGATCCAGGCCATGGACAGTTCCAGCCTGCGGGGCTCCCAGCCCCGCGCTGGGGCTGCTGCCTGCTCCTAGCCCCTGCCTGCGGCAGGCCCAGACTCCATGCAGCAGAGGCTGCTCTGGACAAGAGCAGCCCCTGTCCATGGTGGGCCCCTTGTGAAGCTGGAGCAGCCCCCACCGGTTAGCGGTTAACCAGAACTGGTAAGCATTACCCATTTAGCGTTATGCTTACCAGTTAACCTTTAGAATCCCTAGTCTGGCCTGGGGAACAATTCCTTCCTGATCCCAAATACAGTGATCAGTTAGATCCTGGTAATGTGAGCAAGACTCACCAGCCAAAGAAGTTACTCAGAGCCCACCCCTTCCACTGTCTCATCTCCACACACTGCTAATAGCAGTTGCAGAGGGGGCCACGTGCCATTTTAGGCACTCTCATTATACCATCCCCTCCATACACGCCTAGTCTTAAAACAAATAAGGTTTTTGGCCCCCACTACTCCCCTTGGAAGGCTGTTCCAGATTACTCAGGTAACATCTATTCACTCAGTTAGAATGGCCACACCCACATCACAGAATGACTACGCTGAAATGGCAACAGTTACTTTTAAGAAACGCTATGAAACATCAAATGTGGTTTATTATACTTTGTACATGTTTGTCTACGTTATAACGGTTAACCACTGGAATGTCTCTCTGAGTGCTTACAACAAACTAAGAGAAGTAAAAGGTACCGTGTGTCTATGGAAAAGCTTTTGGCACTGGCACAGTCTCGGAGCTCAGCAAAAAACTCTTGCCGCGGTGGAGGGTGTTGGCGCAGCAAGGCGTGGTGAGGAAAGTTCTCCCAAATCATCTTCGCCACCCAGTGGTTGGCAAGGATCATACATTCAGCTACAGTCTCGTGCACCTCTAGTGGCTGTTTAGGGATGAGATCATGAATGTTCTTTTTATCATCCAGCTGTACTCTTACTTCCACTCCTTCCAGCTCTAGAGCGCCACAGCTGTCACGTTTAGCCCGAACATGTCGAGCTACATCAGTCAGTTTTCCTATTGCCCAGATCAGCTCTTCCAGGTTCTGCTGTTTAGTTCTCTCATCCAGTTCTTTGAGTTCCAGGATATCATCAACTACACTTAGGTCACCATCTAATAACCCCTGTGCTACCTCGTAGACCAGTTTGTATGAAGACCGAATGATGGTTCTTTTGTACCAGACTCTCAGGATTTCATAGGAATTTTTATCTAGCTCCCACATGACACTGACAGCATACCTTAAAAATAAAAATTTCAGTTAGTCTATTTATAACCACTTCCAGTTTTCATAAAATGGAACTTTAAAGAAATCAACATTTGATAAGCCTACGGATTCCTTTTTTGTTTCTTGAGCTAATAGCTCTATATTTTACTTCAAGAAATAAACAGGGGCTTGCCAGTGCCATTCGTTTACGCAATTGCCTTTCAACCCTGAGGACAATACGGTCAACACATGAAGACAAATTATATCGGCAGTGGTGATATTCTACTTCTAAGAAACACAGCCACTCTTGTTTTTAAAGTGCAGTTGTACTATAATGTTTTCATTTACTTTGAAAGCATTTTAGTGAAATGTAACAAGAGCATCCCGATCTTTGTTATTTTTAACCTATAAAACACTCACGTTTTATAGTTCTATTTCGCACTGGCTCAGGTGATTGGTAATGAGAAGTAATAACTGTTCTTGTGGGTCTTTAATATGTGTTATCCACGTGGACACCATGCTTGGTGTGCATGTGCCTCATTCATGCATGAGTGGATTCTTTCAGCCATCAGTGTCTGTTGAGGCCACATGTATACCCTATCTGTCCTTGCACCGCTCAATCTGAGGGCATAAACCATGGAATGGGCCCAGCCATCCCTCAGTTCCTTCATCAATATAAAACCTGAGAGAACTCCATCCTAAAAGGGAAGGCTAGTGAGTCATAGAGTCCACATGGACAACACATTTCAAATGACTACACTCACTGTAAGGGAAATAACCATTCTCTCTTCTTTGAGTGATTGCCACCATGGATTCCATTACTGATGAGCTCAAGAGCTTGGGGTGGAATCTCAGTTTACCTGAGCACTAACAAAGAAGCACTGTGGTTAACAATGTCCTTCCTTACACTGTCCACAGGAGGCTTGCATCAAGATCTCAAGGAGGAACAACCTCAGTCTGGCTTCTCTAGCTTTCTGAGTTTGCTTACAGAGAATAATGATCTCAGGAATAAGTCTCTCTCCGGCATGCTCATTGTTAATCAGCATCAAAGAACCCCAGGAACTCTAGAGATTAACACCAGCACAGAGCTAGAACTCTTGTATGAGGAGGAGGTCTGAGGGGAACGGCTGTCTAACCTCAACTGAAAAAAATCTCTTTTTTTATTTTTTTGATCAACAGGAAAATAACTATATAAACTAGTAACCAAGTTGTAACATAGCTAGCTGTAGCACAGTCCACAGAGAATGCAAACACTGCAGGGATCTGTCTCAAAACTATGAGAAGAAATAGTAGCAGTAAAATGAAATGAGGGATGTTTAGGTCCCTCTGCCCTCAGGAGAGGAAGAGAGCTAAGGACACTTAGGGCACAGTTGTGAATCCAACAGACACAAATCTTACTTGCGCTGGGCATCTACTCACTAGGAGTAGAGTGCACATGGACAGTCTGCAAAGAAGAGCAGACCCTTTCATCTCTAGGCCACTAGTTAAATTAAGTTCAGGTTGCTTAAGTTATTAACATCTGATGACAATTCCCATTGTAGTGAGGTCCGTATCAAGAAACATCAACCACAACTGATACCGTTTCGAGGAAAGAAGCTGATGTTTGAATGGGTATAAAACCAACTATAATCTGATGCATGGAATTGCTCTGAGCATGAAATTTGTCCCCAAAAAACTCTTTAAAAATGGAGAGAGATGCCTATTAAGGGAGCATTACCAATGGGACACTTACATGCCAACAAATGTTTGTTGTGGACTACATCATTATATATTAATAAAAAGACCACGCTCAGTTTTAGTTGTGATTGCATGCTAAGTCTTTGAATCTACAAGGATTTATGTCTCTGTTTGATTGATGAACAGAACTATTCTCACTAAATAAAAACATTAGCACATATATAAATCTTTGTAGGATAGGGTCTAAGTAGTTCTTTCACAGGTAAGATAGGGATTTGTTTAAGTGCATGTAACTCTAACTTGGAGATTTAAAAAAATGCAAATTATGTGCATTTTATACACATTAACTTGCACCTCCAAAGTAAATGTTTCCTACTTTTTTAAATAAACTATTCCTGTGATACTATATAAAAATTACTGGCTACACTAACAGTCACCATGAGTACCAAGTTGAAATAAATCTTATACAAAGTATGCCATGTAAGGTATCAATGGAAAAGTTAGGATTTACTAACTAAGATTATCCTGTTTATATGCATGTACCATCTTTGTACCCAAAGTTATGAATATTTGCTATGTGATTGTATCGTAAACGCATGTTGCATTCTTGAGTGACAATCTCTAGATTCACATCAAGTCTAGACAGCTATGGGCTGACAGACCTTAAGAACCCTCCAATCACACAATGGGCCATAGAAGAAACTCATTCCACTCAGAGGATGCCTCAGACAATGAGAAGCTAATGGCCACCTCCTTTAATTCAGCAAACCATGTAACGGCACATGATATGCTCATGTGACCTTGGACTCCATCTTGGGCCAGTAATTTTCAATACACCTAGGCTGTGGGTTTTGTTTGGGACAGTGAACTTCTACGCACAAAGCAAAGGGTATAAAAGACCTCTGAGACCTCTGCTATTTTGCTTCTTTCCTGCACTAATTCTGCGGACTATGGATTTACAACTAAAAGGATCACCTTGAACTGTGGACCGAGGACTTTCCTTTTAGAAGTTAGCTTACAAAAGTCTCTCTGGTAACAGTCTGTTCCATCACTGCTACAAACTTGATATAAGGACTTTGCAATCATTTATAAGTCTCTTCTTTTTTATGAATAAATCTTTAGTTAACTAAGGATTGACTGATAGCTTGACATCTGGGTGAGATCTGAAATAAGTGTTTGATCTTTTGGAATTAGTAAAAACCTCACATATGGTGAATAAGGTTTTCAGTAACCTCTCACCATATTAGATCTGTTTATCTAGATGGAATAAAAGGACCGGAATGTCTAAAGGGGATTACTTTTAGTTTCTAGTTAACCAGTCTGGTATTACAGAAACTCTTTTGTTACTGGCTTGGTGAATCTAATTAGAGAATAAACCACCAGTTTGGGGGGATGGTCTGTCCTATTTCTTGCAGGCTTCCCTGAGTATGGCACTCTCAATGTGGCCCTTCCACAATTCCTTATTAGTTTTACAGAATTAATCTCACTACACATGTGATATTTATATACAGGATCCCAAACACGTGAATAGCGAACATTTGTACAAGAGATGTACTTGGATACCTGTTCATAGCAATAATTAAGTTATTTGTGTAAATCCCTCGTGCATCAGTAGATCTCTCATTAGTTATCAGTATTACAAAAATCGTACCTGTCAACTCTGCTAAGAAGAGAGCACAAGTCAGCACTCAGAATGGAAGGCAGCATATCATAACGACGATCGGCTAAATAATACGTTGTTGCCCTGACGATAAAATGCATTCATAGTACATCTCTCAAGCAGTTTGCAACATAAGCACAACTTCAGCACAACAAGATACAAATGTCACATGATTTCAAAAGGTTAGTTTTACACACTGCACACAAGCACAGTATTGCAATCACGTTAAATAAACATTCATTTACAAATTATGGGCTCAGTCCTGCTTTCCTCATGCAACTTCAATTTGGAATTGTGAGTGCACAAGGAATTCAGGGTTAAGGCCTACAGCTAAAAAGTTTAGTCAGCTAAAAACAAAAGATTATTCATAAACTGTACCATGTATCTTCACTGGCTACCAAGTTTATATAAGTCTGCAATTACATAAAGCAATATATTTAATAAAAACCGTTTCAATATTTTAATTTCAAAATAATGGCAAGAATAGAAGGGGACTGACATATCTGGCAAATGAAAATACGTGTATGTCAATACCCTTCTTAGTCATAAGTTTTCCAGCTGACGCCAAGTATCCAGGCCTGCCGACAAGGGGGCAGTAGGGACAATTGTTCAGGGACCTGGGCGATTTAAAAGAGCCCAGGTGGGCCCGGCTGCTGCCACAGTACTGATGGTTGAGAGTTCCAAACCCTTTTAAATCACTGGGGCAGTTGTAGCTCCCCATCTTGAGAGGCTAGCCCCCCAGCCCACCCTTTCTGCCTACACGCTCCCCTTGTGGCCAAAGCCTGGAGATCCTCTGACCCCCTCCCCTGCTTGGATCTCCCTACCCTCGAAAAGGAGGTGGAAGAAGCTGCGATCATGAGTGAAACAGAGGGTAGGTGGGGGTCAGGAGAGTTAAGAGGGGGTGGGAGTTTGGGGTGTCCCACTCCCAGATGGACTGCCTGCCATGCCTGGGAGAGGAGATTCAGACTAGGTAGCCCAACTGGGCTGCTGTTCCTGGGGTCTGAGAGAGACAGGACTCTCTCACAGCCCCAGACTGAAGGGGGGTGGGGGGGAAGTTGTCAAGATTTCTGGTGAGTTGCTGGAATTTTGAGATACACGGGGGAAGGGGGATGTGGCTACATGGAAGTGATCTTATGGATAAAGTATAGCAATTGAAGGTCAAAAGAAATACTTCTGGGATTTTATTTGGATTGGTGTCACGGTAAGAAGCTGCTTTTGTGCTATTTACTCTGCCTTAGGCTTTGTCTACACTTCTAAAATTAAAGCGCAGCCACAGCAGTGCTTTAAACTGAAAGCATGGCCACAGCAGGAGCGCTGGGAGAGAACTCTGTGTAAACTACCTCAACAGGGGAGTAGCTAACAGTGCTGGGAACCTGTTTACATTGGCACTTTCCAGTGCTGGAACCTGTTGTACTCAATGTGTGCATGTTTTTTCACACCCCTGAACCAGAAAGTTGCAGTGTAGTAAAGTGGCAATACAGACTTACCCTGCAAATAGTTATACATATGGAGGGCTCCCATGCATAGGCATTTGCAGGATTGGGGTTTTAGTGAATGAATTCTGGAGTAAAAGCATGTGAACAGGCCTAGCTCATGACATTTGCAGGGTTACATTTCAAACAAAGTTTTAGTAAGAGGTGTTAATAGCTTAAGGTAAAAAAAGAAAAGGATTTTTAACAACATAATTTTTGGAATATTGTAGATATCTGAAAATTGTGGTCTTAATTATTTTTTTAAAAGATACTCTATGTTACTAATTAAAACATGATACAGTAAAACCCCAGTTGTTCGGCATCCAGTGGTCCGGCACTCCCGATAGTCTGGCACCAACTGGAACCCGGAAGTGCTCTGGCCAGCCGGACAATTGGAGCTGCTCTGCGGGGCAGAGCTTCCCCAAGTCCGCCACTGGTCAGTTTCAGCAGCGGCGGACTTGGGGAAGCCGGGGGCAGAGCAGCTGGAGTGCTGCCCACGCTGCGCAGTTCCCCGCCCCCGCCCCCTCATAGCCCCCCTTCCGGTACTCTGGCATATCCAATAATCCGGCACCCCTGGGTCCCAAAGGTGCCGGATTATCGGAAGTTTACTGTACATTGTTAAAAGCTGGAAGAACTTCACCATGGATCCTGTTTGTTTGGCCATTCAATTAAAGTTGGATTCCAGGCAAGTGCTGCCACTGACTCAGTAGCAAGCACTAGTTGTGGTGCTTAGGTGTACTGGTGGATTAAGACCTTATTTACAAGCTCTTCAAAGTAGGGACCTGTCTGCAAACTTCGAATCCAGGTGTAAATGTACTCCAGGGCTTCTACTCTGAGTTGGTTACTTTTGCACGCATGCACACACACTGAAACTAGGACTTTGCCTGTTGCTACAGGGTTCTGTTGCACTTGCACAGCGTGGGTCCTAAACATTCATTTAAAATACCTATCACCAACCACTTGATGTTTTACTTCCCTTTGTATTTTCAGTGTTGTCACTTGTTTGTTTGTGGCTTTATTTGCTGTGTGTGTTGCTTTATTACTTATTTTTCACTGTCCTATGTGTGTGCATTATTAATCAAATTAAGAGTCAACATCCTTAGTAAGCCTTAGTGAATGCCTTTTACTGTCCTTCTTTTCCAGTATCAGAAAATATTGTATTGATATTTGCAATGAGAGCATGATTCGTTGACTCATAGATTGGTTTAGCCTCTTATAGCTGCGCTATGTGTGCAGATAATATGCATGCAAGAGGGCTAGTTCTTTGCTCTGCAGAATCAGTAGCATGCTAGTGTTTTGGCAGTTGCTTCATTTTTTCAGAGCAGCTCGGGCCACGCCGGAAGAGTTCATCCAACAGCACAGCCGGCAGCTAACTGAGCAACAGCGGGGCCCACTGACTGTTCCACCCTGGGGCCCACAATTGTAGTCAGCAGTCCTGCAAGCATCAGAAATTGTACTTGTTGGCTCTGCTCTATGATAGCACAAAAGAGCCTCTCCTTATACTTTTAGGAGTGTTATTTATATTTTGGAATTCATGTAAGGACTGCTTCTTGTGTAACAGATGTTGTATCTTCTGTAAAGATATAGTCCCTCCAAAATTCAACAAGCCTGGTAGCACTGAAACAATACAGGCCACTACTAGTAATTGCATCAAATAATTAATTTTACTAGACTTCCAAACCTGTCTGGGAAAGACACATTTTATGGATAAAAAAAGGAAACAAAGCTGGTCAAAAGGGAGTCCCTCCCACACAGTCCTGCTTCCTCCATCCAGGCCAGCAGCACAATAAATATTTTTGTGGCAGCTGAGTCTACCAAACATGACATATTAGCTTGTTTATTTTTAAAAAGCTAGGTTTGATGTCAGTTTCTCTTTAGAAAACTAATAGGCTTCCCACACTCAATAATTTCTTAATATTGTTTAAGAGTCTCACTACAAACGTCCTGCTCCTCTTCCTTCCCCAATCTGCTTTACAGTTTCTATCGTAAGTAAAACTTACCTTGCTCTGGCTTCATTGTCAGTGTAAGAATTTACTGCCACAAAATGGGTTACGTCTGCAATATGGACACCTAGCTCCAGGTTCCCATTGGCTAATGCTCTAATGGACAGGGCATCATCCACATCTTCACAGCCTTTGGGGTCAATGCTGAATACTAAATGTGTATCCCTCAAGTCTATGCGTTTTAATTCCTCCTCTGGATTCACCTTCCATGGATTCTCTGGGGTACTGAAAGGCATCTCACACATCTGCACAAAAGAGTATCGGCAACCATAAAATTATAAGTTTCCTACATACAGAGGTTACAAATTAGATTTACATTTCATTTTTTCTCTTACAATGTCACAAATATCAGTATCTATACTGAACTGTACTCTCCAAGTCTTTCCTTCATGTTTACCTTACAAGAAAGTATTAATGTCCCCAGACAGCTCTCTTCAAACCCTCAGTGGATTTCTCTTCTTAGAAGACTACAGTTTGGGAATTACAGTGTTAAAGAGTGCAATTAATCACAAAATCAAACCTGGGCTTCTGAGAAAGGAGCAACAGAAATGCCGTTCTCCACCAGAATTGCTGCGGTCTCCCCTTCAAGATCTCCTATCCGCCCTAAAACTCGTACAAAATGTCCATTTGGATACACGGATGTTGACTCCCAAGAATCAATACGCACAACAACTCTACAGTTCTGCAGTAAGACAATAACTCATGTTAGGGCAGCAATGCAATAATGAAAAACAATCAACATAACCCTAAGACACTGGCAATCATAAAAATAAATAAATACACAAATACATGCTGAAGGAGACTAAACATTTTCCTTATTAAATACCATTCATAAGCATTTAATAACATAATCCATATCTTCAAATTAAAATCAAGATATACATATGTTAAATTCATTCAGACCCCAGGCTCTAATGTACAATGCAGCAGAGAATCAGGAAGCAATAGCTCCTTTCAGTTTGGCACCTCTGCTGCCTCCAGAAGATTTCAGTTGCAGCAGAGAATCCAGTTAGTACGGTCATTTATTATATCCTACATAATAATCTCTGTGCTGTTTGAACCTCTCTGGTCCGGAACTCTCTGGTCCAGCAACATCCATGGTCCAGCAGGATAAAGGATGTTGCTGAACCAGAGAGCCTCTGGACCAGAGAAACCCCAGGGGCTGGGAGTCAGGGCCAGATAGGAGTCCAGCTGCTGCGAGGCCAGCGGCCTGGGAACAGGGAGTCTGGTGGCTGGGGCTGACAGTAAAGCCTGGTCAGCAGCAAGGAGGGAAGCCTGGCAGGCAACCCGGCAGCAGGGAGCCTGGCAGCTGGCACCAGCAACAGAGCCAGGCCAGCAGCTCAGTGGCTAGCAGCATAGCCCAGCAGCCAGCAGCATAGCCCAGCAGCCAGGAGGGGAGGCCGGCCAGGGGGCTGGTGGCCCCCTGGGAAAGCCCCGAGTCCAGCAGCAGAGGGGCCAGAATTGACTTTCCCTGGTCTGGCAAACTCCCACATTTGGGATTTGTCAGATCCCAAGGGTGGGTCCAACCTGTACTATCATATACAAGTCAATCTGTAAATAAAGGTCTAAGATAGCTGATCAATTCTTAATTCTATGGTGGAATAAGCATTTGTTATCCAAACTATCAGCATTTACTTCTTGTTCATTTCAGAAAAGATATTAGCTACTAGAAGCCACTTGTCCCAAAACATATTACAGTCTATGGAAGGAGGAAGACCCATATGTTTTAATTAATATATAGTACATTTGCAGCTAATGCTCTAAGTGTTAGTTGTATGGCAATATGTCATGTGTTCATTATGCCCTCCCTGCTACTGGACTGCTGTGAAAAATAAGATGTCACATCTGCTTCTGTAGACTGACTTAGATTCAGGGGGAAAATGTAAATAGTGACTATCAAATATTTACATGTACCAGAAAACCAGCCTCTTCTCTCATCTCCCATGTATTTATTTTACACAGAAAATCTTTGGAGCAGTGAGTATTTCTATTATTTGCCTACACATCATATTATTTACCTGTAGTGCTTCAGCTTGCTGTGTACTGATCCTGATTTTGGGAATTCTATAATCCCAAGGTGTAACAAGGATTTTCTGGGCATTTTTACCCTGAGATTGACTCTCTTCCTTGGATGGAAAAGTGACCACATAATCTCGCCAATTCTTCTGAATGATTCCAACAACTCTACCTTTGAAGGAGAAATACCTTTGGCTAGACATCAAATGGTTAGGCCAGTGGTGCCCAAACTTTTCCTGGCCTCCTTCCCCCTTTACCAGTAACTGAATCTATTGACACCCCATCTGCAATACTGCACAGCCAAGGCTTCCTCAGCAGAGAAGGCGGAGCTGGGGAAGAATTGGGAATGGAGGAGGAGCTGGGACTGCAGGCAGAGTGAACCTGGAGGTAAAGAGGGAATGAGGGCAGAGTTGTGACTGGAGCTAAGCTGGGGGCAGAGTAGAGGGATGTAGCGCAGTTGTGGCTAGGGCCAGAGCTAATGTTCCCCACGCCCACAATCTGGGGATCACTAGTTTAGGCAGGAACAGTAAAACCTATGTGGGAGGTTTGGTGGATTCATCACTCTGCAGGATGAGCTTGTTTGTCCACAAGTCAATACTACGATCGCTAACGAGATCTGGTATGCAAGCAAGTGACTAATGAGCTTTAGATTGTGGCTGTATGAGTTCTGACCTGTTTTGAGTGCTATGCATATGTGTTTTAATCAAAATCAATATTAATGTTGTTCAAATACAAGTTTATGATAAACCAACATTTATACAGCCAGACTCTAATGAGCTAAATTTATATAGCACCATTCATCCCAAAAGGACATCAATGTGCTTTACAGACATAAACTGATTGTCCATAAACTATATACAGGAATCCTCTTAATTGATCTTAGGAATGCAGCCAACTCTGGAGTGGAACGTAATAATAGGGATTTGGAAGCCTAGGTCCTTTGGCTTTCAATGGGAGATAGGCACTTAAATCAAGGCACTTTTGAAAGCTTTACCTGTAACGTTACTTTGAACATGGCAAAGTAGGAGGCTCGAGTTAATGTTTTGTGTTTGAGTGTGATTATGCAGAATTGGGACCAGGGTGCACCATGAGTGATTCTATCAGAATTGAGAATTGTGTTGTGAAGTGAGAGACTGTGTGTTTGGGTAGTAAAGTATGCAACATATCACTCAGACCAATTTCAGCTCAGCTGGCATTCACCTTAATGTTAAGTGACTGTATTGTTGATAAATGCATTTGAGCAACTATGACTCTAATTTAAAGTGTTTTTCTGTGGGAATATTATAGGACGGGCTGACAGCACTGCCTATTATTAAAGTCAACCAATGCCTTCTATTGTAAGATCTATTTTCCATTACTTGTAAATTTGTCAAACTAACCATTTTAGCTGAAATTTTCCATGCCAGTTGCCTCTTTTAGGGTAATTATTTTTGGAAAATTTAGGCTCAAAATGATTCAGCCACTTCCAAGAATACAGCTAGGGAAAAATATGTTGGGAGTTGAACATAGTTAACGGAGTTGAATGCTGCCCTGGAGAACTGGATTCTATCTAAGTTTCTGCCACATAATTCCTAAATTATGCTTATGAAGTCACATAAGCCAAATTTTTCACAAAAGGTCACTTATTTCCTGGGTGCCTGACTGAAGACCCTGGTTTGCAGTAAAGGGAAGCTGTGCTTTGAACATATTACATGTTATATACTGCTAAGCTCTCTGAAAAATCAGCTCCTAAGTGTCTCTAATTGGACACCAAAATTAATGAATACTTTTGACCTTAGTTTCTCCGTGCCGTATTTTCTCCATCTTAAAACAGGATAACACTCCTCTTTATCTCACAGGGGTGTCGTGAAAATAACTTCATTAGTATTGTGACGAACAGAGACACTATAGTTCTGAGTGCCATACAAAAAAGCCCATGAGGAAATAAAAAATTCTGTTTTCAGAGCAGCATTTGAATAGAATGAAGTAAATAAGGCATAGAGCCACACATAGAACAAGGAGAAAAAATACTGAACAGCTGTTTATTTAATGAGCACCACTCATTTGGTGCGCTGAAAGAGGATCTTGTGGAAAAAAATAATGTGTGATTGTGAACCATAATACATATGCACAAGGAGGCTGATTAAAGGTTGCACAGAGCATCTTAATTTTGCCATTTCCTAACTTCCGAGTGCTTGACTTTGCAACCTGAATAATGTTTTTTGTTTGTAGTTTTGTGCATGTAATGTATATATCTTGTTTATTAGTATGATATGCCTTGATGATTTAACATGGACATTTGGAAAAGGGAGCAGCATGTATAGCCATAAGCATCGTGCAGTCTTGCAAATTGAGGAAGGCATAGACTTTCAACCTACTTTGCACTGTTATTTACTTTACCTGTGGGCATAGGTTCACTGGAGGTTTCACCTGGTGCCTTTTCTTCCGTATCATTTTCACAAAGGGCAGCAGTTCTTCCTTTCCATTCATTCTGGAGTAACAACTCTACAGCTACTACATCACCATGGATTGCACGGTTCCGAGCTTTGGTACCATGAATAAGTATATCGCTTTGGAGATCTAGGTAAAATTATAATAAAACTAGACTATACATTCTTGCAAATTCACACCTATTTTTTGTTGAAACAATAGTTTGCAATAAAGTGGCTGTTCTCATAGGAATGTTCCCAAAAGAGATTTTTGGCAAGTAGCAATGCTACACTGTAAGGAGGAATCTTTCCCTTAGTTTTTTGAAAAGATACTGAGCAGTTTAGTATTTGGAGTATTGGATAAAACAGTCACACTGTCATCAGCCCATAGTGACCAATGCTTTGTTCCTGCAAACATCTGTGCACATGCTGAACTTTAATCATTAATAGTTTCATTAAAGCCAAACCTAAGCATACACATACGTGTTCACCCAAGGAGGTCAAAGTCAGGCCAAACCATTTAACAGGACGGAGCCATAATCCATTAAACTATCAAGTGTGGGAGAAGGGGAGGCTGAAATACAGATTATTGTTCAAAGGGATATACAAGGAGCAGCTTCCACAGACTTCACTGCATGAAGAAAACCTGAGCATCCCCATTTCTCATATTTTCTCTCTCCACTGTCCTAATGACTGAGGAGTTAATATGACTTCTTGTCGAGAGCCTGGAAACCTTGTTCCTAAGCCTGGAAACCTTGTTCCTGAATAAACTGGAAGGAATCACTAGAAGTCACCCAAACTAATCTTTAAATACAGCATTTTACTGGAAATATTTACCTGTTTCTTTACTGCTAGCTCCTTGAAGTCGAACAAAAGCTTCTATTTGTGCTCTGTGCTTATTGACATTCAGGACACCCTAAAATAAAATAATAGTCACTAACGAATAGATGCAACTAGATGGGGAAAGGAATCTCCACACCCCAAAAATAACAAACTTTATACATATTAAATGTACTCACTTCTTAAAAATACATTTAAAAATGTTTTCTGATATTTTTCACACAATATTTAGAACAAGACTGCTTCTCCTTGTGAGGAGCATACTACACAGAAGTGTGGAAATACTGAATTTCTGAAAGAGCCAAGAATTCTTTCTAGATCTTTTTATTTACTGTAATGCTGATGAAAGTTCTGAAGACTACAGTTCTCTTTTTATACACAGATTAGGCAGGCCACAAACAGAGTCAGTACAAACTTACACACTTGGCACTGCCCACAACTTTGATTCAGAGGTATCACCTCAAAGGCAAAAAATTCAGTCTCTCTGCATATTCTAATCTTGCCTTCCTACTGAGGCTGCCAATAAAGGTACCAGGCTATTGCCTCTTACAGTGTTTTTTTTTTTAATTTTCATGATGTGTCCACTAACAGGTCAATGTAAGCCAATGAAGAGCCATAAGATAGTAATGAATTCTAGCTACTAATGATATGAACTGAATTCAAACTGTCAACCTAGAGGTGAGAGGTTCTATAGCTTCACATTTTATTTGTATTTTTTAAAAAATAGATGTGTTGCTTCTGAATACAGTATCTAGTTTCCCAACTGATGGGTGAATCCTGTGCTAACACAATAATCAACGTCAGTTGAAATTAGCACCGACAGGCTCCCATCAAATCTTTCTCTGGGAAAAGAGGCCACTGCATGCAACATCAAGCCAGAAAACTGAAGAAAAAAGAGATAGGAATCTTTAAGACTATCTTCTGATGACCTTTTTCAACTTATTTAAGAGGAAGGGAACAGGAAAAAAAAAGATTCTCAGAGTTTACTTATTATCTACTTCATATTCCTTCTTTGTTCAGAATACTCCTTCCAATCCCTTCTATGTTTTCTTTCATGTCACTTCCATACTAGGAACAGTTTTCCATTTTTTTTTTTAGCCCAGCCCCTCTCCACGCCGCTTTTCTTGAAACCTTTCAATAAGATTTCCCTCACCAATGCATCCTCTCAACTTTCTGCATTTAATGTTCTTTTATTTATCATAGTTTTTGGAGTTAGACTTTAAATTACTTGGTGCAAGGCCTCATCTTTCTTTGTATTCTCTATAAATAACAGATTACCTGTATATATCTTCCAGATTTGATTCCAGCCTCCAATACTTCCACAGGAAGATGTTCAGTGTATTCCTTCCCATTTTTTTCTTGACTTTCACTCTCTCGTTCACGCCGAGATTGAAGGATGGAATCAAAGAGTTCATGGACAGCCTTTAAGTCAGGCCAAAAATTATCCAAGTAATTCTGTATATATAGTATAAACAGAGCACAACAAATTTTAAATAGAAAGCTATGGTTTTCTTCACAACAGAATGCTATGCAGACTGTACATTGCTTGTTCCACAAACCCATTCCAGCAGTAACCTAACACAGATTTTGATCAATATCCCTAGAGAAGAATAGTGCAGTGCCCCACTAAATTACTTGGTTACCATAAATACTTCAGAAGGATTTTTATCAATATTTTAGTTTCAGATAACATTTTAACTATACAAATTAAGTAGCTTTTTGAAAGATCTAATTTAAAGTAAATTAGATTCTGTTAAAGTTGCTTCATTTTTTATAGCCGAAGACAGGAGTTTTCAAAATGTATTGTGCTGCAACCCTCTTCAGACAACAAAAATGACTACAAGACCCCAGGAGGGGGGACCAAAGCCTGAGCCTACCCAAGCCCTGCCATCCCACAGTGGTGGGAGACAAAGAAAAAGCCCCACTGCCACAAGCCCAGGGTCGGGGCCAAGCTGAAGCACAAGGGCTTCAGCCCCAGGTAGGGGGCCTATAATCATAGACCTGACGCCCAGGGCTAAAGCCCTCAGACTTGGGCTTTGGTCCCAGGTTCCAGTAAATCTTAGCCATCCCTGGCAAACCCATTAAAATGGGGTCCTGAACCACAGTTTGAGAACTGGTGGTCTACGATACTGTTTAAAACAAAGAGCACATCTACACAGCAGGGCAAAAGTTGACTTAAGCTAGGCAACTTGAGCTATGTCAATTGTGTAGCTTATGTCAAAATAGATTAATTCAGGTTTTGGCACTGTCTACACAGCGGGAAATCGAAGGAAGAACACTCCTCCTTCCAATTCCCTAATTCCTCATAAAATGAGGGTTACAGGAGACAGAGTAAGAAGTCCTCTATCTCACCACTATTTTGAAATAATGGCTTGCAGTGTAGACACACTTTGTTATTTCGTAATAACATCAGTTATTCCAAAATAACGCTGCTGCATAGACGTACCCAAAGTGGGTTTTTATTAGTTTGTTTAAATGTTATCGTTAGCCTGACAACATCCCTTTCATAACCAAGAGTATTTTCACCAAGTCACAAGACTGAATACAAGCCGGAATGGTAGTTACTAGAAGTGGTTTACAATTAGCAGATAACTGGTGGTTTACATTAAGTAAACAGGTGAAGTTTCAGTTTGATTACTAATTGAATAGGGATGTGAATGGTTAACCAGCCCTCCTGCAGCCTGACTCCTGGACTCTAAGGCTCTCATGCCTGGACCACAGCTATTGCCGGACCAGAGTCTCCGTTTAGGGAGGTGCAACCTGTAGTGTGGTATTTTTACATGCCATCTTTAAGGTGGATTAACATGCACTACATACATTACAGTCTTTAAATTGTCATTGCTTTAATGTTTGTGTAACCCACACACCTAGTGTGGCCTACTGTCCCATGCAGTGGCACTTAGACCACAGCGACAGCTCAGAACAAGAGACTTCTACAGCATGGGCTGAGAGGCAGCTGCCTTTTAGCTCAAACAGTAGAGGCTCCTATACAAAACTCCAAAGGGCCCAGGTTTGAATCCACCCAGTGGCAGTTACAATTGCACAAAGGACACTCTCTTCTACTTCTTTTAACAGGTTACCTTGAATGAAATCACAAACACTCCTTCTGTTTCACCTCCATATTCTCTGATACCATCTTCATCTTCCGTTACCATAACTACTGGCAGCTGACCCAAGCAGTGATTATAATACCATACTGCTGCATTGTAGATACTCCTAGAAAAGTACAAGTCACACTAACATGTTTATCACATTACATTTGTTACGTGTAAGACATTTTCCAGGGTCTATATTTCCAGCGATTACATTTCTAACATGCATACACTGAGACTGGGCAATCAGGTTATCATATCGCTAACATATTAGTCAAAGTTATAGGTGCTCTGTGAGAGGGAGACAGATAGGGAAGGAATGAGGCTCCCTGTGCTAATGCACAATCACATGGGACCCAGCTATGACAAAGATCTAGTGCATCTTTGCATGTGAGGCTGTCAAACAAGTTGGAATGTAGCCATGTCTGTAACATGCTGGTGGGACTATACTTTATTACTTTCCAAAGCTGGTGTAATGTCTAACAAGAGCTGCTTTTCTGTCTATGCCAGTTTTAGGCACAGTTTCTAGAACTTGGCCACTATAGTTCCGCATATTCTAAATCCTCAAGTACCTCAGAGAGAAGGAAGCAAGTTCTTCCCAATCCATCTCTCACTGTCAGTGAGAGTCTATGGTTAGCTAATGTATCTTAAGTTAATGGTTTATTTTTAAAAGGTTCAGACCCATTTACGCTTGCCAAAATTCAAAACATGTATATTACAAGTGCAAGTCAAGTAATTGTGTGAGCAAATGCTGCTTTGACCATGCAAACTGAATGCACGCTGAATAGGTAAACATGCATTTTCTGCATGAAAGTAAGCTTCAGAGTTTTAGACATTTGGCTTAATGAGTTCTAGAACACTACTGTTCATTACAGAGTGCTGTGCTGCCGTCCAGAAAGGGCCTACAATTACTCTGCCTGAACATTCATAAAACTGTGTTCTATCTCCTACAATTAAAGATCCCCTTCAGAACTCATCTCTGAGCTTCCCTCAGTTCAGTTTATTTTTATCTATTATTATAAACTTATGATTACATAAAAATAGAAGCAAATATATCTTAAAACAATTTGGTATATTCTTAATCACAAAAGGACACCATAGGACTTCAAATGCTGTATATTACGTCGTGGCCAGGTAGTGTGACAGCTTTAGGTTTTACATGTCCGGTGCCCTAGCATGTCTAGACATGCATAGTCCATCTAGTCACACCTCTTTCGTTCAGTGCAACACTGAATGCCCCCATTATTCGTTAAAACAGTGGTTCTCAAACTTCATTGCACCCCGACTCCCTTCTGACAATAAAAATTACTACACAACCCCAGGAGAGGAGACCAAAGACTGAGTCCGCCCAAGCTGGCCACCCCAGAGTGTGTTGCGCGGTGATTTAAAGGGCTTGGGACTGTGGGCATCACTGCTGCCACAGCAGCAGCAGCCAGAGCTTCGGACCCCTTTGAATTGCTAGGCCCTGGGGCAGTTTCCCCCTTTGCCTTCCCCCTCAGTGGGCCTGGTTGTGACCCACTTTGGGGTCCCAACCCACAGTTTGAGAAACTGTGAGTTAAAACATACCTGGTCTGCCATTTCTCCATTGATTCGCCCCTCTCTCTCGGCAGATAACAATACTGCTGGAATTCATTAGCAAACAAAATACAGTCATTACGGGCATCCTTCACTAGATTTCGCAATTTGTTGTACTGTCTGGAATATAAACAAGATAAATGTGTATCGGTGCCACCTTTTTAATAAAGCTGTTTCAACTCTAGTTAAAAATACAATAAGGAAAAAATGAAGGAAAATTACAACAATTAGTTTTAACACTCCAAGGTCAAATCCTGATGACAGTTAGGGATGTCTGAGTGTGTACGACTAACTGATGCTCATCGGTTAATGGTGTTGGTTACACTCAGCAAAGCCGCCTCTCCAGGAGCCAGATGGGCAAGGACTGCCTGCTCCACTCCTGGGGAGGAGGCTTCACTGCCAGCTCTGCTCCTGGGGAGGCTTAGCTGCAGGCTCTCTTTGCAGCGTGGGTAGCCATGTAATCACTGAGATTGTCAGCCGTTACACGATGACCCTATTACACGATTTTTAACATCCCTAATTCCAGTATAGTTGACGGAAGTGTTGCCGCTGACTTTAATGGGAAAAAAAAACATGACCCTTGTAGAGCAAATGAACAGTTACTAAAATAACATGTACACACCAAACATTTTTAGAAATACCTTGCCGTCTCAATACAGTATTTTCACAATACACTATAGATTACACCAGGGAGTTGTGAATCAAGACACCAACACTTTAACCAGCCTTTACCACCAGAACACAATGTGACATGAAACAAGCCTCTGCCGCTTTATGCCTCAGTTTCCCCCTTTGTAAGATAGAGCTCGTAACACTTCTCAAAGTCAGAGTTGTGAGGCTTAATTCATTAATGAGACTGCTGGGTTACAAGTTAATTTAGACAACTTCTTACCTCTGAAACATAACTCACGGTGTGACTCCCTGTTCCCACTCTATGGCTGGACCAGAGGTTTATGAATCTGCTAAAGCCCTTGAGCTAACTGACTTTTAGATCAGGCAGTAGAGAGGCTCTTGCTTTTAATCCAGAAGTCTAAAATCAATCCCCACTGCCCACAAGTCACCCAGGCCATCATGTTGCAGAAATAAATACTTTATATAATTCTTAAAAGTCTAATTTACCTTTCAATATTTGTGTTACTTTTTGCATGTCACTCTATGGCACAACAAATACAAAATGCCTGTCTTCAGCCTCTTTCATTCACAAAGTTAAGTGCACTCCTTGTGTTTCAAAGTCTGCCTGAAAACAGGTAAGATGGCAGCCTTTCTCTGTGTGTGTGTGTGTTTAATTTTTTTAAACGGTGATTTATATACAAAATGATGATGGTTTTTAATAAAGCTGCAGTTTACATTTAAGTTAGAAGTTTAGATTGGATTATCAATGGGATGGGGACACTATAATACCATGAAAACTTATGATACCTATAAATAATAAGTAGTTTATATTTTTGTTCAAGGAAAATACCTAACATACAGGCCATCCTTGCTATAAGTCCAAGATATGTTCCAAAAAACTTGGACTTATAGTGAAACTTAAAGCAGGGAATTTTTTTCACGCAGCTGACATCCATTTGGGCAATTTTTTTTTGTGTGTGTCTTAAGAGCGGGGAATGGGAGGACTTATAACTCATCAGTTCCTACAAGTGTTAATTACTTTAGTGTGGAATGGATGTATACAGGGGCGACTTATAGCAGGGACACCCTGTGTTATCAGAAATTAAACCTCTAATTGCTGTCCATTATTTCAAAACGTTCAATAAAATTAAGCATAATTATTCTTAGAAAACCGATTACAAGACAAGTAATTTAAGCGATGAAAAAACTGATAGTTGACTTTCAGATAGGAGTTACTCAGCAGATGCTTTGTCTCCAGAGATCCAATTAACTCACATTTCCAATGCAAATATTTTAACATTTCAACAAGATTTGTGGTTTGCCTGGAAGCAAATCAGGCATCATCACGTTAAAACGGAACCAGATTAAGATATTCTTAGACGACGTACACTTCAAGACTTAAGGCCAAATATTATGCATAAAATAATGCTAGCATATGCCCCAAATGCTTGACACTCACAAGAAAACTTAAAGCACAGCCAGGGGAATGTTCCAGGGCTAAAAAGGCAAATGGTGGGATAACTAGAAGTATTGTGGGGGCAGGAAGGGACGGCTGCTTCAGGGCCCAGCGATTAAAAAGGCTCCCAGTCGCTGCTACTGCAGCTCTAGGCCCTTTTATATTGCTGCCAGAACCACTGGCCACACGGTCTGGGCAGCACAAAAGTTCTGGCAGGGGGAAACTAGTCCTCAGCCTGCCACATCTCCCTGAGCCCCCGCCCCTTCTGGGAGGGCCCAGAGCCAGCCAGCCCCCCTCTCCCCCCGAATATACTTATAGTTATTTACTTACAACCAATCCGGGATTAAGACATGTTTCCATTAAGCATGTTTGAAAGCTAACCTTTGAAATATTCACAGGAAATATTCTTATGACCAAATTTATCTAGAGCAGTTCCCAACCTTTTCCAGATGGGGACCCATTTTGACAATTCAGGAAGACTTGGTGTCCTAAGGCAATTCAAAAACGGGGGGAGGAGGGCAGGCAGAGCCACCTGGGGAGACACTTGGCGATCCTTTTGAAATGTAATGGCGACCCATATTTGGGTCCCGACCCATAGGTTGGGAAACCCTGACCTAGATAAACCTTGATTAATCTTTGGGTATCTCAGAATTTAGAGCACAGATTAACTTATTAACCTTTGCATGTCCAATAAATATATTTTCCTGACCAAAAATTGAAACTGATTATGTAATACACAGCATTTAAATCTTCTTTTAAAGAGAAAAGAGCATAAGAGAAGCAACAAAATATGTCTGAGTCAATAATTTTCTATTTCAGAAAAAACAGACAGAAAAATCTACACTTTAATCTATGTAATGTACATTTTTATAGTAACATAAAAGAAATACACAGTACAAAACACAAACATAAGCCATGAATAACACCTTCATAAAATATATACAATTATATTGCTTTACAATTATGCATGTAAAATGCAAAATCTGCAGTCGCACAGTCTTTAGCTTCTAAGAAGCCACCTGACTGCTGAATAATATGCAAGTTGTAGTATTGTTCTTATCCTGTGAAAGAGGAAGAGAAAATGATGGGCCCATATATCTAACATTACAATTTCCCCCCCTCCCAATTACATTATAAACTTTCTTGAGGGATTTTTTAAACATTAAAAATAATCAGTCTCTTGGTGAACTCATGTTTCCATGCTTATACCCTTCTACATTTTTCCATTTCTATTCCTACAAATTTTAAATTTAAAGAAATAGTAAATTATTATAGCATAGATACCTGCGACCCCTTTGATGCTGCACAGCTTGACATGCTGTTTGCATGAAAATAATCCCCTTCAGCTCTGGAAGCTCAAGGATCTCAAGGTAATCTTGGACAATCTTCCAGTCAGGGACAACATAATGAGTCACATCATCTGACAACAATTTCCCATCTGAAATATAATTCAAAAGCTTAAACATTCTTTTCAATTGTGGTTTATTAATAAAACCCCCCAATGTCAGGAAATCCTTGTCGCCAGATTGTAAGGCCACATCTAAACTTATGTGTGGGAGATCAATCTTCCGGCATTCGATTTAGTGGGTCTTGTAAAGTCCCACTACATCAAACACTGAGGGCAACGAAGTGTAAGGGAACCCGATGGGAGCATTTGATCCCGTTGATCTCCCACTGTGGAGATGGCGCCAAGCTCAGCTTAAGGTATATCGACTCCAGCTACATAAATAATGTACCTTAAGCTGACCTTCTGGGTCTAGTATAGCTGCCTCTGATACACAGGCAGCAGCACGGGGGGGGGGGGGGGGCAGGCAAGAACCAGTACGTGCGGGCAACTGGCTCTTAAACTTGCTCCCTGTGTGTACTGGCTCCCATGGAGCTGCCTACTCCCCTGCACTGCTGCCTCTGGGAGGAGGGGTAGGCAGGAGCCAGTGCTTGCGGGAAGCCAACTATCCCCCCCCATGTGTATCCATGTAAACAATGAAATTTTCAGCGGATACATGTTTAAAAATGCATTTTAACATCCCCACTGCATACAGTAATATGGCTACAACTTCCATTGAATTCACTCTTGGCAGAATAGGTATAATAAAGCTAATCTTTTAGTAATATTCCAGAAGATGGATTTTCTGTAAAGTTAAATGTCTCTTGAAAGCTTATGTGGGCTACATAAACCATCTTTGCTTAGCATCTGTACCGAGATTAACTTTGTGAAGACACAACGAGGAGTCCTGTGACACCTTAATGACTAACCAATTTATTTGGGCATAAGCTTTTATGGCTAAAAACCACTTTGCCAGATGCTTTATATCTGATCCAATGCATCTGATGAAGTGTTTTTTATCCACGAAAGCTTGTGCCCAAATAAATCTGTTTGTGCCACAGGACTCCTTGTTGTTTCTGCAGATACAAACTAACACAGCAACCCCTCCTGAGACTTTGAGAAGACACTATGCCATTTTAAAATATCTGTATGCATGAATTATGCAAACATGCTATCAGAGTGCCTGAAATATGTTTGCCGATCACAGTATGTTGAGTCAAGAACAAAAATAAATATCCATCTTCCAGTTGAACTATCTAAACAATTTCAGGGGACTGTGTATTGTCTTTCTTTGATCTATAGCACAACTTACACTGAAGTCAATAGGGGAATCAGACATGTGGACAGAAGACAGCATGTGGTCTTGAGACTAATGAGATACTAACCCAGTGGTCCCCAACCTTTTGGGGCTGCCAGGCGCCCGGGGGTGGCACCGCGCATGCGCCGCGCGCCTGAGAGCCGCCCATGCGCCGTGCGCCCAGGAGCAGCACTGCGCATGCGCTGCGCGCTCCGGGCAGGGGCCGCGCATGCGCTGGGCACCTGGGGCCCAGGGCGCAAGAATGACTCAGGCCGGCCCTGATCACTAGGCGGGCGCACATAAATGCCCCAACGGGTGCCATGGCGTGCACAGGCACCGTGTTGGGGACCGCTGCACTAACTTATGGTTCTCAACTCAGCAGTCTGATCAGCACACAGCTGCAGCCCATGCGACATCATCAGGGCCATACAGGTACTATTTACACTGTATGGATGTGGCTCTCATAGCACACAGACAGCTGCATATGTGGCCCATGGGGTAAACAGACTGAGAACCACTGCCCCAGAGGATTCATAACCAACTGCAGTGCACATCTCTTGTCTAACATCCTAGACAACAACAGGCTGCACTAACTGCTGAGCCACAATCACACATGCCTTCACAACCCTCTTCCCCAAAAATAAATCAGAAAGTTTTTGTTCTAAATAATAGTTAAAAATTTAAACTAAAAATTAAAAAGCTTTTTTTTAAATTAAGGATGAGCAGCTGAACTAAGAGTTAATTCATTTGAAATTGACTTGAAATTGATCTCTGCTATGTTGATTATCTAATATACTATGTACATGTATCAGAAAAGTCCATTGTACTTATAACAACTAAAACACTCAAAAAGGCTACCTGAAAATAACCTATTATGTACAACATGGAAGTGCACTACACAAAACATCATCAAATCCAGCAATCACAGAAACTGGCAGTCTTCCAATGTCTAAGACCAGCAAATACAATATGGATAATTAAATTTAATTACCTAAAAAGTTACTGATGACACAAAATGGCAAGTATCATAGGGGTAGCTGTGTTACTCTACATCTGCAAAATGAATGAGGAGTCTCTTTAAGGTGCCACAGGACTCCTTGTTGTTTTTATAAAAAGGCAAAAGTTTCAGCGTAAATTTTTTAGCCATGTTGAATATTTTAATATACATCAATATGATTTAATTCCAATTAGAAAAGAATAATTGAGTTTAAAAATGTCCTTAAACTGGGGGCGAAGACACAAGAATCTCTGGCCCAGGGGCTGGATGTGGCCCCTGGCTTGCCTGGATCCAGACCCCGAGGCTCAGGGCCCTCCCCCAACACTAGGGAGCCCACACCAGTGCTTCAGCCTCCCCACTACCCCATTGTGGGGCTGCAGCACACAAAATCTACTAGGCTGGGCCCCTCTAGGCTATGGTGTGGGAGAGGAAAGTGGGGAGTATCTTTGTCCTTCTTGGTCAAGGGCCATGTCAGTGAGGGATTTTGCTTCTCACTTGTGTGTAGCCCCTGACTGATTTTTCTATGGGTCCATGGCCCGTAACCCAAAAAAGGTTCCCACCCCTGCTATAGCCCATATCTACTGCACTGTTATAGGTAGCCCTATAGCTAGCCTTCTCCTTTCAATTCCCTTCTGTTCTTCTTCAGAATTGCATCTTCATTTACTTGTGCAGGTTTCTATTCTGAAAGGACATTTCATTGTCCTACTGGCTGGTTTGGTACTCCCCCTCTCCTCTACTACTGTATCTGTTTTGTTCTGTAGGGTCTGCTTCCTCTGGAAATGATCTAGTTAACTTACAAGTGACAAAGCCTGTCAAGGCTATTAGCAGAAGATTGAACCTGTGAACCATCCAAGTGGATGTATCCTGTGGGCCTTCCAAATGGTAAGGAAACCATTTAACAGGCATTTGCCAAACCCAGTATATACCCCAGGTCAGTTTCTGAATTTACAGTCTCAGAGGGTTGTACCGACAAAAGCTCGTGATACCATCTACATGTTTTGTTAGTCTTTAAGGTGCTGCTAGACTATTTGTCGTTTTTGAGTCTCTCTATATTTGTGTTATAGTGATAGAGATGCAGCCGTGTTAGTCTGGTCTAGCTAAAACAAAAGACAGAACTATGTAGCACTTTAAAGACTAACAAGATGGTTTAATAGGTGATGAGCTTTCCTGGGCCAGATCTGAGGAAGTGGGTGTGGCCCACGAAAGCTCATCACCTAGTAAACCATCTTGTTAGACTTTAAAGAGCTACATAGTTCTGTCTTTTGTTATATTTGTGTTAGTCTCTAAGGGTATGTCTACACTGCAACGCTAATTCGGGATACATCTCATGTCTTCACAGCAAGCCCGTTATTTCTGGCTCGCTATCCCGGCATCCCTGTAAACCTCATTCTACAAGGCGTAGGGGACGGTTCATAACGGTGCTTTATTTCGAAATTTGGCGCGGCGCCGAACTGAGCTATTTCAAACTAGCATCGCCATACGACAGGCAATTTGCGTCGCTGCAACGGCGCCTCTCGTTTCGAGTCACGGTGCAGTGCAGACGCACCCTACGGTGCCACAGAGCTGCGTTGCGAATGTACCGCGTGAGTCCACAGGACCTGCGTTTAAAATTTGCTTTGCGAAATACTCCATGGGGCGGAAGAGGACAAAATCCCAGCTCTAAAAATACCCCCCCCGGACCAGCAGTTTCCTAGTAGGGGTCAATGCACCCTAAGGATCGCCCTGCCCACGCCCCAGCCTCTCCTGCCCTTGGCACCTGGCCCCCCCGGGTGCCCCCTTTGCCCACCGGGCCTGCCGAGCCCCGCAGCCCCGCCCCCACCGCCCGGCGCTCACCGCGGGGGCAGGCGGCCCGGCACAGGGCGCTGCGGCAGGGCACGTCGGGGCGCAGGTAGTGCTCCCGCACCACGCGCACCGAGCGGCCCGCCAGGCCCCGCAGCTGCAGCACCTTCTCCGTGCGCTGCATCGGGCCGCGCGGCCAGGCCCGGCCCGGCGGGGAATGGCGGGAGGCGGCGCCACCGCGCTACGCCGGCTGGGCGGGGCTTGCCTCGGGGGCGGGCGGGAGCAGCGGGGCGGCCGCTGGGGAGGGGGCGGGGATGGCGAGGAGGGGGCAGGGATGGTGCTGAGGGGAGAGGATGGCGAGGAGGGGCAGGGATGGTGCTGAGGGGAGGATGGCGAGGAGGGGCAGGGATGGCGCTGGGGGAGGGGATGGCGAGGAGGGGCCAGGGATGGCGCTGGGGAGGGGGATGGCGAGGAGGGGCCAGGGATGGCGCTGGGGAGGAATGGCGCTGAGGGGAGGGGATGGCGAGGAGGGGCCAGGGATGGCGCTGGGGAGGGGATGGCGAGGAGGGGCCAGGGATGGCGCTGGGGAGGAATGGCGAGGAGGGGCAGGGATGGCGCTGAGGGGAGGGGGATGGCGAGGAGGGGCAGGGATGGCGCTGGGGGAGGATGGCGAGGAGGGGCGGGGATGGCGCTGAGGGGAGGGGATGGCGAGGAGGGGGCAGGGATGGTGCTGAGGGGAGAGGATGGCGAGGAGGGGGCAGGGATGGTGCTGAGGGGAGGGGATGGCGAGGAGGGGCAGGGATGGCGCTGGGGAGGGGGATGGCGAGGAGGGGCCAGGGATGGCGCTGGGAGGATGGCGAGGAGGGGCCAGGGATGCTGGGCGCTGGGAGGAATGGCGCTGAGGAGGGGATGGCGAGAGGGGCCAGGGATGGCGCTGGGGGAGGATGGCAGGAGGGGCCAGGGATGGCGCTGGGAGGAGGGGTTGGCGAGGAGGGGGCGGGATGGCGAGGAGGGGAGGGGATGGCGAGAGGGGGCAGGGATGGCGCTGGGGAGGGGATGGCGAGGAGGGGCAGGGATGGTGCTGAGGCGGGGATGGCGAGGAGGGGGGGGGATGGATGGGGGGGAGGGAGGATGGCGAGGAGGGGCAGGGATGGCGCTGGGGAGGGGGATGGCGAGGAGGGGGCAGGGATAGCCCTGAGGGGAGGATGGTGAGGAGCGGGGAGGGGATGGCGAGGAGGGGGGATGGCGCTGGGGAGGGGATGGCGAGGAGGGGCAGGGATGGCGCTGGGGAGGGGATGGCGAGGAGTGGGCAGGGATAGCGCTGAGGGGAGGATGGCGAGGAGGAGCGGGGATGGCGCTGGGGAGGGGATGGCTAGGAGGGGCAGGGATGGTGCTGAGGAGGAATGGCAAGGAGGGGGCAGGGATGGTGCTGAAGGGAGAGGGGGATGGCTAGGAGGGGACAGAGATGGAGCTGGGGAAGGGGGATGGCAAGGAGCGGGCCTGGATGGTGCTGAGGGAAGAAGAGGCTGGCTCAGAGGGGGAGGGATGGCATGGGGGAAGGGCCAGTGCTGAGGGGAGCAGAGATGGTGCTGGCGGGGAAGGGGGATCCTGGGTTACAGGAGACATCAAGCCTTCAGCCTTTGTCAATAATAGCCGGAAAGTGCCTGATAGTTGAAGGTCAGGGGATCAGGCTTTTTTCCCTCATTCAAAATCAAGCTGGGGTCAGCTGACCTAGAAGATGCTCCTATCTCACCCTGTAGTCTCTCCAGGAAGGCGCTTTCTACTTCAGTGGACAATGCCCATGTTTAGTGTAAATTCCCATGCATGAAGATTACAACTGGAGGGATTCACAGGATCCCGCTAAGCCCTGAACTCCGATGTACACATCCGTTTCTCTTAACCTGTGTACCATGTCCATTTTCATGTCAAACATTAGCTTTCATAACAAAAAATTAAACCTGTTATCAGTTTAATACTTGATATGTTCTCTATCTGGGTGCTTGGGATCCCAACAAGGACCCAGTGTGGACTACATATGGAGTCGGTTGACGCTTTGCTCAGCTGACATGGCAGCTTGTAGTGTCCGACACCACCAGGTGGTCAAGGGACATTTACAGGGAGCACATCACTTGACATCGACAGTACTGAGAGGCATAAGCAGGACCACCGACAAGGGATGCAGTCTGGGAAGTAGCCCAAATTCTTCTATGGCAGGCAGTACCTTCCTACCCGTGGCATAGTCATGGGTGGGCCTGGGTAGGCCATAGTCCACCTGCTTTTAATCCGGGCCCACCCAACCATGCAGGTTGGATGTGGGGGAAGACCCTGCTGCACCCAGCACTCTGACTGGGTAACCGGGGCTGACCCTGCTGCGCCCAGCATTCCAGAGAGTGGGGCCGAGAGGTGCGGGCTCCCCTTTCATCCATGCTCCAGCCCGGGGAGCAGCCAGGGAGTGGGGCCAGGGCTGTCACCGCACCATCGGTGCCCTGCCACCCAGCAGTCCAGCTGGGGAGTGGAGCTGGAGCTGACCCCTTGCTGCCAGCGGTCTGGCTAGGGAACAGGGCTAGAGTGCGGGGGCTTACTGCCTCCACCATTGCCCACCCACCCAAAGTCAGGGCCCACCCAAGTGGTCCTTTCTGGCTATGCCATTGCTTCCCACAGAGAGCCTACCCCAGATACTGACAGAATGAGGGACCATCTCCACCCATTAATATATGTGCTTTCCATGGCTAATCCTCTATAAAACTTCTAGTGGGTGATATACCCAAATGCTTATTCGCTACTACCAGACTGTACTGCTAAACTCCTAAATCTGAGTCAGTGCTAATTGTAGTTTTTTTGCTCTATTGTTTCTGACTCTCCTTCATTTGGAGGAAGTTTCTGATGACAACACGATAAAACATGTGACACTCAGAATATAAAACAATAATCAGGTGTGAGAAATTCAGGAAATGAAAGAAAGTAATTATATACTAGGCCTTTAGTCAGACATACTCAAAAACCTAGGAGGAAAATGCATTTATTTCCTGAGTTCTCCAACTAAATCAGGGAACTCAGCTGAAATTCAACCTATGTTCCTGAAAAAGCACCTGAAAATGACCTCTGGTGAGAGGATGCTCCTGTTAAGTTGGAAGAAGCTGAGCCAAGCAGAGGCCAAGGGAGAACCACTACGTGACCTTTCTCAAATTCCGCTGCCATGGCAAAATACACCATGTTACATAGGTTCTGACTTCTATTCTTGCCAAGGGGGTGTCCGGCCACTGCTCTTCACCAGGCCCCCCCCACACTCCACCCTTTTCCCCCAAGTCCACACACCAGCTCACACCTTTCCTCACATCCCCCAAGTACAGCCCATGCCTCCCTGCTTCTTCATCTCCCTCCTGGAACGTCAGCATCCCGCCAATCAGCTGTTTGTGGCACTCCAGAAGCACTGGGAGGGAGGGAGAGAAGTTGGTAAGTGTGGGGCTACTAGCGCATGAGTGGCGCAGAGAGAAGGAGCAGAATGCTCAGCTTGGTGCCAATGGGTGCTCTGCACCCACTACTTTTTCCCAGTGGGTGCTCCAGCCCCAGAGCACCCAGGAAGTCAGCTCTTATCCCATGATGAATAGCATCAAAGAGCTTACAAATACCCAGATACGGTAATAAAACATTTGCAGAAAACTTCTGTGGGTAGTTCACAGTCATGCACACCAAAAATTCTAACAAAGCAGAGCTGGTTTGCAATCATAGCTTGAGCTCAAACCAAGGTTGATTTTAGGTCCATTGTATATCTGACTTGAGTATTTTGCACAGCTTTAGAAAGAAGCGTCTTTGGACTTTTTTTCTTTTTGAAAAAAAGGAAAATTATTTTGTGATTATGCATTGCTGTGCTTCCCATTTTCTCAGCAGGATACTCTCCCCTCTGCCATGAGCCTGCATCTTAGTTTTCAGGATGCAGTTTCCATTTATTGCCACTGGGAGACACCATTTCATTGATTTTGGATGATAATACTAGTGTCCTCTGTTTAAAATTCAGCCTTTCAGGTGTTGTGATCAAAGTGCTGATAGTTGCTTGTAACAACACCAAAGCAATTTCTACTCCAAAAGAAACTAACAAACTACTAACTAAAGGCTGCTTTCTAATACAATAATAACCCCTCATGCTGCTACATGCCTAGATGTTTACAATTATTGGAAGCATAAAAGCAATGTATTTACTATAATTCCTCATTTTTTGGTATATTAATTCCATGATTCTCTCTTCCCTTTCATCTGCGGGTGAAATTTTGAAGCATGTACTACATCATTAAATCAAAAAGTTGTACACTCTGTTGTTTCCTGTAATATTATACATCTTTAGCTCATTCCAATGTTTTATTCTTGTATTAACTGATATATTATGCATATTAAAAAGTCAAATATTGATTTAAAAAGCAATGGCCATGTTTATTCTGTCATCAAAACCACTAAACTTTAGCTGATACAAAGGTAAGGAGAAGCATCATTCACAGGTGATTTTAGATTGGAGGATATTAGCTGTAGCTTTTCATAAGATCTAATAAAACAAAGGTAGACATAGTGGAAAGAATTTGGTTATTTTTGGCCCAATTATGTAGCCTTTAATCAGGCAAAATTATCAAGATGTATTTGATCTGAATAGGGGTGTGAGCTTAAAACTTTTACAGTGAAATGATGCTTACATGAGCCTCAGACCCTGTAATAACCTCATTATAGTTGATAAAGTTCACAGAATAATAGATGTCAGATGGAAAAGACCTGTTAGGTCACCCAGTGCATCCTCACCAAATTGGGATAGTCCAAGTTTGGAGTCATTTACTGTAGAACTTTTCCCTGTAAGGGATATTTATTTATAAAGTGCAGTAAATAGAAAATAGAACTGCAAGGATGACTTTTTTGCCCTCTCTTTCAAAATCTCAAGCTGAAATTCCTAGGTGAAACTGATTAATTCCTTCTTAGCCTCCTAAAATGAGAAATTAAATGAGTGGTAGTTGACCTCCATTGAACCCTTTTCCGTTGTCATTTGCTGTACAAATTAGATGGGAAGAGTTTTCCTTGAAGGCTCAGAGATGTGCATTGAAACTAAAGAAGAAAATATCATACTGTTTCCCACCCTGCCCTCAAAGGCCCAGGAGTTGATCCTGCAAGCATGTTGGTGAGTAGTCTGGCTCAAAGTTTGAAGTCAAGGGGACACTCACATGAAAAAGGCTGTGTCACCAGGTAAGTGTTTACAGGATTAGAATCTGAAGCTCTGCAGTTCTCTTCTTAGCTCAAGCAATCAAATCATGCTATGTAAAGCTTCAAACTAATACTAAGATAATAGAGCTTAATATTACTGATACAAGCCTGCAGTTCTAGTAAATGCTGATTTCAAGGCGTGTGTGCAAATAAGGTTTACTTAAATGAGTAATGCTCCAAGAATAAGTCTCGGTGTTATGTAACTACAGGGAGAATTATGTTCCTTCTACCTATCTAAACAGCATCATATGTTGTTATGCTGCCAGTTAATCTGTTCACTGTGAGGATGTCCTTATTACAGTAGATTAGAGCACCTCCTCTGGATAGTCAATTGAACAAAAAATTCTAAATGTACGTTTTGAAATGCTGTTATGGTCTAGAGGTTAGAACAGGGGACTTCTACTGCTAGCTCTGCCCACTGACTTGTTATGTCTTTGGTCAAAGCACTTAACTCATACCTAAGGTGACTCATACCTAAGATATCAAATAAAGACTATACTACTTACCTAAATAAAGTAATGTTTTAAAAATTAACATTTTAGAGGTAATTTGAAATCCTTTCATGAAAAGTGTTATAGAAGTGAAAATTAATTATTATTGCAATTTATTCATAGATTAGAAAACTAAAAGGGACCATTATGAGCATCTACTCTGACCTTCTCTGTGATAACACCAGCCATAGGACTTCCCTGAATTAATTCTTGTTTTAACCAGAGCATATATCTTTTTATGGATCCTAAAGTCCATAGTCATTCATCTTTGGTGCATGGTTCTCACTCATGAAGAGTGTATGAGAGAAGCTTTTGTAACAATAACAATATTCTAGTCACCCCTGCAAGTAAACTGTCTAACAGAGCTGGGCAAATAATTCAGATTAAGCAATTTACTGCAAGAATTTTGCTTCTCTTTCTGTTTGTGAATTGTTTTTGAACAAAAAGTGCATCTTTTTAAAATGCATTCATTATTCAGAATTATTCCTGATAATTTTCAATGAATAATTCTTGGTTTGTAGCTCATTTGGGAACAGTTAATTGCATGCATTCACATTTCAACCTACATTGATTGGTTCCATCAGTCTTGTGGTGGTGTTTCTTTTTCCTGATTAGATAATTTATAAAACTGACCAGCAATCCAGATTTTGCATGGCAGAATTCAGTGTAAAATTCACACGCTTACATGTGTACTGTTACTGGTTCCTTGTGAAATTTGAAGTTCATGTTTGACAAATGTTCATATTTAAAATATGTTATTCATGTTTATTTCTATTATAAAAGTCAGTTCACTAAAGTATTCCCAATGGGGGGAATAAAGTCAAAGCAAATTAATTTAAATATTAAAATGAATATCTATGAAAATGTATTGCAGTATTCACCCAGCTCTGAAGTGTAATATACTTAGCCAAATATTCATAAGGTTGCCATAAGGTTTTCATTGTAAATGTTAGATAGGTCTGTTGTTATTATTCATATTGCAATTGTTAACCATTTAAAAAAGGAGCAATCATACATGATTCAACTTTTATCCAGTGTCCCTTATTTTGAACCATTTGCGTGACACCAAGTATGAATATAGCCTAATGCAGGGGTGGCCAACCCATTAAACGAAGAGAGCCGAAACAGCGGCAGAAAAAATGCGAAGAGCTACACCAGAATTGTTGAGAAAAAAAAAAAGACACTGCCCCTTTAAAAACCATGGGTTAGGCTTTTTGGCTACATCAGGCTCCCACCAGCCAACGCCATTTTGCCACGCCAGACATCTCCTCTGTACCCAGTGAGCACAGGGGGCCTTGGGCCATTTGTAGGGGTGCATGGGTTGGCCACCCCTGCCCTAATGAGTCTGAGATGAAACAACTGAAAACACCAGTTTTGTAGGTGTCAGAAAGGACTTAAAGTGAGGCACCCTCAGATCAACCTCCTTCATTAAAAGTGGCGGGAGAGCTCCTACTGTTCTCCCTTCTCCTGGTCTCCAGGAGCTCTGTAGTTTCTCCACTAACTGCTACCAGAGAGAAGACCCTCCAGCTTGTAATGGGAGGGCTCACATCATCAGGCAGCAAAACAAATGAAGCATCAGAAGTTCTGCATATGAAGTTCCACAGCCTCCAATGCATGTCTGAGTAGAAGTGGGATATTTGTTCAGAATTCTTTTGTGTTCCATGCTTTCCACCACTATGACTTCAGGGGAGTGGACAGAAGATGACCAGGGACTCTCCCCTACCTCTTATCCCCTCCCTCCTCCAGCATTGCTTGATGACAACCACCAAAATGTATGACTCCTCCACTGAGCTATTTCAGTCATTGGTAGCAGCCATTATAGTGGGCTTACAGCCATGACTAAAGCTTTGTCTACACCAGTGTTTCTCAACCTTTTTAAATAAAGTACCCTATTTTTAAAAAAAAATTACAAGTACCCCCAGTACCTACAGTTTTCAGACACAGAAATTCTTTTTTCTACCATTGCAACAGATTTCTTTAAACAACTTAATCGTAGCCAGGTGGGAAATGAAATTTTTGGGTGTAAAAAGTACAAAAATAATAAAGCACTGTAAAACTTAAAACACAAATTCAGTTTTCTCCACATTTCAGTTGTGTTGACGTACTCCCCAGACTTCTCTCGATTTCCCCTAAGGATACTCATACCACAGGTTGAGAAACACTGGTCTACACTACCAAGTTTTGTGGCCCCAAACTGCCTTTTGGTGACAAAACAATGAGAGCATTCTCACTGCAATGCACCTTTTGTCAGGACAAACTCCCAGTTTTTGGCAACAAAAAACTCCCATCCCTACAAGAGACCTTTTTCCTTCTTTATTGTCAGCAAAGAGCCAGTGTAGACCCTGCTGTTTGTTTTGTTGACAGAACTGGCTTCCACCTGCCCTGATGGCTCTTGCTCAGTGTTTTGATCTTTGCTTCCCTGTAGGTGTAATGCCCATAGGTAGAATCAAACGGGGGAGCTCTAGAGCTTAGTGTATGAGCCTCTACCACATGAGCTAAAAGCCAGCTGCTTATTAGCTAAGCCTGTTGAGCAGACTCATTATTCTCTTTGTATGTTGTCTCAGTGCCACTAGATGGGACAGTGCATCACACTCAGAAGGTGTGTAGGTTACATAGGCATGTGCCCCTCCCCTTGCAAAGCTCTGGGAAGTGTCTGACAACTGTGAGCGAGCTGCTCCCATTTGGGGAACAAACAAAGAACAAATCATTGGAATGCACCTTTTCTGCTCTGCACTAGAAACACCGCAGCAGGCAGGCTGTTGCTGTAGGGGAAAGGCTAGCGAGACTGCTGTGTTGCTTTGACATTACTTAGCATGGAGAGCTCACAGAGCTATTCATGATGCTGCTCCTAGCAGCTGAGAATGCTGTGGGAGGACTCCAGGAATCCCAAGATGTGCAAGGATCACCTTTGCCTTCCCACAATATTGCACTGTGGGATACATACCCACAGTGCACTGTTCACACTGTCAATGATGGTGCCCCCCAAGTGGACATGATCTGTTGACAGAGAGAGCAAGTGTGAACACGCTGTGGTGATTTTTTTGTCAATTTTTGGCTGTCGACATAAATTTTGTCAACAAAACTTGGTAGTGTGAACATACCTTTAGCAATAATATGATTCTACAGCTCAATAGATACCAGTGACAGTTTCATGTAGGGGCTCATCACTGGATTTGCTGGCCTTCTCTGCATATTATTCTCTATTTCATGAGAAAATGTGGAAGAGTAGATTTTGAAGTGGAGTTGTAAAAAGAAGAAAGTAGTTTTGGATGACAGTTAAGACTTTATGCCTTCATTTATAGTTATATAAATGTAGATAGAAAATTGATTTGAGGTCTATTGGAAAAGAATAATAAGTTATAGCACTTTTTTTTATAAAAACAAGTTAGAGCAGCCATAGTATATGTCCCTGCAATATTACCCTTCACTTATTGCAGTCTCTGAATGAAGAAAAAGTGTTAAAATACGGACTATAAACTTTGTGTTATAGTTAAACAGTGTAGCACTGACATGTGATGTCTTATTATACCAATGCTTGAGAGTTAAAGTTATGTGAACAGCTGCATGTTTTCTGGGAGGTGATAACTCCGGGGGAAAGAAAGATCTGTGTCATTTAACTTGTGTTTTTAAAAAATGCATTTACTTATACAGTCTGAGCTCAGACACAAGTGGTTTTCACCAAGGTCTTGCTTCTTAGCCAAGTTTACAATTGATCTGACTAAGGCACTAGACGGTCAAATGCCTTGACTAAGGTCACACTCCTGACTGTCTCAGCCAGGACTAAAGCCAAGTTTTCATCCTTTTGGTTCATCACCCTTGGCTGTAAACCACAGACTTAATATCCTCCCATCAATATCCCAGCCTGAGAGGAAATTTGGAAAATAATTTAGTTCAGCCTGCAATCCAAAAAAGGTTAAGAGGGGTTTTTGCAATTTTTGATAAAATACTAACCTCTTCCCTCCTCCCCCACCCTCAAATAGAGTAAGATTTCCCCTTGGACACCTATTACTGATGAGTGTGAAGATGAGCAGGGGACTGGACTCGATGACCTCTCGAGGTCCCTTCCAGTCCTAGTATTCTATGATTCTATGAGAAATTAGGCCAGTTCTGGCTAGGAACACACTCTGGCAGTAGCTGCACGTGGGGTTTCTATCTCTAACACCAGCGGCGCCAACGCGGGCCTGGGCATGCTCCTTACGTCAGGCTTTCTTATCTTCTTCATGAAGACTAAATTAAAATGAATGGAGATATACCTATCTCCTAGAGCTGGATGGGACCTTGAAAGATCATCAAGTCCAGTCCCCTACCTTCACAGCAGAATCAAGTACTATCCCTGACAGATTTGCCCCAGATACCTAAATGGCCTCCTCAAGGATTGAATTCATAACCCTGGGTTTAACAGGCCAATGCTCAAACCACTGAGCTATCCCTCCCCAAGATGATGCTTAATCTCAAAGTGTTGGGCACTGTTCTTGATGGTGATCCGCCAGGTTACCCGATCCTCCACCTGCCTCTCCCAGGTGTCAGCATTAATGCTGCACTTTACCAAGGTGTTCTTAAGGACATCTCTGTAGCGCTTCCTCTGCCTGCCACAAGATCTCATCCTGATCCACTCCTGAACATAAAAAATCTGTTTTGGCAAATGTATGTTGGGCATCCTGACCATGTGACCAGACCATCGTAGCTGCCTGTGGGCGACTATTGCCTTGATGCTGCAGGAATCAGCCTCTGCGAGGACACTAATGTTGGTCCACCTGTCCTGCCACATGACGCCCAATATTCTCCTCAGATACCTTCAGTGGAATTTCTCCAGATCTTTAATATGTCATCTATAGGAAGTCCAGGTTTCAGCTCCACATAGCAACACCTGGATGACTACAGCATTGTAGACACCGATCTTGGTCTGTGTATTGATGTCACGGTCATCGAGGACTCACCTCCGTAAACATCCTTATGCCGCACTGGCACTGGAGATTCGGTGGCAGATTTCATTGTCAACGTCAGCATTGCTGGACAGATAGCTTCTGAGATTGGGGAAGCTGTTGACGTTCTCCAGCACTTGGACGTCTGCTGTGATGGTTGGTTTAGGTAACGGTATGGCAGGTGTTGGCTGAAAGAAAACCTTGGTCTTTCGTGTATTGAGAGCCTACCTGTGGTAGGCCGCAGCAAAAATGTCAACGATTGCTTTGGGACCATCTTCCGAGTGGCACTGACCTCGGCGTCATCAGCATACTGAAGTTCTACCACTGACATTGTTGTAGTCTTGGTCTTGACTCTGAAGCGACCCAGATTGAAGAGGCTACTATCCATCCTATAGGTTATTTCAACTCCACCTGGGAGGTCATCTCCAATAATCTGGAGCATGGCTGCCAGAAAGATATTAAATAGCATAGGTGCTATCACACACCCTTGTTTGATTCCAGTCCTTACATCAATTGGTTCAGTTACATTGCCATTGTTGAGTATCACAGCCTGCATGTTGTCGTGTAAAAGACGTATAATATTGACACATTTTGCTGGACAGCCGAAGTGTCGCAAGATCTTCCCGAGGGCCTCATGGTTGACGGAGTCAAATGCTTTAGTCAAATCAAAGAACACCATATACAGATGCTGACGTTGCTCCTGACACTTTTCTTGTATTAGGCGGGGAGAAAAGATCATATCTGTTGTTCCTCGCCCTGGTCAGAAGCCACATTGTGACTCTAGAAGAACTTCTTCAGCCAGTGGAAGGAGACGGTTCAGAAGCACTCAGGCAAGAATTTTACCTGTGGTTGAAAGCAAGGAGACCTCTCGGTAGTTTCTGCAGTCTGTCCTGTCACCCTTCTTAAAAATGGTCACTGTGATAGAGTCTCTGAGCTCGCTGCATATGGTTTCCTCTCTCCAGATCATCAGAATGAGGGAGTATAGGCATGACAAGAGGGATGGACCTTCCTGTTTGAATATCTTGGCAAGGATTCTGTCAGTGTCTGTGGCCTTGTTGTCTTTCATCTTTTTTGTGGCTGCTTGGATGTAGAGGTAGAGTTCACAATCATCTCAACATGGACAAGTAGACTGGTGATCACGTTGAAAATGTGATTGTCTACACTTCCATCATGGCTGAAGTGTTCCTTCAAAAGTGACTATTGATTCCATCTTAGGTCTTGACAAGCTATGTCCCGTATGCTGATCGTAGGGGAGTGACACCCTGTTTTGACAGTCCATAAATTGCTCTAACAGTGCTAAAGAACTCATGACTGTTGTTGGAGTCGGCATAGGTCTGTATTTCCTTTACTTTGTCTCTCCATCAGTTGTTTTTAAGAACTCTAATTCTTTGTTATACTTCAGCCTTGGCAAACTTGTAGTCATGTTTCTTCTGCTGAGATGAGAAGTTGCTATGCCAGACTTTGAATGCTCTGCATTTAACATCAGTTAGTCCTGGATCTCCTTATCATTAGTATCAAACCAATCCTGATTCCTTTGCTTGGTGTAGCCAAGGGTTTCACCACAGGTTTTCAGAGAGGACCACCCCTGGAGACAGTCGTCTGGTGGATCTTGGCACCTAACTTGTTGCTAAGGTTTTTCTGGACAATAAGCCTCATCTCAGGGTCCTTTAAATCCTCCATGTTGATCTTCTTGCAGTGTTTTCTGGGTGAGAACATGCCTTGGTGCTACTTTGAGCAACATCACAGAATGTACTAGTTGATGGTGTGACGTAGTGGGGGTATCTGGCTAGTTCCTATGCTGGCTCTGTGGTAATCCCCAATGGCTGCCATCGGTACCACAGCCCAGAAGGATGAGTCATTATGCAAAGAGGGTCTCTCAACCTGTCTGACCAGCTACCCCCAAGGGAGAGAGACAAAGGAAGGGGGAATGCTGCCCTGGCTGGGGGCAGGGCTGGAAGAGTTAGTTTTAGAGTCGGTCTGGGATCATGGAGGAACCAGCCTAAGCCAGGGGCTGGGATTTAGGGGCCCAGTCTCCCCCATCTCAAGGGGGGCTGAGGCATCCTAGGCCTGCCCTGTAACCAGATGACATCTGTGCTGTGCTGTATCCTGGAGAAGCAATAAACTCCCTCTATTCTACGGGCTGGTGGAGTCTGTTCGTGCCATTACGGGGGTGCAGGAGATGGGGGAACCCCAACGCGTCGTCACAGATGGTCAGTCCAGCTGTCATCAGGATCAATCATAGCGCGAGTGATGCAGACATCAGCACAGTCCCATGACCGGACAATGACATAATCAAGCAGGTGCCAGTGTCCCAATCGTGGGTGTTGCCAGGAAAACTTGAAATGATTGTTCTGCCAGAACAAGGTGTTCATTAGAACAAGACCATGGTCAGCACAGAGTGCGAGAAGAAGGTGACCACTGGAGTTTATTTTTCCTACACCTTCCTTCCCAGTGACACCGTTCCACAGGTACCTACTCTGGCATTGAAATCCCTGAGAAGTACAAACTTGTCCTCTTTGGGGACACCTCTGATGATGCTATCAAGGTGTGCGTAGAAGCATTCCTTGGTATCTTCGTCAGCTTGTAGGGTGGGAGCGTAAGCACTGACTACTGTCGCGATTCTGGTGGACAGCGACAAGTCTGACCGACCTGAGCACCGAACAGCTCTCATTGCCTGAGACATTGCTGCTTTGAGTGAGACCCAGGTAGACGATGAGGCCCAAATTAAGGAAATCAGTGGTAGCTATACCTTTGTTTGGAGAGGTAAATGCAAAGATGAGCAACGCATGCACAGTGTCAGCTTTGCTATTAAGAATAGCTTTGTGTGTAACCTCAGTGAACACCCTACTGGTGTCAGTGAATGTCTAATGATGCTACGTCTTAGGCTGGCCAACAACCAGTTCATTAACCATGTAGGCAAATACTCTTTATATAAGAATTTGTAGAACAAGGTTGCACGATATATTCTGGTGGCATGTAACTGCTTAACAACTCCATTGTACCAATTAAAAACCTTAACAATGTTGTAATAAATTCATCTGTATACTTGTGTAGCAATGCTGCACTTACATGTGTAACTAGGAGCCCAATTAATCAATGGTGTAACTTTAGCTTCAGTGAGGTTATACCATGAGTACATTTAAGTATCTCTTTATAGCTACAAACTACTACATATATTCCCTTATATTTATTTAATTTACGTAATGAGTAAATTAACATATAATGGCAGTGGTATGTATGGTACTTTACTGACAAATAAAATTATAGCCCTTGCCACAAACATCCAGGATTCGATCTAACTCAGAGCGCAGGAGGAGGAAGGTTCTAAATATAGGAGTTACAGGCAGTCCTGCCGTGGATTGCCAGAATGATCTCTGCAGGACGAAAGGCTGTGTCTGTTGGGTACTGTAAGCTGAGTGCTTGTGCAGCCCCGCAGGAGAGAGTCCAATGCTGCCCAACTGATTAGCAGAGCGCCCCCAGCTAGGTTTGTGTTTCTGTTGGTGGTGCACATTTGCACATGCCTCTGCACCCTCGGCACCCTTGGCCGCAGCGCTGGAGTGGGGAGGGAGAAGAAAGACCCCTGGCAGGTGGGGAAGCCTGGGGGGAGAAAGAAGGCCCTGGCAGCTGGGGAGGGGGGCTGGGAGGAGAGAAAAGGCCCATGCCTGTTGGGATTTTCCACCCTGCGTCCTTCCTCAACCCCCAAACCTCACTCTCACACCCACCCCCAGCCTCCTGCACTTTCCCCCACATCCCAATAGTCCTGCCCTGACTTCTGCCAGCCCCCTGCCCTGAAGGACCCGGGCAATGCCGGGTAAGTCTGCTAGTGTTATATATTTATGAATATATAATTGAATATATTTACTAGTAACAAAGTGGGGAAATCTTATGAGACACATCAATAGATTTACCGTCTAATAGCCTTTGTTTATAAGTTATTAATAGTAATCCAAATACTATTTAAAATGTTCCATGCTGTTTGTTTATACAGTAGACTTCCGATAATCCGGAACCTTTGGGACCTAGGTAGTGCCGGATTATTGGATGTGCCGGACTATCAGGAGGTACTATAAACTGGTTATATATATACTGTATACAGTATACTGTATATAAAGTGTTTTTAACACTGCCACAGCGCCCTTACCCTCAGCACGGCTGAAGCCCAGGAGCCGGGCTGAAGCAGGGGGCGGAATGTGGGCCATTCCTGGCTGTTTGGAAAGGCACTGCCTTCCCCCTGCCTCTTATCCCCACCACCCACGCCTACAGTTTAACGCTGTGGAATGATTTCTGAAAAGACAAAACTCAGGCCTGTGCTTCAGCAAAGAGTTAAGCTGAGAGGCAGGAAGAAGACAAGTGTAATAATAATGCGGCAGCAGCAGCATCCCTCTATCCTGTTACACATGGATCATAAGGGAATAATTTGAGCCTCTCTTTTAAGTGTATCTGGAGGCTACCATGTGGTCCCCAGGTTCCCTAAGACTGCATATTATTATAATGTAGGCAGCAACAAGGGAGTACTGCATCCAGAAGGCTTGCTTTGTAACTGTAAAAAATGTAACATCTTTTTTTAAAGGAAGCTGGTGTTCTGCAGAAGCTGGTGGGGCCACCGGTGAAGTGCTGATTCAACAGGTCACCACCCAATATAAACCTGCACAAATGAATCCAACTGGAGAAGAGGTGTCTGCTATTTAAAAAAAAATATTTCTCTTTCATGCTTGTTTTTCTGGCTCGTTTTCTCTTTCTTTAGCCCTGCTTCCATTTCCTGAACGTGGGAGTTGTGCTGCTGGGGAAATGCGGAGCATAGTGAGCAAGAGTGACAGGAGCCGAGCCACCGCGGCTCTCAGTAAGAGAAAGTTTCTCCTCTGGGTGCAGCTTGGGAAGGCAGAGGGAGAGACACGGTCCCAGGGCTTATGAAGGTGAGAGGGTAAGGAGAGGAGGTGATGGAATGGAAGGTTGAGGTGGCCAACTGTCTACAGCTCAAGGGTCATGCCAGGTGGTACAGGAGAATCTTTGATTGTCCCTCATAGAGCTCAGTTAGAATCCTGCCAGAAACTGATTCCCACAGTAGTTTCTCCAGTTTAACTCACCACTCTCCCTAATCCCCACTCCTCCGTTTCCTCTTTGGATTTTAATATTCCTCCTTTGTTCTCCTCCCTCCTCCATCTGTGCATTTCTGCTTCTTTGCTACTGTCTCCCCTCTCCAGTCTGCAACTACAGGCATCCCTGTAGGTCAAAGAGTTTACAAAACCTAAAATCACAAGACACCAGGCTGTGGAGAAAAGTGAAAATCCATGGCTGTGGCAGCAGTTTGAATATTTAAAATGACTTTATTCGTATGGAATCCCAATTGTCAGCCTCATTTCTGAAATCGTTTATGCTCCAAAAAGTCCATAACACTTTCATTCTATACCTTTATGGGAGGGAAGTTGTTTGGTTTTTTGCTTTGGTCTGTATGTTTGTCAAGCAGCTTCTTATTATTCAGTACAGATTTTAGACCATGGAAATGTAAAGAAGCAAGAGCCTTTCTATAAAGATATTGTTTTCTATATGTTAATCATGTATCTTAATACGTTATCTTAATATGTTAATATTAATATGTTAATCGTGAAGCGGACAGGAGCTGCAGACAGGGGAGTTTGAGAGGGAGTTTGGCAGAGGGAGGCCTACGATGGTCAGGAAGACCCACAACACCTGTGCCAGCACTGCTTCTGTCTCCTCCACCGGCGCCTGTAGCCAGACAGAGCACCTGAGCATGGATGCCTCTACCCAGATCCTGGTGTGGTTTTGCAGGGACTGTGGACTGCAATTCCCACTTACTGATATCCAGGCTGGGGAGATCATCCAATGCGAAAGGTGCCTGCTGGTGGAATCTCTCAGGCAGCAGGTGGCAGAGCTACAGGAGGAGGTGGCTAGGTTGAGGAGCACCCGAATCCATGAGAAATTCCTGGACCGTGTTCATGAGGAGACAGCTGAGGTAGCTGCCCCGGTACACAGGACTGTGGATACACCACTGGTGGAGGAGGAGACAGCTCAGGGTGGACAGTGGCAGCTGGTTACTTCTGGCAGCAGGCACTGCTCCACCCCTGCTCCGAACCCTCCCTCCGTGGTACTAGGAAACCCTTATGCTCTTCTTTATACAAGAGATAAGCAATCACCCCCTACACCGGAGGAGGAGAAGCCCCATACCCCCAAGGCTGGGAGGTCTGCTGCCACCACTGCGAATAGGAAATGTAGGGTAGTGGTGGTCGGAGACTCTCTTCTGAGGGGGACGGAGGCGCCCATATGTCGCCCTGACATTTCATCTCGGGAGGTATGCTGTCTGCCGGGGGCTCGTATCCGAGATGTTACGGAGGCATTGTCGAGGATTATCCGGCCCTCTGACTACTACCCCATGCTACTCATCCATGTGGGCACTAATGATACTGCAAGGTGTGACACTGAACGGATCAAGAGTGACTACAGGGCTCTGGGAGTACGGGTGAAGGAGTTTGGAGCGCAGGTGGTATTCTCTTCGATCCTTCCTGTCGAAGGTAGGGGCCCGGGCAGAGACAGGTGCATCCTGGAGGTGAATGCCTGGCTGCAAAGATGGTGTCACCAGGAGGGCTTTGGCTTCCTCGACCATGGGATGCTATTCCAGGAAGGACTGCTAAGCAGGGATGGTGTTCACCTTTCGAGGAGGGGGAAGACCCTATATGGACACAGAATGGCTAACCTAGTGAGGAGGGCTTTAAACTAGGTTCGACGGGGACAGGTGAGCAAAGCCCACAGGTAAGTGGAGAACATGGAGACCTGGGAGATGGGTTGGAAATGGGAGGGAGCGTGGGCTACAATGGCAGAGAGAAAAGAGGAAGAGGGTCAGGGCAAAACTGGGAGGCAAGGTCAAATCAGGATCTTAGATGCCTATCTACAAATGCGAGGAGTATGGGAAATAAGCAGGAAGAACTGGAAGTGCTAATAAATAAGTACAATTATGACATTGTTGGCATCACAGAAACTTGGTGGGATAATACACATGATTGGAATGTTTGTATAGAAGGGTACAGCTTGCTCAGGAAGGATAGACAGGGAAAAAGGGAGGTGTTGCCTTATACATTAAAAATGAACACACTTGGAGTGAGGTGGAGATGGACATAGGAGACGGAAGTGTTGAGAGTCTCTGCTAAAAGGGATTAAAACAAAGGTGATGTCATGCTAGGATTCTACTACAGGCCACCTACCCAGGTGGAAGAAGTGGATGAGGCTTTTTTTAAACAACTAACAAAATCATCCAAAGCCCAAGATTTGGTGGTGATGGGGGACTTCAACTATCCAGATATATGTTGGGAAAATAACACTGCAAGGCACAGACTATCCAATAAGTTCTTGGACTGCATTGGAGACAACTTTTTATTTCAGAAGGTTGAAAAAGCTACCGGGGGGAAGCTGTTCTAGATTTGATCCTAACAAATAGGAGGAACTGGTTGAGAATTTGAAAGTGGAAGGCAGTTTGGGTGAAAGTGATCATGAAATCACAGAGTTCACAATTCTAAGGAAGGGTAGAAGGGAGAACAGCAAAATAGAGACAATGGATTTCAGGAAGGCGGATTTTGGTAAGCTCAGAGAGCTGGTAGGTAAGGTCCCATGGGAATCGAGACTGAGGGGAAAAACAACTGAGGAGAGTTGGCAGTTTTTCAAAGGGACATTGTTAAGGGCCCAAAAGGAAGCTATTCCGATGTGTCGGAAAGATAGAAAATATGGCAAAAGACCACATTGGCTTAACCACGAGATCTTGCATGATCTAAAAATAAAAAAGGAGTCATATAAAAATGGAAAGTAGGACAAATTACAAAGGATGAATATAGGCAAACAGCATAGGAATGCAGGGGCAAGATTAGAAAGGCAAAGGCACAGAATGAGCTCAAACTAGCTACTGGAATAAAGGGAAACAAGAAGACTTTTTATAAATACATTAGAAGCAAGAGGAAGACCAAGGAGAGGGTAGTGAGGAGGGAGAAACAGTAACAGGAAACTTGGAAATGGCAGAGATGCTCAATGACTTCTTTGTTTCGGTCTTCACCGAGAAGTCTGTAGGAATGCCTAACATAGTGAATGCTAGTGGGAAGGGGGTAGTTTTAGAAGGTAAAATAAAAAAAGAACAAGTTAAAAATCACCTAGAAAAGTTAGATGCCTGCATGTCACCAGGGCCTGATGAAATGTATCCTAGAATACTCAAGGAGCTGATAGAGGAGGTATCTGAGCCTCTAGCTATCATCTTTGGAAAATCATGGGAGACAGGAGAGATTCCAGAAGGACTGGAAAAGGGCAAATATAGTGCCCATTTATAAAAAGGGAAATAAGAACAACCCAGGAAACTACAGACCAGTTAGTTTAACTTCTGTGCCAGGGAAGATAATGGAGCAAGTAATTAAGGAAATCATCTGTAAACACTTGGAAAGTGGCAAGGTGATAGGGAACAGCCAGCATGGATTTGTAAAGAACAAATCATGTCAAACCAATCTGATAGCTTTCTTTAATAGGATAACGAGTCTTGTGGATAAGGGAGAAGCGGTGGATGTGGTATACCTAGACTTTAGTAAGGCGTTTGATATGGTCTCATGATATTCTTATCAATAAACTAGGTAAATACAACTTAGATGGGGCTACTATAAGGTGGGTGCATAACTGGCTGGATAACCGTACTCAGAGAGTAGTTATTAATGGTTCACAATCCTGCTGGAAAGGCATAACAAGTGGGGTTCCGCAGGGGTCTGTTTTGGGACCGGCTCTGTTCAATATCTTCATCAATGATTTAGATATTGGTATAGAAAGTACACTTATTAAGTTTGCAGATGATACCAAGGTGGGAGGGATTGCGCGACTAATCTGGAGGATAGGGTCATAATTCAAAATGACCTGGACAAATTGGGAGAAATGGTCTGAGGTAAATAGGATGAAGTTTAATAAAGACAAATGCAAAGTGCTCCACTTAGGAAGGAACAATCAGTTTCATACATACAGAATGGGAAGCGACTGTCTGGGAAGGAGTACGGCAGAAAGGGATCTAGGGGTCATAGTGGACCACAAGCTGAATATGAGTCAGCAGTGTGATGCTGTTGCAAAGAAAGCAAACATGATTCTGGGATGCATTAACAGGTGTGTTGTGAGCAAGACACGAGAAGTCATTCTTCCGCTCTACTCTGCGCTGGTTAGGCCTCAGTTGGAGTATTGTGTTCAGTTCTGGGCACCGCATTTCAAGAAAGATGTGGAGAAATTGGAGAGGGTCCAGAGAAGAGCAACAAGAATAATTAAAGGTCTAGAGAACATGACCTATGAAGGAAGGCTGAAAGAATTGGGTTTGTTTAGTTTGGAAAAGAGAAGACTGAGGGGGGACATGATAGCAGTTTTCAGGTATCTAAAAGGGTGTCATAAGGAGGAGGGAGAAAACTTGTTCATCTTGGCTTCTGAGGATAGAACAAGAAGCAATGGGCTTAAACTGCAGCAAGGGAGGTTTAGGTTGGACATTAGGAAAAAGTTCCTAACTGTCAGGGTAGTCAAACACTGGAATAAATTGCCCAGGGAGGTTGTGGAATCTCCATCTGTGGAGATATTTAAGAGTAGGTTAGATAAATGTCTATCAGGGATGGTCTAGACAGTATTTGGTCCTGCCATGAGGGCAGGAGACTGGACTCGATGACCTCTCGAGGTCCCTTCCAGTCCTAGTATTCTATGATTCTATGATTCTATCTCATTTTATGCCCCCCTCATGTATTCTTCTCCTATCTACCACTCTTCCTGGTTATTTGTCCCAATAATATGTCCCTGCAATGGAGTCTCTAGATGAAAATTCTAGCTGGGGCATCAGCTTGCCTCATGGATAAATGGGTGTATTTAGGTGCTCTATTAAAAGTGCTTCGCAGTGCTAAATTGAGGCGGCAGGATTGTGGACTGAAATCCTGCTGCTGCTGCTTTGGATTGCTCCCGGGGAGTGCCCCATACAAACTGGGCTAGCGGAGTACCTGCTGTACTTCAATCCTGCAGCAGGCGCAGTTATTCTAGTAAGTTGACCACTGTGGATGGCAAACACATGTACCTGGTGTTGATTTCTGTTTGTTTCCCTGCGCAGGCCCTTTCCTAACAGCTCCAGTGTTTATCTTGTCAGTGGTGAACACTGCCTTCGTTTTCTTGATTTCCACTACATTAAAAAACAAACAAACAAAAGTAGTACTTAAAAAAACAAAGAAACCAAGGTAGTACAAAATGGGGTGGCGTGTTGTATACACTTAGTTCTAAACAATCTTATGTCATTGCCACAATGTCAGAGACAGTAGGATGGGTTTTGGGGACAGACAGTAACAACAAACAGAAAAATGGCAACATAATTGTAGCATTTTTTTGGGGGCGGGGGGGAATTGGAGACTGTTATGCTAATAGTTCCCCGTTCTGGGGGAGCGGAGAAGCAGTAATATGCTCCTATGCTCCAGCTAGTGACAACCCTTGCCTCTTTCTTCATCTCCGACTCACTCCTACAGTTATTCCTGCCAAGACTTTAATTAAGTTGCACAAGAACAGGGTTTGATCTTGTAAAGTACTAGAAGATTTACCCAGCATTGCTCGACACTCACATAAGTGTTGTTTTAAATCATTGCTCTGGGGTGGGGCTGGGGAGAAGAGGTTCAGGATGCAGGCTACCCCAAGGAGAGAAGACAACCCCAGCCCTCTCTCACCATAGCAGCTAGGGGCCAAGTGAGAAGCACCTATCCATGGATGCTGCAGCAGGCACAGCTGGGGGAGGGGTGCATGTCCCCTGACTCGGAGACAGACAGACACACAAACAAACTCTCTCAAATATATAGTAGATAGTTGTCTCTTTCTCCACCCCTGCCTTCTGCTGCCCTAATGGGGTTACAGCTGTCCCAGTCACCATCTCTGGCCCCTTGCTGCCCCCCTGTGGTCATTATACAGTATAACTGTGTCTAGTAGTAGACCCCCCCCTTTTCATTTTATGAGAAACAATCCCAATCCAGGCACATCCCATTGTTCTGGTATAACCAACCCTGTCCTTGCTTTAAGTTACAATAAGAGGAAACTGCATACCAAATTTGGTGGTCCTAGCTCTTACTGCTTAAGAGGAGTTCTTGAACAAATAGAATCACAGACAGGTGGATGGACAGACACAGACAGACAAACTCTCTGAGATATATAGTAGATTAAAACAACATGGCCCAGGTTCACATGGCTCTAAGAGGGACATCATGTATTCTGGTTAACAAACAAAGTATTCTCCTATTGCTCAGGTGCTAGATTTATTTTGACGCTTTATCAGAACACTCTCAACCCTCCAAACTCCAAATTCTAAGCCACTCCATGACCTTCCCTGACTAGCTAACTGGACTGAATGCTTTGCCTTACATTCCTAAAACAGTAATATGCATGTGGGGGTGATATGTGTGTGAGATGTGTGTGCCTAACACATATACCTATAAAAGGAAACATGAACAGTCCACAACAGAGACTCATCAGCTCTTCTAGCTAGTAGGTCAGAATCCTTGCTTCAGTCTTGTTTGTCTCGGAGAGGCTACTTCTCAAGGAAGGTCAGTGGGTTATTTGCTCCCTGTTGAGTTAATTGGCAGGATAACAACTGCCACAGCCAAGCAAACTGCGCTGTAATTTGTTCAATTCCTGCTGGCCATGGATAAACTCCTGCAATAGACAATGGCATAGTGGCTTCCAAGGACCATCCTGGAGTAGGCTGCTGTCAGCACAGATGGATTCTCCCTGTAAATCCTGAAGAGAGTCAATAGTAACTGCCATAGATGTGCTCACATAGTACACAGCAGCTAAGCTTAGTTATGACCTTTCTCTCTACTCATGGACAAACACCTGATACGTCGCTAGTGGCAAAGGGCCAAATGTTGGTCTCAGCTACTCCTAGGCAACCTCAGTGGAGTCAAATGGGTGATGTGGGTCAGACTAAGATCAAATATCTCTCAGTTATCACTCTTTTCATTCATGAAGCTCTAGACCAGATAATAGAGCTTAGCCACTCTCTCTTTTGAACACAAACCTATAGACTGCAGATTCTAGTTCTGGGTCCCCATTTCCCCAGATATTGGAAACTGATGTGTGCATATGTGGGTAACACGAATACAACAAAAACATTGTGATAACATTGAGTCAGAAACCAATAAACAGAGGAGCAAAGGAGATATGTGTGTGTGGACAACTTGCTCATATCTCATTTATGTTGAAAGTATGCATTTGAAGGGTTATTATTTTTGGTTTATTTTACAAGTCTTGTTTAGCTGTTCTTAGATGCTTTGAAATTAATTTTGGCTGGGGGCAGTGGCTGTGTCTAGACTACACCTTTCTGTCGACAGAGAGATGTAGATTAGGCACGTCGAAATTGCTAATGAAGCAGGGATTTAAATATCCCGCACTTCATTAGCATAAACATGGCCACCGCTTTTTTTCCAAAACGGAGCTTTTTTGAAAAAAAAAAGGCAGTCTAGATGCGGATCTGTCAAAAAATAAACGCTTTTTCGAAAGATCCTGTATGTCTCAAAAAATGAGGTTTACAGGATCTTTTGAAAAAGGGTTTATTTTTCGACAGATCTGCGTCTAGACTGCCGGGGTTTTTTTTTTAAAAGATCCATTTCGAAAAAAAGTGGCGTCCATGTTTATGCTAATGAAGTACAGGATATTTAAATCCCTGCTTTGTTAGCAAATTCGACGTGCCTAATCTACATCTCTCTGTCGACAGAGAGGTGTAGTCTAGACATACCCAGTGTGACATCAGAAGTTACTAAGCCAATTGTCCTAGAAGAGGCTTCAATTTATTTGGGTAATTCAGTCCTCTTGGCGGGAAGGCTATAAAAGTTGTGCCTGATCTTTTCTGATATTTTTAAAAATCATATTTCATAGCAGTGATTCAACAGAACACGTGAAACCTCCAGTTTCACAGGAGAGAGGACTTCGTTATGGAAATGATATTTTTGCTAAGTGTGTTAATAAATACACACAAACTCTTAGGAAGATATTTCTAGCATAATTAATGTTGTTTTGGAACACACTTTAGTTAACTTAGATGTTCATCTTCCCACATGAACCTTTAGAATGCTGGAGTCAGCACATTTGCTTAGTAAAATAACTTGAGATAATTAAATAATTGACAATATGGAACATAGATTACCTTCCTCTGATCATTTGACTAATTCTATTATCCATGATCTCTCTCATTTCTTTCTCTGTTTTCACTCCCAACTATTTTTTTTTTGTCACATGCAGCACAGTGAGTGGCTGGTGACACTTGTGACTACGAGGGTAGGTGGCAGGGGAGGGATCACATGAGGATTACCTGTTGTGATCCCTCCCTCTGGGGCATCTGGCATTGGCCACTGTTGGCAGGCAGGATACTGGGCTAGATGGACCTTTGGTCTGACCCCATATGGCCGTTCTTATGTTATGAGTGGATTAGAAAAAGATGGAGAGTTGTTTGAATTGATGTAAGAGGTATGAAGGACCATTGCAACTGTCTTCCACTATTATGGATCCAAAGTCCACCAAAGTCAGTAGAAAGGCTTTTAATAACTTCCCTGGCCTTGTATCAGACCCTGAATTCAAAGTCAAGGCCTAAATGCTGACTTGTAAATGTGACTCTGAGAAAAGGCAGTACTTACATACTTTGTTTCTATTATAACCAAGTAAATCACTTTCACTGGTGTACTAGACTGTACTCACCATGCCATTATGCTGATCATACCATGCGGGACCATGGCATTGGTTTATTATACCATTACTGATCTGCTGAGTCTGATTAACTTTTGAAGTCTCATTTTACAGACATCCTGCTCACCCTTCATTTGGTTTTAAGGGTAAAGGACAAATTATTGCATGTTTCAGACAAACAGACTATTTTGGACAAAACGGTACTTTTAAAAAGATACTACAACTGTGAATATTTTTATTTTTGTCTCCTGCAATGTGTGTAGTTTACTTTTCAGTTCAACATGTATGTTCTGTCTCCCTCTCCCTATAATAAAGGACTAAGTGTGCCATGTCCATAGGACTTGCTGGATTTAATGAGAATGGATTTCTGTTGATTAGAGTTGATGTGACTAAAATGCTGCATAGTTATCAATTCCTTAGTTTTAATTTTTCTACTTAGTCATATGCTATCAAAAAACTTGGAAGTTTTTTTTTTCCTTATAAAGAAATGATTTTGAGTATCGTGTAGCTTTAGGAATACACAAGTTTCTGACTGATGTTGAATTTTTAAACTTTATTAATGAATGCCAACTAGTAAAGATGGTTACAAATAAAATAAATTTTTGCAAAAAAATCCATTTAGTTTTTTTTGTTTGAAATACAATATTTGTGGAAATTGCCAGCCACATTTTTATCCTATATTTTAATCCAAATTTCAATGAAAAATCCTTGATTTTTTTTAAACCCCACCAGGATACCTGGATTTTATTCCCTGCTTTATCCTGACCCACTATGTGACATTAGGCAAGCCACTTCCCTGGTTTGTTTCTACTTTATAAATAATTTGCATTTCTTTAGCATTAATGATGCATGGATTTCAAAGTGCTCTACAAATATTAAAAAATCAAAACTCATAATACCTCTTTAAGATGTAATAGTCATCCCATTTTTACAGCTGGGAAACAGAGGCAGAAGGAGACCAAAGGCCTTTCCAGCACACATTGAAGTGAACAGAAAGTTTCCCTTTTATTTTAACAGGAACTGAATCAGACTCTAGAAAGCATGTAGTAGTGTTTATAGGCTGTCCACCCCTACACAATCCACAAACAAATAAAGTCAACAAGAAAAGGTCCAGGGCCTTAAACTCCCCACCCTATCAAATATTGTACCATTCACGCCAAGGCCTCTCTGATGTCTAAGGACCCATTGAAGTCTCTTGCAATGTTGAGAGGCAGCACAGTCTGGTGAAGAAGGTATTGGACTGGCAGTCAGGATACCTGGATTTTATTCCCTGCTTTGTCCTGACCTGCTATGTGACATTAGGCAAGCCGCTTCCCTGGTTTGTTTCTCCTCCTAGCCTTGTTTGCAGGCCCGCCAGAAGGGAGAGTAAAGGGGGTGATTGTCCTGGGGCCCAGCAATTCTAAAGGACTTGAGGCTCTCAGCCACTACAGCAATATTGGTGCCAGGAGACATGGGCCATTTAAATCGCTGCTAGAGCCCCAGGCAGGGTGCTCTGCATGGACCTGAAGGCTGGGATAGGGGGCATGCCACGGTTCAGGCAGCATTGAGAGCTGGCTACACTAGCCCCGCCCCTTCCTCACAAGGCTCCGCCCCTTTCAGGAGTGCAAAGCTGCCCCACACACCTTGCCCACAGGCCCAGAGAGGTTGTCGGCTCTCCAGCTTGTTTGTTTTGTTTAGGTTGTAAACTGTGTGTGACAGACCCTGTCTGCATGTAAAGCATAATGGGGGTCTGGTTGCTATTGCTGCTACCCTAATACAAATAACGAAATAGTTATATAAATGTCGACAATGAAATAACTGTTTAAACAGGCCTGGATTCAAATTGATACTTGCAAAGGTCCAAGCAGGGACTGGTCACAAAGAAAAATCCACAACTTATCTCAGCATTGGCCTTCTTTGTGTAGTGAAATGTCTCTCCCAAGGGCTATTTATAGAGTCCAAGTCCAGAAGGGACCCTTATGATCATCTAGTCTGAGCTCCTGTAGAACGCAGGCCAGAAAACTTGTCCAAAATAAGGCTTGGAGTCTATATACAACATGCTATCTTGATTTAAAAACGGTCAGTGATAGAGAATCCACCATGACCATTGGCAAATTGTTCCAGTGGTTAATTACTCACTGTTAAAAATGTATATGTTATTTCCAGTCTGATTTTCATCGAGCTTCAACTTCAAGCAATTAGATTGCATTCTAACATTTTTTTCCTATTAAATATTTGTTCCCCATGTAGGTACTAATAGATTGTAATCAAGTCAGCCCTTAACCTTCCCTTTAACAAATACAGGAGACCTTTGTGACTTGCAGAATCATTATTTGCGATTTTGCATATTCATGGATCTCTCCTGTCCCCAATCCCTGCCCCTTCCTGCCACCGCTGGGCTCTCTCCCTCTCATTGCACCCCATTGCCTGGCCTGGAGGGGCATGTGGCCTTGGGGAAGCCTGTTGCAGGGTGGGAGCAGTGGTCAGGCCTCTTTCTACCCCCCCCCCTGAACTCATGGCAGCAGTCGGGAGCCCAATGAGACGGAGCACCCTCTGTGCTCCCCCCCCCCCGCGCACAGTATTCATAGGTTTTCCCATTTGCGCGGTGGTGTCAGGAATGTATCCACAGCGAATAGCGAGGGTTTTCTGTAGACTGAGCGCCTTTAGTCTGTTTTCTAGTCCATTCATCATTTTCTGGACCATCTCCATTTTATCAACAGATTACTTATATGAGACCAATGGAACCACAGCACGGCTAGACAGGGCAGTCTATGTCCCTGAGAACATGCAAACCATTCCATTTGCTACAGAGACGCGTTGCACTCAAATGGAAGCATTTTCCTCAATATCGAGGCCAGCAGGAGACAAGTGTTGGAGGACAAGCAGCCAAGTTGTAAATGGAATTTAGGCCACCGTTTCCAGAAATACATTTTGGATGTATATATATAGTACACGTAGAGATGTCTGGTAGATTTATTTCAGCATGAGTGCTCTGCAAGTCCCCATCAAGTTTAATCCTTATTTTAACTTCATTAGTTTTAGTTTTGCTGGTACAGGTTGAACCTCTATAATCCGAGATTCCCTCGTCCGACAACATCCCTGGTCTGGCACCGTTGGTGATCCCATGGGTGCTCTGGGGCTGGAAACATGGGAGCCAAGCTCCCCCTCTACCCCAATTCTCCCATACACTGGTCGCCTTGCTCTTAGCAGCTCCTCCCATGCCTTCCCAGAGCTTCCGGAGCACTAGGAAAAGCTGATCTGCAGCATTCAAGCTCAGGGAGGAAGGGTGAGGAGCAGGAACAGGGTGTGCTTGGGGGAAGAGGCAGGGCAACTGTGGAGTCCCGTGGCCAGGGGTCAGGAACAGAGCCCAGGAGCCGGGACCCCAGATGGCAAAAGAAGGGCTGGCATTGACCTCCCTTGGTCTGGCAAATTTCCTGGTTCAGGACCAGTCAGCACCGGAAGGTGCTGGACCAGGGTGGTTCAACCTATATGAGGAAGTGTAAGTTATTACCTGGTCCGGACTGGCTTCTCCTAAGGGCAACCAGACAGGTATGGCCATCTGGCCTCTCTTGTATTTTTGCCTGGGAGAGCAGCATTAGGTTGTGGGAACTCAGCCCTGTGAGGGGAAGATTGCACTGAACCAGTATATTTCCAACTACCATGTATCTATGCCCCAGCTATGGCCAGTCCTGCCTACTTTGGGGACTGTTCTGGCCTCTTAGGGTGCGTCTACACTGCACCATTGGTCAAAATAAGATACACAGTTTGAGCTGTGCAAATTGCGTATCTTATTTTGAAATAGCTTATTTTGTAATTTGGCATTGTCTACACAGAGCCAAATTTTGAAATAACCCGCTATTCTAAAATGTCCCTTAATCCTCATGGAATGAGGCTTACAGGGATGTCGGAATAGCGAGCCTGTTATATTTCAAAATAACTGGCTTGCTGTTCAGACGTAGGATAGCTATTTCGGGATACCGGAAATAGCGCTGCAGTGTAGATGTAGGCTTAGGTGGTACCAGAGAAGTTGGGGTTGTTTTATATCACCTGATCCCCCACAGTAAACTTCATGCTGCCTGTGATTATACCAACATTAGCTGCTGTGACTGAGGGCTGCATCTTGCCCAGAACTGAGAGAGACACAGAACCTTCATCCTGTTTTTTGTTGTTGTTGTTGAAATGGTACCCATCTGAATGACTAGCAGATTCAGAAACGAAGCGGTGGGCTAGATAGACTCTAGTCTTTAGGCTGCAGCTACCACCTCGCCTAGAATGTCTGTTCACTTCAGATGGCTATTTGATGACCTACATGAAGTGAATTTGGTGGGTAAGTCAAGTTCCCAGTGTACAGTTGTTCACTAGTACAACTGGCACTAACGAGCATCTGCCAGACAGACAGCAGCTTGGGCATCAGAGTGGAGCATTCTCTCTCTCCAGGAGATAGTTCCTTCAGGTCAGGCTAGAGGTACGTTGGGGTGGTAATGGGCTACTCACTTCCCTCATTGTAGTAGTGCTGGTGAGAGAGAGAGAGAAATCTTGTCTCGGGCCATAATCCAGCAGTTTTCACTAGAAAGAAACTAGCTGCTATTTGCCATTGCTATTAGTTATGTATCTATGTGCTTTCTTCCATATTTTGTTCATTGTCAGGGGACTCTTTCCCACCCGGTACACATGCATAACTTTCATTAATGTTAATAACTCAAAGTATCCCAGAGTGACTGGCCATCTATTTCAGTATCATTCTCTAACTCTGACCAGTATACTTTGTGGCAAAGCTCTGGCTCATGGGTCTCGCGCTACTGGCGGGTAATATTAGCCTCAGACTCACTCAGGCCCTTCACACAGCCGCTTTGTCTTTACAAGAAGCAGGGGCCACAGCTTACTGAGCCATACTTATCACAGGCTAGTTCACGGTTTTGAAGTGAAAAGCCTTCGCTAGTCCTGGTCTCCCCTCTCGGGGCAGTCCCTGTCTTGGCACGGGGAAAGTTGGGGGGAACCCAAACCCACCCACTGCATGTAGGCTATGTCTACACTGGCGGCTTCTTGCGCAAGAACATCTCGTGCAAGGGTTCTTGTGCAAGAGCTCTTGCACAAGAGAGCGTCCACACAGCCAGAAGCGCAGTGCAAGGACGCTGAGCTCTTGCGCAAGAAAGCATCCACACTGGCGGGACGCCCTTGCGCAAGACCTTGGCCCCGGAACCACTTTGGCCATGTCAAGAAGTCACCAGCAGCGTCTGTGGGCGTGCGCCGGACCCCCACTGGGAAACGCGCTTAAAGGGACCCCTGGACGGCCGTTTCCCTGCGGCTTAGGCACCTCCTTGAGGGACTGAGAGCCACAGCCGTGCCCACCAGTACCCCCTGGGCACTCTTGCCCTTCCCCCCCATTACAGCCATGGAGCTGGAGGAGGACCCCGGCCAGCAGTATCCCCTCACGGCCATCATGGAGGCCATGGAGCAGCTGCACCAGGGAGCCACGCTGCTCCAGCGGGAGCTGGAGACCGGGCAGCACCTGCAGGCCCTCATCATTGATCCCACAGCTGTGCTCAGGCAACCCCACCCCACCACCAACAGGCACTTGTGGAGGCATGACACCAGTGGGGACTGGTGGGAGCGCCTGGTGCTGGGACAATGGGGCGACCAGCACTGGGTGCAGAACTTCCGGATGCACAGGGGGACCTTCCATGAGCTCTGCACCTGGCTCGCCCCTGAGCTCCAGAGGCAGGACACCCGCCTGCACCGCGCCATCCCCGTGGAGAAAAGTGTCGCGATCGCCCTCTGGAAACTGGCCACCCCTGACAGCTACTGCTCCGTGGGGAACCAGTTCGGGGTGGGCAGGTCCATCGTTGGCGCGGTCATCTGGCAGGTAAAGCACCCGGGGGACCGCGGGACTGCCCCGGGGGAGGGAAGAGGCCAGGCCGGGGGGGGGTCATGGGGGCAGGGGAAGCCCTGCACTCAGGGGGTCATGCCGTCCCTCCCTCACATAGCCCCACCAGCAGAGGGGGAACCCCCGGGGGAGGGGGCCCTGGAGTGCGTAGGGGGAGGGGGCATCAAAGGGGAGCGGGCACACCCCAAGGGCCCATGTACCTACCGCGTCTCATTCCGTGCATCCCCTGTGCTCCCATGTGACCCTCTGCAGGTTGTCTGCGCCATCAATGACATGCTGCTCCAGAGGGTCATCTGCCCCTGTCCCCCCCGTGACCTGGATGCCACCCTTGCCATCTTCGCCGCCCTGGGGTTCCCGACCTGCGGGGGAGCCATGGATGGGACCCACATCCCCTCCGGGCACCAGAGCATCAGGTGGCCCGGTTCATCAACTGGAAGCCCTACTGCTCAGTGGTGCTCAAGGCCCTCGTGGACCACCAGGGCCGGTTCCAAGACATTTATGTGGGGTGGTCTGGCCGAGCCCACAACGCCCGCATCTTCTGCAGTCGGGCCTGTGCCACAGGCTGGGGGCGGGAACCTACTTCCCCCAGCAGGACCTCACCGTTGGGGCCATCAGCATGCCAGTCTGCATTGTGGGGGACGCGGCCTACCTCCTGATGGCCTGGCTCATGCAGCCGTACACGGACTAACTCGACCGCAGCCAGGCCGCCTTCAGTGCCCACCTGGACCAGGCCCTCAACCACGTGGAATGCGCCTTCGGGCGTCTGAAGGCACGCTTCAGGTGCCTTCTGACCCGCCTGGACATGGGGGTGCAGCACATCCCGGAGGTCATCGCGGCGTGCTGAGTGCTGCAGAATATTATTGAGGGGAAGTGGGAGGCCTTCCTCCCGGGGTGGATGGCAGGTGAGGGCCAGGCCTACCAGCAGCCTCAGACGGCCGCCACCCGGCAGGCCAACCGCAACAGGGTGCGGATTCGGGAAGCCCTCCGGGTGCTGCTCGACCAGGCCACACAGTAGGCCGTGCCCACGCCTCCGACTGCGGGGCTCCCCCCCCATGCACCCACTTCCCGCTCCCATCACCACCCCTTCCCCCCACCCTTCTCCCATACCCCAATAAATATCATGCACTTGGTTAACACGTAATGCAGGTTTATTTACAAGGCGAGGAGGGGGGCTCTTAACTGGGAGAGGGGAGGAGGCGGGCTCCTAACAGGGAGGGCCTCATGGGTGGGAGGGGTGACCTCTCCAGCCACCACGGTTGCGGGGGCCCCGGTGCCCCTCGTGCCGGGTTGGGACAGGCTGCACCAAGAGGTGCCAAGATTGGGGGGCCATGGGAGGGGGCATGGGCATGGCAGGGGGAGAAGCGGGGGGAGGGCTGGGCACGGCAGGGGGTACAGTGGGGGGGGGGGGCCCGGCCGCGCTGTGCTGCAGTGCAGGGCCCATGCACTCCGCGATTGTGCCCAGGAGGACGCACACGCAGTCACAGCACTCCATGTACTGGCCCTACACCCGCTCCCACCACGTCTTGTCTGCGCGGATCTTGGCAGCGAGCGAGCGCTCAATGCGCTCAATCACACAGACATGGCGGCGGAGCAGGTGGTGGCGGTCCCAGGAGCGCTGCGACGGGCTCTGGCTCCTCGGCACCGGCAGGACGGGACTGGAGGGTCCTGCACTGGCAGAGGGTCCTGCTGCTGGGGAAGCAGACGATAGCGAGGAGGTCAGTGAGCCCTGCCCCATGGTGTTCCAGGTGCCCCGTGCCCTCCTCCCAGCACCTCACGTACCACGACGCCTTTGGACGGGTGCGGCTGGCATGGGGGGATTCCCCTGGGGGTAGTGGGGGAGCCCCAAGGTGGCCCGGGGACTCCTGGGGGGCCACGGGTGCCTTGGGGGGCCCGTTGTGTCTTCCCCTGGGGCAGCAACTGTGTCCCATGGGGGCCGTGGTTGCGTGCTGTGAGTGGCACCCTTCGGGCTGTGTGGGGTCAGGGCTGCGCCCTTGGGGCTGGGCTGCTCCTGGCTGGCCCCGCCCCCCCGGGCTGGGTGTGTGTGACCCCCGGGGTCCCAGATGTGTGCTGGGGCTGGCTGCTGCCTCCGTGTGCCACTCGGTCTGGCTGCATGAGGTTGCACATGCTGCGTGCCACTGCACGGAATGTGACCAGGCAGAGCCATGTGCTGCTCCCTCTCCCCCACCCTGTGGACCCCCGCTCCCTGCACACTTGCGAGTGGCAGCTGCGACACTCACTGGAGGATCCCTCACCAGCCTCCGGGGATGCCCAGGACACGTCCTGGCTGCTGGGCCGGGCTGGTAGGGTCTGGCTGCCGTCCTCCTCCTCGGTGGACTGGTCACCCTCATCCTCCTCCTCTGCTTCCGTCGGCCGGACCACCGGGGTGGCCACTGATGAGTCCGCCTGTGCCTGCAGGGCCTCGGCCCCCGTGTGCCCCCAGGATGCTGTGCAGGCGTTGGTTGGGGGGGGCAGGCAGTGGCTCCGTCGCCCCCATGCTTGCTGGCCCGCACATAGCTGAGCCGCAGGTCTTTCACCTTGGCCCGGACCTGTTCAAGGGTCCAGGCCGGGTGTCCTTCTGCGGCCAGAGCCTGGGCCATCCGGGCAAAGATCTGTGCATTGCGCCTCCTGGACTTGGGATCCCAGAGGGTGTCCTCCTGGCCCCAGAGGTCCCGGAGGGCCTTGACCTCAGCAGTGCCCCAGCATGGAGCCTGCCACTTGGTGCCCCTGTGGGCCTACTGGGTGCTCTGGGGTGGCTCCTGGGTGAGGCCTGCGGGACGCTGCGGTGGCTGGGCGGCTGCCATTGCTCCCCCTGGCTGCACGTGCCAAGCGGCTCCGCTGGGTGCCTGTGTCTTTAAGGGGAGGCCGGCTAGGGGGAACCAGCGAGTGGTGATTGCGTGTACGGAGTGTCAGAGAGGCCACCTGTGTTTTTTCCCAGAGGCCAGTTCTTGCACAAGAAGCCTTTGCCATGCGTCCACACTGCCCTCTCGCGCAAGAGCTCTCGCACAAGAGGGCTTACACTTGTTAGAAAAGAGCATAGCTCTTGCACAAGAAGCCCTCTCTGACCACGCCGTACTGTAAATCTTCTTGCACAAGAGCGGGCGGGCAGTGTGGACGCTCTGTGGGTTCTTGCACAAGAACAGCCATTCTTGCACAAGAACCCGCCAGTGTAGACATAGCCTAAGGTAGCAGCATCAGTCAGGGTTGTTTTTGCTTCTGAAGTGGCAGCTTTTTTCCTGGGCCACTTCCCCCAAACAATCCCTCCAAGGCTATGTCTACACTCGCGGCTTCTTGCGCAAGTAATATGCAAATGAGGCTAAGCGTGGAATATCGCCGAGCCTCATTTGCATACCTAATGAGCCACCATTTTTTTCAGAAGAGGCTCTTGCGCAAGAAGGAGCGTCTACACTGCCCCTTCTTGCACAAGAAAAACCCTCTTGCGCAATGCCGTTACACCTATTACTTGAGAGGAAGAATGGCGTTGCGCAAGAGGGTTTTTCTGCAAGAAGGGGCAGTGTAGACGCTCCTTCTTGCAAGAGCTCTTCTGAAAAAATGGTGGCTCATTAGGTATGCAAATGAGGCTCGGCAATATTCCACGCTTAGCCTCATTTGCATATTACTTGCGCAAGAAGCCTCGAGTGTAGACATAGCCCAAGTGTCTCCCTCTGGTACCTGCTAGCCAGTGCTCAGCTCACACTCAGCTTCTTCTTGTTCCACCCTTCCAATCCATCATTCTTTGTCTTCCCCTTCTCCTTACCTGAAGGAAACCTTTTAACGCAACCCCCTGGCTTTAATTGGCTGCAGGTGTTTAATGACTTGCCTGAGGGAGTGTGCTAATTAACTAGCCCCAGGTGTTTGCCTGTCTTCATGTTGTGGTGGCAGACTCCTCTAGGAGTTCACTCTAGGCTAGTAAGAGAAAACTACTTATCCAGTGCCTTCTGTACCTGCTCTCCACCAGGCTGGTGGCTTGGGTTTGTCACAGCTTCAATGAAAGGCAAACTTCCACTACACATTTGTTAAAATTCACTTGGGGACATTAGGAAATTTTGTGCAGAATTCACTGAGAAGAATATTTGTATTGACCTTAAAGAGGCATTCAGCTTTTGCCTGAGAGCATGAGGATTGACAATCTTTGTAATTTTATTCCAGCTAGTGTGACTACATACCCTGTTCTCAAGACATAGCTAACCTTTTTATACAACTAAGCTACAGGTTGCACCTCCCTGGTCCAAGACCTGATGGATGAAGGATTTTTATGGACCAGGGAGGTCATTTCAGGGCCCCCCCTGCTGCCCCTCTCCCTGCTTCCTGGCTCCTCCCGCAGCTCAGCTGAGCCATGTGCCAGCTCCTGGTCCCTCCTGAGCCCAGCTGAGCAGTGCACCAATATCCTGTGTTCCCCTCCCACAGCCCAGCTGAGCTGCGTGCCAGCTCCTGGGCCCCCACATCCCTGCAGTGCACTGGGACTCTCTGGTCCAGGAACCTCCAAGGTCATGCTGGACCATGAATGTTGCTGGACCTGAGAATGCTGGATTTTGGAGCTGCAACCTATATTAGCTTAGTAATATCCTGGAGCAGGGTGTTCCACAGATACACTACGCTTGATGTTTGTTGTCTTTAAGTATCCTCCTTCATCTTGTATGATGATGAAGGATAAATTACCATGCTCATTTAATTTTCTTTATGCCAAAATTTTGTGTTTACTTACCAAAATTTAACTAAATGTTGGGCCAAATGTAGCTCTTAAGTAAGTGGTGATAATTCCATTTAAGTTAATGGTGTTGTTCCGCTTACATCAGGACTAAACTGTTTCTTCTAACATTATCGTATCTTCTTTTACTCCTATCTTTATTAAATGCAATACTGTACCTGACAAAGCAGGTGCATGGCACCCACTAAAATCAATGAGAATTACATGCACACAACCTATGGCAGAAATTTGGCTTGGTATGAGATTAGACCTATAAGAAATTCATAATGACTAGACCTGTCTCAACTAATTTTCAATGCCCTTCTATAAATCCTGTAGAAGCTTATATTCATCTGTGGACAAATTATGGGCCAGATTCAAATTCCACTGAAGTTATCAGTTGGCATTGGATCAGGCACAATACTATTTTCTGTTTTTCCTCAGCTATGAGGATGAAAGATTAATTTAGCATACACTCTTACCTGAGACAGTGGGTCTGTGTTTATAGGTAAATGAAGATTATATTTGGACATGGACCCAAACAAGGAACATGACATCTGGACTCCCTTAGTCTATGAGGGTACGTCTAGACTGCGTCGCTATTTCGGGATACCGGAAGTATCCCAAAATAGCTATTCTGCATCTTTTGAGCGCATCTGTTATTTCAAAATAGATTTCAAAATAATGGGCGCGTTATTCCGGCGTTTCGAAATGAGCTATTTCGAAATTACCTCAAAATAAGCTACACAAGTTGCGTAGTGCAAACTGTGTAGTTTATTTCGATGTAAGGGTACAGTGTAGACACACCCTGGGGAAGTTCATTTCTGTGTCTTGGACCTATCTCTAGTGGTATTAGTGAACAGCCGTGACAGGGAATCAAATGAAATGTTATTCCTAAAAATGCAGAAGTTACATTTCTAATCAAGGGCCCCAATCCTGCTCTCCTTAGTCAAGTAAATCTCCCAGTGAAGATCAGAATGCAGTTGGCCCCAAGAAGCTGGATTTTCTACTGTACCTAAATCTAATACATTTTTATTTGATATGGATGTTTTGTATTAGTAGAAGGGAGCTGGATGTAAGGAGACCAGCACTATTATTCAACATTATTAATGAGGATGTCTACTGGTAGCGTCTCAAAAACGAAAAAACTAATAAAGTTTACATATTGAAAAAAATCACAGATAGATCAAACAAATATATAAATTCTTTAAAGTATTTAATATGTGTTAAGAGGACAGAATGATAAATTCAATATTGAAAACCAATATCAAGTTTACAATTACATGCCATTTATCATCACTGATTGTACAGACATCATCTGATTGCGGGGAACAAAGTGATTCATAAACTGAGACCCTGAACAGTTCTATTAAAAAATAAAAAAGGAAAAATTCATGCTACCTTTTGAAAGTCTGGTTTTTATCTTCTCCTATTATTGTAAACAATAACTTGCATTTTCAGAAATAAATTATGCATGTTTAATTTCTTGAGCTTTAACGATAAATGGGCAATAATTGTGTGTGTGGTGGAACTGATACTTTTACAAACAATAACATGAGCCAATATTTATTTGTTTTCTACGGGACCAATTCTCCCCTTTCAGAAAAGAAATGGCATATTGAAAATGTAAAGGTAAATAGGAAAACAGTTCTGAATTAGATTGATGGAAGCAGGCAAAAAGAAGCAATAGTTACAAGTGTGGATTGACTACGAAAAAGAAAAGACTAAGGGGGGATATGATAAAGGTCTATAAAATCATGACTGGCGTGGGAAAAGTGAATAAAGAAGACTTATTTACTCATTCCCATAACACAAGAACTAAGGGTCACCAAATTAAATTAATAGGTAGCAGGTTTAAAACAAACAAAGGAAGTATTTTTTCACACAACACACAGTCAACCTGTGGAACTCCTTGCCAGAAGATGGTGTGAAGTCCAAAATTGCAACAGGGTTAAAAAAGGATTTAGATAAATTCATGGTCCATCAATGGCTATTAACCAGGATGGGCACAGAGGTGTCCTTACCCTCTGTTTGGGTATGTCTACACTACAGCGTTATTTTGAAATATCTTATTTCGAAAATAGTTAATTCGAAATAAGTTATTTCGAAATAACGCGTCTACACACAAAATGCATTTCGAAATAGCGTTTTGCTATTTTGAAATAGCGCGTCCACACTGAGTGGACGCTGAATAGCATTTAAGGCCAGCCGGAACCAGGTCCAGCAGGGCATCAGGTCAGGAGTTACTTTGTGTGGCTGCTGCCTGAGGCTATCTGAGGCCTGTGCTTAAAGGAACCCCCCCGGACAGCCGGTTCTCAGCTTTCCCTGCTTGCTTGTCTACCTCGATGAGGGACAGCAAAGCATTTTGTCTCTGCGTGCTCTGATTGCCCTCACTCGGGACACCATAGCACTCTGCAATATGGAACCAGAGCTGCCCCTGGGCACTCTGGTGCTTCTCGTGGACGTGTTGCTGTGACCCTGGCTGCACTTTCTTCAGGCTGCCATCCGGGAGGTCCATCGGGGGGCTGTCAGTATCCAGGAGGCCCTGCGGGAGAGCTTCCACCCTGAGGAGCACTAAGAGCCTCCGTGGTCTGCCCCACTGGGGGCTTGTGCCTCATTCCTCCCTCTCGTCATTCCACTTACTCCTCCCTAACCCCCCTTCCTGATGTCAAATAAAATACACGTATTTTCATGAACACAAACTCTCTTAACAAAACTGGGGGGGGGGGGAATGAAACTCTGGTGAGACTGGGGAGAGGGGAGAAAAGAGGGTGGGAGAGGGAAGGGGGAAGCCTGGGAGGAGGGAGCTGGAAGGGGGAAGCAAAGGGAAGAAGGAGGAGGGGAAGCTCAGGGCTCAGGGTTGTGGGTCTCGCCAGACCAACTTGATTTTCATGCAAACCTGCTCCTGGGTTCGCATGTGGCCTTTGGTGGCCAGGCTGGCAGCTATCCTGCCATAGACGGCCACGTTCTCCGTCTAGTGCAGAGATCATGGACGTTGGGGGCATCCCCCCCCAAAACCTGAATAGTCCATGATCTCCACCCTGGACCAGGAAGGCACCCGCCTTTTCTGGGCCCTCACAGGCTCCCGGGAGCTGGCAGACTGCTCCTGGGGAGCGGTGGAGGGCTGGCTGCCAGTGGCTTGCTGGCTCATGTTTTGGGGCCACTGGGTCGGGGCAGTGACTGCTGGCTTTGGGCTGGCAGGCTTAGAGCTGGCACAGGCACTGTGGCCAGAGTAAACCCCTTTAAGGGCTCCGGGTAGGGGGGAGGAGGGAGAGGCGTGTTCTTGGTTGAGGCTGGAGTGGCCACCAGGGCACCCTGGGAAGGCTGGAGGCCCCCTATTTCGAAATAAGTGTCTACACAGCACTTATTTTGAAATAGCTATTTCGAATTTGGCATTATTCCTCATGGAATGAGGTTTACCAAATTCGAAATAAGCGCTCCGCTATTTTGAATTAATTTTGAAATAGCATTTTGGCTATGGAGACACTAGTAAAGTTATTTTGAAATAATGGCTGTTATTTCGAAATAACTTTGCTGTGTAGACATACCCTTTGTGAGGCCATGTCTATGCTAGCAAACTATTTCAAAATTAGTAAAATTGACTTAATAACTCCTGATTTAACAAATTCAGAGTAGTGTGTCCACACTCTGGGGAAGCCTCAAAATTAGTCTAAGGCAGGTTCTGTTAATGTGGACATGCTACCTCGAACTGAGCCCCAGAAAGCGCTGGGGAGTAATTAGTTCGAATTACTCTGTGGAGTAATTATTTTGAAATAGCGGCAGCGGAGCTCCACACTACCGTTATTTCAAAATAACTGTTTCAGAATTAGCGTTACTCCTCATGAAAAGCAGGAGTACAGATTTCGAATTCCGTGGCCTGTTATTTCAAAATAACAGACTTGGTGGTGTGGACGCTTCGTTTATAAATTCGACTTTGGGGGGGTTGTTTCGAAATAAAGTCTGAATGTAGACCAGGGCTTAGAAACTGGGAATGGGCAACAGGAGATTAGATTGCTTGATGATTACCTGCTCTGTCCATTTCCTTTGGGGTACTTGGTATTGGCCACGGTCGGAAGACAAGATATTGGATTAGATGGACCTTTGGCCTGACCTGGTACAGACATTCTTATGTTTTAATGCAGGAATAATGCCTTCTTATAAAACAGAGCTGCTCCCTGGGTAAATCCTTGAAATGAATGGCAAAACTCCTATTGACTTCAATGTAGTCAGGATTTTACACCCTGTTCATGGTGAAAATCAGACATTCTTGTTCTTGTAAAACAGCTATATACTTTTAACTCTTATCATCCCAGCAGATCTGTGGGAGCGGGAACTAAATCCTTTTCTCTATAACTTGTATGCACTGTACTAAGATCACAGTTTTTTCAAGTCTGTAAAATCATTTCTCATTCCAGGCTACTACAAAGCATGTGCCTGGTTATTATATTGGCTGCCCTTTATCAGCGACGTTGTAAGGTAGCTTGCAATTGCAGGCTCATCCTTGCAACTCTGTTGTCTTCAGAATGTGCTCTCAGTTACACCTATGGTAGGCTTCCATGTGTATAACTAGAGGCATAATTTCAGGACAATGGGACTGCCCAGATGTAACTGTGAGCAGAGTTTGCCCTTCAGAATCTTGATCGGGTCTTCCTGGCTCATTAGTCTGAATTAGTTAAACTTGACTTTCAGATCCCAGGCTGAGTTTGCATGAACATAATGCTAGCCTGGGCATGTTGAGCCAACACTGGGAAAACCTCCACCTCAATTTTTTTACTTGTAAACTGTGCACATTTCATATGCAGCAATTAAAACAGAATCACTGTAAAACCCCACAATGCTTTTTTCTTTTTACACTAAGTCCATTTCTACAGTAGAGTTGTATTTTAAGTAGAGATTGAGATAAAGTTATGTGTAAACCAGTAGCCATCCACAAAGGGAGCAGTGGGGTTTTTTTAAATCAAATCTACTGACACCCAACTGGGGTCAGAAGTCCCAGCCATGGATCTGGGGGGCTCTGGCCCCAATTTGGGTGTGCCTGCATACTAAGGGGGTGAGCCATGGACCACTCAGGCCTACACATAGCTACACTCCTGCTATAGCTGGATGCACTGAAATCCACTAAAATCCTCCAGCCCTTTTTTCTTGGGAAAGGCAGAATCTTACATTTAGAGTAACAGAATCAACCATCAATAGCATTACTTGCCAATGGAATTTTTGATTGTAGTGGGATTTTGCCTGTTCAAGAACTGCAGAATCAGGCCTTTTATCTCTTATTGTGAAAAAAACTACATTAAGGAGCAGCGTAATTTTATGATGTTTGGTATTAGTACCAAGAATGTCAAGGACTGTCATAATTTCATACCGTGTCCCTTTTAGTTAGGAATTTGGAATTTGTTGAAAGATGTGTAAAAATAACACAGTGCCTGCTTGTGTATGTCATTTAGGAGGTTTAAGAGAGGTGTTTGTTGTAGCAAGGGTCTGGGCTAAATTATGTCCAATTATTGGGTTCCAGCTGCATGTGTTTGAGCATGTTTCAGATAGCATTAGTATAATGCTTGCCTAGGGATGTTGTGAAATCTTCATAATTGGAGATATTTAAGAGCCGGTTAGATATCTATCTATTAGGGATGGTCTAGACGGTGCTTAGTCCTGCGTGGGGGCAGGGTATTGGACTTGATGACCTCTCGATATCCCCTCCAGTTCTAGTATTCTATGATAATATCCTGTACCTACTTGTTAAAGTTGAAGATCTGGAAAGCAGATTTTCCACAGTTGAGCAGTTGTGAAAACTAGAAGGGAATCACAAACTGTACCATTATTTCAGAACAACTGGCGTGGTTAATTTTCTTATGCAAATAGTAAAATAATTAACTTGACTATTTATTCAATAAATATATTTCAAGGTGTAATCAATATTCAGTGTTAAATATTGAAAATTTATAAACATGGCTGCTAATTTATTATTGATGTTAGTTAATTGGAAGTTGGTAAAATAATTAAAAATGTGTTTGTTTGTGTGTGTGTGTGTCTGTGTGTGTAAATTAACCTCACAGACGTACATTTCCACGACTCCTGACCATGTGGCCTTAACTCCTGGTGATGAGGAAAAATACCTTTCTGGAGGTAGTAAGAGACTAAGGAGCTGGGTTTGCAAAAAGATGGGCAAGAAGCCAGCAGACTTGGCTCAGAGGACGGATGGGGGGTGTGTGTCCAGAGATGCTATAGAGCTGAGTTTAGAAAGAAAAAACACACATCAATGTGGCTAAGGGGAGGGTGGTGAGAGGCAACACAAGTGCTGTGTCAGGAATCAATACGTTTTCCAGGAAGCTAGGAGATTGCAGCTGAAATTGAGAATCTTTCACTGAAAATCAGGCTAAACTCAGCCTGAGCTAACTCTGTCCTTTTTGGGGCTCTGCCATCACCTGGAAGTGTGCAATTGGCATGTTACCAACAAAGGCACAATATAAGGCAAAGGATGCCGGCAGCCCAGGATGCATACCTAAAAGCATTGTGTGGGTTCTATGGCAAGGCTATGAGAACAAAATAGGCCCGTGAACATCGTAGCTGTGAGGAATCTGCTCTTGTGTTCCTCTCAGATGAACATAATGGGTGATTCAGGAAGACAGGATCAGACCCAGAGTCCTTACGGCAATTAGCAAAAGATAAATATTCCCCCTTAGCATTGGAACAGTGTTTTTCATTCTTCAAAACATTTTGCAAACATTTTGCAAACATGAAAAGGCTTAGCTGGGCGGCTAATTCCATCAGTAGTGGATGGCGCCTGTATTTGGAATCATTGATCATACACATTTTCTATTCAGGAATTTTTTTAGATGACCTTTGTAACTTTTTCAGGACATGGGTCTGAGGGAGAATTTACAGTGGAAGGGCGAGGCCGCCCTTCCCCCATGGCTGTTTGGCCATTCAATAGCACTGAAGGGCCCACAAGGACCCCAATGCTGCAGACCAATTGAATAATCTGAGGACTGCAGCTCTGGATTAGTAGGAGAGTCTATGGAAGAGGCAATTCCGCCCGCCCGCCCCATGCTTCTGACCAGCCTTCCCAGTCAGTCTTGCTTGGTGGCAGCTGGAAGGAGCCGCTGTCCACCCAGGGAGAACGCTGCGTGTGTTTGGGGGGAAATGGAGGGGCAGGCGGCGCATAGGAAAAGCGTGCAGATAGATGCATGTGCACCTGCAAAGCCAGGCACACTGAATTACGCCAGAAGTTTGCATGGCCCCTTCCTAAGCAAATCTGCGGAACCGGGTCGGTCCGTAGCCCTGGGTCTTTCAGGACCTATTGCTCGCTCTCTCCTAGGTGCTGCGGCGCCCCTTTGCAGCTTGCACCCTCGTGCACACACATCTGCAAAGAGTTCGGGGGCCAGTCCGGTGCAAGCGCGAACCTTCGTCCTTGCAGGCGATTCGTGGCTCCCCACAAGCAATGCACGCCCCCTTGCCCCCGCCAGCCAAACTAGCCCTAAGGATCCCCACCCCCCAACCACGCCCAGCCCAGCAGGGAGCTGGAAAGTTTCCCCGCGTTGGCAGCGGCGGTAAATGCACGGATCCAAGGAGCCGAGGCTCGCGCGCCTGCAGCAGCTGCGCCCAGCCCGGCGGGGGGTTAGCGCGTGGCTGTGAGTGAAGCTCCAACCCCCCCCCGGTTCTCTCCCCCCCCCCCCCCGGGCCCGGCTGGGAGGCGGGTTTAAGGGGCGTCGCGTGGCCGCTGCAACTTTCCCAACAGAGCCAAAGAGGCGCCCGGAGCCCGCAGCAGCAGCGGCGGCGGCTCCCTCGGCTGGAGCGGCTCCGGCTCCCCGCACTGCAGCGCTGAGCCCACTGCGCCGAGCCCCGCCGCGGGAGGGACGCTCCGAGGTAGGTGGGAGCGGGGACGGGGGGCACCTCCCCCCGCTGCGCCGGCCTGGCTGGGAGCCCCGCTGCACCCCTCTCTGCGGGCTGGGGGGCGAACCCCCTTCCCCGCCCGGCGCTGGCCAGGCACCGGGGTCCTCCCGCCGCGCGCTCGGTGCTGCAGCGGGGCAGCCCTGCTGGGGGTCCCCATGATCCCAGCGCTGCTCTGCCCCCCCCCCCAGCCCGGCCTGCCCCCCCCCTTTAAGGGTGGGTTTTGCTTCGGGGCCAACTTTCTACGGGCTGCCCCGCCTGCATGTGCCCGGCGCTGGGGGAACGGGCCCCCGGGGGCGCAGGAGGGGGTTTGCGGTGCGAGTGACCCGCAGCCGGCTCGGGGTGCTGGGCAGGGATCCGCCTCCCTGCTGCCGCCCGGCGCGGCCAAACGCGCCCTGCCTCGGGCTGGAGAGGCTGCCGGCTCCCATGGAGCCCCGTGGGCAGGGGGCCGGAGCCTCCGCAGCCTGGGTGCAGCCCCAGGGCCGCCTGGCCGGGCAGCGCAAAGTTCGGGGCCGTGGGCGTTCCGCTGCGGACATGGGGCGAGGAGCTGGTGCCCAGAGGCGGGCAGATCCTCCCTCCCCGGGGAAAGCCAGCGCAGCGGCCCTTCAGACCCCCCGCGCGTGGGCACAGACCCCGCGATCGTGGGAGACTATTGCGGGTCCGGCACAAACCTGCGCCAGCCGGGAAGTTAACTAGCGAGCCGGAGAGAGGGGGCACGTGTGGGTCGGACATCCAGAGCTTCGTGCCCATGCTGCTGCGGGTCATTCCGTAGCGTGTTGCAGCCCCTCCAGATTCAGTCAGGCTGGGGAGCCCCCCCCCGGCATGTGCACCCCTATGTGCATCCCCAGTCTTCACTTTCTCCTAGTTAGTCTTAGAGCTTCTGGTGTCACTTTAACAGAGCCCCCCACCCCCACCCTTTTTTTTTTTTGCTTGTGGTAGTGTTAGATACAAGTGAAATGAACCAACTGGACCTATCTCAGTGGAAGTGTACTGGAGACTCCTCTGTGGCATATGAGTTTGCGTGGTCATTTATAGTCCATGTCTCCGCTCCTGCAAATGCTGATGCACATGAGTCACTGTAAAAGGCATCAACCCTGATCTCACTGAAATCAGTGGGAGTGACTTCACTGGGCTTTTTAGCAGGTCTGTGAGTGATCCTGTACCATGCACATAAAGTTATTCATATGTTTGCAGGGTCAATCTTGGTAGAAGTCCATGACTTTCTACTTGTCAATAACTAAGTTACAAGGAATCCTTGAATATCAGTTTGTTGAACTTGGCTTTCACAGCATCTTGTGTTAGGGAAAGGTAGTTGGGAAGCATCTCACTGAGTCTGCTTATTAAAGATGGTGGGGGATATTTTGTTGAAAAAGTTTTTGTCCATGTGAAGACTAGTCATTTTTCAAAGCAAAAATCTGTGTTCCCTCTTTTGGCCGCAGGCAAAAAAATAAAAATAAAAATAAAAATCACTGCTTCATAAACTTCCATCAATTCAGTTTACCAAGTGGGGGGCTCAGGCAGTTTAGGGAAGTATTTTATGTCATGGTTGTGGTCTTAATTAAAGCACTCAGCAGTTTGGATGGGTGCTTATTGTTATAATTAAAATAAATTAATGAAGTTGGTGTTTTTTAATCAGAACTATATATCTGAGGGCACAATCTTTTCCCTCCTGTGTACAGGCGGGGGAATTTTTTCACATAAAAATGGCCAATTGAACAGTTCAGACTTCACTTGAATAATCCCTTATGCTTTAGATGTTAAATACCAGATTTAATTTTAAAGCAAATGTACACTGTAAAATCCCCGAAAACGGGTATTGTAATGGAAATGTGAACGCACTTTTCAATGTATCTTGTATAAACTACCTCACTATACTGAGATCACAGTTGTTTCAAACCTTTTATCTGTGCCTGTAAATCATTTCTAATTCCATGCTGCTACAAGGCATGCACTTGGTTATTGTTTTCAAAATCATGTGTTATGAGCTACTATTTAAATATAATATTTATACTGCTTTGGTGAAAAGAGAAATGCTGCGTACTATCGCATACTAAAATGCTCCTATATAATTACTATTTTTGGCAGTACTGCTATACCGGTCCCCGAGGCAGGAATGTAAATGGAGTGTTCATACAGTTCACAGTTGCTTTTATAGAAAAGTTATAAGGTTTTGTGTACTTTGCGTACCAGAGCTGCAGAAATTGGGGAGCGTGGAAGTTGTAGTGCTGAAGCTGAAAGCCTGTAGGGGGAGCACATTCCCATGCAGTATTGTGTTACCATTCACACCTTTCCTGAAGCATTGCACGATGTACTCCCAACTGCTGTTGGCCTCTAAGGGCTGTCAGGTGCACAGTAAAGGTGTGGTGTCCTCTCCCAAACTGTCCAGCCAGACCCCTTTAGGTGTAGAGTATGCCTCAATGTACCCCTCCACTGTGTACTCAGATGCCTCCTGCATCTAGTGAGCAAAAGATTCTAGTGTTCTAGTTAGTGAGCAAAGGGATTCCTTGTGTTGTCCCCTCACATTGCGTGTGCATGCAGTAACCGTCAAAATCTGGCGGTGAGTCAGAGCTCATTGAAGTGGAGTCTTTCCACTTCCGTTAGTGGGCTTTGGATGAGACTCTAAGTGAGTATGTGTGTTGTCTGTGTCTCACGTGCATACATTCAGTGTCTGTATCTCGGGTGTAACTAAGAAATGATTTGGATCAAGTAATATGTAAAGCTTGAGACAACTGAAATAGTTATGTGTCATCCTAAGGAAATGAGTTACCGTGAAGGGCTGACAGGTATTAATGAAAAGGAAGAAAAAAAAATCAGCATTGTTGTTGACGCTGACAGTTCTAATGTAATTGTTGGCTCTGCTTTTTACATCAGTATTTGCAAATTTACATATAATAAACTCATGGAGCAGGTTCTATGAGGTAAGAAGAGAGGGATGAAAAAGCTTGTGGAAGCCCTAAAAGGGCAACTTGCAAAGCCCAGACAGAACCTGTAAAAACATCAGGACAACTGTGACTCCCAGTGTCTGCAGTGTGACTTGTTGCACACGCATACAACAGTTTAAAAAAAAAAATGTGACGCTGACTTTGGAAATTAGAGTGTGGGCCTGTTGTCTAGAACATAACTGATTTACACCAGCTGAGGATCTGGCCTCCTATCTCCCAAGTGATGGCTGCAGCATGAGGAGAATCCCAGTTTTTCAGCGAAATTGACCAAAACCAAATCGGATGGGTATGTACCTGGGAGTGGGAATGTTAAAATGCATTTACACGCAGGGTGGCAGTCTGCTTCCCAGGAGCTGGTGCGTGTGGGGGACAGGCAGCTCCTTGGGATCTATTTTGCTTTTAAAATCTACCAAGCGAGGGCACCGTAGATGATTTGTAAGCAGCTGACTGTGTTCATAGCAGTATCTGGATGGATGTGCAATCTTTCAAAAAGGAGTTTGAGTCAAAAAAGAAAATAAAGTGCAGTTGCTTAATAGCTCACACGCATTTGGGTTAAGAGATTGGATCGGTCAGGAGGTGGGGAAGAGGACATTTGATTTCATTGGACTGAACAGGGCAATTCCTAATAGACAGCTGCCCATACCAGAGAAACCAGTTAATATGCTGGGTTATGGCATACCAGTACTTAGGGCGCAGTACAAGTTGAACCTCTGTAGTCTGGCCCCCTCGGGACCTGACTGGTGCCGAACCAGAGAATTTGCCGAACCATGGGAGGTCAATATTGTCTAGCAGCATTACGAACGCTTCCACTGCTTACTGGGCTCTTAGAAGACATTTGGGGGTAAATTAGAGCTAAATCACAGCACAGAACACTGAGGCTATGTCTACACTGCAAAGCTATTTTGGGGTACTAGAAGTATCCCAGAATAGCTATTCCGTGTCTTTTGAGCGTGCCCGTTATTTCGAAATATAATGGTCTCGCTATTCCAACATTCCTGTAAACCTTTTGCCATGAGAGTTAAGGGATGTTTCGGAATAGCGCTTAATTTCAAAATTACCTGGAAATAAGCTACGCAATTTGCATAGCTCAAATTTTGAGGTAAGGGTGCAGTGTAGACACACCCTGAGAGCCAGGACTGGTGGCTGTAAACAAACTTTATGGGACTGCAGGAAACTTGGCTGCACCCATGGTAAGTGGACACCCGGCTAACTAAAATCATGCCGGACCACAGATAGTGCTGGATTAGAGAGGTTCAACCTGTGTTGCATGGATTTGCATCGTAGTATAGTCACGGGGTTGCATGGGATGTAGAATTTGGCCCTCAGGAAGGAGACTGGCATCCTGCCCTTTGTTAGCAGTCTCAGCAGAGAGGCTTAGAGATTGTGGGTGCATCTACACAGCACCCTAAATTCGAAATAAGATACGCAATTTGCACTATGAAGTTTGCACCCTCATAGAATGAGGCTTACCAGGATGCTGAACTAGCGCGCCCATTATTTAGAAAAATATTTCGACACCTTGTATAGACACGGGGTAGCTATTTTGGGATACCTCTGGTATCCCAAAAGAGCTGTGCAGTGTAGACGTACCCTGATTTGTGCTCTAGCTCTGCTGAGGGAACCTTCCCATTTCCGGTGAGCAGGGCAGTGTTGGGTAACGTGTGCTGCTATTCCCAGCCAGTGGGTGACTATTAGCACAGGCTGCAGTTTAGACTCTTTTGATCAGCCCTCAAAATTCATGTCAACATAAAAATAAGCATCAACCTTTTGGGGGCACGTGTGTGGAGCCCTGTGTTTTCTTCTTCTTCCATAAATACGAAGTAAAATGGAAAAGCAAGGGATAAAATGAGAAATTTACCTCATGGGGTGGCTCCTGCAGTGTCTCCCCCACGGACTGGGCCTTCACACCCTGCTCCAGCCATGGGGTACCAGGTCACAGAGCTGCTTATTCAGCTTTCGCCCTGCTGCCCCTTGGTCATCATGGATGGAGGGAGTCTGGGCCAAATTTGACTGGGGCTGTGACCCGGCGCAGGCTGTAGCTATGGGTTGGTTTGCTCTACAACCCATCCCTCCATCCAGAGTTGACCCTTCAGAGCCCGGATGTAAAATCCCGTGTAATCAGTTCAGTGGTTAAATGCAGCCCTGTGGTGTGGTGGGCCTGGCGGGGCGGGAGTGGCCTTCCACCCACGGTGTGGCATGGCAGGGGGCTGCTCCAGCCTGGCTGGGCCTGTTGCGCTGCGGGCTGTTCTAGGCCGGGCACGCCATGGCTGTGGGCTGCTTGGGCCAGGCCTACTGCACTGTACCGTGGGTGGAGGGCTGCTCAGGCTAGGTTGGGCCGGGCTGTGCCGCATGGCTGTGGGCTGCTTGGGCCGGGCCCGCTGCTCTGGACCACAGGTGGGGGGCTGCTCGGACCGGGCCCACTGCCCTGCAAATGGGGGGCTGCTCCAGCACAGTTGGGCTGGAGTGCAGCGTGGCGGGCCCAGCTGAGCTGGAGTTCCCCATCACTAGCAGTGTGGCGCAATGGGCCCGGCTAGGGGGCTGGAGCAGCCCTCTGCCCATCTCGGCCGGGGGGCTGCTCCAGTCTGGCTGGACTGCCAGTAAACTGGTTACCCATTAACTGGTGACATTCCTACTTCAGAGAGCTTCCCACATCTCCGAGGTGCAGGATCTATGATACTCCCTCCAGGAACTCTCCTCTGAGTGCTGGACCACCGGGACCACTCGCCCCACTCGACATAGATTAAATCAATAAGACTGAACATCAAATTGTCCCAGAACAAAATGAATTATTATAAAAAAACTAATAAATTCATGGAGGATGACACATGATCTACCCAGCTGTATTAGGAGGGAAACATATTCCTTGATATGCGATGTCATTTATAATTCTCAAGTAAAGTGAAATGATAAATGCTTTTAGAAACATAAGACCTGTCAAAACAGAATTTGGCAACATTTCAGTCTTTGAAGGGTTTAATTCACTTGCCACAGCTAGCTTAATTTCTAATAAAGAATTAAAACAATGGTATTATGTGGCATTATTATAGTATAAATTATATTTTTGTTTTTCTTCCTTTAATGTAAAACTTGTAAATCTCTCTTTTAAAGAAGCCTGACAATTAATTTGAAAGCTGTGCTTATAGGAATGGGTAAAGCAAATCAAAACCATTATAGGTACAATGCTTACTGTTCTTCAAACTCAGTAACATGTCTAATGTATTGTCCTTCCCAGCATGCTCCCTTTAATTCTCCCTTTCTGCACATTTCATGTAGCCATGTTACCAGGTAAACAGGACCATATCATAGAATTTACCTCTACGGATTTTGTTGTGCACCGATTTCTGCACAGCAGCTAGTGAACACTCATCCATTGCAACTCTGGAGAGCAAAGTTTTTAAAGCCAGGTTTTTCTTAATAAAAGGATTCAGGGGAAGGGGGATTAGTAGACACTCTTGGAATAATTTATCTAGGATGCATATATATAAGTAGTACTGTCCAGACACATTTTTGTTTTGCTGTATAGAAGGATGAGGCATCTAGGTAACATATTTTATTGGACCAACTTCTGTTGAAAGAGATGGACTTTTGAGCTCCGTAGACCTCTTCTTTAAGTCTCTTAAGTGATCATTCATACAGTTTAGAGAATTATCCTCTGAGTAATGGTTTAAGTATGATGGGTTTTGCTAATCCTGTAATGTTATTCTGGGTAGAACTTTGCTTGTATACACATACATCTGATACACAAATATTAGAATTTTCTTTAATTTTCCAAATTTTTGCTAATTATAGCATCTCGTATAAAAATGGTTTCAGAAATGCATTTTACTATTGTAAAAGCCAAAGAGCAAATCATATAAAAACAGTGTGAAGACCAGATTCGTTCACTTTGCTCTTGTTTAAATTTAATGTAATGTGAAATTCTGCTGTATCTGCCCATTTAAAGGGAGATGGCCCTGTACAAGCTATTTTTATAGGTAACTTTTTATTGTTAAAATATGGGTCATCACTTAGCAGACTCAGTACATATGGTCTGCATAGATTGATGTTTTTACTCTCTTAAGTAAAGGCTTGTAGTAATGTGAGTTTTCCCTGAGTAAGGATTTCCAGATCCAGCTCTTTATGCACTATGTAATGTTAGGATTGTGAAAATTCACCATCATTCATATTTTGTTATGTAAGGGTATTGTTTTGAGGCCCTGAAGTACAGTATCAGCATTTACTGATTGCCAATACTTCCCAGGAGATTGCAAAAATCCTGAATGATATGTCCCTCCATAAACCAATTTTCTTTAGCTGTGTATGTATAAATTATAGTGAGAGGTTCTTTTGGTTGGAGTCTTCTGTGCCATTAGAACTATCATTAATTATGTATTAAGTATTTGAAAGGAAAGACATCAGTAGCCTATCGGATGTATTTGCATAGTAATTGAGGATTGATTAGATGGAATATTTGTAGTGAGGGCTACTGGGAATAAGTCTCAAGGAGTTTACAGCCATGGTAAATCACATTTAAAAAGCACTGCCTGATAGTAAATAAAGACTGTCAGAAATACCCAAAGAATTCTCATCCCTTGGAACTGGAACGTGAGTTATAGAAAGGGTAGTGTCCGCTGCAGCAGAACTGTTTGTTTGTTCTTACCATTAGATTGTAAGCTTTTGTGGGGAAGGGAGTATATTTTCCCCACAGGTTCTTTAGGTACTTCTGCATTACAAATAATAAAAACGAGTCTGCTTCCCAGCTGGGGTAAATGGAGCTATGCCTGTTTATCCCAGGTGAAAATCTAGTCCAGTAACAATACAATAGAAAAGGCGTTCGCAAACATCTACTAACAAAAACTGCCTGAAAACTCTGGTCAGTTCTAACAGTGGGCTGGGTATTTTTGTCCATTCAAGTCTACAGTAATTTGTCAACGGCTTTTCTCTCCCATGTATTTTACCAGTTTAGGTAATAAAAAATATAACCAAACTGTGTTTCTCAGACAGGTGTACGGGATCATCTGGGATTTGGAGGGGGCTGGTGGCCATCTAGGAGAGCAGCACTCATTACACATGGTTCTATGGAAAAATAAAAATGAGCTATTGACTACAGGAAAAAGTATGTGAAATAGAAGAGGTAGAGGAGAACATGGGCGGGGGGGGGGAGGTGGGAGCATAGAGGGGGACAATGACAAGGAAGGTCAAAATGTATGTGTACAGATCAGGAAGATGGAAAACCACAACAAAGCAAACAAACAAGAGGGAAGAAGGAGGCAAATAAACAAGATCTGATGTGAGATAGAGGGTTCAGCCGGGAGTTGCAGAGTTAAATGGGAAGGTGAGAAGCTGGATTCACAAAACCCCTTTATCTGACATGCACAGATGAGTTTAGTGTGGGGATTCTACATTGATAACCTTCAGCATTAAAATTCACTGATTTATACTAGGGATGTAAAATCCTGGTTAAGCAATTAACCAGTTAAACTTCAGGTTTCTCAAATGTTTAACTGGTTAACCAACTAAAGCAGGATCTGAGTGGGGGACCACTTCAGCCTGGTTGGAGCAGCCCTCAGCCAGTGGGACTCCTGCCCCCAGCCCCATGCTGGAGCTAGGAGCTGCTGGCTCCCAGCTCCCAGCCCCAGTTAAGCTCTCACGTCCCCAATGTTTACATAATCCAGGCTTCCTTCTCCTCTTCTTGGTTGTTGTGTGATTGTTCCCCCTTTCCCACTTATCCTCACCAGTATTTCTGGGCTGCTTCAAAGTAAAAGTTAGGTTGACACAGTTATGATGCTCAGGGGTGTGAAAAACTCATATCCTTGAGTGCCGTAGCTCTGGTGACACAAATCCACAGATAGCTGCAGCTATGCTGTTGGAAGAATGCTCCCATTGACCTGGCTACTGTCGCTGGGGGCCGTGGAGTTCCTATAGCAATAGAAAAATCTCTTTGGTTGATCTAGGAGGCATCCACTATAACTTGCCGCATCTGTGCCACTGTAGTGTTGAAGTGGCCTAAAAGGAAATTTTCAAGTTGCACAGTGTAGGGATGTAAGCGACTAGTCGACTATCCGATAAGCATAAGCTTATCAGATAGTTGACTAGTCCCTCGACTAGTCGCTTCCCTTCCCCTTGCTGCCTCTATCAGAGCAAGGGGAGCAGCAGGAGCCAGTGCTGGGGGGAGCCAGTTTAAAAGCTGGTTCCCCCCAGCATCCTCAGCAAGGGGCAGGCGAGGCAGAGGGGTAGCAGGAACTGGGTGTGAGCCAGGAATCAGCTGATTCCTGGCTCATGCCCAGTCTCAGATGCTGCACCTCTGCTTTTTAAATGTATTAAGAGCCTGGTGGCTCTTAATACATTTAAAAAGCAGAGGCACAGTGGGGGGGACCTGGCACGAGCAGGGAATCCGCTGTCCCGGCTCACACCGGGTTCCTCATGCTGCGCTTCAGCCTTTTAAATGTATTAAGAGCCTGCTGTTTCTTAATACATTTAAAAAGCAGAGCCACAGCAGGTTCAACTTATTGACTAATCAACAGAAATTCCATCGACTAGTTGATTAAACTAAATTTAACATCCCTAGCACAGTGGCTTGACATGGCTTGTTTCCAGAAGTCAGTTTTTAGGACCTGTGTTCATTTTATATTACATGGGCCTAATTTCAGTCTGCTTCTCCCCTACATAAGAATGCTTGTTTGGTCTCTTTTTCTGCTACGTGACAATGATGTGCTCTACTCCATGGAAATCCTTGATGTTCAGACTGCAGGAGTCCTGCAGCTAAACTTGTGCAGGAGATTTCTGGTGGTATGCCAGGGAAGGGTGTCTGTGTAAGTGCATGCTAATATCATAGAATCATAGAATTGGCAGGACCACAAGAGGTCATCACAACCAGTCCCCTGCCCTCATGGCAGGACTAAGCACCATCTAGATGTTTATCTAACCTCTTAAATATCTCCAGTGATGGAGATTCCACAACCTCCCTAGGGAATTTATTTCAGTGTTTAACCACCTTGACAGTTAGGAAGTTTTTCCTAATGTCCAACCTAAACCTCCCTTGCTGCAATTTAAGCCCATTGCTTCTTGTCCTAGCCTCAGGAGAAAAGGTGTAGGATATATGTATGGTGCTTGACCCTATTGCCCTACATGTTTTTCAGGTTGCTCCTGATCCTAGCAAAATCATCTGAGTACCAAGGCCTGTATGTGGGTTTATGCTTGGTATAAAGAGCCCCTTTAATAGAGGAAGCATCTGGTTCAGGGGTGGGAAAATACCGTCCTGTGGGCTGAACCCGGTCCGGTTCCCCAGGGTTAGCCCCTGGCGGGCTGCCGCTGCTGTATTTACTTGCGCCTCAACAGGTACCGGCGATCGCAGCTCCTGTTGGCTGTGGATTGCTGTTCCCTGCTAATGGGAGCTGCAGGAAGTGGTGTCCCGATCCGCGCCACATCCTGCACCTCCCATCGGCTGGGAACGGTGATCTGTGGCCAGGTCAAGCTGCAAGCCTCCATACCTGACCCTGGCAATCCACACCTGATTTATTGCCCACCCCTGATTTGTTCCATAAGATAGTAAATATGGGAACTTTCCTTTTGGTCCCCAGTAAGGGCCAGGTCAGTGGATAAAAAGGTGTTTCCTTTCCATTCAGTGGAAGTATCGCTTATTCCAACAGGTGTTTCTCACTTGGGATGAATTCACTTACATGGATTGTTGCTTGATACGCTTTTTCTTAATTGAATAATTTTAATTCAGAACTCTTCACTGTGATGCAAACCTCCCGTGCAGTTAATTGAGTTCAAATTCATTAAGAGAGGGATCTGACCCATAGTGATCTTGGTAATGGGGTACAGAGTCTTTCGACTTGAGGCCATGGACTAGAATGTGACTTCAGCTGCTAGGGACCCAAAAGTGTTATCTGACGGCTGTTTGGTGGCCTCTATGAAATGCGGGGGTGGTTTCAATCCACTGTGTAGCTGTCAGGAGTTCACATCACAAAAGTGTCCGTCACGAGTTTTGTTGGGATTATGCTGCAGAAACCAAGCCGTGGATCACCCCAAGAGAGAGTTTTTTCAGGTCCCTGTTAGGTCATGCAGGGAAAGCTTACAGTGCCGTTGCTTGTGTCAGACCTGTTGGGTGGAGAATGGACTTCAATTTGCACTGCTGCCAATGCAGCACCTTTCCTGAGTGCTAAATTCACTTATAAGCATTATTAAAAATCATTCCTGTCATTACTGCTATTTTGCTTGTACTGTTCAGGGGCAGCACTGCAGCTCTGCAGATGTTGTGTTCTCTTTGGCTGTGAGCGTGTGACTTGAGGTAAATCATTTTCCGTACCTTAAAATTGGTGTTCTGTATATTCTGGTTTGCTTCTCTGCGCGGCTTCTTCGCTACGTTGCTCAGAAAAAATAGCAATAACGATGTCAACTTTTTCATTCTTGCACTAAAGGAGAAATCACCTGTGCCTGCATGTGCAAATTGGTCAAATGAAGTAGGCAGTATCCTAAATTACAAGCCAAGTTCCTTGTACCTGGGAGTGGGTGCATCTGATCTGTTAAAGAATTCAGGATTTCTGTGCAAGAAGAATGCATTAAAAAAAAATCTATCAGGTCAGCTCAATTCCTTAGCTACAGTGGGGGATAATCCTTTGCAAGCACATCAGATACCAAATCAGAACCATTGATCCTCTCAAAGAATAAGCAAGGCATATAGAAACACACATATTTTATGATAGTGACAGGTGTTCGTCTGACACTTTATTTTGTTCTGTAATGGTACATCGCCCTTCTTTGATATATAAATGCAAGATAAAAGCAGCACCCAGTTATTTGTTGCCTGTCATGCACATCAAAAATTAAGTAAGCGTTTTTTTTACACAAATGTGTGTCTTCATAGATTAGGTTTGATGGCTTGCTTGTCTGTAAGATCAACAGCAGGAGCTTCCCTGTGTCCAGCTAATGTGAACCATGCAGAGCTTCAGAGAGTAGGTTGCTTGGAATTGGGGTCAAGTAGTTTTCACTCATCCCTCCACAACTATTTATTTAACTTAGTATCATGTTCCTCCACCACTCATACATAGTCTCTCCAACTCTGTCAGCCTGTGCCGATAACGTGGTGCTGTTCTGGGTTGGTCACTAATGCATGCTGGATGTATGAGCCAGCAGCATGCATTCGTATCTTCACTGGACCAAAGGGATCACCTTTGCAGGGTTCCCAGCCTCTTCCAGCTAATAGGGTCAGATCTCAAAGCATGGTCGGCCATAATGCAAAGTGCTGCCAGTCAGGCTATTGGACTGAATTGCACAGAATTCTTGTTATTCTTTTAAAAGGTAGACGTTCTAGTGGAGAGACAGCAAATGATGCTCCAAGTTCCCGTGGAAAATACTTATTTGAGTCACCAAGGAACAGACACAATACAGAGCTTGTCTGCACTAGAAGGAAGATAGCCACTGCCGTGATCTATCTTCCGGAGTTCGATTTAGTGAGTGTAGTTAAGACTTGCTAAATCAAACTCAGAGGGTGCCCTCACTGGCATCCAATACTCCTGCTCTTGCCAGGAGTAAGGGAAGCCAACAGGAGTGTTTGCTCCCATCAGCCTCCTGCTGTGGGAACGCGGCCAAGCTCGGCTTAAGGTAAGATGACTCCAGCTATGTACTCTAAGTAGCTGGAGTTGATTTCCTGGAAGCTCGGCTTAAGGTCTAGTGTAGACCTGGCCTTAGAAGGGTATACAGCTAATTTCAGACTAGTACCATTCAGTTCTCTTCATATTTATGCAACTGACTCCTCTGTCAGTTGCTAGTAAGTTTAAAACCAACCACTTCCATTCCAATGTCTTGCTATATTTTGTGCCATTGGATGACCATAGTTTTCTTCCAGACCTGATTATACGTCAGCATTCCAATCCAAATGGAGTTTGCTTCAGAATAGAACTGGATGGATAAGAAAACTTTGATTGTTTGGTGAACTAATTGTGGACTTTTCTTCCCATAGACAGTGTTTTCTAATCAATCAGAGCTCTATGTAAAAATTGTTGGGAGCAGCAGAAATACCATTTCAATAAGCGATTAAGCATTAGGTCATCTGGGTGAGCATCGATCCTGCTGAATCATAGAATCATAGAACACTAGAACTGGAATGGACCTTGAGAGGTCATCAAGTCCACTCCCCTGCTCTCATGGCAGGACCAAGCACCGTCTAGAGTAGACCATCCCTAATACAGTAGACTTCCGATAATCCGGAACCTATGGGACTTAGGTGGTGCCGGATTATCAGATATGCCGGACTATCAGGAGGTACTATAAGCAGGTTATATATATACTGTATACATTATATACTGTATATAAAGTGTTCTTAACCCTTTTATTGTACATACTGTATACAGTATACTGTAATGTTTTAGTTTTTAAGCCTTTTTACCCTTTTGCTCAGTTCAGTTGCCTGTTACCTTGTGACTCATTTTTTGCTGAAGCTCACTCACTAGGCTCTTGCCATTTTGATGCCGGACTATCAGGAGTGCCGGACTATTGGATGCTGGACTATTGGAGTTTTACTGTAGATAGCTATGAAACCTGCTCTTAAATATCTCCAGAAATGGAGATTCCACTATTCCACCACCTCCCTAAGCAATTTGTTCATGTTTAACCACCCCGACAGGAAGTTTTTCCTAATGTCCAACCTAAATCTCCTTTGCTGCAGTTTACGCCCGTTGCTTTTTGTCCTATTCTCAGAGGCCAAGGAGAACAATTTTTCTCCCTCCTCCTTGTAACACTCTTTTAGGTACTTGAAAACCTCTATCATGTCCCCTCTCAGTCTTCTCTTTTCTAAACTAAACAAGCCCAATTCTTTCAGTCTTCCCTCATAGCTCATGTTCTCTAGACCTTTAATCATTCTTGTTGCTCTTCTCTGGACCTTCTCCAGTTTCTCCACATCTTTCTTGAAATATGGTGCCCAGAACTGGACACAGTACTCCAATTGAAGCCTAATCAGCACAGAGTAGAGTGGAAAATGACTTCTTGTGTCTTGCTCACAACACTCCTGTTAATGCATCCCAGAATCATGTTTGCTTTTTTTGCAACAGCGTCACACTGTTGACTCATATTTAGCTTGTGGTCCATTATGACCCCTAGATTCCTGTCTTCAGTACTCCTTCCTAGACAGATGCTTTCTATTCTGTATGCATGAAACTGATTGTTCCTTCCTAAGTGGAGTACTTTGCATTTGTCCTTATTAAACTTCATCCTATTTACACCTCAGACCATTTCTCCAGTTTGTCCAGATTATTTTGAATTATGACCCTATCCTCTAAAGCAGTTGCAACCCCTCCCAGCTTGGTATCATCTGCAAACTTAATAAGTGTACTCTCTATGCCAATATCTAAATTGTAGATAAAGATATTAAACAGAACCGGTCCCAAAACAGACCCCTGTGAAACCCCACTTGTTATGCCCTTCCAGCATGATTGTGAACTGTTAATAACTACTCTCTGAGAACGCTTATCCAGCCAGTTATGCACCTACCTTATAGTAGCCCCATCTAAGTTGTATTTGCCTAGTTTATTGATAAGATCATGCGAGACTGTATCAAATGCCTTAGTAAAGTCTAGGTATACCACATTCACCTCTTCTCCCTTATCCACAAGACTCGTTATCCTATCAAAGAAAGCTCTCAGATTGGTTTGACATGATTTGTTCTGCACAAATCCATGCTGGCTGTTCCCTATCACCTTATTATCTTCCACGTGTTTGCAGATGGATTCCTTAATTACTTGCTCCATTATCTTCCCTGGCACAGAAGTTAAACTGACTGGTCTGTAGTTTCCTGGGTTGTTCTTATTTCTTAAGATTTAAGCTACAAACTGTGAAGAACACCAGCATAGGATTATGTAATTATTTTTATGTAAAATGTTACTCACTGAGATAGACACATCTATCTTCCAAGGCTATCATCTGTTTTTCATGGGGACTCATGGTTCTACTTTTCTCATTTGCATATCTGAAGTTAAGTATCTGAATATGTGGTTTAGTCCTAGCAAGTGCTATATAGGCAACTTAAATGAGGTTATAGCTGTTGAGTGGACTTATCTAAAGTCCATGGCAGTTAATGGGGATATTTCTGCTGTTTTCATTGGACTTTGTATCAGGCCCTAAATGAGGATTTGTGTTGAAAGAGGCACTCAAGTTTGGAAAGTGGAATCAGTATTATTCAGTAACATTTCAATTAAATTAAATTCCTCTGGCCTACAAAAAAAAAATCTGCTAGTTTTAACATTGCACCTGGGTTTTTCCAGATATGTAAAACTTGGGAAAAGCCATCAATTTTTCCTTAGTCACGCCACCTGCCAAAGATATATACCCAGGTAATCCTTTTCCAGATAGCAAGAAATTGAACTTGTAAATTGAAGCATTGTCTTGACATATCTGCCTGCTTCTCTGGAGTTTCTTATCCAGTACAGGAGACAAAGTCTAAATCGTCCATCTTCAAAGCACACTACAACCACTGCAAAAGGTCATTTCATGCTAAAATACAATAATGCATTAAAATTAATGAGTTTCCTCCAGCTGAGGGCTAATAATTTAGGAAACATTTTAATTACGAAAACTGGGATCGGTAATTTGGAGAAGGTTGGATTCATCCTACTGAGTGCTGGAGAAGCCGCTTTGCAGGAGTTCATAACAACAGAATTATTTTCAAATAGGTTCAGTCATAATGCTTCTGGGGAAAAAGTTGGTTCTTAGTGCAACTTTTAAGTAACCTTTAAGTAAATCTTGTGGACAGCAGGCGGAGACATTAACTATTCTGTGGATTGTGATGGACTTCACAGGCATGCTGCAATTCATGTTTTTCTTTGAAGTGATTTGGTCACAAGTTGCTTTATAATACACATTTAGGGTCAGATTTTCTAACTGCTTGACCACAACTGCAGGGTCATATTCGTAATATTGTAAAATTAGCACTGCTCTGTGTCCATAGTCTGCTCATCAACACCGCGGGAATGCAGGAACTGCTATACTAGATCAGAATAAAACGTCCATTTGGTTCAGGATGCTGCTTTAGAGGGAGGTTTGTATTGAAGAAACATGCCCATAGCAAAAGTTTCTTCCCACACTCAGGCAGTGAGTAGATACAGGTTGAACCCCTCTAATCCGGCACTCTCTAGTCCAGCAACATCCGTGGTCTGGCATGATTTTAGTTAGCCAGATGTCTACTTTCATGGGTGTGGCCAATTTTCCTGCGGTTCCATAAAGTCTGTTTACAGTCACCAGTCCTGGTTCTCAGTGTTCTGTGCTGTTCTTTAGCGCTAATGTACCCCTAAGTATCTTCTAAGAGTGCAGTAAGCAGTGGAAATGTTAGCAATGCTGCTAGACAATATTTACCTCCTGGGGTCTGACAAACTCTCTGGTTCAGTGCCGGATTAGGGAGGTTCAACCTCTAGCACGTGCTCTGAAATATGGAGGCTTATATCACACATTTTTTTTATCCAGTTTACCAGAACTATTCATAAACATGACCTCATCTTCTTACGCACTGATGCAGATCAGTCCTAACCATAGTATGAATATTCTGCCGGTTGGTTATACAGGAGGCAGGCAGCACACGAGTACCCATTTAAGGATCATGCCTGTTGACCTCTGTATCCTAAGCTACAATGTGTCTGCATGAGTGCTGTCATTGAGGTCCTGCAGAGGGGCCTCTCACGAGAGATACCAAGAACCACCAGTCATGGTTCTCTGGTATGTGCCTGGATGCCAGAGGTGCCATTTCAGATTTTGGTAGGGAGGGCCTACCAGTGCATACTGTGATTGGGAGGGGGGAAGAGAGTGAGATCACGGGGAAGGCATTCTGAGGACAGAGGCTTCAGCAGTGTTACTGAGCATGTTCAGCACAAGCCAACCACCAAATTGGGGAAGAACTAACCCCATCCGCCCTCCCCCCCACATCATCTCTAGCCAGGGGCTATCAAGGTTCTGGAAAACTCAACTTTTTTGGGCAGACAATTTAGCAGTTAGCTGACAGGAGCACTGTATCTAAATCCTATATAAAAAAGAAAATTACATACATATTAGACCCACTCAGCTCTAAGGGTATGTCTACACTAGCCCCCTATTTCGAACTAGGGAGGCTAATGTAGGCATTCGAAGTTGCAAATGAAGCCCGGGATTTAAATATCCTGGGCTTTATTTCACATGTTCTCGTCGCCATTTTTAAATGCCACTAGTCGGACTAACTGCTCACATGACTGCGCGGCAGTGAAACGGCAGTCGAACTAAGTCCTTAGTTCGAATTAACTGTTACTTCTCCTGGAATGAGGTGTAACAGTTAATTCAAATTAAGGACTTAGTTCTAATTTCCGTTTCACTGCCGCATGTAGCCGCAGGCAGTTAGTCCGGACTAGTGGCATTTAAAAATGGCAACCGGACGGGAAGATGCAAATAAAGCCCGGGATATTTAAATCCCGGGCTTCATTTGCAACTTCGAATGCCTACATTAGCCTCCCTAGTTCGAACTAGGGGGCTAGTGTAGACATACCGAAACATATCCTGACATCTTGTGGCAAGTCACTTAAGGGACACTGGTTAGCCTTAACATTTTAATGTATTTTCTTTCTTTGTTCCTAACTCTGCGTATGTCTACACTGCAGAGTTTTTCTGGAAAAATGTCCGTTTCCCCAGAAAAACTACACTTACATCCATACTGCAATTGTGTTCTTTCGACAGAAAGTTGAAAGAACGCAGGGGTTTTTCCCACAGCGGTAAACCTCTTTCTACAAGGAAGAAGCCTTTTTCCAAAAGAGCTCTTTCGGAAAAAGGCATGTGTGGATGGGGAAGAGGGTTTTTTTAGAAAGAAGTCATCTCCAGGAAAAAGCACAGGTGCCCTGGTGGCCACTCTGTCCATAGTAATCACAACTTAAATGTGAGATAGCGTCCACATTGATTGGATGCTATCTTTCAAAAAAGCAGAATGCTTTTTCGATGCGCTTTGACAGTGTGGACGCTCTTTTTCAAAAGAAGTTTTTTCCGGAAGATCGCTTCCAGAAAAGCTTCTTCTGAAAGAAGCCTGCAGTCTAGACATAGCCTCAGTGGAAAGAGACAGATCCTGTCAGGACTCCTGGGCTCTACATCAGCTTTGGAAGTGGAGTGGGGGCTAGTGGGTTACAGCAAGGGTGCAGATATATTTCAGCTCTACATAAGATCAGAGCAGCCATACTGGGTCAGATCAAAGGTCCTTCTATCCCAGTATCCTGTCTTCCAACAGTGGTCAGTGCCTGGTGCTTCAGAAAACATGAACAGAGAGGCATTTATCATGATCCATCCCCTGTCGCCCATTCCCAGCTTCTGGCAGACAGAAGCTAGGGACACCATTCCTGCCCATTCTGGCTAGCAGCCACTGATGGACCTATCCTCCTTGAACTTATTTCGTTCTGGTTGGAACCCTGTTACAGTTTGGGCCTTTCCACCATCTCCTGGCAAGGAGTTCCACAAATTGACTGTGAAGAAATAATTAGTTTTGTTTTTGTTTTAAATCTGCTGCCTATAAATTGAATTGGGTCAGCTTCTTGTGTTATGTTAGTGAAGGAATGAATAACATTTCCTTATTCTATTTTTCCACACCATTCATGATTTTCTAGACCTCTAACACGTCCTCCTATCTGTTAGTCTTTTCTTTTCCAAGCTGAAAAGTCCCAGTCTTGTCAATCTCTCCTCATATGGAAACTGTTCCTTACCCCTAATCATTTCTTTTGCCCTTTCGGTACCTTTTCCAAATCCAATAGATTTTTTTTTTTTTTAGATGGTGTGACCAGATCTGCATGCAGTATTCAAGATGTGGACATACAATTACTTTATGTAGAGGCAGTCTAGTATTTTGTCTTATTATCTATTCCTTTCCTAATGATTCCCAATATTTGGTTAGCTTTTTAGTCTTTATGCTGCCACTGCACATTGAGCAGATGTTTTCAGGGAACTATCCACAATGATTCCAAGATCTTTCTTGAGCGGTAACAGCTATTTTAGACCCCATTAGTTTTGTGTCTATAGTTAGGATTATATTTTTTCCATTTGCATTACTTTGCACTTATCAACAGTGAATTCCATCTGGCCTTGTGTTGCCCAATCGTCCAATTTTGTGAAATCCCTTTGTTACTCTTTGCAGTCAGCTTTGGGTTAGTCCCTGTTAGGGATGTGAATGCGTAGCCAACTAGTTGATTAACCGAAAGCCTAAGCGCATTGGTTAATCTAGTCGACTACTTGCATTTTCTCCTCCTCCCCTCCCCTTCCCTCCCATCCACTGCTTGCTGCCTTGTATCAGAGCAGGAGCCGGTGCTGGGGGGAGCTGGCTTAAAAGCTGATTCCCCCCAGCATCGGCTCTATGTTGCCACCTGCCCCCTCTCATGCTGCTGCCTCTATCAAGTGCCAAGCTCCCCATGGACAGAGGCTGCTTCACGGCAGCCTCCCCTGCTCCCACCTCCCCGGCAGCCTCTGTCCACAGGGAGCTCAGACCCCCCCCCAGGGCATAAAGAGGCATGTATCAGAGGCAGCAGCGCGGGGTGGCAGGCACCCCGTCTGTGCAGGGAGCTGGTTTTTAAACTGGCTCCCCTCACAGACTGGCTCCTGCCTGGCACCCCACACTGCTGCCTCTGATAGAGCACCAGCAGCGCAGGATGGCAGGGGGCTCCCCGGGAGTGGGGCCAGATTGCTCTGGCTGCTGGCTACACCCCCACGGACTATAGAATAGTCATGTAACCACTAAGAATTTATGCGGTTAGTCAACTGTTCTATTACCCGATAGCTAACATCCATAGTCCCTGTTCACTCCTTTTCCAAGAACATTTATAAGTTTAACACAGTGATCCAAATGCAAATCCCAGCAGCACAACACTTCAGTTACTTCAGGGATGGGGAACCTCAGACCCAGGGGCTGGATGCGGCTCCTGGCTTGCCTGGATCTGACTCCTGAGGCTCAGGGCGCCCCTCTCTCCCCCAGCACTGGGGAGCTTGTGCTAGCACTCCAGCCCCCTCACTGCCTGACCATGCGGCTGGAGCACACAAAATCGAGTAGGCTGGACCTTCCTAGGCTCTGGTGTGCGAGGGGAATGTGGGGAGTGTCTTTTTTCTTCTCAGTCGAGGGCCACGTCAGTGAGGAGCTTTTTTTATTTGCTTCTCATGTGTGTGGCCCCCAACCTAAAAAAGGTTCCCCATCCCTTAATTACTTGAATGCCTATCCTTTTGTTAGTCTTAATCACCCTGCCTCCCTCTTTTTGTAACAAACTCCCTGCCACAAAGGCAAAGCTGCAAGCAGCTCAAACTCTGTTGCATTTAAGAACTGCCTCTAGAGTCAGGGCATGGGCTTTAAGCAGACCTTAAGTATGAAATCCAGGGGTTCCAGTTTCATGACGGGGGGGAGGGAGCTACTGCCCCACCCAGCCACCCACAAATGGCACCCTTGCTGCGTGCACCAAGTAGACTGGCTTTGACCTTAAAATACACTTTGGTTGTGGAAGTCTTAGTTCAGTGTAGTAGTTTTCTAGTGCTGTTATTTACAACAGCTGCAAAAGTTGTACTAGAGAAGCAGGATCAATACCAGATAAGACATGGTAACCATGGTGCATGTTAGCTTTCAAGTTAGAAAGAGGAGAGTGTTCAGGAATACACTTCTTTGTTGCTGATTGGTTTTGGGGGAAAAAAGTCTTGTCATTCTTAATGGATCTATTTTAATTTCTAGCCGATGGTCCTGATTCAGCAAAACACTTTGGCAGATGTATAACGTCAAGCACACAATGAAGTCCGTTGAAATCAAAAGCTAAATTTAAGCATATGTTTAAGTGCTTTGATGATTCACAGCCCAAGTGTCCGTTTCTGTCCTTGCACGAGTTTGAGTAGAGCGCCCATTAGCATCAACACACCCACAAGCAGAATTTAGCCCTGTAACATATTGTGTAAGGTAAGTAAAGCTTTATGCATGACTGTAGAACAATCAAGAAAAAACGAATATCTTAATTTTACTGTACCTACAAAGTTGTGGGCGGAACATAGTTCCCAGAATTATTATCATAACCCTGCAGTTTTTGTTTTGGAGACATTGAAATAGAATTACTGAAAAGTAAGCTGCATTGGTAGGCATATTCTTTCATATTTCAGTAATTATTCTGACACCCACCTAAATTTTTTCTTTCCTGAAGCAATTTTTGTTGGTACTGGAAATTGCTGTAGGATAAGTGAAAGCAACCTAATTGAGATTCATAAATCCACTTTTTAATAAGCACAATTAGGAATAGTTATTAGAAAGTAGCTTGAAAACACCAGGGATAAGATTTTTACCATAGAAGGCTTTTTATGCAGTTTGAAACATAGTATGGTACCAAAATCTAAATTAGATCACTGGAGAAATGAATCTGGTATTTAAAAGCTAATTTGTACACAGAAAGTTAGTTCTGAGTATTCCTATTGATAAAAAAATTATTAGGTCTTGTTAAGTTGCTTATTTTTTGAATCAAGGCTTGATTTATAAGATGTTTCTCCTATCTATTAAAATATGAGACATGGCCACTTGATTACGCTGAGTATATAGGTGTCCAGTGGCCGTGTAATAAACTTCAACATCAGTTAGTTCTTCTATTATTTAAATTGTGTAGCATAGCAGACTGGATTTCATCCAGAGAACATTCAGTTCAAAGAAAAGTTCATTGACTTCAGTGGGTTTTGGATCAGGCCCATCAGGCAAATTTTTTTTCAAAAATGCCTAACTGACTTAGGAACCTAATGGGCAGCTTTTCAAAGATATTTATGTGCCTAAAGATGCAGATAAGTGCTATATGGGATTTTCAAAAGTGCTTAAAGCAGATTAGGTGCCTAATGCTAAATACGTTATGGTTTTGTTTTATAAAGAACCAGTGCGCTTGAGATAAGTCTTCCCCATTGAGGAAATTTGCTTGTTATCAAGTTTTGTCTTTTTGTTTTAAATGCACCAATAAAACACTGTAAATTAAATCTGGATGTTGACTGTCTGATATTTAGTAGTGTTTTGCAATAGTGGAAAGCTAGCTGTTTGAAAATCCTTATTAAAACATTTGATAGATTTTCACATTAATTTTATTTCAATGCAGACTTAATTTTGGAGCAGCTGTTGCAACAATGAAAGAATGCTTTTAGCTTAATTGAAGTGAGTGTCTTAAAACAGCAGCTCATCAGTCAGCTTTGAATTTGTTCCTTTCAGTTATGGTTAATTGTATTTGCTTGCAGGGTTTAGCCAAATCAATGTAAATAACAGCAGATATATTTAGGAATAGATAGATAAACAATTGTCAGCCACAATAAAGCAGCTGCAAACAATAAAAATGTCTAATTTTTGGAGAAACATGCATCCAAGATGTAATTTCATTGAAGTCAATGACGCTGCACCAGGATTGAATTTGCCCCACAATTGAATAATTTTTATCAAATTAGGTTGCATTTTCAGAGTAAGATGGGAGCGAACAATGTACAGAGACATGAAAGGTGCTTTTAGTATGTTTCCGATTGAGATCAGAGCATTTACATCCAGTTACATTGGTCGGTTGTAATCAGAGGTGCAAAAGGGAGAGCAGTGGCCAAGGGGGAAGATTGCTCTCTGCTCTGCTTCTGCAGCCTTAATGGCTTTAGTGAAGGTCTTTGGGTGAAGCCAAGAGACGAACGTGTCATGAGCTGCCTTCTGCTATAGCATTAGGGTTAGTAGATATTCAAATTAAAGGTACTAGACTGGAGAGTAAAAGTACCAATGAATGGCAAAGTGGGGTTGTGACCATGTACCATTTATGTTAGAGCACTGTCATGCCATAATGGCTAGTTAGATAGCCAACGGGGAGAGCTTATACTTATTTCAAATAATAATGCATGTGCCATCCCTCTTTCTCATCCTTTCAGTGTGGCATGCCATCTTAGGGCCTGTTGACTGAGCTAGGGATGTAAAAGTTTAACCGTTAACTGGTAAGCATTAGATTTACCGGAATGCTTACTGGGTAACTGGTTAATCAGACCTTTCTCAAACCCCGGTGGACATCAGCCATGCCAGGAGAGAGCAGCCCCAGCTGTGCCCCTTGGCCACAGCTGTGCCAAAGCGGTCCCGGCAGGGCAGAATTCCGGCCTTGCCAGAATGCTCCTAGTCCCATCCGGATCTGAAGCAACCCCCACCATGCCTTCCCCACAGACCTAGAGGGACCCCAGCCTGGTGGGATCCCATCCCAGATGCCCTGCAGCAGCCCACCAATGGTCATAGGCTATAATTGTAATATTTTAGCCAGTTAACTGATTTGACCAACATTGAGATCCCTAAACTCAATGGGAATCTTTCCATTGACTCCAGAGGGTGGTGGGGAGGGCCCTGTGGGTTCCTTGGAACAGGCACTGCATCTTGTTACTGGTGCTACTGGATAGGGGGGGGTTAAAATGGTTTGTGTCATGGGGGTACTGAGAGCCATACGCCCCCCCCCCCCCCAGTACCAGCACCTGTGCTACTGCCCACACACCCCCATACCAGCACCTGTGCTACCTTCCCCCCTCTTCCCAGAATGCAATGATGGAGCTGTGGTATTTCTGGCCTGGCTCCGGGCCATAGCTTTATGCTATGTAGTTCAAAGGTAAATAACCAAACCCTTCCATGAAGCTGTATGTGGCCACCCCAGAAACAGCTTCATAGACAGCGTAGTAAGATGAGGGCCTGAAACAAAAGCCCATGTAGCAAAGGCCTGGTTTGAGGCCTAGCTAACAAAGAACAGTAATTGACCCCAGTGCGGGACTTGCTGGGTGAATTCCATGGCCTGTGTTATTCACTAGGTCAGACTAGCGTCACTAGCGGGTCAGGACGCTCTGTGAAATGCTTGGGGGGTTGTGATAAAGTGTCAGACTTTCTGATAATTCTGTGAAGTTCTGTGGAAAAATGTCTCGGTGGGGGAACTGGGTTAGTCTGTAAGGGTACGTCTACACTAGCTCGTTAGTTCGAGCTAGGTAGGGTAATGAGGGCAAGCGGAGTTGCAAATGAAGCCCGGGATTTAAATATACTGGGCTTCATTTGCATGTTCCTGGGCGCCGCCATTTTTAAATCCCCCTTAGTCCGAATTCCGTGCCCGCTGCTACACGCGGCACGGAGTAGGTAGTTCGAATTAAAGATCCTAATTCGAACTACCGTTACTCCTCGTGGAATGGAAAGGAGAGTAGGACTTGGGCCACGTCTCCTTGCCATGCTGGACATCGATCTTCTGGCGTTCGATTTAATGGGTCTAGTAAGGACCCGCTAAATTGAACTCTGAGGGCCCCTGGTTGGCGCTGGTATTCCTTGATTCGTGAGGAGTAAGTGAAGCCGATGGGAGCATTCGACCTCCCGCTATGAAGACAGTGCCAAGCTTGGCTTAAGGTAAGCCGACTTCAGCTGCATTATTTACGTAGCTGGAGCTGCGTACCTTAAGATGACTTTCTGGAGCTAGGATAGACCTGGCCTTGGTCTACCCCACAGACTTATGTCAGTATAACTATGTTGCTCAGGGGAAATCCACGCTCCTCTGCAAGGCAGTTGTGAAGACCGAATTCCCAGTATAGACAGTGCTGTGTCAACGGGAGGGCGTCTCTAGTTGACGTAGCTATGGCCTCTTGGAGAGGTGGCGTATCCGTGCAGATGAGAGAGGCTCTCCTGTTGGTGTAGAAAGTATTGTCACTCAGCACTGCATAGGCGCAGCTGCAGCACTGTATCCATAGGCCAGCCCTAAGCCTCCATCACTTGTGCTGCTTGTCTTCATCTCAGGCATGTTAATCAACCAAACATGCAGACAATTTATATACCATAGTCTCTCTGAGGCAGAGCACAGGGCAGGATAGAACTTTTAGGGTGATATGCCAAGATTTTTAGACCGAGTTATCTTAGCACTTAATACATTTGGTTTCCCATAAACTGGGAAGGATTTTTTTTTATTTGCTGGGCATAATTCAACTGATTTTTAGCAAGGCTACAGCCATTTAGTTATGATTCATTATCCTTAGTCATCATATCAGCTGTTACTAAGGATCCATCACTGTGCAGGGATGCACTTTCCTTCACTGGGAAAGGCCAAACACCATGACAGGGATGGGGAACCTCTGTGGCAGCCTACTCAGAGTCCTGTCAAGGGAGATTGTATCCAGAAAATTCAGACCCAGGGAAACCTTGTGCTTGCTGTTATTGGAATCCTTGGTGCACCCGGACCAGGGCAATTCCAGATGTAGGGATGCCCCTGACTCCCCCAAATTTCAGCCTATGGGTATCTAGTCCAAGTGCACTTGGTAGGTCACCGGGGATGGTATCTCCAGTAAATGTGTCTTGGACCATGTAAGGGCTTGTAGATCACAACCAGCACTTTGCGTTTCATCCCAAAGTGAAGTGGCACCCAGTGGACAAGGCAGAGCAGTCTGTTGCTGCCCCAGCTTGAGGTCTGGAGGAGCCTTCCAGAGCAGCCTCAGCTAGATCCCCCGGTAGCCGTCAAGCCTGGCAGTGGCCAAAGGGTGGCTTATCCGAGTGAGCCCATTCTGGCCATGGCAATATTGGTGCTCCCTGGAGCTTAAGGAGGCTTCAAAACTGTGAATTACTTCCATGACTGAGGTGGGCAAAGACCTTCAGTTGAAGGAGCTGGCATGAACTTTGCCAATTCACCAGAGCGCAATCCGCCACTGACCATTATAATTCTACTGGACTACGCCTAAGCCACGTGGCTTCTAGCCAGGTCTAGGGATGCAAGCGACGAGTTGAGTAGTTGACTCCCTGGTAAGCATATGCACTGTGGCTCTGCAGTTCCCCCTGAGACGAATCGAGTAGCCAATGGAAATTCCATCGACTACTTGATTAGCCGATTAAACACAATTTAACATCCCTAGTCAGACATTGAAAGGACAGGTGTGAAATCTCGGGGTGTGTGGAAAAGAAGGTGCAGTGGTGAGTGTGAACATATTGATGAAATATTTAAATAGACACCCCTTCATCCTCCAGGAGCCAAATCCTGCTCTTGTTCATATGAGTAAGACTCCAAAGTAATTCCGTTGATTTCTGTATTTTTGCTCTGGATTTGTGATGCTGTAACGGAGCACAATTCAGTTATGATCACACATTCCTGATGTGTTCTCTTTCTGGCTAGGAAATAATTGGGTAACCTCTTCTCACCTTCTGCTTTTCTAAATGCAAAATCTTTGCCCAGTTGAATGGCTTCTAGCTTGGTATGTGCAAAAAGATTTTACTTCCCAAACCTGGTATTTCAATATCCAGAGAGAGTCCAGGGGCCACCTACATGACCTACAAACTTAATGGTCGTTAGCCTGCAGCAGGCTTGTGGCAGTGCTAATCACCATGGCTTTGATTCCGGAAACACAGGCCTTTTTCCACTGAGCGAGCTGAGCACCTCCACTAATTCATCCAGTGGAAGGAACTTGAGGGAGTCATATGTTTCAGAGCGCTTTGACTTGCTTGGCTGTTTTTCAGCAAGTGTGTGATTCTCAGACTCCTTCCTCTGCTTAATTGCCATCATTCTAATGCAAAAAGGTCCTAAAGGGCTGATTTATTGCTGGGTTGCTTCTGCTCTCAAGTACGGTGAGGGATGTGTCAAACACAGGCTTGACTTAGGAGATATATTTACTTTCACCCTTCTGCACGTTATAGCAGAGTTAATAAACTGGTTGTTAATTATTAATTATTCTGTAGCACCTTGGCTCCCCCAAAGGATCCCAATGTGCTTTATAAATTATATGCTGGTGACATACCTGGATCCCTTCACCTGCCTCTTTGGTGGCACGCAGCCTAAACTGCTGTGCATTGCTATCAGGTGGAGAGGAATGCTTCTGGTTAATTGCAGGGGAGATTTACATAAGTTAAACTCCCTGGCCAGATGCTTCAGTGGCTTGCAAAGTGCCCCTGGAACATTAGTGACTACACGTGATCAGGACTTCTGTTGTCCATCCAATGATGAAAGTAACTTAACATTTCTTACAGGTATTATCCTATTGCAACCTGGGTCCCTGCCAGCTCTTTAAATAGCTCCCTGCTGGCTTTTGCTTTTTGCTGGAACTGCACAGCTGGGTGCCCACACTTACTTTCACCTCTGTTGTCCATTTCATACAAAGATGGCACAGTGTCTCCTGTCTCAGATGGGTTAAGATCTGGTTGTGAAAGAAGAGTATCACCTATAACTAGAGCCCTACCAAACTCACTGTCCATTCTGGTCAGTTTCACGGCAAGAGGGTTTTTAAATTGGTCAGTGTCATGATTTCAGAGATGTAAGTCTGAAATGTCACGGTGTTGTAACTATGAGGGTCCCGACCCTCCCCGATTGGGGAGGGGTTGCAGAGTTGTACTGAGGGAGTCCCAATATTGCTACCCTCACTTCTCTGAAGGCAGCACCCTCCCAGCTGTCTGTAGTTAGAAGAGGTTTTTGGGGACGGAGGTGGGTAAGAGCTTCCTGAGCCCCACTTGGAGCAGGGGGTGGTGGGTCTGCAAGCCTGAACTACTCCAAGCCCCAGCTAGAGGGGGGCACACCCTATCCATGCAGGGGATGGACAACTCCTCAGTGTGGCCGAACTAGCAGCCCCAGGCACCTGGCAGCAGAGGAGATCAGATTTCACAGAACAGGGCTGACTTCACGGCCCGTTGTAGGGCCCTACCTATCACGCTTTTGGCTGCCTCTTTCACATCATTATGAGGTCTCCTATCCAAAGCGATCAGGCGTATTAGATGTGGTATGCTCATTTCCCAATGCACTGTAACAGGGCTGTAGGCAGCAAGTCGTGCTCTGCTTTTCTGTTGGTCCTCGCTTGGAGAACAGGTGACCTCACGTTGCGCACCATTTTCTAAAGCCTGCTTCAACACGCTATACGACCGGCCATTTCATTAGTGTTTTGTCATCCTGTATAAGCTAAAATGATGTAAATGAGTATGCAAATGGACAAGACTGTATGTAGAAACAACTTATTCACATGCATACAATCCAAGCTGCACTTAAAATATAAATCAGGACTTTAAATCTTTATTAAAATACGTAGAATCTGCTTGGGCTGGACTTCGGTTTACATGGCCAGCCTTCCTTCCTGTGTAGTATAACTCCCAGCGGTTCCTATAACTACATGCTTACTTAATAGAAGGAGGATACTTTGAACATTTAAAAACCCTATTGGAGGTCCTAGAACAGAGCTCTTTCCTTTCCCCCGTCTCTTCATACTGTCCCTTCTCTCTTCTTTTCTCAACTTATGTGTAATCTGGCTGTTTCCTCTTGCTGCTCGAGCCCACTTTTGTAGTAAAAGAGCTCACTCACCAAAGGTCAGGTATGTGTGGGGAGAGTGTTTACAATTAACTTATGTGCCAATGTCAGATTCCTAGGGCTTGATGACACGCAGAAGATGACTCCGTGTTAGGGCCCTGCTCGGAGAGAAAAGCAAAAATGACTATTTACACGTGTGCTTTGTTTATGAACTAGCTGCAGGTTATTGACCATCCAAATTGCTTTGCTGTAAGATTTCGGATGGAAATGTTGCATGAATGGAGTTCTTGTTTCCATTTTTTTAATTTTTTATTTTATTTTCTGACACTGCTTCCATTTCATTATTAACTTTATCTGAATAATCCAATTCCGTGCATGGTAAGAAGTGCAATCTGCCAGAGTTTGTACGCATAATTCCCTTTAATGTATTGGCACATCAAGAAGAAAATTTACCTTGTGGTGTTCTCAAAAGCTCAGCTTGACTATAAAAGAAACATTTCTGCAGCAGATGTACACATAAGCCGCCATTTTAAGGACACTACAAACAACATTTAAAAAAATGTAAAAATGTGTGACCCAAACAAAATCAGGGAATTGGGGTGCTGTCCTTGACCACAGGAGCCTTCACATTTTAGCATGCAAACTTCTGGGTGCAAATGTGGGGCTTTGATTGCACAAAGGATCCACACATGCATTTTGCACTGTTTACTTGTTGCACAAGGCTTTGAAAATTAGAACATAAATTCAGGCATAATTTGCAATTAATTACGTTAGTACTGTCATCTGCAGCCTTGGGAGCTTCAGAGCAGTAAGAACCACTTCATATTGAAATCCTCCATGGACAATGGTGTGAGATGAAATATCAGGGAAAATTGCATTTTTGTGTCATTCTCGAAGTAGCCAAAAGGACTACTATTCTTGTGTCTCCTGAATGTGGGACGACAGATCGGGAAGAGCGCAGCTATGTTAGCTGCACTTCAAAATAGGTTTTTTTTCGTCTTAAGGTGCTATGCCATGTAGCTCGGGAAACTATATATTTCTGTTTACATTTAAATTTCTCTTTTCCGAACTTTGAATTGGTTTTATTTTTTTTCTTATTTGTTTAGAAATACACCATTTCACTTCATTGCTGATAAAAACATTCATTACAAATGTCTAGCTCTCCATTTTGTTTGTCTGTATAGGAAATGTAATTTTTCCCCAACAGGACAATGTCATTTTCTGATGCCTTCCTAGCTACTCTAATAGAATGAATTAAAGTTTGTATTATCGTGACAGTCTGTTTTGTTAACAATAAAATGGGCAAATCAAAGTTGAGCTGCGCTAAGCACATCTGGAACATGAAGCGCGCAAAACAACTCCTTTATAGAGCTTTGGGGCTGTTTTTAATATGCAAAAAGGTGGAGCGGGGGCCATGAATTCACAGCTTTTGCTAAGCCTATAACAAAATCAAAGAAAAAGCAACTTGCAAGAGAACATAGCTAAATAAAGTTATACAGACACCAAGGGACCTTGCAATAAAACTAGAAAGAACCAAACCACTTCAGATTGTGTAAAAAGAATAATAAAGTTAGAGATATTAATCTGGACTGAAATAGAATCCAGACCATAAATTTTATTAATTGTTATAGACTGCTTTATGATAGACATAACCCCTCCGCCCCCAGAAAACAGCAATGGTATCATGGCAAGGAGCCAGGGCATAATATATTTTAGGTTTATTATTAAATTGTAATTTTTACCCCATATTGCTTATTAATTGTGAGCAAATTTTATTGTGAAAATCTGATTTACTCCAGCTATGGATGTAGCTATTGGTTTATTGGGAAACATTTCTAAGGCAGAGGCAGCCGGAATCTTTAAAGAGTTCAGAGAGAAAGTTAATAATATTGGGGTCACAGTGGAGGTGATTATATTTAGTAGTTTGAATACATTTTTGATGGCGCACTAACAAAATCAGGGTAGGGGTTAATTACAGCAGCTCATTACAGTTGAAGCCATATTCTTCAGTATTTCTGTTACACAAATATTCATCTTAATACATTTTGTGTGGCATGATGTGAATATTGGTGCTAATTTTCAGCAGTATCTTTATCAGCCACTGTTTTTATTTTTTTGCCTACTAGAAAAGTTCTGAGAAATGGCAGTGAAGATAATAAATTTTACTTTTGTATAAATGAAGAGGAAATAGGTGGTTTTACAGTTTTTCTGGTTAACTTGCATAAAACTCAAGGGGTGCATCTACACTGCACCATTATTTTGAGATAATTAGCGTTATTTCGAAATAACAATGCGAGCATCTACACAGCCATTCTATTATTTTGAAATAATTTCGAAATACCGGACGGCTTATTCCTAAATCTGTAAATCTCATTCTATGAGGAATAATGCCTATTCCAAAATAGCTATTTCGAAAGAAGGCGTGTGTAGATGCTCCACTGCTGCTATTTTGAAATAGTCCCTTACCAGGGCCATTCTAAGTTATTCCTCCCCAGTACCTCGTGGGGCTCTAAATTGAGATAGGCTTCCCTAATGTAGACGTGCTGCCTAAGACTAATTTTGAGGCTTCCCTGCAGTGTAGATATGCTATTTCGAGTTAACTGTTCCAGAATAGCTTATTTTGAAATAAGCGTGCAGTGTAGATGTACCCAAGTTTACATGGGGTGTAATTCATTCGTTGCCTCATTGAAATGCTCAGACAGAAAGAGTGGAGTGCTTGAAAACTTCATAGTTTAGCTATTACTAACATTTATTGGAATTTTACACATTTCTCCAGTCTCCTTGTCTTCCTGTAGTTTTAAAATTGTATCTATTGTTGTATATGATTGCAAATGTTATAATTAACAATTTTTTGTCAACTGATGGTATAATGTACCATGTTAAACTATTGCTCTTTTATCTTTTTTTTGGTGATACATTTAATTTCCTGAATGTATGTTAAATTGAATCTTTGTATCATTTTATCTTTCTAAAATACCCATGAAGAAACTAACTATTCATTATTCTTACTTTAAATGCCATTAACATTCGGTATATAAAATGTATCCTCAAATGTGTGGCTGGTTCTATAACACATTCTTTTCACTGTAAATGACATTACATTTGAGTAAAACATGTATTATGCTAGTGTTCATTCTTACTGTTTACATTTTACAGTTTGCCCTGCTTTTGACAGACCCACAATGATAAAGCACCCTGATGGAACACAGTTTACACCAGGAATGGATTTTGGCTCTGTTTTATTGGCAAGGGTATACCGTGGCTAAGACAAAGATCTCCTGTGGTCTTTTTAAAGTATTCGAGTAACAGATTTTTAATGTTGATTTAAAAAAAAAAACCCACCCCAGACTAAGCAGTACTGAGTAAAAAGCTTTCTAATTCTTAAATCTTCCTTAGGATTTATTAATTCTCGTCAACTTTATGTAATGAGGTTGGCCAATCAGAGCTTGTGAAATCATTGTCCTGAAGATCAGTGTTTTACTTTTAAAGGTCCCATAGTCCCACTTGTTTGCATTAATAGCATAGGAATGAAGTGAATTTATCTTAGTGGACATTTTGGGCGCAAGACTGAGTACTAGCAGCGTCTTTCTGATAGAAGCCACGGTGTTTACACGTCCAAGTTGTCAGCTGAGTGCAAAAGTATTTTTTCTGACTGCTTCCTCCCCAAAACTTCTACCTATCTACCTGCCTACCTTTAGAGTGCATGTGTCTGTTTCTGAGTCCTTTTGTTCAAGAACTACTCCTAAATGGTAAGAGCTAGGGCCACCGAATTTGGTAGGTAGCTTCCTCTTATAACTTAAAAAGCAAGGTCAGGGTTTGGCTGTGCCAGGACAACTGGAAGCCCTAAGAAAAGGACTGTTTTCCATAGCTTGTAAAGGGAAGGCTGCTGTTCAAAAGGATGCGATATGAGAGTGGCCACTGGGGGCTGCCATACCACCAAGGGAGTAGCCAGCAGGGCTGGGGCTACACCACCTTGCCTGCCAGCCCACCGAGTAAGTAACCCCTCTGCCCCAAACCCTTTCCCCCCGTCCCAGCCCTTGGCTGCAGTGCTTGGGGGGCAGGAATGGCAAGAAAAAGTCTCTCTGGAAGTGGTGGGGGGAGGAGCTGGGAGGCGAGAAGAGGTCCCTGGAAGAGGCGGGGGAGAGAAAAGGCCCATGCCAGATTGGAACCCCTGCCCTGAGCCTCTCTTCACCCCCCAACCCTCATTCTTGTGCCCCCTACTTCCAGCCTCCTGCACTGTCCCTCCCTCCCCCAAATCTCCAAGGTCCTACTCTGGGTCCTGCACCGCTCACACTGTCAATCTCCTGCCCTGATGGACCCGGGCAATGCCCGGTAAGTCTGCTATTCCCTTCTAAATATATAGCAAATTGTATGATTATATCTGCATTTCATTTTAGTGTTTGGCTGGAAAGTATATGCTCCTTTTGAGTGATGCATTTTCTTTGAGCCTCCCTTGATCAAATATGTAAATGTTGGGCCAGATTCATCATGTGGTGCTAATCTCTTGGGATCTGTGCAGGTAGAGCAGCGGTAAATTTGGCCTGATACGTTTTTTCAGAGTTCTCTGACTTCATTCACTGCAGTGAGGGAGGATGGCGATGGTTTCCATATTGGACAGCATCAGCATAAACTAATGCTTACTGGGTGAAACGTGAAGCTAGCATATTTTTATTCATAAGCATTGTTTTAGGCTGCTGCAGCATCTAATGTCATTGCCCTCCCAGGGTGAATATGTGTACACCATGAGAACGTTTCCATTTCTGGCAAGGAAGCAGGTAATGTTTTCCTTACGACTCTTAGAAGTCTGAGAGTCACTACATTCAATCACTCTTCTGGTGACTGCCCTTTATTTCAGTTACATATTGCATTGTGAAAACATAGGTGCTTTAACACTGTGCCATGAAGAAATTGTTTTGTAGCTTATTTAACATTTATTTCATTACTCCAGAGCTGTAGAATTCTCTATTTTATGTTAAATATTGCATGATCATCTGCCCTACTGAAATCAATTTCCGCCAGCAGGGAATGATAAAAGGCCATCTCCTGTTGTTCCAGGCATTGTTTGCACCACAAATAATTGTGTCCACAGTGAATTGGTGAAAAGATTAGTACTGGAGGTCAACCATAGCCAGCTGGCTTGTGGGTACAAAAAGGTAAACATCTAACTATTCATATATTCTGCTGCAGATTGCAGGTGATAAAGATGAAGGTGTAGTTATTTGCTGGCATGAAATTCTTTCCACCAGAAGGGAGGCCCATGTGAAACTCCCTGATAGTCGTCTTCAATCTGTCTAGTTTGGGTTTGATTTTCTAACTCCAGCATGCAGCTTTTAGGAGAACAAAGATGTAACAATTTTAGCTAACATTTTGTCTTCACAAAAAAACCCCGCCTCAGAAGATTTATGCAGTGTTCAAAGCTTGAGTTTTAGGTAGAGATTGATAAATAAGGAGAGTAATTGCACAGACCCCGGTAAATTGGATGGCTCACTGCTGGGCAGCACATCTCAAAACCTTTTGTAATTTACAAATACGGTGGATTAAAAAAAAAAAAACCCTCCTCCCTTTTATGTGATTATGCCTCTGAAGACAAGAAGAGTCAGAAAGTGTACCAGGTGTCTGAAACACCTTTTAAAAGTTTCTCTCCATCTCTCCCTGTATGATAAATGGTGACTGATGTTTGAAAAGCACTTCTTTGGTGCATTGGGGATATTGCTTCCAAACTAAAGTTGCTGTTGCAGATATTGTTAAATTATTTCAGATCTGAAGTGTGTTTACAAAGGTCTCTTCAACTTCTGGTATCATCCTGAAATGTTAGTCTCACTCCATACTGTTTGCAAGTGACTACTTTTTTGAAGTAACTAACAATTACCAACCTCTGCTCCTTTCCTTTGTACCAATTTCATACTTGTATAGAATTCTTTAAAGGGGTCTCTTGTAGGTTACACATTACCCCTCTAGGTCACATGTTACCCTGTCTCTGCAGGAACCTAATAGACTTTCTAGTTATAGATGAAAAGTCCATTTCTAAAAAATATGTATGGAATGAAATACATAGCTCTGCACAAGCACAGAGACATTGTCTGTACTGAAAAGCTTACATGCAGTAAAGACCAGTGCAAAGTACTGCACTTACAGTGCGTCTACACTGCACCGTTTTTCTGGAATAATGGCCGTGTTATTGTGCAATTGTGTTATTTCAACAGAAAGTCGAAATAATGGATGGCTTTTTCCAATGGCGGTAAACCTCATTCCACGAGGAATAAGCCCTTTTCCGAAAAAGCTTTTTCGGAAGAGGGTGTGTGTAGATGCTGCACTGCTGCTATGTCAAAATAGCTCCTCACCAGGGCCATTTTAAAGTTATTCCTTCCCAGTGCGTCTTGGGGCTCTAAGTCAAGATAGCACGTTCACATTAGGGGAGCCTGCCTCGGACTAATTTTGAGGTTTCCCTGTAGCGTGGATGCACTATTTTGAAATAAGCTTTTCCGGAAGATATCTTCCGGAAATGCTTATTCCGAAAGAAGCTTGCAGTGTAGACGTACTTAGGAAGGACAAATCAAATACACAACTACAAAATGTGGAACAGCCGGTAAGGCAGCAGTACTGCGGAAAAGGATCTGGGGGCAATGTGGTGCTGTTGTGAAAACAGCTAATCTCATTCTAGGGAGTATTAAAAGGAGAGTTGTATGTTACCAATGTTGGAAGGCGATTCTTATGCTCTATTCAGTGCTGGTGACAACTCCGCTGGATGCCCCACTTTAAGACAGATGCAGATAAATTGGAGAGTGTCCAGAGGAGGAGAACACAAATGATAAAAGGTTTAGAAAATCTGACTGGTGAGGGAAGGTTAAAAAACTGGTCAGGTTTAATCTTGAGAAAAGAAAACTGAAGGGGGAACCTGAGGACAGCTTTCAAATATGTGTAGGGCTCTTATAAAGAGGACTGTGGGTCGATTGTTCTTCATCTCCACTGAAGATAAGACAAGAAGTAATTGGCTTAATCTACAGCAAGGGAGATTTAGGTTAGATATTAGGGAAAAGTTTCTAACTTGTAGGGTGGTTAAGCTCTGGAATCAGCTTCTAAGGGAGTTTGTGGAATCCCCACAATTGGAGGTTTTTATAAACAAACACCTATGTGGAAGAGTCTATGTTTTCTTGGCCCTGCCTCCCCACCAGTGATGGGTCTAGATGATCTCTTGAGCTCCCTTCTAGCCTTTCATTTCTATGATTTAGCTAAAGGACTGTGTATTGTTCTGCATCATGTGAAGATGGATCCCCAGAACACTCTCAATCGGCAATAAGATGTGTGCAACTTATTTCGGAGCCTGAACAGGATTTGCATGGTTAAGTTAGCCCTTAGCTGTTCATTTCCTTGATGGAATGTCATTCAATATCAGACTTTCATTCAGTTCACTGCACAACCAGGATTGCACTGTGCTGTTTCTAAGCCTCTCTTTTTTCCCTCTGCGGCAAACGTACGACACTCCGTATATCCGGCAAAGGCTCCCACTTTCTCTCCCTCTTCCGAGGTTGAGCCATGCCCACAAACTACCTTCCACTAGTTTCCTTTGTCTGAATTGTAGCTCTGGTCCTGTTCTTTCCGTGTGGCCACCAAGAAATATCTTAGTTAAGAAACTCAGCGGGCCCACTCCTCAGCAGGTGTCAATAGCTGTAGATGCATCGTCTTCAGTAGAGCCATGTCACTTTAAACCAGCTCGGGCAGTTTGATTTCAGCTGAGCTAGGTCAGTTTACACTCACTGAAGATGTGGCCCATTTACTTCAATAGAGCTATGCTGATTTATACCCAGGTGAGGATCTGGGCTGGAATATGCTACTTGCTAGCGTAAGTAACATCATGGCAGGCTTCAAGCTGTCCTAGGCTAATCTAGGATACTGTGTATAGCCCTGAAGATTTCTCCATGCAGGTTTACAGCATCCTTTGAGGACCATATTCTTCAGATAACTCACAGCGGTGGGGGCACCTATATATGTGATTGCTATTTTGCAGTTTTGTTCCTGAATTTGGGTGTTTGTTGTATGGTGGTGTCTGAAGAATTTTTTTGGCTAGCCAGGCACCACCTGGTGGCACTGTCTTTTTCAAATTGCTCATTACTCTAATGGCCCTTTCCATGACTTGGATCATGGAAACATGGATCCCTGAAACATCCATGGGATTGGATAGGATAATCTGATCTGGACCACTGAAGATCTGGACCATTGAAGAACGCACAGATTAGCGCTACATATATGCCGAAGGTTCCAGTTCAGGAAAGTGCTCAAGCATGTGTTTATCTTTAATTGCGAGCTTATGTTGCATTGACTTCAAAGGAACATGAGCGAGTGCTTAAAGTTAAGCATATGCTTATAGCTTTCCTGAATTGGAGCCTAAAGGCATGTCTGCACTAGGAAATTATTTCAAAAAAACTTATTTTGAAATAACTCCTGCAATAACTATTTTGAAATAGTGTGTCCACACTACAGGGAAGCCTCGAAGTTAGTCCGAGGCAGGCTCCCTTAATGTGGATGCATTACCTCGACTTAGAGACCCAGGAAGCACTGGGGAGTAATTACTTCGAATGATTTTGGGGTGTAGTTGTTTCAAATAGCAGTGCAGCGTCTACACTACCGCTATTTCAAAAAACTATTTTGAAATACGTGTTATTCCTCATGGAAAGTAGGAGTTATTATTTCGAAATAACCAGTCCCTTATTTCGAAATTATGGGCTTGGTAGTGCGGACGCTCCGCTTGTTATTTCACAATAAGGGGAGAGATTTCAAAATAACTCCCTGGTGTAGACCAGAGCTAAGAGACAAAGATTCTAATTTCAGGTGAACCTTTGCTAGATGAGCTGTCAGAAATATATGGGAATCCCAAGCATACAAAGAGGAATGACTTACAAAGACTTAACTTTATTACTACAATGCATGAATGCTTGCGGAAGCAGGACAAATCAGATTTCCATATATTGCTCCCTGGAATTCAATTATTCTGTCCTCTATGTCTGACAGCCCTGCTCAGTTAGGGTCAGAAATATACTCTTATACACAGGGCTGGCGGAAGACCTGCCAGTGCAGTTCACCTTCCCTGGTAGCCCTGTGACCAGACATCTCAATAGTTATATTTTTTTCATAATCTAAATTAGTGTTGTCAATTGACATGTGTTAATGCCTGCGATTAACGAAGGACAGGATTAACGCGTTAATTTTTTTAACATGTTAATCGCAGGCCACTGAGGCACTTCAAAGGGGCAGCGCAAGTGGAGATGGGATCATCTGGAGTCCCCAGCTGATCCCTGGCTCCACTGTTGCAAAGCCCCTTTGAAGTGCTGCTCTGGCACTTCAAAGGGGCTTTGCAACAGTGGAGTTGGGATGAGCTGGAGTCCCCAGCTGACCCTGGGCTCCATGCAGCTCTGCCCCTTTGAAACGCTAATCCTGGGCTCCATGCAGCGCTTCTCCGTTGAAACGCTGCCGCAGCGTTTCAAAGGGGAGGTGCACGCGATTAATTGCGTGCTTAATCACAATTAAATTTTTTAATTGCTTGACAGCCCTAATTTAAATCACTGAATTTCCTCCTCATCTGCCAGCTTCTCAAGAAATGCTCTGTGCTTCCTCCTTGCCATCAGTAAACAGGTTATACTTCTGAGATGCATCATAATGTCTGGTTGACTAAGGCCATGTCTTCATTATTGATCTTCTGGAGTTTGATTTTTCAGGTCTAGTTAAGACCTGCTAAATTGAACTCAGAGGGTGCCCCCGTTGGCGGCTGGCACTCCTGCTCCTGTGAGGAGTAAGGGAAGCCGACGGGAGTGTTTGTTCCCATCAGCCTCCTTCTTCGGAGATGGTGGGAAAACTCAAATCAAGGTACATCAACTCTAGCTATGTAATTAATATAGCTGGAGTTGAGTATCCTGATTTGACCTTCACCTTTAGTGTAGACCTGGCTAAAGATTTTGTGTCGTCTCACTCTATCCGCTGTAGAGATTTTTGGTGGATTCCTGGATGAACATGTCATACCTGCAGCACCATCCACTTGCTGATACAGGACCAGGCTGCCTCCCAGACTTAGCTCTGAATATCAGTCAGGATCTGATGCAGAAGCAAAACACGGACATGTTTTCTAATAGCACTTTCATTTAAGAACTGTGTTCATCACAGGTCCCATGGAGTCTTCTAAATTGCATAAAAGGACATTGATTTGTGGTTTCAGTTCCCTTGGATTCCTGTAGCATTCCCCAATTTTTCCTTTGTCAGTAGAAACTATGAGAGACAAACTTGTTAGCTCATCCACCTTGTCTTGCTAAAACCCTAAGACCAGATCAGCTGCAACAAAACTGCCGAGACCATGGACAGCTCCATTGAAGTCAAGCCATAATCCAGGGCCTCTAGTGTAAATTCAGTGTGCTAGGCCAGGCCCACGCTACAGGGGAATGTTAGTTTAAGGTACGCAATTCCAGCTATGTAAAAAAGTAACTGGAGTCGACGTACCTTAAGCCAAGTTTCGGCGCCGTCCCCACAGTGGGAGGTCGGTGGGAGAAATGCTTCTGTCAACTTCCTTTGCTCCTTGCGAGGAGTAGGAGTCCTCCTGCCAACGGGAGCACCCTAAGCATTCGATTTAGTGGGTCTTTACTAGACCCACTAAATCAGACACCGGAAGATGGATTGCCAGAGCATTGATCTTCTGGTAAATGGAGACGTGGCCCTACTCTTCTACAGCAATGACCTGTTGAGTCTGAGGGAAGTGTAGTCGATAAGGCGAGCATGCCTGTTATATTCACTGGCTTGCCTTCATTTTATTTTAGTGGCTTTTATTATATTCATTTCTAAAGCAAGAAACCTGCAGGCCTGTCCCCTGGAAGACATTAGCTGAAGCATAAGTTAGCACAAGTGTGGTGAAGTAGGCTATAACCTACCTTGGCATAGATTAATGACTTTCTGGAACCGTCTAGATTTTGGGAACTAAGGAGAGTTTGCTCAGTGACAGGAGTTAGAATGTTCCAATAAGGGCTCCTGCAAGGAACAGGGAAGTAATAACCACAAATCTGTTTAAGTAAGGGGTGACGGCAGGCCCTCCGACAGGGGAAGGGCAAAGGGGGCAGTTGCCATGGGGTCCGGCGATTCAAATGGGCACTTTAAATCACTGCTGGAACACCGCACCGCACGCTCCAGGCAGTGCTAAAGACTTGGGGGAGGTGCCATGCTCTGGGCAGAGCTGAGGGCTGGCTGTCCTTGGCCCTGCCCCTTCTGCACTTGGCCCCACCCCTTCCAGGAACACAGAGCCACCCTCCACCTGCCAGGGGCCCACAGAGGCTGTCGGCTCCGCTGGGTGATGGGTCTGTTAATGAGCTGAAATGGCAGCTACCCAGATCACTGGGTTAGCCTATAGAATAAGTGTGCCTCAGTATTATGTGGCTGAAAAGGCCAAATGTGGTTCTAGGGGACCACGCAGAGGATGCTCAGCCCCTATAACAGGTCAGTCTTTATATGGTCTGGGCTTGATCTCTCCTGGATTACTTCCATTGCTTTCTGCTTTTCTACGACTCCCCCTTAAAGCCGCAGATCACTCAGATGTTGTAGTCTCTCTATCTTGTTATGTAGCCTGGGCCTTTCCTAGCTTTATCTGTTGTTTGAATAAAGATACCTAAGGTTTTACGTTGCCTTCGGTAGGAGTGTGCCTGCCATCCACCCCGAGACTCCCAGGGGTGAACTCTGTAGCCAGGACTGGATTAAGAAAGGGGCTTTAGGGGTTGTAGTCTGGGGCCCTGGGCTAAGGTGGGGGGACCCTGCAAAAAGCTGTCTAGGCTGACAAAAGTGGTGATCATTTTGTGGGGCTCCTTAACTGGGAGCCCTGGGCAGCAGCCAGTAAAGCCCCTGTGTTTTGGTCCTTTCTGAAGCGGGGGATGGACATAGCTCTGCATACTGCTGTTTCCCACCCTCCAAGCACCAAGCACCACAAGCTCTGTCCACAGGCTCCGTCCTGCAGTTCCTATTGGCCAGGAATTGCAGCCAATGGGAGCTGTGGAGGTGGTCCCTGCTCCTCTTCTCCCCAGGACCTGCGCCACCAAAGGGGATATGTCCCAGTCCGCCCCCTCTGCCCCAGCCCCAAGCCCTCTCCCCCACTCTAACTCCTGCGCAGACCCTGCACCCCCCTCCTGCCCAGAGCCCACTCCCCCACACTCATACCCCTTGACCCCATCCTGGAGCTCCCTCGTGCATCCCCAAATGACTCATACCCAGCCCCACCTATTAGAGAAGAAACAGGCGACCCAGGAGCGGGTGGGGGTAAACAGAACCACTTTATTGCCTACGCACGTTTACCTCGGCTATTAACGCAATGTCTGAGTGGCAACAACCTGGCATTAGTCAGACCCTTTTATCTATTTTAGTATGTTAATTCACACGTCTATCACTACTTTTCCTAAAACCTTATTTAGTAATGTTAACTCCCATAAAATGAATATTAATAAGCAAATAATGAATACAATTATACCCACCCCTAATTACTATTTACAGAATTTCTAATTAAATCAACGCATTCCTATGCTACAAACTAACCGGTTACAGAGATTACAAGGAATCTGACTCTGAAGATCTTCTGCAGAGCCAATGAGGATAAGCAAAAGACACAACAAAGTAGAGCCGCTGCGTGCTTATCTATTTTTGTAGGCTGCAAAACGAAGGGAAAGAGCATGTGGCTGAAATCCTTACCACCATCCCAGACCAGTATTCATTTTACATATCCCAGCCCCACCCTAGAGCCCACAGCCCTGGTCAAAGCGCTCCCTCCCTCCCACACCCAATCCCTGCCTTAACCCACACTCTGGCCTCATCATTTTTGGCCACACTGTGGAGCCTAGGGGTCCCCACAAAATCTAAGGTTCCTGGTCCCCCCTGAAGATTTAATATGGCCCTGTCTAGAGCGTTAATTTGCTATATCTTAATTCTGGGGGAAGAACCTTATCACTAGCCATTAATCCAAATGTTGTTAACTTTAAAAAGTCAGACAGCCGAGGGGGGCAGGATAGGTTTGAGAGATCTTGAGAAATGTATAGTTCAGTGTTTGATGCAAAACTCCTCTTCTGTTAGTGCCCAAGCTCTGGGTGGTAGCAGGATTAAAGCTTTCTATGGCATCCCTGATGCAGTCTTAATGAGCAAAGTATAATGGAAATAATATACAGTGGTTATCAATGCCTTTCCCACGCTTTATTCTCTCTAAAATGTTGTGCAAGTTCTGTATTTTCCCCCTTTTGATGGGGATTGTTGCTCACGGCTGACTTTGCCTTTCTTCTGATTAGCTTTGCTCATACTTAATTTTTAACTTCCTTTATATGGCTGTAAATCCCCAGCACTGCTTGTGGACAACAGATGATTGAGTACCAACTAATGCATTAATGTACAATCAAGCACAACAGATGATACAAAGGCAGCCTTGTTGATTATGCTGTCCAAAGACATGAGGCAGGAAGTAGAAAGACACAGTACAGGGCATTTACTTCCCCAGTGAGCCGCTTTGATCTTAAAAAATCTTTGTATATTTGTCTTTATAAGTCATCTGGAGGCTTCTCTGACGGCTACGTTGCTGTTGACTTGCTCTGTACTCACTGTATCCTTCATGAACGCTTCCTTGTTCAGAAAGCTAAGCAAAGCCTTAGTGGGAACAACTGGAAAAGATTGGGTGACTCACACGTGCCGTTAGTTCAGTCTTGTTTGAATCAGTGTTTTAAGCTGAAGTTCGGGAGAAAGTCAGCTCTCCAATCAAACAGAGCTGGTTTTTTATCTGTTCCCTGGTGTCAGCTTCCCACCGTTTGTAATTTGGCCCTTTTCTAGCTCGTGGGAGGTGAGCTAAGTTTGCGAGGCACAGAATGTTGGCACTGATTGTGATTTGCTCTGCAGTAAAAGGAGCTTGTGCTGCATTTGGGGACCTAAAACCGAACTTTTGTGCCACACTTTTTATCCAAGAACTCAAAAGTGTCTTATGAAGGAAGGGCCCTGTTTTATAGATAGGGGAAATGGAGGCATGCAAAGGTCAAGTAACTGGCCCAAGTTTATACAGCAAGTCAGTGTCACAGGCTAAATGATCTGTCATGAGCAGCCATTCTTCGAAGGAAGTCCGATTTTTTTTTTTATATAGTGAATAGCTGCAGTGCTCAGATCCCCTGAAGCCGAAGCTGCTGCTAACTGAAGTGACTTAATACAAAAATAATTCATTAATATTTTTGCCGTACAGTCCTCAGTTTGCTCTATTGCTGCTGCTGATTTATTGGTTCCTTAAGAAAGGCACCCAAGTGCCACAAAAGGCTGTGCTACTGCGGTGTGCTGCTTTAGAGCAGCCTCTTTCCAACACTCCATAGAGATCCCGCCGCACACGCTGAGTTAACAGCCCCGTGCTGCCTTAATTCCTTCTCCTTTGTTTGTTCTTCCTTGCCTGGATAGAATGGCTTCAAAGCATGGCCCGTCCCTGCTCATTAGTGTGGCTGTAAATCTTGCATGACGCTTTCATAAGCACGGTCAGTTTTAGAGATGAGACACCTGTGGAGGTGCTGGGCAGAATCCCCTCTTGCGTCTCCCCTCCCCTCTCCTGCGAGGCTGCAGACTCCGCGGGCTGGGAGCCAGCACTCTTGTGGGGCGGGAACAGCCCCTGCCCGCAGCATGAGGGCTCCTGCAGCCCGGCCGTGGCAGGTGGGGTGGGCGCTCTGTCTCAGCAGGCTGGAATGCCCCCCCCCCCTCCCACGTAATCAATTAACCAGTGTAACGTAACCTTTAACCAGTTAACTAATTAAATACGATTTTCCATCCCTGCTGCAAACCAGTACTTGACACTCCAATGTGCTCTCTGCTTCCTCTTTCTTTTTTAACAAGAGTTTGCCTGGTTGAGAGGGAGGGAGAGCGAATACCAGGGCATCCTTGCAGAGAGAACTCTTAGCATCCTGGCTTCAGTGGCTTTTTTACCTCCTGTCCCGAAGCTGCCTCTCTCCCATGCCTGCCCTGCCTTATTTAATAGGAAAGATGGTGCTGTTTCTGGGATGCTCTGGGGTCGAAATCCCAGTGTTAGGGATCGATGCAGTTGATTAGTAGTGATTAATGAGGGAGTGTTGATTGTTGACTGTACTCATTAGCATTACAAACGGTCAGGCAGTTGGCAGGGAAATAGAACTCTTCCAACAGCGCAGCCAATTTAGATTCTGTTTGTTGCACTGTATGCGGGTTGCTTAGTCGTCTTTAACCATAACATGAATCAGATAGCTTGACACAACTTCTGATGCAGAATTGCGTGTTGCATGCCACCATTACTGCAAAAATGCATGGGGTGTTCTCACTCCCAAAGATGCGAGGGCTAACCTGTGCACTCAGTCAAGCTGTGGTAAATCAGGAGATGCACCGTTGGCTTCAGTGGAGTATTCTGGATTTACACCAGTGCAGCTGAGATCTGAAACAGGCTGCTCACTGGCTGTGGAACAGATTCTGACGCACTTATGGGTTTATCACTCAGTGTGAGTGAAGCTGGCAGCATCTGCTCCTTTACTGTGTGCAGGCCATGAAAAGAAAGGGGAAAGTGTGTGTGTAACCACCACCAGGCAGATTCAAACCTGGGACCTCTGAAGTGGAGTATAGGAGCCTCTACCCTCTGAGCTAAAAGCCAGCTGCTTCCCAGCCCATGCTGTTGCTGTGGTCTAGATACCACTCTAGATACCATTGCTCAGTAACCACACTAGGTATGTGGGTAACATGCGCGCCTGTGTATAATAATAAACATGGATCAAGTTGTGAGACAAGGTGGGTGCAGTAGTATTTTTATTGGATCAACATCTGCTGGCCTAGGCACTGACTTCCCCTTTAGCTGGGGGTGTATGTGCTTGACTCTTCCTACCCCCAGCCCTGCCCTCACTCCACTCCTTCCTCCAAATTCCTACCCCTGCCCTGCCTCTTCCCACCTCTGCTCCACCCCTTTCCCCAAACTCCCACCCCCATCCTGCCTTTTCCCTGTCTCCTCCTTTTAACTACTTACGCTAGACAATCTGTTTTACCTTGTGCAAGCAGCCCAGCTAAACACAGGTTGGACCTCCCTGGTCTGGCAACCTCAGGACTGGAGTGGTACCGAGCAAGGGAGTTTGACAGACCAGGGGAAGTCAGACCTTTGGGGTTCCCCTCCTTGCCCACCAGTTCCAGCTAGCACACTCTCCCTAGCCTGCCTGACCAGTGTTGGATGCCTGTCCCTGGTGGAGCTCTGCTCCAGCTGTAGGCCGCCCAATGGGTCCCTGCTCTGAACCACTGACCCTATGGGCTGCTGGCCCATCGGCAGGTCTCCTCTCCTGGCCGAAAAAGAACTGCGTAAGCTTGAAAGTGTGTCTTTCTCACCAGCTCAGGTTGGTCCAATAAAAGATATTCCCTCACCCACTGTGTGTCTCTAATATCCAGGGTCTGACACGGCTACAATCGGCCTGCGTGAGCAATTTGTGTTCGTGATTATTCTCGTTTTATTTTCAGCATGCACATGGCATCTGCGATGTAGCAGGCACTGTGCAAATAGCAGGTCTGTGGGTAAATTCGCTGATGGCAATACACAAAACTCAACCCTTTCCCTTTCATCATGTCATGCAAGAAGAAGAATGCCCACTTCCAAAGAAAACCCCTTTCTTTTAGCATGACATAACGCCTTTCTTAGCTGGAAGTGTAGTGCCGCCAGTTGAATTGCATGCTGTTTAATCTGCATTAGAAGCAGCACTATTTAGCCTTTGGCTGTGTTGAGGAGAGTAGGAACTGGTGAACAAAACCAAACAAAAGTATATGAATGTCTTTCTAGCACAGATAGCTATTAATGGACTGCAACTCCGGCCAAGCGTTTACTCAACAGTGCAGCAGTTTTTTATAGACCAACAGAGGGCTTTTTGCTCTTTGTGGCATCAGGCTTTCCTTCTTATAAACAAGGGGGGGGGGGGGGGAAAAAGCTTGTGTTCACTTGATGAGAAACTTAAACTGACTTTCCACCCAAGAGATACTGTTGCCCCTACAGTGGGTTTTGAAGTTAAGCCTTCATAGCTCCAAAGGAGTGGATTCTTTTTTATCATGGGTAAAGAATTTGCCTGTTCTCAGTAACCAGTAATGAAGAACTTCAGATGTAAGTCTCAGAGGGGTGGCCGTGTTAGTCCGTATCTGCCAAAACAACGAGGAGTCCTATGGCCCCTTCGAGACCATCAGATTTATGTGGGCATTAGAGACGTCAAGACACATGTAATTTGTGAATCATATAGTCGACAAATTTTGTTGACTACACAATTAATTGGTAAGGGTTAGCACTACAAGCACTCAGCTTATGTTCAAATAAATCTTAGTCCTAGAGCCCTGGTCTACACTAGGGAGTTGTTCTGAAATAACTCCCCTTATTTCAAAATAACACGCAGAGAGTCCACACTACCAAGCCCTTTATTTCAAAATAAGGGGCTGGTTATTTCCAAATAAGTCCTCCTTTCCATGAGGAATAGCGCTAATTTTGAAATAGTTATTTCGAAATAGCAGCACTGTGGACGCTCCGCTGCTGTTGTTTCAAAATAACTATTCCCCAGAGTCATTCAAAGTAATTACTGCCCAGGTCTTCCTGGGGCTCTCAGTCCAGGTAGTGCATCCACATTAAGGGAGTCTGCCTTGGACTAATTTTGAGGCTTCCTTGTAGTGTGGACATGCTAGTTTGAAATAGTTATTTTGGGAATTATTATTTTAAAATAAGTTATTTGGAAATAATTTCCTAGTGTAGACATGCCCAGAGAGGCCAATGGACTCCCCGTTGCTTTTTCAGACATAAGGAAATTTAAAAAAGCAGAGTGGGTGTGTGGATAAAGCACAACTCTGGGAGTCGGAAGCTCTTGGCTCTCCTGTGGACTGTCTTCTACCAGGTGTTTGCATAAATAGACTTACCGGGCATAAATGCATTTACCTCCCACGTTGAGACTCTAGATGCTACTGCAGTTAATAATAGTTTTATCATCCTTGTCCTAAATTATCCCACAGACATTAGCACGACCCGGAAAGTGAATATGGCTAAAGGTGGTAGAACCATTTGTATAATGGGAGGTGCAGAGAGCCATTGACCCAGACAGTGAACTCTGGGTATGGGAGAAACCGCTTCAAGACAGTGGGGGCGGCAAGACGCCAGCACCTGTGTACGTGGCTTGGATAATTGATTTGTTTGGAAGTCAGCCCCCTTCCCAGATGTTCTCAGTGTAGAAGAATGGAGCTGCTGCTTGTCTGATCTAATGCTCACATCGCCATAGTATCACAATTCCCACAAGTCAGGAAGAGAATTGCCCCTTCTAGTACCTGGGTCAACGCTTGTCTCCCATCTAGGGCCCTCCCAGAGCTAAAGGGAAAGGGATGCAGGATGTCAGAGGAATGAGAAAAGGTGACTCAGGATTGTCTTTTCCGCTCAAAGGGCCTTATTTTCAAAAAGGAAACCAACTGAGAAATTAAATAAAAAAAATTTTTATGCAACATTAAGGTGAAAAATGTAGGAACAAGTCAGAAAAATGTATACGTTTGTCGAGGTGGCAGTGACTCACTCACAGACGCATACTTCAACTGCTTAAGCATTACCAGTTAGGCGTTTAGGTGGATACAGTCCTTTGATAGACAGTATGAGCTAAGGAAGGGAATCTCTGCAAAGGGAGACAGCATGGGTCCACATGGTGAAATTCTCAGAAAAATTCCTCCGCTGCAGCAGAGAACAGTTGGCCCATTTTTGAGCTTTTTTTTTTTTGGGGGGGGGGGATTCTGAAAAAGCAGATGTGGAGTAAATTTTTCAAAACCGCCTAAGTAACTTGGAATCTTGAGTCTCATTTTCAGAAGTGATGTTGTTACTTAGGAGGTTACATGACTTACCTCCTGTGTCCTAGACTAGGACAAAGAAAACAGTAACACTCTGTGAGTTTTTGAAATAGGGGTAGCAGGAAATATTGTCAGAAACATCTAGAGAAGTAGCAAGCCACTGAAACGCAAAAGCTGCAAATGTGGGTAATAGGTATGTAAAGGGTTTACCAGTTATCTGCGCCTTACTGGCATGCATACTGGGGTAACTAATTAACCAGCGCTTGGTCTAGCCAGAGCTGCCCCCGCACTCGCAACGCAGTGTGGTGCGTGGGCCCAGCCCGGTTGGGGCAGCCCAAGCAGGGGGCTGTTCCATCCCAGCCGGGCCCACCATGCTGTGCTGGGGGTGGGGAAGCAGGGGGGGCAGTGCAGCCCAGATGGGCCCTCAGCACTGCGGGCGGGATTGGTTAACTGGTTAAACATAACTGTAGGAGAAAGAAAGAGCCTAAAGCATTGGCCTGGTGCTTGAACCAAAGTAAGCAAGAGTTATATTGTGAGTAATAGGGATGTTAAGGACTAGTCGGCTATCCGATAAGCAAATGCTTATTGGATAGTCGAGTTGACTAGTCGATTCCCCCCTCCTTTTCTCCCCCTTGTGCCGCATGGAGCCTGGAGTCAGCTGCGGAGTACTCAACTGACTCTGGATTCTGGGAAAATGCTGCATGGAGCCCGGGGTCAGCTGGGGCTCTTGTACATTTCAAAGGAGGAATGCGGAAGTGCCTGTCGACTAGTCGAGTAGTCGATGGAAATTCCATCAACTACTCAACTAGTAAATTACTCGTTGTTTAATATCCTTAATGAGTAACAGACAGGCCTTGTCAAAAGTAGATGTTTGCCTGCAAGTCAGTGTCTCCCGGCACTAGAACTGCTAAAAGCACATGAAGTATGTGAATACATTTCATTAGGACAGCACAGGGACACCCAGCTGAGTACATGATAGAATAGTTTGAAACCACAAGAGTGAAAGCAGAACAACGGGTAGTGAACGCTTTGGAGGAAAATACAATGGGAGACACCAAACGTGTCATTAATGCGTAAGATGATACGTGCGGTGTGTATTACAGATTGTTTGTAAATACTGGGGTACCTTACTTAACTTTTTGGCTGGCCTAGGGGCCGATAGTGAAATTTATACTATTGACTGAGCCATGTTTGTTGTCCCGGGTACAAATAGGTAGGGGCTTGGAGGCTATTTGTCTACCGACAACTGTTAATGTACTTTGTTTGACAATAAACCTAGTTTGTATTTTATTTGAGTTTGTGGTTTTGGGGGCCTTTTGTGAAGTCCATTGTGCTAGCTACCTGCACAGTGCTGGCACGATATACTGAGGGAGCATATGAAAATGCACGGAGCCAAATATTTATCATCATTGACAGAGCAGGAGACCTGTCAGGACGTCACACCAGTGAATTTTGAATTTACTGTATTGCTGTCCTGAACTACTACATTGGTGACCCCGACCGCTGATCTGCTAAGTTACACGAGCTGTCCGCTGTAGGAATCGTGATCTAACATGGCAGAAAACCACGAGTGAGAAAATCCCCACAGAGTTTGATGAAGCCTGAACCCACTGGATTGCCAGTAAAGGGGGTCCATTTAAATGTAAAAAAGAAAGTGGGGAAACATGGACTGGTATTTGTAAAGCAATGGTAAGAAACTGAAGCTCCGAAGAACAGTAATAAAAGTAAAAGTTTAATCGGTTAACTTTCTAAAAGGGATTTTACAGTGGATAGTGATGGCTGGCTATAGATGTCACCTGTGTGCACTAGCCTAGACCTGGAGGCAGTGGTACAGGGGTTTGTCTGCACCTGTGCACGAGATGGTTTGTGGCTCAGGTGTCTCTTGGACTGTGTGCCTGCATAGGCATGGAAGAGAAACGCTCTGCCATATGCTCTGCAAAGGCTACAGAGGCTTCGGTCCAGTCAAGCAGGACTACAGGTGTTCAAGGCCCATGTCTGTTTAGGTGCAAAGGGGACGGACATGGCGCTGACTCTTCCCCAGACGTGCCAGCTAGCAAACCCCAAGGGAAGGGGGAATAATTTGCTGGTGTGGATTAGCAGCAAATTTCTGCCCCGGGGTTTACCAGCCTGCACAGTTCCCTGCCTACGCTGTGAGTTCCCCAACCAAGCAGACTGCTTCCCAAGACCTGCTTTGCCTTCTCCTCAGAGTGCATGTGCCCACAGCTAAGCCACCACAGGCCCTTTCTAAGTGAGCAGGTTTATTCTTAAGATAAAAACATGATGAAGGAAACATTCAAGCAAACCGAAAGCCCCGCACACGTGATGATCAGCTCACCAGAGATCATCCTGACTTCAACCAGGGCTCTGGCAAGTGAACTGTCCTTCAGTCGCCACCCTGGGGTTTTAGGTGGTCACTGGCGCAGGACAGCTGTGAGCTCAAAACAAGCACTCGCAGGAATCCAGGAGTTATTCTTTTATCCTGCCTGGGCCTTTGAAAGGCAGAGACCGTGAACAGATAATCAGCTAGACAATGGTTCCACCCTCAAGAGTTGGTGATTGGGATTCACAACCTGCAGGAATTTCCTAGGTTTGTCTGGCTCATTGTGTCAGATAGCTCTTCGACGCTCATAACACTTCCTCGGGTTTATATTGGGCATATCCTCCCTCCTCCCCAAGTTCCCTACAAACCCACAATGATGTATCACATTGCATTTGTAATGTAGTTGACTCCAAAGATGCTTTCACTTAACCCCGCAAGATTTAACTTAATTTCAGAGAGGTTTGTCCAGGATATCGGAGGAAATTGCTCTGTTACACAGGCCTCTCTCACTGAGTTAGTGGCAAAGCCTCAGTCTAGCCCTTTGTAAATAAATCAGGCTCTGATCCTGCTAATGCTTTGCAAGATTGGGGTCTAAAGCTCTGCTAAGTTATTAGTCTCAGCATGAAAAAAATACCCTTACAAAATGTGTAAGTTTAAAAAAAAAATCCAGTATTGACTGAAAATGTTTAAGATGACAAGCACACACTGAATCCATAGCTATGTCAGAGTCTGAAAGGAGGAATCCAATTCTCCTTCACAAACACACACTATGTTGACTAAAGTCAACAGGGTTTTGTTTTAGTAACAGGTGGGTTCGGGTCTAACCCCCAAAGCATTGCAAGTGAATGACATTTAATCCTTGGGGGCATTAGACCTTGTCTGAAACAGTTCTATAAGAATTTATAATAAATTAATTAAAGTGGACATTTTTAAGCCAATCGATTTTGATGTAATTAGGGTGTGGGTGTTTGTTACGCCGCAGACGGAACAATGAATCTTAAGCAGGGGTTTGTTTTATTTAAATCAGACACCAATATCTTAAAATAAATTCTGCATGCGGCATAGAGAGAGGCTCTGTGATTTGCTTTCGAATGGGAAGAAGTTCTCCCAGGACTCTCCTCCTTGTTTCCCTTCCAACTTTCCATCTTGTTTACGCTCTTCAGGATTGAGAACTGTAAGTAGCTCCCTGCCGACATTAACAGAGCACTGGTTAAAGAAGAGCACCCTGAAAATGAGTCTCTTTCTCCCCAATACAATGAGAACTCTGAACCCTGGTGTCTAGTATTCCTGGGACATACCCATTTTCAACCAAGTAACCCTTCGGCTTGTCAGCTTTGGTGTGGAATGGCAAAAAGCTTCTTGAGTGACTGAAACATCACGGCGGTGAATTGCTGGGGGATGTTGGAGAGCGGGGCCAACCTGTGTTTTGGGGGTGTCACCGAGATTTGGGGCGTCACCGGGCCCTGCACCCACATCGCAGCCAGGCGTGACTCTCAGCCAGCAGGTAGAACAGGGGGTTTATTAGTTCACAGGGACACTGCCTAGAACAGACTTGAGCAGTCAGTATAATCCATCTTGGGGAGAGGGGCGGCCCAGTGTTCTGGGCCCTCTCCCTGTATCCTAAACCAGCTGAGACTACCTCACACAGTCAGTAACCGGCCCCAGCCTGCAGGCAGCCCCCCCCCCTTTGCCCAGCTTATTGTCAGGGGAATGGGACGAAAAGCAAACCGTATCCTGGTACGCACGGCTTCTGCCCTCCCTGTTCTGAAACGGCGTCCATGTTCCTGGGCTAAAGGTGCCACCTGGTTGCAACGCCCCGCACCTCTCCCGCTCAGGTTACAGAAAGCATCAGCCATTGCATACGTGCTGGGCTGGGGCAGCCTCCCTTTGTGAGAGTCACACCCGAAATTCCCATCCCCATCTAAGTATTGGTGCAGTGCTCAGGGAAACTGAGGCACACGCATGGGGTTACAGCAGGACAGTAGAAATCGCATGCAACCGACCAGAGTAAATCCAAGTCCCACTTGGTCACAGGTGGTTATTGCAGACTCAGGCTTGCGATAGCTTGTCATCAGAGGGGGGCATGAGCACATGCATCTTTCCCCCTGCCCCCCACCTCCTGGCTGGGAATGGGGCAGTGAGTACTGATCGCTGATTGAGCTTCAAAATCTAGCCCTGGAGAGGGACTGCCACAGGGCACAGCTTCAGAGGAGTGACTGTCACAGATTTCTTGCACCCTGCATCCCACTTCCGTTTCCCTTCTTGGAGCGAGTGATTAGGCGGGGAATGGTTCCCCTAGGGGTCTCTGACTCCTTTCTGCATGCCTGGCAACGTGGGATTTCTGTTTGACAGGGGAGGGTAAAATATGGCCTGCGGGCTGAATCTGGCCTGCCAAGCCACCGGATCTGACCCACAGCCCAGCAGGAGCCTCAGACAGGCTCCCTGCCTGCCTTGCCCTGCATGGCACAGAAAAACCAGCTGCGGGGCCATAGGTGCTTCTGTGACCACTGCAAGCCCGGAGAGGGGAGGCTTTGCACACTGCCCCGGCCCCCAGAAAATCTTGCAACTCCCATTGGCCAGTTTCTGTCCCTCCCATCAGGGTCACAGCCTTCAGAGAAGCACACGTGGCCCTTGCAGTTAGCTGTTCTAAGTGGGACGGGGATGGGACAGGCAGGGAGTCTGGCTGAGGAACCTGCTGAGCTGCTGGCCAGGAGTCACCCAGGTAAGCATCTCCTGGCCAGAGCCTGCTTCTGGCACCCGAGCCCCTCCATCCTCCCCAACCCTCTGCCCCCCTCCGGGACAGCTACCCACAAAACCCAAACCCTCTGCACCCCCGCTCCTGTACCCATACCCTCTCCCAGACCTTGCACCCCAATCTCCTGCCCCAGATCACAGCCCCCTTCTGTCCTAGGTCACCACCCAATCCCCTGCAACCCTGTCCCTTGCCTTAGGGGTACGATCGGAGCTCCGCCACAGGGGTGTTATTAGGTTAACAATTCTTCAGTAATGAATCCTCAGCTTTCTTCTGTACAATTTACTGGCGCGTGGGTGGGTCAGCAACCATCCAGCTGGTTTGCTCAAATGGCAGTTGGTCACATTTGCTGAGAGACAAATACAGAGAGTAAGTCATAGTGAATAGCAAATTCTGCTGACACAGGTACACAGTCTGAAAACATCTGACAGACCGGCATGATGATGTTGTTTTTTAAAACGGGGAAAAAGGATCCGTCAGGACATCCTACTGTTGAATTAAACTGGGCGCTCCTGAGCCTGTGCTAGCTGAAATGAAATCTTCTTGAACGATAAGAAACGTTTTTCAAATGCTATTTAAAAATCCATTGTCATGCCATATTAAGTAGATATTTAAGTTTATTATTTCAGTGGCTAACAAGTTACAGCAGAGCATATGTACTGGGTGGTGACTAATCTAACTTTTCAGGCCCAGTAGCTTGTTTTGCTACCGTCTGCGAAGGCAAAGAAAAGCAAGTGGACAATGCCTTCAGAATGATACATTTCCTGAACGGAGACACGTGCTGCACACACTCAGGGCTATTGAATAGTGGGCAAGCGGCGACCTAATTCCACTAATCAGCCGTCAATGGAAGTCGTGCTGAGAGAGCCATTCAGGCATTCCGATACTTTGAAAGAGAACGTAGACGAGAAAGAGAGCAAATTAAATAGAGGAGGGATTTATTTTAGGTGGCGACATTTTAGTGCAAAACTTCAGGAAATGGAAAGGCTTTCCATACGCTGATTCTTATATATGTGTGTGTGCGTGGGATGGTGGGAGTTTGTATCTTTTTCTGGAACTTTTGAGTCATTCCCCCCCACTCCGAGGCTTACTATAGGAGGTTAAAAACAGTGCATCCCAGGCAGTGATTTATGCACAGATGGGATTGTAATTTTGTCCCATTTTACAGGCCCGATGAAGTTCTCAAATACTTTGGCGGGGTCCTTTATCTGAAAGTGACTGTGTGTGAGTCCTGTTCCGAGGTAGTACTCTTAGGAGCTGGCATTTAGGGGTACGGCTAGGCTGCTTTTTTTTTCGAAAGGAGATATGCAAATTCGGCACTAATTTGCATATCTTCTGATTGCTTTTTCAAAAGCGGGTTTTTCGAAAGTGAAAGTAGTCTGGATGCAGTTTTTTGGGGGAAAAAACCCCTTTTTTTGAAAGAACCTGTAAACCTCCTTTTTTTTTTTTTAGGAAGAGCGGTTTTTTCGAAAAAGGGTTTTTTTTTCTGGGAAAAAAAAAAGCGTCCAGACTACTTGCACTTTCGAAAAAGTGATCGGAAGAAGACATGCAAATTAGTGCCGAATTTTGCATATCTCCTTTCGAAAAAAAAAGTAGTCTAGCCGTACCCTTAGAAACCCAGATGGACTATATGGCAAATGGCCAACACTATTGTTCTAGGGCTTGTGTGGTCAGTCAGGGCGCTGCCCCGGCCCCTATTCTTGTGCTCTGCACATTCCATGGAGGGGGAGAGACGGGGAGCAGGGGAGGGATCCAGGTTTGCCCCCCTACTCTAGTCCCAGGCCACTCGGCTTAACGGGCTTCTTACCCGCTTTCTCCCTGGGCAGGGCTTCTCTTGGCCCTCTGTTCTGGGGGCATCTCTCTGCTCTCCTTTCCCTGTTTCCTTTCCCTACACCACCAGCACTCCCAGCTATCTCCGAGACACCACTGACTTTCTGAGAAAACTACAATGCATTGGTGATCTTTCAGAAAACACCATCCTAGCCACCATGAATGTAGAGGCTCTCTACACCAACATCCCACTCGTAGTTGGAATATAAGCTGTCAGGAACAGTATCCCTGACGATGCCACAGCACAGCTGGTGGCCGAGCTCTGTGACTGTATCCTCTCACACAACTATTTCAGATTTGGGGACAATTTGTACTTCCAAACCAGTGGCACCGCTATGGGCACCCGCATGGCCCCACAATATGCCAACATTTTTATGGCCGACCTGGAACAACACTTCCTCAGCTCTCGTCCGCTAGCGCCCCTTCTCTACTTACGCTACATTGATGATATCTTCATCATCTGGACTCACGGGAAGGAGGCTCTGGAAGAAATTCACTGTGATTTCAGCAATTTCCACCCCACCATCAACCTCAGCCTGGACCAGTCTACACAAGAGATCCACTTCCTGGACACTACAGTGCAAATAAGTGATGGTCACCTAAACACCACCCTATACCGAAAACCTATGGACCACTATGCCTACCTAAATGCCTCCAGCTTCCATCCCGGACACACCATTGTTTACAGCCAGGTACTAAGGTACAACCACGTTTGCCCCAACCCTTCAGACAGAGACAAACACCTACAAGATCTACACCAAGCATTCTTGAAACTACGATACCCACCTGAGGAAGTGAGGAAACAGATCAACAGAGCCAGACGTGTACCCAGAAGCCTCCTGCTACAAGACAGGCCCAACAAAGAAAATAACAGAACACCAATGGCCATCACCTACAGTCCCCAGCTAAAACCTCTCCACCGCATCATCAGCGATCTACAACCCATCCTGGACAATGATCCCCAACTCTCACAGACCTTGGGAGGTAGGCCAATCCTCGCCCACAGACAACCCACCAACCTGAAGCAAATTCTCACCAGCAACTATACACCACACCACAGTAACTCCCACTCTGGAACCAATGCCTGCAATAAACCTCGGTGCCAACTCTGCCCACATATCTACACCAGCGACACCATCACAGGACCTAACCACATCAGCCACACCATTATGGGCTCATTCACCTGCACATCTACCAATGTAATATATGCAATCATGTGCCAGCAATGCCCCTCTGCCATATACATCGGCCAAACTGGACAGTCCCTACGTAAAAGAATAAATGGACACAAATCAGATATCAGGAATGGCAATACACCAAAACCTGTAGGAGAACACTTCAATCTCCCTGGACACACAGTAGCAGATTTAAAAGTAGCCATCCTGCAACAAAAAAACTTCAAGAACAGACTTCAAAGAGAAACTGCAGAGCTACAATTCATCTGCAAATTTGATTCTATCAGTTTAGGATTGAACAAAGACTGTGAATGGCTAGCCAACTACAAAAGCAGTTTCTCCTCTCTTGGTGTTCACATCTCCACATCAGCTGCTAGAAGTGGGCCTCATCCGCCCTGACTGAATTGACCTCGTTATCTCTAGCCTTACTCTTGATTGGAACTCTTTTCTTATGCCTGGGCTTCATTTGCATGTTCCCGGGCGGGCGCCATTTTTAAATCCCCTTAGTTCGAACTGACTGCCCGCGGCTACACGCGGCAGTCAGAAGTTAATCCAAACTAAGTCCTTAGGAGGAATAACAGTTAATCCGAACTAAGGACTTAGTTCGGATTAACTTCTGACTGCCGTGTGTAGCCGAGGGCAGTCAGTTCGAACTAAGGGGATTTAAAAATGACGCCCGCCCGGGAACATGCAAATGAAGCCCGGGATATTTAAATCCCGGGCTTCATTTGCAAGTTCGAATGCCTACATTAGCCACCCTAGTTCGAACTAGGGGGCTAGTGTAGACATACCCTAAGGTGCCACAGGACTTCTTGTTGTTCTTTCCCTGTTTATGCCTGCAAATTATAGTCAACTCTGCTTCCCTTCTCCCATCTGACGGAAAGAGGGGGTTTCTACTACAGCCCTGCAAATTTGCGGATATCCGCATCTGTGTATGTCAATGCAGATCTCCACAGCTCATTTTTTGCAGCTACAGATGCGGATACAAATTTTGTATCCATGCAGGGCTCTATTTATTACATCTTGGGTGGGGCCTCAACTGTTTCCAGGTGCTTTAATTAACCTGTAGGAAGCTCTCATTAATCTACAGCAGTGGTTCTCAAACCTTTTGGCCTGCGGCCCACTGTGCTCAACACAAACTTTCTGTGAACCACCAGCCAACCACCCATGATGGCAAAATGGGTGCAGGAGCAGGGAGGAGGGCAGAGGGGCCTGTGTGGCAGGTTGGGTGCAGGAGCAGGCTGAGGATGGGGGAGGTCTGGGCAGGGTGTTGGGTGCGGGAGCGGGTTGAGGGTGGGGGGGTCTGGATGGGAGGTTGGGTGCAGGAGCTGGCTGAGGGTGGGGGCCTGGGTGGGAGGTTGGGTGCAGGAGCTGGCTGAGGATGGGGAGGTCTGGGCAGGGTGTTGGGTGCAGGAGCGGGCTGAGGGTGGGGGTCTGAAGGGTTTTGGGTGCAGGAGCGGGCTGAGGGTAGGGGTCTGGGTGGGAGGTTGGGTGCAGGAGCAGGTGGAGAGTGGGGGGCCTAGGCAGGGGGTTGGGTGCAGGAGCGGGCATAGGGTGGAGGTCTGGTGGGGATTCTAGCCAATGGGAGCAGTGTGGAAAGCCTCCAGGTGAGCCATTTCCTGTGTTGCCATTTTCTGTGTTGCCATTTCCCCAGCTAGAGGCAGGGGAGCGGCAGTGCATGGAGCCACTTTCTCCCCCTGCAAGCTGGATAAAGCCTGCTAGGCTCTGGGCTCTCCCCTCCTCCACAGCGGGAAGCCAACTTCATAGGGGGAGGGAGCATGTGGGGCTGGAACATGTGTGGTCTCCCTGCTGCATGGGGAGATAGCCCTGAGCCTGCCACCCAACTGCAAAACGGTCATGGACTACTAGTGGGCTGCGGCCCATACGTTGAGAACCGTCGATCTATCTACAGCAGTGTTTCTCAAAGTGGTCCATGGATCTGCTCTGAGCAACCTGCTACCTGGCCGCTCCTCTTTGTTTATGTACCGCTCCCCAGCCACGGAGCATGGCAGCTCCCATTGGCTGTGGCTCACCATCTGCAGCCAAGGGGAGCCACGGGAAGCAGCGGCCCAGCCCACGTGCTCCCCTTGCAGCGAACCGGAGCTAATGGGAGCCGTGATGCTCCGTGGCTGTGGAGCCGGTAAATAAACTGGAGTGGCCAGTTAGCAGGTTGCTCGGAGGGGATCAGCGGACCACTTTGAGAAACACTGGTCTACAGTGACTAAGGCTCTGATCCTCCTGGGACACTTATACCTCCCATCGATCACTCTCCTGCTGGCCTCGCGGTCTCACAAATAGCACAGAGCTTACACTAAGAAAAGGATCCTGGGTTATTACGGAGAACGTGCGCTATGTGATATCACTTGTGCAAAAGTTGAAATCCCTGAGTCATGGCAACTGCCCTTGGGCAATGACCGTTTGAACTCTGAATAAAACAGCCATGGATGTGGCATTTGGTTTGTGGCTGAGCTTACAAGAGAGCCTGGGTAACAAGGTTGTCAGAGCTGCTTCTGCAGCTCAGCAGACACTTACCTCAGACTCCTCTGTGTTGTGGGAGCGCTAGCTCCTGGGAATTGTGGCCCCGGGGTGAGATGAAAGAAGAGCCTTTCCACACCTGTGTAGATCTCTGTTGGATTAGTCTGGTCCTGACGTGGTCATATTAGGAGTTTATTTAAACAATACGGAATCCATCTTTGGACAGATGGCTTAATGAACGTACAAATCCTTTCTCTGCCAAGGAAATACTGGTATGAGATGAGAAAACCTGCCATTTCTTTTCTTAAACCGGATCTCCTGCTAACAAGAGAGCTCCACTCTCCCAAATCAGTGTTTAAACTTTTATTACAAACTGCTGCTGCTTTTATTTGGAACAGTCTGCCACTGCTTGTCTGCCCAAGTCCTCTGCTGCTGCTCATTCCCATCCTGCTTCTGAAAACCCACTTCTTCCGGGACGCATCCACAGTTTGCTATTTGCTTTTCTGCTGTCGTTCTGCATTGTAGATCTTCTCTTTCCACTGCAAGCTTCTTGAGATCGGGAATTGTGTCTCTTCACATGTTGCTGGAAAGGGACCTGCTTGTTCATGGCACCCTGTAAATACTAAACATGGCACCATTGGGACATGAGAGAATTCGTTGGACCAGGGGAGGTCCCCTGCTGCTGGCTCCCAAATCCATTGCCTGCTGCCAGCAGGCTGCCCCAGTGGGCGTCCTGCCTTGGCCCCCCCCAACCTCGCCGGGCTGCTCGCCCAGCTGTTGTTGGCTCCTTGGGCGGCCCAAGCTCTGGCCCTGGGGGCTGCCGTGGGGTTCTGGCCCCATGTTCCTGGGGGCTGCCAGTCCTGTGGCTTCCAGCCCCGGCTAGCCCTCCTGCCCTTAGGCTCCTGGTCTAAGTGCTAGTTTTTGGAGGTGCAACCTGTATTATTAAAGGATGATATTCCTGGTTGCAGTTAATTATGAAGTTTCTTTCACATCCAGCTATGACGTGTCAGGAGCATAGGCTGGAACACCCATTTCTGAAGTGGGAAGGTGAAGAGGGACTACCTCTTGATTATGATCACACACAATTCTAGTTAGGGTAGGTGTTGTCTTGTGTTGAATCACAGGGGGATGATGCTGTGAATTATATAGCCATGGAGGTAACCAGTGTGTCTATAATTAAGTGAAATCTTAAAAAAAGCAACAACCCAAAACCCAAACTGGTGATGAAAACTGAAAAAAAGTCTGAACATTCAGGGTACTGGAGAATAAAACAAGCAAGCCAAGATTGTGAGCAGATTGCAAAAGGCGTGAACTGTGCTAAAAGATTAAAAAGAACTCCTAAGCAAAAGGAAGAATGTCAAGTTAACAATCTACAGCAAAGCCCCTCTTGGAACAAAGTTGTATAGTGAATATTTAATAAACCAAAGCTCCATGTTCAGCTCCCTGGAATTTTTTGGAACACTGGGCTGAGCCTTTTTACAGGACTAAAAGCCCAGTTTTGCATTCCTTTCACCAACTAAAAGACTCCAGTTTCTCCAACGAGGACATTTGTCCATGTAATGAGGGCCGGTTCAGGTTCCAAATTGCCACTCAAGGGCATTTGATGATATGCAGCCTAATGTGGCAGGATTTCTCTGAGTCTGCTTAAAAACCAAATTTTTGCAAACTCCGGAGAAGGGAATGACAGGATCCCACCACTGTGCAATCATTTATGGATCAGATAATGATTTTCTTCTGTGCCTTAATGACATTTCTCGACTCAGGGGAACCCAGACATGTTTGTCAAATGTTGCTGATACACCCACTTATGTCTTCCAATGCTGATCAAAGAGAACAGTCTTACTTATATGCCCTCCCATTGTTATATGCCCTCTTATTGTTATGTGAGCAAAGGAATTAAGTAAGGATTGTCTTCATGAGAAATCACTTGTGTGAAAATTCCTTGTCACTTCAGCAAAATGAATTAGGAGATAATGCACATTAAACGCAGGCAGATCAATATCTGAAACTTTTGTGTCGATACATCCACATTGAGGGAGGATGATGTAGAAAATCCACATATATACAGTGGCTATTCTTTCAAAAATAATCTCATTGTTGTGGGGGGCAGGTTTTGAAAAATTTTCAGTTTAGTGTTGGAAAATATTATTGGATATTACATATAATGATAGGTATAGAAGAATTCTAGACTCTTGCCAAAAGCACGTAACCCAACTTTTTTTTTTTTTTTTTAATACAGCAACATAGTTGATAGGTTATAATGCTTTTTTAAATCATGCATGTGCCCCTAGAAAGAAATGAACCTTGTCACTTCAGAAAGCGTGTTCTTTTACACATGCCATATACATGCACCAGTGTATTGTACCATGCTTAAAAGTGTCCCACCATGCATCACTACATTGGAGCCATTCAGTCAGTCAGCTTGGCTAGAATATCTTCATACAATATGCCCTAGAATTTAGTTTTCCAAATAAACTGTGTGTCATTGATGTCCAGGGAGGATCAATAGAATGGAAATTGCTTGCAGTTTCCCCTAAAGTGTTGCAATGGATTACTGCTCTCACATTTTCACTCTATAGCCTTTCCTCTGCGAGAGAGGGCATGCATTCATTTCAAGCACACACAGTTTTAGGGAGCAGCGAAGTGAAATCTACAGACTGTGCTCAGAGATCAGATCTTTCCTTCTCTTTTTCTGTGCCCAATCCTGTGAGGTGCTGAGCTGCTTCATCTGCCGAGGAAGCTAATGGAATCTCAGCACCTCACGAAAGGCACTCAGGACTTCACAGAATTGGGCCTTTACTTCTCAACGGCTGTGTACAGGGAATTATGAACAGGACAGTTTTATTATGAGTTACACATGTCTGTGAGTGTGTGTGCACTTGTACCTGCCTCCTTTGATCATGGGGCTGTGAAGTAAATCAGTGCAGCCTTAAGGCTGCTGTAAGTGACTCTTGTTGCCAATACCCCCTAAGGGTGTTCTAGCTACTCCCACTACCTGGTAGCTGGGAGAGGTTGGTGTAAGATGCCTCTACACCACTGGAAGATTCCCCTTTGGGGGGTGGGATTCTTCAGTGGCTTATCTGGTGTTTTTAAACTGGGAGACGGGAAGAAAGCTTCCCTGTCACATGTAAGAAGTAGGCCTATAACATGGATATTTCTGTGTGGTTTACTCAACCCTTACTCATGTGTAACTCCCATCGAAGTCAATCGTTGGCAACTACTGCACAAGTCAGATGCGGCCGAAGCAGTTGACAGAAGGTTGTGTTGCTGAAGAGCGTACAGTAGCTCGCCAGTTTTGGAGTGATGTCTTCTTTCTGTGTAAAGTTATTTGCCGTAGCATTAATGGGAGTTACTCGTTTGCATCGAGGGGAGATTAGACTTCACAGATTGGTGTATTCTCTTTCCAGTTTTCCCTTCCCCGGGTTATATTGCCTATGCCATACCGTGTTTTTGTATGTGATTGGCACCCACATAAATTCAGTCAAACAGCATATGACCGTGCTTAGGAAAATACTGGTACGTTGATTAGAGAGGCAGTTTCTATTAGAAAACAAATAGATTGCACTTTCAAGGTTGAGTCACTCAATATATACAAACGATGCAAAGGAGGGGACTGCCTTTAGTGCTAGCAAATTACGTGCATTTCGAGACAGGCGACTCCAGCGTTCACTAGCTAAGCCCCATTGAAACATAACCATAAGCCTTTAGTTACTACTGTACGTAATCAGCAAGGCAGCCCGCTCTCACCTTTTCCCAGTGTATTTAGTCTGTAATTATTGCCACGCTTTGAGTGTGTGGAAATTTTGCCTGAGTTGAGGATGGAATGAAAATTAAAAAAGGCCCCTAGGATCTACCCTGGAGATTTGTGTCCATTCATCGAGGGTGTTGTTAGCTCACCCCTCACTGTGGGATCTGATGCCTAGGGTCTTTGATTTACCTATTTCAGTGACTTGCACAGTAGAAGATTTTGGGCTCTCACCTACTTCTGCGCTACTGTTGTCCCCATCTCTCTCTGATTCTCGATGCGCTTGTGCTGCTCATTTTCAGTCACTAGGAGGCTCTCAGAGAGTAACATGTACTTATTACCCATAATCCCCCCAGATGGGCCATCTCTCGCATGCTCCCCAGAATAGTTTCTTTCCACTGCAGCGTGAGAGTCCCATTAGTGTCCCTTGCATGGGTCTCTGTGGCGACAGTCCCCACCTATTACAGGTTCGACCTTGCTGGTCCAGCACCCTTGGGACCTGACTGGTCCCAAACGAGGGGATTTGCCAGACCAGGGAAGGTCCCTCCCCTCCTAGCCTGTGCTGGCACCGGGTTAGGGCTCCACCCTGCTCCTGCTGCAGCCACAGCCCCCCAGGGCTCTCTGGATGCTGCCAGCCCCATAGCTGCTGGGGCAGAGCTCTGCAGCCACTTGGATCCGGGGCTGGAGCTGTGCAGCCAGGGCTGGGGCCGGAGCGCCACACCCAGGGACAGAGCTCCGTGGTCACAACTGGGACCAGAACTCCCCACTGTGCCACCCGTTGCACCCCCCCTCCCCACACTGGGTTGCCAGTGCCCCCTAACATGCTCCTGCCCTGCTGCCAGACCTCCCTTTTCCTGGGCTCTGTGATCCAGGGACCTCCCTGGTCCACACCGGACCACGGATGTTGCCTGACCAGGGAGCCCCGGTTAAGGGAGGCACGACCTGTAGAAGTCCTAGCACTGGGGTGAAGCAAAACAAGAACCAGGTGTAAAGCTGGAATTCCATCTGCCTGCTACAAGTCAGATTTGTACGGCATTTCCCTAGTGTCGGCCTGTGTTTGCATCTTCCCCGTGGTTCCACCGTCTGTGGATGTTTGCTTCTGCCATTGAATGGTACTCCAGCATTTAGTAAAGAAACCTGAATTTGGCTGGTCCAGTGTCCTGGTGGTAACATATTGTGCTGCCAGATATTAGTCCGGGTCTCATGGGGAACCTCATTTCCCCAGGGTTGGGGTGTTCAGACCTATCAAAGGAGAGGCACTTCCCAGCTTTGGGAGGGAAGCAGTGGGCAAGAGGCGGTGTCCGCTGGTTCTGTTCTTTCAGCCTTCCTTAGGCCCTGCTAATGGAATGTTACTCTTTCGCCCTCTTGGCTGAAGATAGGGAAGTGAAATTGTGTGTGTGTGTGTGTGTGTGTGCACGCATTTTCACTATGAAAGAATTTGTTCCCGAGTTCCCTGGCGTGTGGCTGTTTGGCACAATAGGCAGACCTAACTTCTTTTCCATCCCGTTTTTGCTTTCCCATTTTTTTTTTAGTGCAGTCAAAGTGCATGCTGTCACGATGTCTTTTCTGTATACGTGGAAAAAGCGCGATCAGATAATGAAGCAGTCTGTGTCATGGAGATGTAATAAAAATCTTTAGGAAATTAATTAGTGCTCCTGTACAATAGCTGCTTTTAAGCCACAACATTTTAGCCTTTTAAAATTAGGTTCTTTTTTTAAATAGCAAAAGCAATTAGTCTCCTCTGACTGATTGTTTGCCAATTTTTTATTTTTTAATTTAAAGCATGTGTGTTGTGAATGCAAACAAGGGGAAAAAATAGGAAAAAATGCAAAAGTGATTGCTCTTAGCTAGGAAAGCATCATATCCTATAACTGTTTCTCTGTGCGCCAATTTTTTTTCTTGTCTCCCACCGCCTGGAAGTGAAACTTGGAAATTTTGCTTCTGTTGCAGCTACAGCTATGAGCGGATGGACTTCTTAGCATCCCACTAATAGCTTCTGAGTTCCCAAAGGCTGCCTGATTTCCTCCATGTGAAATCACATAATTCCTTCCTTCCTCCTGGGCTGGTTCTGGAATCTTACAAACTCCTCTCCCTGTTTATGGCATCCTGGGTATGAACTCAAGAGCCACATTATGTCCCTGGCACTGTAACAGCTAACTAGCTTAGAGCGTGTGTGTGTCTGTCTGTCTCTGAGTCGGGCTGTCTATGAGTCCGTTTGTTCAAGATCTCCTCCTTAAACTGTAAGAGGTAGGACCACCAAATTCGGTAGGCAGCTTCCTTTTCCCCTAATTTAAAGCAAGGTAAGGGTTGGGTTGTGCCTGGAAAACAAGACGTGCCCTATCCTCCGTGCCCCAAACCCAGAGCCTGCCTCTGCAGGCCCAAGGGGGGCCAACAGGAGAAGGGGGCACCCCCTGGAGCCTCCCCCTCCAGGCAGCCTGCAGGCTGTGGGGGGCATGGCTGCTGGAGGGGACAGCACCCAAAGCCTTTTCCCCCCAACAACCTGCAGATCATGGGGGACACTAGAAGAGGGCCAGTGGGAGGGGGGAAGCCCCCGGAGCCTGGCCTTTCAGGGAAGCAGCAGCAGGTGGAGGGCTGACCCTTCCCCCAACAGGCTGGAAGCTGGGTCCAGCGCACAAACCCCCAATAGAGTTGCCAGATGGTTTCAGAAGAAATACTGAAAAAAAAACCCCAACCCCCTGCCAGGAAAAAGTAGGACCCCCCGAGAGTTCTTAAGCAAAAAACCCAAACAAACAAACAAAACCCACCATGGCCCCTTTAAAAACCGTGTGGTGAGGCTTTTTGGCCCTAATAGGCTGCCGGTGGCTGCCTGCCATCTTGCGTCCCTGCGCCGGGCCGAACAGCTCCCCGGTAAGCACTAGGGTTGCCAGGCAGCTTTTGTATTGAGCTGGACAGCGCGGGATTTTCGCCTCCTGGCCGGGAAAAAAATCGGAAAGTACCGGACATTTGAGGTGTCTGGTGTTTTCTGAATTTTTTTACTGGACAGGAGGCAAAAATAACGGACTGTCCAGTTCAATACCGGTCACCGGGCAACCCTAACCCCCAATCTACACCTGAGAAGCATGCAGACCAGATCCCCCCCCCCCCTTCCAGGAGGAGCTTCCCTTTGGGGAGACCAGCCCCAGCCCCTTGGGAGGAGCTGCTGTCCGGGGAGCACTTCAGTTAAAGACCCCGGCAATGCTGAGTACATCTGCTAGTTTCCAAAAAAATGTAACCGGAGAGAGCTCAGAGGTGGTAGCAGCAGCAGTAAACTCACTGGGCCTTCCGCCCAGAATTGCGCTTCTGCATTCAGCAAAGGACTGCACACAGACCTGACTGTAAGCATATGAACCGGAGTCCTCCTTGGCCTCCATGGGTCTAGCAACATGCTTAAAGTTAGGCATGTGAGCTTGCTGAATTGGGGCATGAATGGCTGACTCGGAGGGTCAGACCCTTTTTTTTTTTTTTAACAAGGGTTGTAGAGATACAAATAAATAACCCTGCTCCCTTCCTGCCTGTATAAGCAATAATAGAGAGTGTAGCCAGACCCTGTCCATGGCTGGGTATTGTAATGGCACTTGTGGGGTTGAACAGAACCGATGATCATTTCTCTCCAGAGAGGTTGGGCAGGCACATGGAGCAGAGCCATATCCGCTATCAGCTAAGGGCATGTCTGGTCCCCGACTAGCTAGTCAGCATGCTACCCAGGGGATTCATTGCTTCCTTTCAGTGCGTACCCCAGAGCATGGCCTCTGGCTGGCAGGACTCCTGGAGGAGAGAGAGCCGGGGGGAGGAAGGGAGAGTGTGTGTCCCTAACTCCCCTTTCCACACAGCAAGAAATGGCCGTTACATTTTAAGACCCTGTGGTGGGAAGCGAGGAATTATTGACTAAGTGACAAAAGAGAAGAAGGATCACTGTGCATATTAAACAGGGGAAGAGTGACTGCTGAATGCCTGATGTAAAAGGAGAAACTGCGCAAAATTAAATACAGACTTTGACTGGAAAATAACTGTTGCTTATAATGTATATTGCAGGGTTGACATCTAGTAAATTGTCTACCGCTGACTGCCTGAGTTTAATTTTTCTTATGACTCCTGGTTGACATATTTACTTGTCTCCCTCTCACTTGGGCTATGTGGTGACTCTCCTCCTACAACATCAAGTGTTTTGCCTTTAACTGCTCTGTGTGTGTGTGCGTGTATGTGAGTTTGTACTATAAAAATAGTAAAAAAAACCCAACAGTTTTCAAGAGAATTATGAATAACCTTGTGAGATTTGGGGTTTTCTTTCAGTCTGAAGGTTCTCTCATTCAGAACCCTCTTGAGCATTGCTGTCCTGCTTCATGACGTCTCAGACGGGTAGCCGTGTTTGTCTGCAATTTTAGTAATGAGTAGTCCTGTGGAACCTTAGAGACTAACATGGCCCTGCCACGAGGGTAGGGGACTGGAGTTGATGACAAGGTCCCTTCCAGTTCAATGAGATAGGTATATCACCATGTATTTGAAGGGAAAGGGATAGCTCAGTGGTTTGAGCATTGGCCTCCTAAACTCAGGGTTATGAGCTCAATCCTTGAGGGGGCCTTTTAGGGATCTGGGGCAAATCTGTCAGGGATGGTACTTAGTCCTGCCCTGAGGGCAGGGCACTGGACTCAATGATCTTGCAAGGTCCCTTCCAGATCTATGAGATAGGTATATCTCCATATATTATGTAAAGGTATAGGGTTATGACATCAGTCAAACCACTTGGTTGTATTCTGTTCAGTGCTCTTGGATTTACAATGTCCACGTTAAGCCAAAAAAAAAGGGTGTGTTAATTTAAAGTATTATTAAAAGGTGATTTTGCTGTATATTAAAGGCCACATTCTAGCCTCTGATACAGACCTACAATTTTCACTGTAGTCAGCATGACTTGGTATAGTTTGGTCATTGATTTATTAATAAGACTGGAAACCATTTTGGTAAGAACTGGACATGTATGATCTTTAGCCCAGCTTCTTCTAACTTCTAAACCTAGAACCATGGGAAGGCTTTTGAGGAGTATGCTCATTTAGGTCTAGATGACTAGCTGATTGTTACTTTCAGTGCCCAGATGGTACTCAGCACTGTACATAACACACACAAAAAGACACAAACTCATTGACCAATGGCTAATTATGCTCATTACGCTTACTCTAGCAGCAAAGAAGGACCTTCAAGTGTACTACGTAAATCCTCTTTGCTTTGGCACAGTGGTATACAGTGGCCTTAGTGTCTGTGAGAATCAGACCCCGATAGATGGAGAAAGATCAGAAAAAAATGTACTGGGAGATACAGAAGCTAGTAATAACTTAGATTAAATTGATGTATTTAAATTGGACTGCTCATTGGATGGTACACTTTGTACCCCTCTGGTCCAGCACCCTCTGGTCCGGACTGGTCCCAAACCATGGAATTAGGGGAACTCAATGCCAACTTCTCTGCTGCCACTGGCTGTCAGGCTCCACTCTGGTGGCAGCAGAGGGGTCAGCATTGACGGAGCGGGGAGGGAGGGTGCTCGGGGGTGGAGAGGGAAGAAACAGGGCACAGCCCCTCAACTGCTAGTCATGGCCTCCAGCCATCAGAGGGCTGTGCTCTTGGTCCCCCGCCGCTGCTCCTTCCCCTCCCTCCCTGCGCTTGAGTGCTACACTCTGGGAGGATGGGGGAGGAGTTGCTAAGTGCAGGGCCCAGCTTTTTCCCATGAGGACTCCATCCCGGGAGCACGCGCGGGGATGCTGGACCACGGATGTTGCCGGACTACGGAGGTCCGGACATTAGAGGTCCCACCTGTAGTGAGATGGGTTAAGGTCTGCCCGGCTGGCTGAAGAAGTGCTTGCAGGAGGGATGTGAATGAGGAGGCCGTTGGGACAGGTTGACAGCACGGAAGGAGGCGAGTGGGAGAAGGAAATGAAGAGAGCCCTCAGGCTGGCCTCCGAAGGGGAGCAGAGGAGGCAAAGTGGGATGTGACAGCAAACAAGAGCAGTGATGTAGGTGGGAGAAGCAATTTGAAAGAGAATGAAGTGGCGGGCGGGGGCTGTTGGAGTGGCCTGGCCTTTGGTATTTCTGGCAACTTGCATCAGAGCTTGTCACTGCTACTTTTGTGACCTTATGGATCTTTGTGTTATCTATCTGTTAATGGTGAAGTCTCCTATGTGTCATGTCATTAATAGGGGAGCTTATTCAGCAGGAGTGCTTGACCTGTAATCAATGGCTGAGATTTGAGATGGTAAATTAAATAGCATTTGACTAGCACCTGAGATTGGGCACTGCATAAAGTGAGAACACCAGCGATGGCATCTTATGAATAACATAATAGCCAAGAACCAATGAAATACCCGGAATGGAAAACAACATGATGGCTAGTTCACCCACCACTTAACATTGGCACCACGACTACACCCTGTTTAGACAGATTAGATGCTTCTTGAAAGCTTGCACCGGGGGCATGAACATTTTGTATTAGAATCCATAACCGTGGTAGGTTCAGCCAGGCAAAACAAGAGGTGGTGTCTTTTCCTTGGGGGACTGAGGGTAAGACTGAATAAGGATGGTTTGTCACCTATCTGTGGAATATGGATTTTGACAGCAGATTTGCAGAGGGTTGTATTTTTGAAAATTGCTAAACACCGAGGCTGTCACGGTTCCTTGCTTCTTCCCTGAAAATTGAATGCTAACGTAATAGAACTGCAAAGAATTTTTAGGATCCTTCAAGCTACCGCTTGGGATTCTAAAAAAATCTTCCTTTGTGTTGGCACATTATTGTGTCCAACCCAAAGTGAAAGGAATGGACGTGGTCAAGTAATTTAGACCAGACATTTCACCTGATTTAACCCTGGTATTTAGTTGGGAATGTCCTCTGGTGTTAAAATGCCTGCGTTTAGAAAAAAAAAACACTCCCATGACTGAGTAGCTGCTCTTTGGATTAATATCCAGCAGGATGGACGATGGATGCAAATAGGTAGCCAGCAGAGGGAGCTCTAAGGAAGTGATCCTTGGCCCAGTTTTCCCATTGCACAGGCCTATTGGGCTATATAGAAGGATCTATACTTGTGCTTAGGAACCAGACCATTCTCCAGCACTGATGGATAGTCTAGTACGTTTTTTATAAAAAGCTTTTTCCCAAAATGTCAGTGCTTATCCCGAGATAACAGTAAGCTCACGGGCTACCTGTTATTCTCTTTTCCCCACTGTGTACCCCATCAGTGTTCCCTGTAAGCTGGGTGCTTGTGTGAGAGACTCCAGTGCCACTCAGCTGATTCGCAGAGTGCCCGAAGTTAGGGTTTTTTTGTTTCTGTTGGTGGTGCACATTGACACATGCCTCGGTGCACAGAAAAATTATTCCACACATGGATGGAAACAAATCTGCATATGGATGGAAAAGACTGGAGGGAACACTGCACTGCACCTCCATGTGCTTTTACATTAAGGCTAATGAAGCTCTTTGTTTGGAATTGGGATTTTTAACCAGTTCGCCTCTAAAGGCGGCTTCTCTTCAAAACAAAACATTTTGGCTAAAGCTGCTCTGCTGCCTTGTCTCCCTGACCTATTTTGGTGCTGATGTGCACTCCTAACTTTATGCTGGATCCAGAAGAGCCTTTCTGGCAGATGCTGCTGAGGGGTTGTGCTAAATCTCCATGTAGGGAGGGTCTGCTCGCTTCTCCTCACTCTTTAACCTATGCTAGATTTTTATAAGGTCTTTGGGGGGAGGGAGAAATTGCAGCCACTTTCCAGCTCTGCAAAGTTTCCACTCAATGGACTTTCCAAATGGGCATTCAGTCTGCATTTGTCTTGGTGTGACCAAGCTTGAAGTCTGATCCAGTATTGTCAAACACAGGCATTCAGCAGTAACACCAGGCCACCAGAATCCTAAAACTGGCTTTAAAATCATGGGATTTTCAAACACGGGACTCTTTTTATTATTGGGAACTCTTCTGATGCCATAACCATTAGAGAGCATGTTTTCAAGATTTTTTCTTTGCAACCTCAAGGTCTAAATATTTTAAAAATGAAAGGTAACATTCTCATGTATTCATGTCTCAGAGGGGTAGCCTTGTTAGTCTGTAACTTTAAAAACAACGAATAGTCCGGTGGCACCTTAGAGACTAACAAATATAGTATCATGAGCTTTTGTGGGCAAAACCCACTTCTTCAGATGATACTCAAGATCAAGATGATCTTGACTCAAGATCATCTCATCTGAGAGCCACGAAAGCTCATGACACTCTGCATATTTTTGTGAGTCTCTAAGGTGCCACAGGACTACACATTGTTTTTCATGTATTCATGTGACTCCAGGAGTTGCCGTTTTAAGGAAAGCATCCGATATTGTGAGTTTGACTACTGCTTGGGTTCTATTGCACTACCTTAAGGGTTGAAGAAGTTAGAGACCAGACACTCAGATTTGATGTGAACGGGAGGTGAACTATGTGTTTGAATGGAAGGGATTGTTGGTACAGCTGTGAAGATGTAGAGATGTGATGGTAGTGGTGTGCTTGGGGGCAACATCCGTGGGATGTGCATCTGTTCCACACTTCAGAGCGAAATCCCTCATCTTGAAATTACCTCAAGGCCCATCGTTCTTATTCTCACTATTACAAAACTTCATTCCAGAGCTCAAAATTCTGCACTTCTGTGCTATTGTTATAAAAAGTAAAAATCATACTTTGTGATTGCTAGCAGATTTTATTCATTTCCCTGTCAGTTGTTGGCAAGCTTTCTAAGACATGCTCGTGAGAGCTACCTGAAGTTCAGTGTCTGCCCTCCTCGCTTCTTCTAGAACCTTTAAACCAACTAGGTTGGGTATTTGCTACTTGAAGTGCTTGCTGATAATTACTTACCCACCTCCCTGGTGTGTTGTGAAGCTTAATGAATGTTTGCACAGGGCTTGGAAAATACTGTATAAATCATTGTGTAAGGGCTAAGTGGTATGATTATGTGGCTGTTCTAACGTGCAATGTGTATAGTCCGTGGTGTGGGACTCGGTCCTGTCGCTGCCTATTACTGTATGTTAGGCAATTAGAGGCAGATTTTGACAAAAGCCTGGAGTCAGCGGTCAGGCCTCCTTCTTTACAGTTTGTGCACAATTTGTGCCGGCACAATTTGCACCCACGCAGTGCACCGGGGCTGTGTAATCTGCGCCTGTCTGTAGGAGTGGGACTTGTCCCTCTCGCGGAGCTTGTCACGTTGTCCTGTATGGCTTTGTCCCCCTGAGATGGGATTCCTGCATTGTGCTCCGCAGTGGGGAGACCATGTGGAAACGGCCAAACGTGGCTGCCAGCTTAACGAGCTGTGCGTTGTGCTCACACCGCCTGGCACTGCTAGCTGGCCTTTCGAGGTGGAGCTGGAAGAGTTGGTTTTCACCTAAAAGAGGCCAGGTGCCCCTGAGAGCTTTCCACCAATCACTTCTGGGGTGGCTCTTTCCAAGTGCAGGCCTCTGCCCGTCTACTCCTGTGGTGACTGCTTCCACCACCCCTCTCTCGCCTGGGTGAATCCCCCTGGCTCTGCCACTGGGAGAAAGGATCCCTGGATGGCAGGCCCTTGTTTCCAAGTGTATTAGGCCCATCCTGCAAAACGCTCCTCTTTGGGTGCCTGTGACCAGTGGCTGTTGAAAGTGATCCAGAACAACTCCTTCCAAAGAGATGTACCTAAGCCCATAAAGCAAGCAGGGGGAAAGGTTCGACCCACAGCAGCCAAGCTTAGGTGACCCCAGCTGTCTGAGGCATGGTCCACTACTTGCCCTACCTTGCTGTGTCTCTCCCCGGGACAGCTGGCTGCTCTCCCTTTCTTGGTCTCGGCCAGGGTTTTTACCAGCGTGGTGTTCCTTTGCGTAGAGTCCTACTTTTCCAAGTCCAGGGATTATCACCCTTCTGGCTACAAGCAGGTAGGGGTTTCCCCATGACTAGCTCAAGCAGCCTTAGGATTCTCTCTGGAGATACCCGTGTCTCTTAGTTTGTTTCATCTCCTGCTTGCTCTCCCCAATGGGCCTCTAACTTCATGCACTCTGCATGAATATTATGTGTGCCCAAATCTACCTATTCAGTATTAATCACACCAAACTATACAGACATCGCCCTTCTCCACAGCCCTAAGCAGCTTGAGATCTGGTTACCTGAGAGTTTGCACTTTCGCCATTGAAATACCTAGGGCAGGCGCGATCAGCGGAGGTGGAGGTCCCTTGTTTTTTGTAGCGAAGGCCTCTGAGCTGGGCAACCTGCTGCCCTGGTTTGGTTAGCCAGGGGCTGGGTTTGTGAACCTTCCCGACATGCTGCAGAAGCCATCCTTTTTGCGGTGGGTTCATGGGTTGGTGAGCTGGGATGCAGGGAGTTAGTCATTTCTTGTGTGGATCACAGTCATGTTATCACGTCAGTTCAATTAATATAAGATCTTAATTGGCATTGTAGAATTATTGTTTTAGTAATCCGTGCAAGTGTATAGGGTCCGAGAGGGGATTTTAAATCTAAATAAAATCACAGTGACTGATTCATTAGCCCCCGCCAGCAGACTATTAGAGCTGCAAGCGTCCACACTCCAACTGAGGGGGTGGCTATTAATGGGCAAATTGTATTCAGAGACGGGAGGCCGTTAATGTTCAGTTTCTACATACAGAGGCCCCAAGTCCATATGCAGAAAAGCATGAATGTGTGCTGCCCAACGCCGGTGGCCGCTAGAGCTGAAAGCACAGGTCTCGGCAGTCAGAGCTGAAGAGCGGTGCTTTGTCGGTGGGTGTTAGCAGTCACATCCTCTGATGTCTGGCACAGAGGGGAACATACGACATGTTGATGGGGGCTTACTCGGGACGACTCCATTTACAGCATGCCCTTACCCAGTTTGCACAGGCTGTTGTCGTAATGCTAAAGGCTCCTTCAAGGAGTCTCCTCACCTCAAAAAAGATATTTTGGCCTTAGAAAGGGTTCAGAAAAGGGCAACTAAAATGATTAGGGGTTTGGAACGGGTCCCATATGAAGAGAGGTTAAAGCGACTGGGACTTTTCAGTTTAGAAAAGAGGAGACTAAGAGGGGATATGATAGAGGTATATAAAATCATGAGTGGTGTGGAGAGGATGAATAAAGAAAAGTTATTTATTAGTTCCCATAATAGAAGAACTAGAGGACACCAAATGAAGTTAATGGGTAGCAGGTTTAAAACTAATAAAAGAAAGTTCTTCTTCACACAGCACGTAGTCAACCTGTGGAACTCCTTGCCAGAGGAGGCTGTGAAGGCTAGGACTATAACAGAGTTTAAAGAGAAGCTAGATAATTTCATGGAGGTTAGGTCCATAAAGGCTATTAGGGGATAGAAATGGTGTCCCTGGCCTCTGTTTGTCAGAGGCTGGAGAAGGATGGCAGGAGACAAATCGCTTGATCATTGTCTTCGGTCCACCCTCTCTGGGACACCTGGTGCTGGCCACTGTCGGCAGACAGGCTACCGGGCTAGATGGACCTTTGGTCTGACCCAGTACGGCCGTTCTTATGTTCTTATGTGTGTCCCCAGGGGCACCCCATTTGATCAGACGTTTTCGGTAACAGTGCCTGGTTTTGGCTTGCCTGTATGCTCTAGAACAGTGGTTCCCAACCGTTTTTATACCGTGGACCGGCAAACCCATTCAAAAACGTTTGGTGGACTGGTAGCATTTTATTTGCATATTCATTATGCAAATAATGAATATGCAAATGTGCAAATAAAATGTTACCAGTCTGCCAAAAGCCCCAGCCCCCAGAGCTGCCATGAACAGCTGGCTTCAGCTCTGGCAGTCACCGCCTGGTGGGAGGCTGCCACAGCTGAAACCGGCTGTTAGCGGTGGCTCTGGGAGGGCTGGGGCTGAGGTACACCCCAATCTTAGAGCCCCCCAGAGCCAGCCCTAACCGCGAGAGCCCCCCACCCCTCCACTATTCCCCAGTGCTAGCCAGTGACCCCAGAGTCCTGTGCACCCAACCCCCTGTGCCAGCTCCCCGCCCTCAGAGACCCCCAGTGCTAGCCCTCCATTCCAAATGTCTCAGTGCCAGCCCCCCTGCCCCTTAGAGTCCCCCATCACCAGACCTCCCAGTGCCAGCCTCCTGTTTCCAACCCCGGCAGAACCGCCCTAAGTGTCAGCCCCTTGTCCCCAATATTAGCCCCGTCCCCAGAGCCCCCCAATGCCAGCCCCCTGCCTCTTAGAGACCCCCAGCACTAGTCCTGTCCCCGGAGCCCCCGGAGCCCCCAGTGCCTGCCCTACTACCTTCACCTAGCCATGAGCTGCCTCCTAGCTGCCAGCTAAGCGCTGCTGCCTGGGTTGTGGCTACTCTAAGGCTGCCGTGCCAGGCTCCACGTGGCCCTCTCAGCATGCAGGAAAGCGCTGTTCCGTGTCTGGGAAGAGACCCCGGCGCTGGTTGGCCGAGAGGCAGGGCAGGACACACCGTTCCCAACAGCTGTAGCAGGAGGGGAGGCACTGGGTGGTGTACCCTAGCCCTGGCCCCCAAAGCTCCCATGGTCCAGCGGTTCGTGGCCCAGCACCAGGCCATGGACCGGTGATTGGGAGCTGCTGCCCTAGAGCTCCTTGTGCCCCATTCTGAGGACAGAAAGAGCTCAGTCCCTTTCTGAGGTGTTCTTTTTGGGGGTGCTTGTTGACATGGCAGGCCGAGACCTGTGGATTCAAGCAATGTGCTGGGGATCTCGCCTTGTCAGCAGTATGCGTCCTAGTGCAGCTGCTGTCTGAGAGACACCCCCATTCCAGAGAAGGGCAAAAATCTTAGCTTTCAAGAGCAGACCTCAGAAAAACACAAGATTACATTTTGGCTCCTTATAGTGGAGCATTCTCTTTGACTCAGGCCCAGACACCCCGAGTGACCACAGGGCCTTGTCAGCCTTCGTACCTGACTTGCCTGGATGTTTATGGGATAAGAATGAGAGATATTAATGGGTACCCTGTTAAACAGTTATCCGACAAGCATCACTCTTAATGGGCAATGTTTACTGGGTAATGGTTGACCGATATCCGGGAGCAGGCCCCTGCCTGTGGCTGGACCGTGGGCAGAGGCTGCTCCAGGCTCCCTGGCTTTCATCCCCTGCATTTCTGCCAGGAACTGGCAGCCTCCTTATGGTGGCTGGGCTAGAGCGACCCCCCTTCCCACGCCCCCTTTAATAGGTTAAATGATTAAGCACAGTGTTAGTCCTTAACCATTTAACCAATTCAACAGGATTTTACATCCCTAAAAACAGAGTCCTGATGGCTGAGGCAGGAAGCTGTCTCTCTCCTAAGCAGGAGTCCAGGGGAAAAGGATTCTACTCCAGGTATTTTCTAGTCCCAGTAGAGAACAGGGGATGGAGAACAGTATTCAATATCAGACTCCAAAACACCTAGGTGGAAAGGTAGAAATTCAGAGTGATGACTCTTGCAGCTCTAATCAGGGATGTTAAAAAGTGGGTAATTGTGTTACTATTGAAAATCTGTATCAGAGGCAGCTGTGCGGGGTGGTAGCTGACTCCCTAGGAGCTAGTGCATGCTGGGAGCTGGCTTTTAAGCCGGTTCCCGGTGTGCACAGCTGGCTGCTGCTCTGATGCTGCTGGCTCTGATATGGAGCCAGCAGCACGGGGTGGCCGCCAGCTCCCCAGGAGCAGAGTGGCAGCCTGCGTATAACCATTAATGGTAACTGATAAGCCCAGGCTTATCAGTTAACCGTTTAAATGCTTATACTTTAATGATGAAATTATAGTTAGGCATCCAAGATTTCCCGCCTTGGTTCTCAGCGCTCAGCCTCGAGGATGTGTACTTCTACTTTGCCTCTGACAATATTTCTTGGGGTTGGCCAGAGTCACTTCTTGTATTGAGTCCTTCCCTTCAGCTCTCCTGTGCCCCAAGGGTATTCACAAAAGTCCTGGGAGTGGTAGCTGCTCACCTTCCTTGCCTGGGAATAATTGCCTTCTCTTACATCAGTGCTTGGCTGTCCAAGGGCCGGTCATGTGACAAAGCTCTCTCTGTAGTACCAGGGGTCGCCCTAGACTAGCTGCCAGCAACTGGCGCCCTAGGCGAACCATGCAATTGGCACCCCCTCCTCCAAACCTCTCAATGATATTGTGCTTGAATTTGGCGCCCCATTTAACTTGGCGCCCTAGGCAACCGCCTAGTTCGCCTGTATGGACGGGCCGCCCCTGTGTAGTACAGACAATAGTGGACTTCACCTCTGTTTTGAGAAGTCTACTTTGACTCTCATTTTAAGGATGGAGCTTCCCTGGATGCCATAACATCTGGAGCTTACCTACCTTCCTGCAAACACACTTACAGCACTAACAAACCTTGTTTCCAAGGGTTAGATAAGCTCCCAGACCATGGCAAAGAAATTGTCTTCAGCTGCTAGGTCATTTGGCAGCTTCTGCATTTGTAACTGAGTCCACCAGGTTACATTTCCACTAGGGATGTAAAAAGTTGTTTAAAAAGGTAACTGGTTAACCGCTGAAAATATTAGTGGCTACTCGTGCTGCAGGCTCTGCCTTATAATGCTTAAATAAGACTGGGAGCGGGGTTGCCAGTGTGTTACCTGTGGGGGGAGAGGGGGCTGGACCAGGCCCGCCATGGACAGGGGTTGCTGCGGCCTGCCTGCAGTGGGCCCCATGGGGCTGGAGCAGCCTCTTGCCCCTACCCCCTGCTTCCTTAGGGTTTATCTGTTTAGGTGATGCTTGCCAGTTAACCTTTCACATCCCTAATTTCCATTGTTTCCAGGGGTGGCTCAGAACAGTTTATATTCTGAACAAACACAGTCTAGAACAATGGTGACCAACAGATCGATCGTGATCAACTGGTCAATCCTGGGGAGTCTCCTAGTCGATCGTGATTGGCACTTGGCAGGCTCTGTGCCTACCCCAGCTTCACACTGGCCTGTTTCCAGCTGCCACCTGCCCACCCCCAGCTGCCTCTCCTGTCCAGGGTTGTACAGTCCTGCTGGGGGTGGTAGGCTGGAGTTGGTGCAGCCGCATGGCAGGGAGTAGATGCCGGCATAGGGCGTTGGTTCCTGGGAGGAGCAGCCCCACGCTCCTCTCCTTTGGCTGCAGCGTCTCCTGGGAGCAGAGCCCTGTGGAGCAGCAGATACTGATGTCAGTCCATGAGTAAACATTTGTATCCAGGCAGGGCTCTAGCATGGGGCTAGGGCCAGCAGGGGAGTCTGCCTCGGCCTCAGCACACCACCGACCTGGAGCTGCCAGCAGCAAGTGCTGCCCTGTGCAACCCCCTCCGAGAGCCAGCACCCCCTTTCACTCCTTCCCAGAGCCAGCCCCACCTCGTGTACCCCTGACCCCCTTCTAGAGACAGCACCCCGTGAGTCTTTCTGCACCCCAAGCCCTAGACCTAATCACGTTCCCACAGCCAGCACTCCTTTTTCACTCCATTCCAGAGCCAGCACCCTCTCCTGAACCTCTAACCCCCCCCCAAGCCAGCACCCCATACGCCTTCCTACACCCCAAGCTCTAGTCCTGAGCACATTCCCAGAGTCCATACCCCAACCCTGAGCCTCCTCTCAGCATCCACACCTCCTCCTGCACCTCAGCCCCCCTGCCCCAACCATGATGCCCTTCCATACACCTTCCTGCCCTCCAAGCACCTGTCCTAGCCCTGACCCCTCTCTCAGAACCTGCACCCCGAACCCTCTCCTGTTCCCCAAGCACTGCCCTGAGGCCTCTCCTAGAGCCAGCACCAACGCCCTCTCCTGTACCCCAGTTCTCTCCTGAACCCCAACACCCTGCCCCAGACCAGTAAAAGTGAATGAGAGCGGGGGAAAAAGGGGTGGATGGGGCTTTAGGAAAGGGACGGGGCCTTATGGAAGGGGCAGGGCAGATTTTTGGGTTGCCCTTAAATTCCAAAAGTGATGGGCATAAAAAGATTGGGACCACTGGTCTAGACAGATTGGTGTATGTCCTTTGCTGGGTGCTAGACTCAGTTGGTTAGTGGCAGGACCTGTCCAAAGTGGCACAGGAGTTCCTTTCACCCAGCCACCTCCTGTCAACACTGGCGTGCCAGATGTGTCCCTCATGAGATGGGGACACACCATTCAGGGCCAGTGGTCTGCCTCAGAGTCTCTTCTGTACATCGTAGCTGCTCTTACGCCCAGGAAAGTAAATACTTGCATCCACTTCCTCCTTGAATCAAGTTCCAGTCTGTCCAAGTCACGACAGATAGTGTAGCCTGCATGTTCTACATACATTGTCAAGGAGGGGGTGAGTTCCCATGCTCTTTGTGCCAAAGCAATAAAGCTATGGAACTGGCGTGCAGCCAATCACATCTCTCTCAGCCTCTTTCGAAATCTCATGGTCGCTGATGTGAGCAGGCCCGTCTCCCAAGATCCCGAGTGATCGCTGGCTCCTTGATGGCTCTCGGAGACCGAGGTTTCTGACTCGACCGAGGTACAACAGATCCTGTTAGACCAGCAGGAAGGTTTCAAGTAGAAATATTAAAACATAGAAGAAATTTCACCATCAGTAAATCTAGAGAATTTTTACCTGTTCATTTCCTCCTGTCTGCTCTTGTGGATTGCCTGTTGGATTTAAAGAAATTGGGTCTTTCTGTGAGTGCTGTCAGAGTTCACTGATATCTGTTGCTATCTTTCATCCTCCCATGGAGGAATTCTCAATGTTTGCCCTACACCCAACAGCAAGATTCATCAAGGGATCATTGAACCTTTTCCTCGAGATGAGAGAAGCCGCTCTGGTATGGGACTTGAACTTGGTCCTAAATTTACTCTTGAAGCCTGCCTTTGAGCCATTTACTATGAAAGAAAGCATTCTTGGTGGCCATTGCTCCTGCCCAGAGTGTCAGAGAATTAGGGGCATTAATGGCTGATCCCCCTCTGACTGAATGGGCCTCCCGTGCTCAGTCCCTATGGGTACGTCTACACTGCGGGAGTTTTCTGGGATACCGGAGATATCCCGGAAAAACTCTGCCGCGTCCAGGGAACGCATTTGCTCTTTCACTTTCTTTGCAGACGTTCAAACGCGCTCTTTTGGAAGCCCCGTCTTCCTCATTCCATGAGGAAGAAAGGATCTTCTGAAAGAGGGGGATTTTCTGAAATTTGGCCCAGCGTAGACGGGCCAAATTTCAGAAAAGCCTCTTCTGCAAAAAAAAAATTTGTCAGTTTTCGGAAAAAAAGCTGTAGTGTAGACCTAGCCTATGTGGCATTGCAATAATCTATGTAAAACTGTGCCTTTGTGAAGTATCTTTGGAAGACTAATAGCTCATTGGTTGATAACATGATGAAATGTATGTAGCAGGTTTACATTTGAAGTTAGGAATTCTGCCTGCCCCCCCCCCTCCCCAATGAGGATGGTGGCAGATGTTTAAATCTACCTCGCCCCCATTAGGCAGAACTGGTCGAGGCTTTAAGCAAAGGAACGTGTGTGTACGTCAGTTTACATATAAGTTGTAAACGGGGTCCTTCGTCAATGGAAAGGGGATGACGGGGGCAAGGAATATCTGCACTTCAGCAACCAGAGGTGAGAAGAAACAGCACGCAGCTTCTTTCACCCCCAGATGCCATGTTTCTGCCTTTACTGTTTGAATGAACTTTTAATGAAGAGTAACCCATAGGAAAATCCATGTCAAAGGGAGACTGGACTATAAAAATGAGGGGGGCAAAAACACCCCAAGTTTCATCTCCCTATCTGTTTCTCTTTCACCTAAGAAGACAAAAGAAACAGCCTTTGGATTTTGGGGGCAGATCCTGGGCTACATCTACACTGCAGAGTTTTTGCACAAAAACTCGCAGAGCGTCCACACTACAAGCATGTTTTTGCACAAGAAAAAGTACAGTAGATCATCAGAAGACAGGGCTTTTTGCGTAAGAGTTATTCCTCTTTCTACGAGGAATAAGCCTTTTTGCGCAAGAGCTCTTGCGCAAAAAGGCATGTGGACAGACAACGGGTTTCTTGTGCAAGAGCATCCATGGCAGTGTGGACGTGCTCTTGCGCAAGAACTTTTTGTGGAAGATCTCTTCCGCAAAAAGTTCTTGCGCAAGAAGCCTGCAGTGTAGATGTAGCCCTTGTCTGAGAATTTGGTTGGCAACGTTACTAGGAACCTGTGGTAAGAGCTTCACCTTGAACCAAGTCTAGATTGTTGAGTTTAAAAGGTTTTTCTTTTTTCTTTCCCTTGTCGCATTTTGACTTTAGTGTCTTATACTTGTACTCACTTAAAATCTCTGTTCGTAGTTAAATAAACTTATTTGATTCGTTAATCAAAACAAATCCAGCGTTTGTGTTTAAACGGGGCTGCGGGGTAACTGCCTTTAAGGTAGCAGACTGTTGTTTATCCCCTTATAGAAGTAGTTGGACCTAATATAGCTGGACTGTCCAGGAGGGGGCTGCTCAGTGCAGAACACACTTACTTTTTTTGGGGGGGGGGAATCTGGGTTTAGGAGTATGTTGGGGTCATCCTGCAAGTGGTAGCCAGAGCTACTGGAAGCCAGAGTGTGACTGTTTGCTGTCAGACTGTTGGGGTCAGAGTTGCTGGACCAGAACTGTGGCTCTATCCACACTCTAAGGGCCTGCATGCTCTTTGTCTGTTTGTGAGAAGCCTGTTTGTGGGCATTGTGTGCTACCCTAGGGTGCAGAGCAGGGTGACATACATAGCGCCTCATAAGCCTGCACTGGCCCATGTAGTAAGATGAAGGCCTAAAACAAAAGCCCATGTAGCACAGGCTTGGCTAACAATGGACAAAACATGGCTAACATAAAGCAAAGCCAAGCTGTGAGCTAGAGGCCCCTGCTCACAGAACTTGGCACAAACAGGGCTGAGAGCGCAAAACACTAATTGGTAACAGACCCAGGTGCAGAACAGTAATTGGTACTGGTCATAAGTGGAAAGCACACGGTACCACCAGCTCATTAAAAAAGACCTTGGTATTCACTCCCCACAGATACAGACCCAGGTTCAGGAACGGGTCTAAAATGACAGCATGATGGATAGAGATGATCTAATCAAACCACGAGGTACAGGGTGATGGGTGGTATCTAAGCAGCTGGGGGGCAGTGGGAGTTTCTCACTGGTTGTGCTGAGGCCATTGTAAGTACACGTGTGTAGTGATTCGATAGAGTCTGCTGACCACTATGACTGTACTTCGCTTAACAATAAACCTGGCCGGGCGCCTTCGATCCTTATCTGATGTGTGGTCTTTGGGGGCCCTCTCGGGGCCTACCGTGGTCATTGGGCCCACATCATTGAGCACACACACAAGCAGCCTTCTGGATCTCATCATCAGCCAAGCCAGAGTCCTGTCTGGACACCACGGCAGTAATCCTCCTGACAACACTGGTGACCCCAACATTAATCAACTTATGCATCTTCCTATTTTCCCCCCAAAGGGAGGTCTGTTCAGGGAGGAAGCTGGACTCCGTACTGTGGACATGAGAAGGGCATTGTTCTTCTGGCCGGCTAGAACCAAACTGTTTGGAGTCTCTTGTTCCGTTAGTGAACAGATCTGAAGAAGCTGATTTGCACCCAAAGGATTTTCAAAGTGGGCGTCAGGGTGTCGTCTTTCTTGTGACAGAACTGCTACCCTTCAGCCCACTCTACAGGATCCCAGTGTGTCTCCATGGCTCTTGTTTATAAACATACCAAATCACAGCCTAGCAAATTCCTGCATCAGGTCGCACTTTCCCCAACCATCATGCCCTTGTACATGCCTCCAGGTGAGATGCTCTTGTTGGCAAGGCAGTCTTTGATCAGGCTTCAAATCTCTGTTCTTCTTCAGCGGAGTCACCTGAAGGGGACCACTTATAGGATGGCACTTGAAGAAGAAGGTGAGGTTACTCAGTATACAATAAATGGAGTCTTTTGAGATGGGTGTCCCTAGAGGGGCTCCGCTACCTGCTCTCCTTCCCCATTGCTTTGAAGTCTTGCTTTCCAGTACTTCACAGTAGAGGTAGCACGTGTACAGTAACGGAGCCTGCCTTGGACTAATTTCGAGGCTTCCTCATAGTGGGGACGTGCTATTTTAGCTAAGGATGTTAAATATCAGTTAATTGAATAGTCGATTAGCCTCGTGAATTCTTATCAGCTACTTGACTATTCTATAGTCCCCGGGGGTGGGGTCGGCAGCCAGTGCACTCCAGCCCCATTCCCGAGGAGCCCCCTGCTACTCTGCATTGCCGCCCCTCTGTCAGAGGCAGCAGTGTGGGGTTCCAGGTGGGAGCTGGCCCATGAGGGGAGCCAGTTTAAAACAAGCTTCCCTCATGGATCAGCTGCCTACCTAGGTGGGGTGGGTTCTGGCGTGGCCTAGGCGCCAGGGCCTTTCCCTGGGGAGGTCAGGGTGGGGGGTTTGAGTCTTGCCCCTCCTGACTCTGGAAGTAGCCAACACAGGCTGCCCTGGAGCTGGCTCTAGCACTTGGAAGGCAGGATAAGGGGTGCCCTGCATGATTCAGTACTTAGCCTCCCTGGTTCCTAATACACTTTTAATGCAGAGCTGCAGTGGGGTAGGTCCTAAGCCAGGGCTGGCCATCCTGCTAAGAATTTTACTGGCAAGGGGAAGGGAGGAAATGCATGTAGTTTATAGCATTAACCTATAAGCTTTTGCTTATCGGTTAATTGACTATACTATTACATACCTAATTTCGACTTTACTGTGGTGATGAGCGTTGTGTAAGGAGAGCAATGTCTGACAGATGGATGGACAGAAAACTCAACTCTTGATCTGGGAAAGTCACCAACAAAACAGTCCAAAGGCACTGGATTTATGACAAATGGGGTGTTCAGACTCAAGAAGCCTTGTCAATTTCAATCTTTGCCAGGTCTGAAGAAAGTCGTTCACAATGATTGTGAAGCCTTAGTTTGTATGCATTCACCATCCGCTTTCCCTCCCCCCCAGCCAGCCCCCATGGACAGAGGATTGGAGTTGGGTTGCCAATATAAGGAGTGGGTGATCTTTACATTATGACAGCCCTTTGCTTTCCAGAATATTAAAAAAAAAATGCTGTTAGGGTGAACGATAAAATATTGGCCCAGTCAACCTTGACAATGTCCTTATAACGTATTTCCAGCTTTTTTGTGTGTTGACTGACTGGCCTATAAATCTGCCAGTTAGAGCTGAATTTAGCTGCTTCTGGCCCTGCATATACTGGGCGTTTTTTGTGTGAAAAGTATTGAAAAGACTAAAATAATTGTTTTTAAAAAAACCCCTCAAGATTTACACATTATAGTCTGGACAGCTCCTGACAGTCACCAGTAATGCCAAATGCAGAATTCACCAAGGCAGCAAGAGATAAACAGTGACTGGAATGCTAGTAGAAAGAGGAAGCTGATAGGTTTCCATAGGATGAAATTCACCCTAATGCAAAAGGTCCTTTGGTTCCTCTCTGTACCAGGTGAATTTCACCCATGCAAATTCCTCTCTTATCCCAGACATTTAAATCACTCATTCTTGGCATTCCATATGGGGCTGTAGACTAACCAGATGTTACAAGAAGATATGACAATCAGGGGATGCAGATAACGAGCTCAGTTATATCAGTACCAACCTGCCATACTGCTATTCACGTCCATGGATTTATTCTGGGTTTCCCGTGATTTATTATTTGTATTGTGGCAGTGCCTAGAGGCCCCACTGTAGTAGGCACCTAACACAGACACCCTCCTCCAATAGACATTCTCTGCCCCAGTACGAGTTATCCAGTGTAATTGATTTCAGATGACTTGCTCTGGGTTGATGCTGATATAAGGGAGACCAGGAGCTTCCTGCTTTGTTGATATTAACAAGGTCACTGCATTTCCTTAGATAACATCACTGTCCGAGACCATGGAAGGCAATTTCTTGATTACAAAAAAAGCAGAACAAGGCTGCACAAACTCAAATGCATCAGCAGGTTGCTCTACCCTCCTTCAATCCCCATGAGCAAGCGAGGGCAACACAGTGCCATAGAAACAAGAACACAGACATGCTGCCTGTGATATTATGAATGGGTAGCACTGAAAGCAAGGACATCTTCAGCTCTCAGGGAACTTTTTTTGTTGAAATATCATTCCTCACTGTTTGGAATGAAACCCATTATTACCAATTAACCTGCTGTGAACCCAGATCACTGGCTGAATTGAACATAATTATTCATCCATAGTAATAGCTAAAGTAAATTCTGGCAATCTCGGCTAACATTGACTTCTCCTTTGGGAAAACTTTCAAAGATGGCACGTCCTTGGCTATGTTTTTAAACCCTTCTTCTTTTTTGGTTAAGTCGTAACACAAGATTTATCATTATGAGCCACTTCTTCGTCTCCTGTGTTCTGTTTTCTTTTTTTATGCAAATGTCTGTAACTCACTTTATCATCAATTGCAAAATTATAAGCCATGCGTTCAGAAACCTGATTTCCCTTAGATGAACCGGTAGCGTGGGTATTCCATTGCCTAAAAATCAATTTTTAAATTAGTTGTTACTTTTCATAGCTTTTTAACCACACAATCTGATGAACCGAAGCCCTGAGAGCAAATGCAGGCATAAATCTTGGTTAGAATTTATTTCAGGTTGTCAAATGTAATTTACTAAGAGAACATCTGCCAAAAAAGGATCCAGAAGCAAACCTAAGTTGTCATTTTAAATTAAGTGTGGTTCCTTTTTGTTAATCTTTCTACATAAAAGGTTGTAAAGGACTGCATTAAAGATGCAGCAGTCCTCTTTCCTAATAAAAAAAGCAGGGGGGAGGGAAGCAGGATGAAGACTGAATATTTTTTCAGCTGGGGGAACGTGTGCAGGCTTCTGTTTATTCTTACACCTAGTTAAGTGTCCTGAAGTGGAGGAATAGCTTGGCCCTGGAACTTTGCACATTCAGTCTGAAAGCCAGTTTCACTAGTGCCAGGTAGGATGCGGGCTCTCCTGGAGACATTGTTTTAACTTTCATAGCCAAGCTGTCAAGCTGTGATGGGGTGGTCAGGCCTAGTGGCTACAGCTAGAAGACACAGGCCCAGTGAGAGTGTTCCCTGAAAGCTGAGCGCTTGGGTGGCCACCCAGGAGAGATTCAAATGCTGCACTGCCAATTAGCAGGGGGCCCACAGCTGGCAGCAGGTGGTGCACATCCGCACATTTTATTTATTTTATTTAAAAATATTTTTACCCTGCCTCTCTATTTAACATGCGCTTACAACATTTTTAAAACACTGTATGGATAATGAAAAATACAAGACCCCAAGGGAGGCATAAAACTTACTTCAAGAGGAGGGACACACACACCTCTCACCCCAAGAAAAGCACGGGTAAAGAGGGTGGCTTTAGCCTGGTGCCGAAATAGTGCCAGCGTTGGCGCCAGGCAAATGTCCTGGGGGAGAGAATTCCACAGCCTGAGAGCAAAGGCTGAGACGGCCCTGCTCCGCGTAGATGTCAGCCGTATCTCAAAAAGTAGAGGAACATGGAGCAGAGCCTCCCCAGTCAACCTCGGTCCCTGGGTGGGTTCATATGGGAGGAGACGGTCCTTCAAATACCCCGGTCCCAACCCGTTTCGGGCTTTACAGGTTATAACCAGGACTTTGAATTGTGCTCGGAAACATACCGGAAGCCAGTGTAGCTGCCAGAGCATCCAGATCAAGAGTTGGGTTTTCTGTCCACCCATCTCATCAGTCAGACTTTGCTCTCCTTACAGAATGGTCGTCACCACAGTATAATCCTGTGACAGCCTTTGTTTACAGATCTGGGCAGCTTTTTCATAAGCAAGGGGATGAAGATGGAAATGCTAAAGCCTACTGTATATAGCAAGAGTAAAAGGAAAGGTAGGGATACTCTTTTTTTTTTTTTTCCAGATTCACCTGGATAAAGATGGATCACACAATAGAAAAGGACCAAGGGCAGGTTTATGCTGGAAAATTAGATCAAACCAGCTACATTGCTCAGAGGCGAAAAATCCATACCCCTTGAGGGCATGTCTACACTAGGAAATTATTTTGAAATAACTAAATTAGATTTAACTCTTCATTTTACAAAATCAAAATAGTGTGTCCTCATTATGGGGGAGCCTCCAAATTAGCCCGGGGCAGGGTCCGTTACTGTGGATGTGCTAGCTCGACTTAGGGCCCCAGGAAGCACTGGGGAGCAATTAGGTTGAATTACTCTGAGGAGTAGTTATTTTGAAATAGTGGCATCGGAACATCCACACTAAAACTATTTTGAAATAAGCGTTATTCCCCGAGAAAAGTCAGTGTACAAATTTTGAATTAAGCAGCCCGTTATTTTGAAACAACGGACTTGGTAGTGTGGATGCTCCGCTTATAAACTCAACCATTGACCTAATTAAGCTGACCAATGTCCCCGTGTGCTAGGTCAATGGAAGAATTCCTCTGTCAAACTAGCTACTGCCTCTTGGAGAGATGGACCTCTTCCTCCCTACCCCCTGGCAATAGAGTTTATACTGAAGTGCTATGGCAGTATTTAAATGCTGATATAGGCTAGGTGTTAACCTCTGGTAATGTTTTTGTGTGTGTGTGTGTGTGTATATATATATATATACACACACACACACACACACACACATACACACACATATATATATAAAATCTCAATATATATCATCTTGCACAGTGGGACCCCGACCTGGGTTCTGTTGTAATACAAGTTGCAAATAATAATACATCATCTGGTCCAACTCACGTGGGACCATGCAGGATTCTTTTCTACATGACGTCTTCTAGTGCTCTGTGCAGTGATTTGTGTCTCTGCCTTTTTCGCTTTGGGAGGCTGCCTCCCACCCCCACCACTGATAGATTTCATGGTCAGGAAGTTCTCCCTGATATTCATTCTAAATGTTCCCTTTCTTAATTTTTTCTTCTTTGTCTTTGTTGTAACCCCATGTGCCATCCTGTGCAATTCCTCTCCCTCTTGGGTCTCTATAGCTTTCAGACATGAGTCAACAGTGTGCCCTTGTAGCAAAGAAGTGTAACGGTATATTGGGGTGCATTAGTAGGAGCGTTGCTTGGAAGTGATTATTTCCCTTTATTTGGCACTAGTGAGGCCACATCTGGAGTATTGTGTCCAATTCTGGGCACCCCATTACTGAAAGGATGTAGACGCATTGGAGAAAGTCCAGCGGAGGGAAACAAAAATTATTAGGGGGCTGGAGCACATGACTTACAAGGAGAGGCTGTGGGATTTGGGCTTATTTAGTCTGCAGAAGAGAAGAGTGAGGGGGGATTTGATAGCAGCCTTCAACTCCCTGAAGGGGGGGTCCAAAGAGCATGGAGAGAGGCTGTTCTCAGTGGTGACAGATGAAAGAACGAGGAGCAATGGTCTCAAGCCACAGTGCGAGTGATCTAGGTTGGAGATTAGGAAAAACTATTTCCCTAGGAGGGTGGTGAAGCACTGGGATGGGTTCTCTAGGTGGGAGATCAAGAGGAACTTGGCTGAAATCTAAAGTGCTGAACTAATGTGTCAGAGCAAATGGAGAGTCAATGGCTTTGGTGCATTACGTTTTTGGTGCAGAAATCTTTGTGCTGGTGTTGCTGTGGGTCAAATCCTGGGTTCGCGCCTAAATCCCTAGATACATAGAAGAGGCCAGATCCTCCCTAGTGTAAATCAAAGCTCTGTTGAAGTCATTTTAGGCCGGCTGGGGATCGGGGTGCATTGTGTACTGCATAGTCTCAGACCCGTGCTCATGGACCGATTCTCCATGTCCATTGTGCCTCACTGCGCTTTGCTGCACAGGTGTTGGGGGGTTTTCTGCCTTTCATGACGTCTCTGTGCCTGGTTTCTTTATTTCTCCCAAGTACAGCAGGGTTCTAGAGGTGAAATTCCGCAGTTAGGGCCTTCTGCAGCTGCAGAGTGGGAGGTAGCATTAGGCTGGTGGCCTTGATGACTTCAGTATATTAGAACAACAATCCAAAAGTGAATGTGTTGGCTAAAATTAACCTTCTGCCTCCAGGCATTATGCCTCTCGGGAACCATATTTTATCCTCCAGAAATATTTCACTGCTTCTGTCGCCTGAGCCTGTTGTTAGTGTAATTGCATAACATACACACCGTGCAAACACTCGGTGAATGCTGTGCGGCGAGGGAGGGTTTGTGTACACAAACCAGGACATTCAAAGTTAAGGGGCCTAAATCTGATCTCCCTCTCAGCAGAGTTCACACTGGCTCTGTCTGTGGAGTTATTCTGGTCTAGAACTGAGGTAAAGCTAGAGCAGAGACAACAGAGTAAGGCTGTTTATTGCTGTGCACACCCCCCCAATGCATTTCTCTCAAAGCAGTCATCTGGTTGGGGGGATCACATCCTTAATTGGTGTAAATCAGCATAGTGCTATTGGACTCAATTCAAGTGTGAATTGACCCAGGCAATTTTATCTGTGCCATTAAACTATGGATCAGGCAGTCCTGTGATGCTTTAATTTAGGGCGAGGTGAGTTCCCCTTCATAGCCTATTTAAGAATGACAGGCACCTCTGCATGTGGAAAAATGCTATTTAAAATGCTATTTGTTCCAGAAATGTTTTGTGTTAAAAGACTGTGTGGAGATAGAGGGGTTCGGAGGAGGATGACAGGAATGAACAGAGGCCTAGAAATTCTATATTGGGAAAACATTGGGATTGTTTCCTTTTAGGTAGGAGACAAATTTGAGGGGCCATAATAAAGATGTACTAAATAATGAGTGGGCTGGAGAATGTAGATCTGGAACTGCTATCCACGTTATCCCATGTCACAAAAACAAAGGGCATCCCCTGAAAATGAAAAGTGAAAAAAATACGCTGTTAAAATGAAATATATTTTCATACAATGCACAGTTAGTCTGTGGAATTCACTGCCAAGAGGGTTCAGAAAGGGGATTGGAAGTTTATATGGCTAATAAGAACTTTGAGTTTTGGATGGGCTATGAAGGGTCATACTTCGGGGCATCAGCCAACTTCTAGTTAGTAGTGGTCAGGAAGAAACTTATCTATGGGTGGCTTATTAGGAACCATCTTTTGTTTTTGTGGTTCTGTGTTTGTGAAATACCTAGCACAACTAGACCGTGGCCCATGAGTAGGGATTTGCGGCATTATGGAAATACAAGACAATACAGTATTAATAATGATATTTAATAAATAATTGCCTTCAAATTTTCTTTCATCTTCTGAAGCAGCTGGTCTGACCACTGGGCTAGTATCTTGGAACAAAGGTTGGTCTAAATGGATCACTTAGCTAATCCAGTGTGATAGCTCCTACACTTCTGTTCCAATACCTTTTTCAGTATGGTGAATGCTCTAATGGAGCAATGATAATTACTATGCAGTAAGTTTGGCTTATTATCTATCAGTTTAAGGAAAACTTGGAATTCTCCTGGCCTTGTATCACAGGTTTTAGACTCTCTTGTAATCAGATTCCAAATCTTAAATATATTCTCTTACCCTGGCTGAAGGAGAAGATTTACCAGCGAAAAATCAACTCGCTGGTTTTTAGTAAGCTTAAGGTAGAGGGAATGGTATTGATTGATGTCCTATAATGATATTCACTTCTGTTGTTTATATGTTTCCACAAATGTAACTCAAATAAATGAGGACATATCTCTACAATGGCAACATATTAATTCTGTAATAGTTTGAAGATCTAGTTTCTGTAAGTGTACCCTTAATCTGCTTCTCTAATTCCTTGAGCTGGTCCCTAGACTCGTGAGGGAGCTACAAATCTGCCTTCCCCAGTTACCACTTGCTAAACCTCTTTGATAATGCACAGATTGCATCACCCCTAGTTCAAGAACATAATTGACTCCTGCTGTTTCTATCACCTAGGAAACTGAAACCCATCTCTGACCCCATCAAGATTTTATTTTAGTTAAGTTTGCTCTCATCTCCCACCCTTCCGAATAGGAACACAGCACAGCTCGTTTCACGTATGACCACAGCCAGTTCTCATATTTGTTTCTTCCCCACCACCTCAGCCATCCCAAACTGCCCTGCACCGGGAAGTAGATGTTGTCTGACTCTCATCAGTGCTACTCTGCTGATTTGCTCATGGAGACACTCTGCGAAGTGAGGATGTGCGCCATGTCCCCAGACATGTAGGGCCCAATTCTCCACTCCCACAGATGTAAACCAGATCGAAGTCCATTGAAGTCCAGGCTGTATAAACACAGTACGGGTATGTCTACACTGCATTCGTCTCTCATGCAAATGAAACTGATTGAAAATTCAAATGAAGCACAGATTTACAAATCTCGCACTTCATTTGCATAATCTTATGCAAGCGCTTTTTCAAAAAAGGGTTTTTTGAAAAAAAAAACCCTGCAGTCTAGACGGGGTTATTTTGAAATAAAAACCCTTTTTAGAAACAACCTGTACTCCTGAGAAAATGAGAAGTACGGGTTCTTTCGAAAAAGGGCTTTTATTTTGAAATAACTCGGCCTAGACTGCGGGGTTTTTTTTCCGAAAAACCCTTTTTCGAAAAAGTGCTCACATGCAATTATGCCAATGAAGCGCGAGATTTGTAAATCCGCTCTTCATTTGAATTTTTGATCAGTTTCATTTGCATTCCTCTTTCGAGAGAGGAATGCAGTTTAGACATACCCTACATGATTGCGGGAATTTGGCTTATGGAATCTTAGAATCATAGAATTGGAAGGGACCTCAAGAGATCATCGAGTCCAGTCCGCTGCCCTCACGGCAGGACCAAGCACCATCAAGATCATCCCTGACAGGTGTCTAACCTGCTCTTAACTATCTCTAGTGATGGAGGTTCCACAACCCCACTAGGCAATTTATTCCAGTGTTTAACCACCCTGACAGGAAGTTTTTCCTAATGTCCAACCTAGGTATGTAAGCGACTAATTGACTAGTTGACTATCCGATAACCAAAAGCTGATCGGATAGTCGAAGCACTAGTCGCTTCCCTGCCCCTTGCTGCCTCTATCACAAAGAGACAACAAGGTGGGGAGAGAGAAGAGGGTGCTGGGGGGAGCTGGCTTAAAAGCTGGTTCCTCCAGCTCCGTGGGACTGGGCAGGGGCGCAGGAGCAGCGCTTCCTTTTTGAAATGTACAGGAGCTCCAACGGGGGCTCTTGTGCATTTCAAAAATTGAAACACCGCGGGGAGCCAGGGGCCAGCGAGGAGTCCTGCTGAGCCCGGGCTCCATGCGAGCGCTTCCTCTTTGAAGTGTACAAGAGCTTGGCAAGCTTAGCAAGCTGAACCCTTCTATACCAATATTCCAGGCGCATGTATTATCCCACCAAGTCTCTCTGATACCAACTGTGTCATAGTCGTGTTTGTTTATTAGCACTTCAAGTTCTTCCTGCTTATTCCCCATACTTCTTGCATCTGTATACAGGCATCGAAGATACTGATTTGATTTTGCCCCCCAGTTCTGCCTTCTCCCTCCTTTATCTCTGCTATTATAGCCCATACTTCCTCCCATTTCTGAGCCATCTCCCAGGTCTCCATGTCTTTCACTTACCTGTGGGCTTTGGTCAACTGCCCCCATCAAACCTAGTTCAAAGCCCTCCTCAGTAGGTTAGCCAGTCTGCATCCAAATACTCTTTCCCTTCCTCGAAAGGTGACCCCCATCCCTGCTTAGCAGCCCTTTTTCTTGGAACAGCATCCTGTGGTAAAGGAAGCCAAAGCTCGCCTGGCAACACCATCTTTGCAGCCAGGCATTCACCTCCAGGATGCACCTGTCTCTGCCTGTGCCCTGACCTTTGACAGGAAGGACTGAAGAGAACAGCACCTGCGCTCCAAACTCCTTCACCCATGCTGCCGGAGCCCCGTAGTCACTCTTAATTTACTCAGGGTCACACCTTGCAGTATCATTAGTGCCCACATGGATGAGTAGCATGGGGTAGTAGTCAGAGGGACGGATAATCCTCGACAATCCCTCTGTAACATCTTGAATACGGACCCCCGGTAGGCAGCATACCTCCCGAGATGACATGTCAGGGCGAGAGATGGGTGCCTCCGTCCCCCTCAGAAGAGAGTCTCTGACCACCACTACCCTATGTTTCCTCCTCGTGGTATGGCAGCAGACCTCCCAGCCTTGGGGGTACAAGGCTTCTCCTCCTCAGCTGTAGGGGGGTGATTCCTTATCTCCAGTATCCAGAACAGCATACTGGTTCTCCAGAACCATGGTGGGAGGGTTGGGAGCAGGGGTGGAGCACTGCCTGCTGCCAGAAATGACCAGCTGCCAGTGTCCTCCCCCCCCCCGCCCCGAACCATCTCCTCCACCAGTGTAATGGGGTAGCTTCCTCAGCTTCAGCTGTCGCCACATGAATACTCTCCAGTAATTCCTCGTGGATTCGGATGCTCCTCAGCCTGGCCGCCTCCCCCTGTAGCTCTCCTACCTGCTTCTTGAGAGATTCCATCAGCAGGCACCCTTCACACTGGATGGTCCCCCCCCAGCCTGGATTTCAGTAAGTGGGAATTGCAAGCCACAGTCCCTGCAAAACCACACCAGGATCTGGGTAGAGGCATCCATGGTCAGGTGGTCTGACTGGCTACAAGCACAGGCGGAGGAGACAGAAGCAGTGCTGGCACAGGTGTTGCGGGTCTTCCTAACCATATTAGGACTCTCTCTGTCAACCTCCCTCTCAAACTCCCCTGTCTGCAGCCTCCTGTCTGCTTTGCTCCCCTGGTTACTCTGCCTCTGGAATATACTGATCTATTTAGCCAGAGTCCCATATTTGCCACTGAACCCAGGTAGCCCAGGTAGACAACAAGAAAAAAGGATTCGGGGTTGAACACAGTCATTTTTAGTGTATAGGGGTTTTTTTTCCCCTCACAGGGATTCTAATTTAATCTGGATTGACACCAGCCTGGGGTAAGTCTGTAGCTCAGTGGTTCCAAACTTTTTGGCCCATGGCCCACCTGGGTCAATGCAAACCTTTCCGTGGACCACCAGTTGCTAATGGAAACTCAGCGTTAATTACATAATCACACCCGAGCCATTTTGCTAGTGCTGCAGCTAAGGAGAATGGTTTAATTTAACCAGTAAGGAAGGGAAATATTAATGTAAATTATTAAACAGATTAAGCGCTTTAACTGTCTCATGTTTATCAAACTTCATTTTAAATAAAGTAAAATATTAATTTTTGTCCAATACAAAAGCTTCCCTTGTTTTCTTCCTTTATGGCAGGGTGGGGAACCTTTTTTGGGTTGGGGGCCACTGACCCACAGAAAGATCAGTTGGGGACCACACAAGAGGCCCCCAAGTGAAACACTTAATTCCTCTGGCGCGCTGGCCCCACCAGGGGAAGGGGAGGGACGGGGAGGACTGAGGTTCAGGGCTTCCCATAGGCCAGATTTACTCTTCTGGGGTTCCAGGGTTAGTGGATTTTGTGGACCCCCCAGGCTCTGAGGTTGGGACAAAAATGGAGGGTTCGGTGTGTGGGACAGAGCTGCCAGCAAGAGGAATGGGGGGGCAGGATCTAAGCAGGAGGTGGGATGTAGGAGGGGGTGAGGGTGCGAGGTCTGGATGGGAGGTAGGGTGCAGGTGCAGGGTGGGAGTAGGGTTTCTGGCCGGGGGGAGGGTGTGAGAGCAGGCTGGGGGCGTGGGGTCTCAGCAGCGGGGGAGTGCATGAGGGACGGGGAGGCACTTACTTGTCTTCAGGCACTGTGCCACTCCCAGGCACGGCCTCCCAATGCTCCCATTGGGCTGGGAGCAGCGGGGAAAGCCTCCAGGCAGCGCGCCTGTGCGCTGCTGTTCCCCCAGAAGGGCAGGGGGAGGGGAAGTGCTTCTTCCCCGTGAGCCAGATTGTGCAGCGAGGCTTGGGGCTTTCTCTCCCCTCCCCCCCAGCAGGAAGCTGGTGCTGGCGTGCCAGTCTCACAGGGGAGGAAGGATGAGACTGGAGTGCCAGCATGGATTCCCTGCTGTGGGGGGATAAGAACATAAGAACACAAGAACGGCCGTACTGGGTCAGACCAAAGGTCCATCTAGCCCAGTAGCCTGTCTGCCAACAGTGGCCAGCACCAGGTGCCCCAGAGGGGGTGGACCGAAGACAATGATCAAGCGATTTGTCTCCTGCCATCCTTCTCCAGCCTCTGACAAACAGAGGCCAAGGACACCATTTTATCCCCTGGCTAATAGCCTTTTATGGACCTAACCTCCATGAAATGATCTAGCTTCTCTTTAAACTCTATTATAGTCCTAGCCTTCACAGCCTCCTCTGGCAAGGAGTTCCACAGGCTGACTACACGCTGTGTGAAGAAGAACTTTCTTTTATTAGTTTTAAACCTGCTACCCATTAATTTCATTTAGTGTCCTCTAGTTCTTCTATTTAGGAACTAATAAATAACTTTTCTTTATCGGCCCTCTCACACCACTCATGATTTTATACACCTCTATCATATCCCCTCAGTCTCCTCTTTTCTAGACTGAAAAGTCCCAGTCGCTTAACCTTTCCTCATATGGGACCCGTTCCAAACCCCTAATCATTTTAGTTGCCCTTTTCTGAACCCTTTCCAAGGCCAAAATATCTTTTTTGAGGTGAGGAGACCACGTCTGTACACAGTATTTTGTACAGATGCAGTGGAGCTGAGCTCGAGCCACATACCACTAGTGCTCTAGTTGCATCCCTCCGTTTTTAGAGATGCTGGGGCTGCTTGTGTGGCTTGGGTCCAGCAAAGATACTTTGGGGAGGGCTTTTTAAAACATGGTGGAGGGAAAGTGATGTCTAAAACAAGCTGCAGAAAAGCCTTCACAGTTTACTTTTTGTTTATTGCAAAAACCTACCGTACGTAGAAATATAGACGGAATCGGCTTTCCTGCACTCTTTGGAAGTGTGCATCAGCCATCAGTATGGACTAGACCGGGGTGGGCAAAAGGGCCTCCATGGGCCAAATCCAGCCCGCCAAGTGGGTGGATCCAGCCCGTGGAGGCCCTGCTGCTCCCCTGCCCCCAGGCCAATTAGGGCCGGGGGAGTGCGCGAAGCCTTCTCCGCTCTGCCCCCGCCCTGCGAGCAGCCCATGGTGCTTCAAAGCACCACGTGCTCCTGGCAGGGCGGGAGGAGGCTTCGCGTGCTCCCCCACCCCCAGGCCCTAATTGGCCTAGGGTCAGGGGAGTGAGGGAAGTCTCCTCCCACGCCAGGGGCATAGGCACCTTGGGGGGTACGTGGGGTGGGGGCAAAGGCACTCTCTCACTCCCAGACCAATCACTGTCTGGGGGTGGGGAACCTGGAAATATCTTGACCCCGCCCCTTCCGCTAGGGTTGCCAGGTGTCTGGTATTGACCCGGACAGTCCAGTATTTTCGCCTCCTGCCCACCTAAAATGTCTGGTATTTTGTGATTTTTTTTTTTTCTCGGCCAGGAGGCGAAAATCCCGGGTGCTTACCTGGTTCCGAGGGGAGCTGTCGGGCCCGGAGCAGGACGACAAGATGGTGGATGGCCGCCAGCAGCCTATTAGGGCCAAAAAGCGTAAAAAGCATTTCTTAAAGGGGCCATGCTGTTTTTTAAAATGTTTTAATTTTTTTCGCTTAATAGCTCTCGGGGTCCCTTTTTTTACCCCTCAACAATTTTGGTCTCCCCCTTTTTTTTCCTCAACAGAATTTTTTTCCCTGGTGTGGTGTGTGTTTGTGTTTGTTTTTTGTTTTTTTTTTGAGGGGGGTGTTCGGTATTTTTGGTTAAACCATCTGGCAACCCTACCCTCCGCTTGATGCCCCGCCCCTTCCGCTCAATGCCCCATCCCTTCCTGTGCGGCCTGGGCCACTTGAAAAATTTCCGAATTGGCCACCAGCAAAAAATTATTGCCCATCCCTGGTCTAGACTGAGCTTGTGGGAAGAATATTTTCATACTTCCAGAGCTGTTCCTTAGAAAACATCTGGGGGCTTTTAGAAACAATCAGAGTGTAGCTTTTGGTAACATTTATAAGGCTTCTAAAACTTTAGGGCCAAGATTTTCCAGTGGTTTTGGAACCCTCAGATTTTGGACGCCTGATTAGTGCCTACCCTTTTGAGGAAATTTTTTTTTTTTCCAGAGTTGGGGTGATCCACACCTTCCGAAAATCATCCCATTTAAAGCGTCTCTCAGTGGGCAGTAACACCTCTGGTCACTTATGAAATTTTTTTGCCTACACATTGGAGTGCCTGGAGACTCTGTAAACCCATACTAGGATAGTGTATTACAATTTATATTAAAATATCTGATTGTGTCACTCTTCATTATTTATATTATTTTCTTGGCACTATTCAAACAAATGCAGGTACTTAAAAATAACACCACGCATATACAGAGCAAGTACGAAGAGGACATCTGTCACGTTCGTAGTTTTCGAGATATTGAGTTGTCTACCCATAGGATTATAATTTAAAATAAATTCATATTGCAGTTGTCATTTTAGGCTCTTGAGAGCTGTATATAATATGTTTTGGATACCCGGAGAAAGTGATTTGTGGTATGAAACTGAGCATTTTTAGCTGTGCATCCAGTGGCCCATATTCTTGTATTTTAATGATCAGTTTGGGCAATAAAAGGGATTTGTTTTAAGTGTTTTCTCATCTTTTTTTGCAGAGGAGCCTTCCTTTTTGCCATGTTGTGTTAGAACTTTATACCTCTTCCCATTTAAAAAAAATAGAAATTTAACCTTCCTTTAAGAAATGCATCAGAAAGGTCAACTCTGTTTCCTCCGATTTTTTTCAGGCTCAGCTGGGAGCTGATTAAAGCTACCAGGCAAGGCTTGTCAGGTTTGTCAGAGACAACTATATAAACTCTTTGTTGTTCACTTTGCTGTATATTATAAATATATTTATCTCCTGTCAGGCTTCAACAGGACAGATGCTCCAGGAGCATTAAGGCACTGACATTAAATGCTCTCTAACTCTGTCATTAGTTAGTAACTCACACCAAGAAGCATACATGGGATATTCAGGAAACTTGCTGTCATTGCTCCCTGAGGAGCTGAGCTAGAGGAGTTGAGGGAGGCAGGGGGAATAAATAACCACCAAGTCTTTCCTGCTCAGGCATTATTTACTTATTTTTAGGAGACATGAACCCAAACATTTTCAGCAAAGGATTTTGCCTGTTTTATTCTTTTAGCTTAGAAATATATGGGAGCAGATATATGTCTTAACGCTCCTAGGCCAGGTCTATACTAGTCCAGGAAGGTCAGCTTAAGGTACGCAACTTCAACTACGTAAATAAGATAGCTGGAGATGGCATACCTTAAGCTGAGCTTGGCACCATCTTCACAGTGAAGGCTGATGGGAGCAAATGTTCCCATCAATTTCCCTTGCTCCTCGCAACTGTGAAGAGTACTGGTGCTAACCACGGCTGCCCTCAGTGTTTGATTTAGTGGGTCTTTACTAGACCCACTAAATCAAATGCCAGAAGATTGATCTCTGGTGCGGTTAGTGTAGACGTGGCCCTAGAGAGAGTATAGAGACACAGATAGTATCAGTGAACCAGGAGTATTCGAAGTGTTACATCTTGTGCAGTACATTGTGTCCTGAAAGTGGCCTCTCTTCAGAGGTGTGATGAGAATTCTCAGTATCAACATCTTTCTCTCACTTACTGTGCTATAAATCCAGAATATCTTTTATCTAGGACTTCTAGTGGAGTTGTTCCTCATTTCCAGCAGCATAACAGAGAAGGGATTTTGGCTCCCTGGCTTTTGATTTGGTCAGGAACCCAAACTTTGTAGACAGAGCCCATATCTATTCTCAGCTCATTCCAGGTGTGACCACAGTCAGGCCTCGTATTTATTTCTTCACTATTGCCTCAACCCTCCCAAACTGCTCTGTGGCAGGCTGGACAAGGGACAGGGCAGGGAACGCCAAGGAAAAGAAACCAAAGAATGAGTTAAAGTGGGAAGCCAGGCAAACACGATGCCTTCTCTTGTCACATTAAGGGCTGATCCGGTTTCTCTGTAATCAAGACACGAGAAGTAATTCTTCCATCCTACTCGATGTTGATTAGGCCCTCAACTGGAGTACTGTGTCCAGTTCTGGGCACCACACTTCAGGAAAGGTGTGGAGAAACTAGAGAAGGTACAGAGAAGAAAAACAAAAATGATTAAAGGCCTAGAAAACATGGCCTATGAGGGAAGACTGAAAGAATTGGGTTTGTTTAGTTTGGCAAAGAGAAGACTGGGAGAGGCATAACAGTACCTAAAAGGGTGTTACAATGAGGAGGGAGAAAATTATTCTCCTTAACCTCTGATGATAGGACAAGAAGCAATGGGCTTAGATTGCAAGAAGGGAGGTTTTGGTTGGAAGAACTTCCTAACCGTCAGGCTGGTTGGACACTGGAATAAATTGCCCAAGGAGGCTGTGGTATCTCCATCACTGGAGATATTTAAGAGCAGGTTGGACAGACATCTATCAGGGATGATCTAGATGGTGCTTGGTCCTTCCTTGAGGGCAGAGGACTGGACTTGATGACCTCTGGAGGTCCCTTCCAATTCTATGGTAAGTCAAAGGGCATTTTGCTACTGACTTCTGTGGGAGTAGCACTGGGTCCCTAATGAGGTGACTTGCAGGTTGTTGCTAGCTGGAAGAAAAGAGCAGCTGGGGCATTGAGCCGCTGTGTGCGTCTTTGGGAACTGAGAAGGTGGCTGGCACATGGCAACCACAGAGGATTTTGTCACAGCAAATAAACCACAAGATTCATAAGCCTGAAACCTCCCAACAGTTCTGTGCAGCTGTTAACAGCCCTTTTGCTTCATGCAGGGTTGGAAGTGTGGTATTCTCTCCTTTTGGATAAATTGGGGCAGGAGGTTCTGGCAAAATTGATCATGGGATAGTGGGTGGACTCTTTACTCAGAGAGGACTGAATCCTGCCCCGTTCACTGGCACAAAGACAATGGGCTACTTGGGTAAGGTGAGCAGTGGTTTGTGGTTCGTGATAGGAAGGCTAGCGTGCAGCTTGCACTGTGGCTGGCACTCAGGGAGGGGTGAAGTTGATTGCTTTTCGGTCATGCTCTGGGGAATTTAAATCACACTGATTCACTCTGGTCCTTCAAGTAGGCCTGGTGTGAGAGTCGATCATTAGCTTAATTTATGGATTTTTAAAATGTGTTAATTAAGGACTCTGTCCTGCTCTCGTTCAAGTCAGTCGCAAGTGCAAGAGTCCCTGGATGTTAATATTGTGTATAAAAGAAGCACAGATGTCAGATGTCAGTGGACAAAGTAGAGGCAGCAGCCTTGTGCTGTTGAAGGGACATTTTCCAGGTGTTAAGCCATGGTATTCATGTTTCTGAAAATACTGAAGCCACGTCTGAAAATCAGTGGAACGTTGACTTGCCAGCCAATCCCCAGCACCTTGTTATCAAGCTAAGCCTGTAGTTTGGACTCCTGAAGGCAAAACCTTATGGATGGGTCCATTGTCAAGGTGAGGTCAGTTGTTCAGCTTAAAACTTTGGCAGTGCTCTTTTAAAGTTCCTGCCTTGGAGTTAAAAATAAAGTAGAAGTTGTATATTTTTCTGTGTTTCCAATATATGAGCATATATATGTGTGCATAATAGGTACACATAGGAAAATACAAAAGTCTCTGAATAAATAGCAGGTGAGAGTAGCAAGTACATTGCAAATTGATCAGTATGATCCTGGATGGATTCTCAACTAGGGATGCAATAGCGTAGTCAATTAACCGTAGGGTTGCCAGGTGTCCGGTTTTGAACCAGATAGTCCAGTATTTGAGCTTTGTGTTCAGGAAACAAATTGAGAAATTATAAATGAGAAAATATAAATGTCTGGTATTTTCTAAATAAGATGTAATGTAGATTGTGATGTAATGTCAAGTGTGTCCGGTATTTTTGTTGAAACCATCTGGCAACCCTAATTAACTGATAAGCAAAAGCTTATAGGTTAATGCTATAGACTACATGCATTTCCCTCCCCCTCCTCCCATCCTACCAGTAAATTTTTTAGCAGGCTGGCCAGCAGCATGGCTCAGTTCTGGCTCGCTCTGGTCCGGGACTTACTCCCGCTGTGGCTCTGCATTTAAGGTGCATTAGGAGCTGGGCAGGCAGGCAGCCCGGCTCAGTTCCAGTTTCCGGCAGTTCCGGGAGCTCAGACCCGCCCCCCAGACAGGGGCTGCTGCCACCCTGCACTGCTGCCTCTTTATCAGAGGCAGCAGCACAGGGAGACAAGCAGCTGGTCTGCAAGAGGAGCTGGTTTTTAAACTGGCTCCCCTCATGGACTAGCTCCCACCTGGCACCCTGCACTTCTGCCGGCCCCGCCCCCAGGGATTATAGAATAGTCGACTAATCGATAAGAATTCATGAGGTTACTTGACTATTCAATTAACCGATATTTAACATCCCTACTCTCGACATGGAATGGGGAATCAGTAGGTAATGACAGACTAGCAGTTCTACTGCAGAGATCTTCCATCCTAGAACTTGATTCTCTCAGTCAGGAAAATAATATAATGTGAACCTTAGTCGTCAGCTTCTGTTCCTTTACTTCTCTGTTTTAGGATCTCTAGATTTTCCTGCCCAACCCTTCTACTTTTAGGCCACAGTAAATTGAAACTGGTGTTTATATGAACAGAATTTCCTCAGAGACTTTATTGTATTCCACTTTTATAGTTGGAAGACATGGCTTTTAGTTGTGCTTAACCTCACAAGCAACATCACTTTAATGTTTTTTAGCAAATTCCCTTATGGACATTTTCATCAGGAAAACTGATGTTTACAAGTGTGAACATGTTGTACGATGTAAAGACAATCTGTTGAAAGAGGAGGGAATTAGGGTGGAGAAAGGCAAATAGAGGTTTTCTTTCAGGTCATGTCTGAGTGACAGTATTAACACCCACATTTGAAAGACGTGGGTTCCTAGTTATAATCAATATTTGATATGAATTTAATCACAGGAAAAAACAAGCCGGGAAGGCCAAATTTCCCCTCGGAATAACAAATGGAGAAAACAGGTCATTGGTGAGCTACCTCTAATCCAAACCAGTGCTTCAGTGATCTCTATTCCCATTCATTTGTTTGTCCCTGTTTCCTCTTGGGCGTGGTTACTGATAGCATGGCAAGACAGCTGCATTAAACAGCAAAATATTTCCTGGGTGGATTTGTGCTCTTTAATACAATGCAGGGTGTTTCCTTGCTGTTGGTAAAGTAAAAACCAACTTAGTTTTACTAGTTAGCTAGTTTTGCTAGTATTACTATATTTCTTATGCAACATGTTTGGAGGCAGATACTCCTGCACAAGCAGCAACTTCCATAGCGCTGTCTGCCCTCCACCCTCCTTGCACCAGCTCCTGCCTGCTCTCCCCGCGTGTAAACGTGTAATTGCTAAAAATTCCAGCGATTACACATTTACACAAATACATGTTAGTTAATTTCACTAGTGTGAAGCAGTGAGGGGCAATCTAGGCTAGTGAGTGGGCCGCATGGGTGGCCCTCCTTCATCTCAGTGAGCTGCAAGATTATCGTAACGAAAATGGTCTCCCTGGTTAGGGTAGTTTTGCTAACTGCACTTTTGTACTTAGAATTTGCGGGTTGTGCCAATTGAACTGCTGTGATTGGATGCAGAGGGAGCACATGACTCTCACAATCAATGCTATGTGCAATGAGCACACACCTCATGAGCCCTTGCTTTTACATGCATGTTGCTTTAGTAATACAGTAGTAAAAAATACACAGATGGAAACCAGCAAAATCTCGCAACCCTGCGTGTAGGCAACAGTAAACAAAATGTCTTGTGGGTCACACTGCATGTCGGGGCTAGGGTTGCCAGGTGTCCGGTATTCACCCGGATAGTCCGGTGTTTTCGGCTCTTGTCCGGTAAAAAAATTCAGAGAATACTGGACACCTGAGATGTCTGGTATTCTCTGAATTTTTCCCCCGGCCAGGAGGCGAAAATGCTGGGCACCTGGCAACCCTACAAACACTCAGCGCCCGGCCCCCAACACCCCCAGCCCCCTGACCCCAGCCCCCATGCTTACCTGGTTCCCCAAGGCTGCCGGCACAAAATGGCTGCTGACCAAAAGACCTAGGGGAAGTAATGCTTCTCCTGGGTCTTAGTGCTCAACCGCACCCCTGTTCCCTGCACTCACTCTTAAAGGGGACATGCTGTTTTAATGCTGTTTTATTTTATTTTATTTTATTTTTTTTTGCTCAACAACTTTGGTCTCTTTCCCCCCCCCCCCCCCTTTTTTTTTTCACTTCAACAGAATTTTTCCCCGGTGTTTTTTTTTTTGAGGGGGGGGGGGGGTGTTCGGTATTTTTGTTTCAACCATGTGGCAACCCTGGTCAGGGCGCATGCAGTCCATGGAGCACAGGTTGCCCAGCACTGCTGTGAAGTACTGTGCCTCTATACAAATAACACCTAGTCTCTAAGAAGAATAGTGGGGTGAGCCACATTTGTTTTACCTTTGAAAAAGATGCAGCCTACATACCTGCTGCTAGTGCCCTTGCAAAGGCTTGTGGGTAGGACTGGGAGGCATTTTTCACACCCAACCTTTTTTCACCAAAATAAAGGGAAAACTTGGTGACAAAACCAATTCAGAAATTAAAGTTGGTTTGGCAGATTGTTTTGGTAGTAGGGGAGAGGGGATTTCAAAATGTCACATTTCAGCATTTCCAGAATGAAATGTTTTGACTTCTTTTCACAAAGATGACTGGTTTGCTATTAAAAAAAAATTGAAAATATTTAGAAAAACTAAATACTTAAAAACGAATTATTGAGTTTCAGGTTGACTCACAATCCTTTTTTTTTTGACATGCTAGTTTTCCAGAAAATGAGAAATATTTTAGCTCCAGATGGACCCGACGCATTCTTTTTTGTCTGTTTTGATTCTTTTTCTTGGATTTGCACCTGAATGGAACAGGTAAGTATCCAGGCAGCACGACTCGGGACTCCATGGAAGGGCAATGGTTCCCAATCCCTCTTGCTTCTCCTTTGTGCCATGGAGTCCGTCATTGAACCCTGGATCCCCTGCTTACATTGCCAGATACCTTACAGACAGTCTCTGGCTGGCTATTGCCTACTCTTCTCCCTTCAAGTCCACTCCCTCAAGTTCCTTAGGGCATGGGTTCCCAAACTGGGGGGCATGCCCCCTTGGGGGGCATGAAGAAATTCCGGGGGGGCACGAGGCGACCCAGGCCCCCTCCATCAGTCCCCCCACCCCCAAGTTTTGCTGCTATTTTTGTTTTTTGGCCTCGGTCAGTTCCTTTTTGTTGTTGGTGGGTGTTTTTTCCTTTTTTTTTTTTTCCTCAACAAGTTTTACTGCTATGGGGGGCAGGGGTGTGAGGTTTTCTCAAAAATCAAAAAGGCGGTGTGATGCCGAAAAGTTTGGGAACCACTGCTTAGGGGATAGAGAAGAGTAGCTACCCAACCCCCAGTCTGTAAACTCTTTTTTAAGACCTGTCCAGCCATTTTCTTTTTTTAACCTTCAGAACAGCAGCAAGTGAGAGACTCCCAAGCCTCACAACTGCATTTTTGTTTCAGAGTCGGCTAGAAAATGAGAATTCCATTTGTCGAAAAATACTGAGTGTTCAGAGCTGGTTTTTGTTCCCCCTTGGACCAAAGCTGAGACCCTTTGACATTTGGTGTGTGCATGTGCGTGTAAATAAAATAGAGCAAGAGGGACCCTGACCCATCACACTGTAATCAGTAGCCCAGAGATGTGGGAATCCCAGGTGTAGGTCCCAGTGTGGGGCTGCTACGTCCCCGGTGAGTGTCCTACCCTCAGGTTATGTAGTCAGTCTCCAGCTTAGTACAGATGGAACAACTTCAACAGGTAAGATGGAAAGAGCAGTCTTAGAATAGTCCCTCGCTGGGTGATTGGGACACTCACCTGGGATGTGGAATAGGCAAGTTCAGGGCCTTGGAGTGTCTCTCTCACTTGCATCAGGAATTCCACCCTGGGTCTTGCTGACTGACGTTGGGTCAGACCAGATGCCTTTCAGCAAAAAGTTCCAGTTTTGATGAATTGGCACTTTTCAGCAGACAAACATATTAGAAAAATTCCCGACCAGATCGAAATTTTTCCTTGAGTACTCTTGGGAATATCAGCCCTCTTCAAAGCCTAGAAATGTAGAATATTAAATGGTCTCCTGTCTTTTTCAGTCTGAAACTGAGGCTACGTCTAGACTGCAGGCTTCTTTCGGAAGAAGGTTTTCTGGAAGAGAACTTCCGAAAATACTACTTCTGAAAGGGAGCGTCTACACAGCAAAAGCGCATTGAAAAAGCGATCTGGATGCTATCTCGCATTTCAGCTGTGATTACTATGGACGGAGTGGCCACCAGGGCACCTGTGCTTTTTCCTCTTTCCTCTTCTTTCGAAGAAACTCCCTCTTCCCCGTCCACTCACGCCTTTTTGCAAAAGAGCTCTTTTGGAAAAAGTCTTCTTCCTTGTAGAATGAGGATTACCAATGTCGGAAAAACCCCTCTGTTCTTTTGATTTTTTTCGAAAGAACGTGATTGCAGTGTGGACGTAAGTGAAGTTTTTTTGGAAAAACGGTTGTTTTTCCGAAAAAACTCTGCTGCGTAGACATACCGTGAATCTTCCTATTTTGTGAATGTAAGGAAACCCTTTAAAATGCAGCGGTAACGGATCGGTAACTAGCAGAGTGTGACTAGTGGAGAAGTTCATGTCCGGAGTACATGGTGCAAAAATTCCTTTCTCTTTTTCTCTCTCTCTCTTTCTTTTCCTTTTTCTTTTTTCTTTTCTTTCTTTCTTTCTTGCTTGCTTCCTTGCTTCCTTCCGCTGGCTGGTAACAGACTTCACAGATCCTCTTCATATGCAAAGGTGAGAATTATGGTAACACAAAGTTAAAATGAATAACTCCATCTTTATGATGTTGAGTCAGAGAGGGCCTAATATTACAGTGTTTGTGAAGCTTGGGATTATTTACAGCCCAGTTGGTTACAGACTAGTAAAGGGGAATTTGAGACATGGAGTGTGTTTATTTTGAAAGAAGCCCCGTCTCCTGATTTAAGTCTCTGTTGTCTCAGTGGTGTGTTTAGCTCTTTTAGGCAAATGATGTTTGACACATCTCAGAACCAATGTTTTTGGAGTTGAATGGCTAGAAACTGGGAAATCGTTCAGTTGCAAAAATAAACAATAGTTCAGGTGTTAAACTACTGATGTGGAAAATTGCTCCGACAGTTATGATGTTGCTCTTCCTTTCAGTAAGTCTTATACTATCATTCACTCCAAATACATCAGCTGATATTTTGCTGCCTGGTACAAGCTAATCTGCACTATGTCGTTGCAGTAATGTGTGTGTGCTAAAACAATATACTGAATAAACAGGGCCAAAAAACTTTGTTTTATGAGCATCACACCAATTTGTATCTCCGATACAGGAGGAGTTGTCTGCATTGCAAATTCTGGTATTTTGCTGAAGCACGCTATAGACAGTAATGTGACAGACAGGATCAGCTTTGTAAAACCAGCCTTGAGTTTTGTGCCAACGTTTGTGCACCTGCAATTTATTTTAGAGGCAGACACGCAAGACAGTAACTAAAGGCTGTCTTTAGAGTTTAAATTTCTGCCCTCATTTTCTAGATGTGTGATTTTGGTGATGAAGGAAATGAAGGAAAAGCAAATTAAATGAAGGAAGGTTTGGTATATCAGATGCTCGTCCAATCTAGGAGTAGCTTTAGTTGTAGTTTGGGAGAAAGGGCTGCTTTAGAGAGCTGTGTATGTATATGGCCCTGGAGATTTTTTAATAATGGATCTATTTATTTTTATATGCTGTGGAATTTTTATCTGGGGAAGGGAAATCTGTGAGAGCTGTGAAGAACTAGTGTTCTTCAGTGGCTGCTGTTGCTACTTGTAAGGCTGATTCTCAGAATTTCCACTCTAGGAGATCAGTAAATCTTACACTGTACTTTAGTGTACCTTGTGGAATGTACAAGCAAGCAATGCTTGCTTAAAATGTATACAAAAGTGACATTGGGGGCTACTTGAAAATGTTGTCCGCCTTAGCTAGTTACCTTGTGGAAAAAACATGCCAGTAACAAGATGTTTTGGCTGAGAGAGGGGAAAAACGATGGTCCAGTCACACAGACTTGGTACGCTCATATCTTAGTGAAATAGAATTAGATGGCTCTCAACACTTCCAGTGGGTACATCGTTTTTCAAGACAGAAATGCATAGAAATAAGGTCCGTCTTTTTTCTTTCCCCATTTATATTTGAGTTCCCCTCCAGCATTCAGTCTCATGATCCCTGTGCAGAATCTTTTCTCCACAATACTAACGTGGCCGAAGTTGACTAAGAACTTACGAAGGCTGATGATGGAAAGGAAGATTAGTGACCCTCCCCCCCCCCCGAAATAAAATGTGGCTGTGAGAAATAAAAACCTCCCTGATGTGAAAACTCATTCATTAACACCCTAAAACCGATCATTTTTGTGAACACCCCTCAGACTGCCAAGAATGGGGAGAAATAGGCAAAAGCCTGAGCATCAGCTGTGAGGCTTTATGATGTCATAGGATCATTATGTCACTCAATGCCTATTGATTTCTAAGGCTGATTGCGAGCAATCGCTAATCATTTTGTATTGAACAGCATGCCAGTTCCATCGCATCTGGGGCAAATACAAGTGGCACCCATTTAACCAACATCCTGCTCTCAGCGCTTTCATTCTTCAGCTTTCAAAGTGAACCAAATTGCTAGAGTCGCAGTAAGGTTGATTCCCCCCCCCCCATTTTCTTTCTTTTGCCAGAGCGTCTAAGCTAATCAAAATGAAAGGCTCAGAATGCTTGTGAGCTCGCGGCTGTTTGCCCATACGGACAGTGATGTGCCACTGAGCTACCGGAGCATGTCCGCCTGTTTCAAGTGGAAGCCAGAGTGGACGCTGCAATAATACTTGAAATTTCAGACGTAGAGCACAGTATGATGAACTTCTATGAAAGGTGTGAGAGTTAGTATGTGTGTTAGTCCCAGGGCATGTCTGCATTATGGAGAAGATTGACTCTGTGGAGGTCAACCTTCAAGCATTCGATCTGGCAGGTCTAGGGTAGGTCCCCAAAGCGAACACTGAGGGCACCCCCTGCTGGCGTCTTGTGTGCCTCATTCTGCGAGGAGTAAGGGAAGCTCACAGGAACGTGTGATCCTGTCGGCCTCCCGCAGTGTAGATGCTCCGGAGGTTCAGCTTAAGGTAAGCCAAGTCCAGCTATGCATTTTACATAGCTGGATGGCATACCTTAAGCCGACATGCCTGGTCTAGTGTAGACTAAGGCCCCAGGGAGAGGAGGGACTAGGCTATTGCTGACTATTCACACCATTGCCGTTTGGCCTCAGAACAAGGGGTGGTGAGCTGAAAGCAAGAGGGAGGCCCTGCTTTTGGAAACGTTTATGCATATGCTTAGCATTACGTATTAGAGTAGTTTCACAGAGCTCAGTGCATCTGCTTCTCGTGTAAAATTAATAAAGCAGTGCATAGCTGTTTGCGGGATCAGAGCCATGCTTGCCATAAATCAGGGTGCAAACGAGGTGAGTTTTGTAAATATCACCCCCCCCCCCCCAGCAGCTGTCCTATTGACTTACTATGAGGTATTCCATCTTTTTGTGTGTGTGCTGTTGTCATGTGAAGCCAGGTGATCTTGTATCTTTAAGTTCTTAAGAAATTCTTCACCATGTCATGACAGTGAAATTAAAGTTCCTTTTCACCACGCCATTTTGACGCTCATACAAATTTACAGAGACGTTTTGATTTAGAAATCACTTGGAAATGCATTTTTTTAAATATAAACATCCCTCAATTCTTGCTCTTGAAAGCTCACAGTGATTTGTAGCCAAAATGTCATATTTCAGGAGATTATTAAATGCTCTTGCTCTTTGACTTATTTCTGACTTAGGATCTTACTTATTCTTTCAAACTCACTGCTTCATTTCTGTTGGTACAGTCCTTTATTGCATTGCCAAAAGCAAGGATCATAATGGATCAATGTCAGCTGTCCACAGGCAAAAGAAAAATAAAACGTGTGAACGGGTCCCTTGTAGTTGGTGCTGTTCCACAATTTGGGAGAGATATCACCCAGCTCACGTCTTCACTATGTGGAAGATCATTGCTGCGGTTCATCTTACGGAGTTTGATTTAGCAGGTCTAGTAAAGACCCGCTAAATTGAATTCAGCGGGCGCCCACGTTTGCACCGATACTCCTGCTCCTCATGAGGAGTAAGGGAAGCCAACGGGAGTGCTTGCTCCTGTTGTCCTCCCGCTGTGTGGATGGTGCAGAAATACATTTTAATATACGTTGATGCCAATCACGTAATTAACGTAGCTGGAGTTGCATATCTTAATTCAACCTTCTGCTGTAGTGTAGACCAAGCCCTAGAAACTTGGGTATTATAAGCTGGACATATCTCATTCCTAAACATGCCCCTGTGGGATATACACTCAAATGTCACAAATTATTTCTGTAGAGAAGAAAAATTGCAAATTCTGACTGCTAATGCTTATTCCTTCCGAAAGTTTCCGAAACAATAGTAATTGAAGTAAACTTTAAATTACAGAAAGCACACATTTAAATTACAGTCGCCTAATTAGATAATTTTCCAAGGAACTTTTTATCAAATATTTTTTCTTAATTAACATCAGATGTCACAAGCAGTCAAATTCACTTGACCAAAGGCAACGTAGGCTGTAGCAGTATTTAAGAAATAACATATTTACTAAATATATTGTTGATTTTTATGGTCTGAAAAGACCTAATTATATGTGTTGCAAACTGGTCTTGCCTAAGCCTGCTGCAAGAACTTTGAACATGAATAGTTTCTGGTAGTTTTCAGCATTTCTGGGGTTGATTGTGCATCTGTTTTCAAAGGTGATGATGTTTTAATGGACTTTGAAATCTGAAAGTATGTGTTCTATTTGACTCCACATGAAAGAGGAAAGTGCTTTGGGATTTTTTAGCACTGATTTTAATCATTCTGAAAAAAGATTTTAGATCTGTAAAGAAGCAGAAGTGAGATGTGATTAGATGTGATTATTTTAATTAGCGGGCCATCCTAATACAGATTTTTCCCAAAGCTCCCAACAACTTTTTAAAAAAATTTAGATTTTTTTGATACATTCTTCAAAGCAAACGACAGTTTCAAATGTTGGAGAGCTTAGTCTTTTGGAAATGTAAAACTGCGCCAAAAACACATATCAGCTCGTGAACAATTTGATTAGCACAAAGGCTTTGCCAACTTTCAGGAATTATCATTAATGTGACTCGTATGAAGGAGTGTAATGCTTTCTTAGTGGCGACACCAGGAATTTAGATCAGTGATATAATTGCTCTGTCCCTCAATGACGTATGCTTCAGAACTTGAAAAGCTCTTCTCTATGCGGAGCATATGCGTAATTAATCTGTACAGTTTCATACATTGCAGTTTACTCTCAACTCTTTACAATAAGGAGGTAAGACGTTACTAGCAGGTATTTTGTTTAAACTGTAAAATGCTGGGCATTATTCAGGATGCAGCCTGATCTTGGGATTTTCAGCTGTCACTTATGTGCTGCTCCTCCTCCATTTCCCACTGGGATGCTCTGAGGAATTGATCAGGATGTGATGCAGGAATAACTCTGAAGTCTGCAGCATGATATTTGCTATTCAATTAATGCCAGGAGCACTAGTGGCAATAAGCAGGAAGGATTGCTCTTAATCTTAACCCTGGAAGAGGTTGAACCTCTCTAGTCCAGAACTCTCTGGTCTGGCAACATCCCTGGTCTGTCATGATTTGACTGAGCTAAATGTCCACTTTTCATGGGTGTGGCCAAATTTCCCGCAGTCCCATAAAGTTTGTTTACAGCCACCAGTCCCGGCTCTCGGTGTTCTGTGCTGTTATTTAGCTCTAATTTACTCCTAAGTGTTTTCTAAGATTCCAGTAAGCAGTGGAAGTGTTGGTAATGCTGCTAGGCAATATTGACCTCCCATGATCTGGAAGGGTGCTGGACTAGAGAGTTTCAACCTGTAGTCACCAAAAAATCCAAGCGTTCTTACGTATTCTAAATTCTGCTTCCGCTTAAGGCAATGGCAAACTCCCTTTGATGGGACCAGGATTTGGCCGTAAATTGTGTGGCTGACGTTACTGGCTGCAATATTGGGAGAGTGTTGTCTCAGAAAGTGATTGTGCATGTGCCTAACCCAGGAGAGTGACGTCCCCACTGCAAAAGGAGATGGTGCAGTAGAGAGCCTGTTGTCCTTTTCTTTCGGCAGCCGCTAGTTCTATCACCTCTGCCAACACGGCAGCAAAGGTATCATGTTGTATTGTCACCTGAAGAGGCATCATTAACAGTCCTGCACAGAGTGCACACGTGATAGGAACAGAATTTCAGTCCCCTTTCGGTGGCCATTTTAAACCCTTTGTGTGATGTTAACACTGAAAAATATTTTGCTGACCCGCTTCTCAGGCCTTGAAAGGGGAAGAAGGGGCCATGGACTCAGCTCCCCAGCCTTCTCCTGCTGGTGTTTTGTGGAACATGGATTGGGTCCATGGCCAGTTGGAAATTTAAGACAGCCTGTGTGGTAATGTTAGGACAGTTCCAAAGTAGGTGGATTGGAGATACTTCCCTTCCCAGGAATACCTCTTTGATATTTTAGCGTAGAATGGAATGTTTTCACTCCTTTAATCTCCTATGTATTTGAGTTTGTCTGTGAGGCTATGTCTAGATTACAGGCTTCTTGCGCAAGAAGCTTTTTGCGGAAGAGATCTTCTGCAAAAAACTTCTTGCGCAAGAGAGCATTCACACTTCAAAAGTGCATCGAAAAAGCTGTGCGTTTTTGCACAAGAGAGTGTCCAGGCTGCATGGACACTCTCTCGAAAGAAAGCGCTGATAGCTATCCACAGAATGGCCACCAGGGCACCTGTGCTTTTTTGTCGATTTAGTTGTGCAAAAATGCACTTGAGGTGTGGACATGCCGGGAGCTTTTGCACCAAAACGGCTATTTTTGCGCAAAAACTCTGCAGTCTAGACATAGCCTGAGCGAGTCTGTCTGTCTATCCGTCTGTTTGTTCAAGAACTCCTCCTATATGTAAAAGTTAGGGCCACCAAATTTGGTCTGTAGCTTGCTCTCACCATAGCTTAAAGCAAGGTAAAGGTTTGGTAGTGCAGGGGGTGGTGGTGTGGTGAAGTTCCCCCTCCGTCCTGCAATGTGTATGGGGATGCATAAAACCACACAGAAAAGAGACCGAATCACCAGGCAGGTGATAGGGGCTGGCTGGGGACGTGCTCCCCCATCCAGGACTGCCCCAACCACTCTCCAGGCACTCTTTAGGGAGACTAGGGGGCTGCAGCAGCCCCCCTCTTATTCATATGGAAACATTGCTGGCTGTTCCCCTTCATCAGGGAGCAAGGGGAAAGAGCCCAGTTTGCTGCATTCCTCACTCTGACTGGGGAGTGCAGGGGGCAGATGAACCTGGACCTTCCCCAGCCGGGAGACATGCACCCCTCTCCCAGCTGTGTCCATGGGGGCTGCGGCAGCCATGGCGAGGCGCTTCTCACCTGGCCCCAAGCTGCTGCGGTGAGAGAGGGCTGAGGTAGTCTTCTCTCTCTACCTGGGGCAGCCTGCATCCTGAGCCCCTCATCCTCAGTCTCATCCTAGAGCAATGATTTAAATGAAGAAAAATAAAAATTAATTGATTTGAGGACACGAGCAATGCCGGGTAAATTGTCTAGTATATTATCTTGGAGAGTCTTACGTGGGTAAAAATAAGGGTCTTTCATCTAAAATAGTCTTCAGCCGTGTGAGCTCAAAACCCAGTGCTTTTTCCTGACAAAATTTGGGAGTGAGATCTACCAGCATGTCCACGTATGTATGTATTTGCTATTCCAGGGGTTTTCAAACTTTTTTTTCTCATGACCCAGTTGAAGAAAATTGTTGATTCCTGCCACCCAAGGTAATCTGACTAGAGTGTGGACTCCGGGGTGGGGCTGAGGAGGAGAGCTTTGGGCTTTAGGAGGAGGCTTTGGATTTTGGGGGCGGGGGTCAGGGTTGGGGCAGGAGGGGCTTCCCTTGAGCAGCTCCCGGTCAGCGGTACAGTGGGGGTGCTAGGGCAGCTTCTTGCCTCTCCTGGCCCCACAGACCATGCTGCGCCCCAGAAGCAGACAGCAGTAGGTTCCCAGCCAATGGGAATGCAGAGCTAGTGCTCAGGGCAGGGGCAGTGTGTGTAGACCTGTGCACTCTCCTCCTCCTCCCCCAGGAGCCGGGCCTGTTGGCGGCCGCTTCTGGGGTGCAGCGTAGTCTATGGTGCTAGGACAGGCAGGGAGCTGCCTTAGCACCCCACTGGTCACCTGATCCCCTGCAGCAACGAGACCTAGTATCCGCTATTCTACCCCCCAGTACTGGGTTGTGACCCGTAGTTTGAAAACCACTGTACTATTGGGTCTGCCTTCTCTTGCTAGTTCTGTATCTGTTGTTCTATCTAGATTATCTGGCTAGCTTTTTATTTGTTGTTGTGTTTACTTATGGCATTTATGCAATGCCATCCACATATCCAGGCCCTGTAGGATGTAGGATTGAGAAGCGAGTCCATTTGTCTGATTGGTACACGTTGTTATAAAGCCATTTAAAAAAGCAGGAGAGGAACTACCCCTAGGGACTGAGAGTCACACAATGACAGTGCTATTAGCTAAGGGAGGGTTTTGAACTCTGCTTCCCGGGGAGGAGGGGGAAACGAGTAATGAAGGTTTTAGCTCTTCTTGCAGATTATTTATTGAATCCCCAGCCAAATAATGTCATGACGCTGCTGTTCTGCCTGTGCAGAAAACACGGATCACGAACAGGAGGGGAAAGTACCGCATTCATAGAACGTTGTGGGGTTTTATTATTATTATTATTATTATTATTATTATTATTATTTTTTTTTTTTTTTTTTTTTTAAAAAGGTCTGAAGACAGGAATTTAAAAGTTAACACACTGAAAATAACCCAACTATTAGAAAGCAGGGAAATGCAGATTTAAGGTACCAATCTGCCCTCCTGTCAGGTATCTATCTAGAGATTGAGCATTGGGCTAGAATCTAGTGTTCTATTCCCATGTCTGCCTGTGAATTTGTATTTGGAGAGCACCTTTCTTCAAAGTGCTTAACAAACATTCCTGAGGTCTCTCAATCTCCTTGGTGATCTTTAAAAGCCCCTTTTTTTTACAGATGGGAAAACAGTATTTTGCCCCTTTTTTACAGATGGGAAAACAGAGGCCACAAGAGGTTAAGGTATAGGTGTACGCACTTAGCGTGTGTGTGTGAATGTATGCTATTCTATACTTAACAATTTTATACATATTCTTCTATCACTTTTATCACCAAAATATTGGAGCACCTTCCAGTAGTAGATGAAGTGTTGTGATTAATGTCTGTCACGTATGGTTCGTTATTTCTCTCATCTTCTCTCCAGGGAGAAAACTTGGGCACATGTACAAAAAACATGGAAAACAGGCTCTGCTTCATGGCTACTACGCAGCTGGGAATAGAACTTTTGACCTCTTGTCTCCTATTTGTGTGTGTTAGCTGCAAGACTATCCCATATGAACTCAAAAGGGAGCAGTGGAGAAAGAGCACACTCCAACAGAGCAGGCTAGAGAAATGTTCTGTGACGAGGAAGGTCAAAAGTTACATGTTTTCACGCACGTGCCCAGTAAGGGACAGCAAGTCATAGGGAGCCTTGGATGATCAGCCGCGTAGGGAAGTTCAAGCTGTGTATTTTGAGTTTAGTCTTGTCACTTGCCTCGTTACCACTGTTTTTATTTCAATATTATTGGGTGGGAACTAGACAGAACAAAAGGTCACTTGTCTGGAAATACCTTGAGGTTTTACTTATAAAGGTTTTACTCGAGGTGTTTTATAAAGAAAGAGGATGGTTTGCCTCTTTTTTTTTTTTTAGTGTGGAAGAGGTTAATAAAGTGTAGGTATAACATTGACGTGCAGAACTGAACCTGGAACCTCTGGAGCATAGGGCGTGAGCCTCTATCACTTGAGGTATAAAGCTCGTTGGTGTTCAGTTAAGGCTGTAGAGCAAACTCATTCTTTCTCTCTGTAAGTGGGCTAAGTGCTGCAACATGGGACAGTGTACCACACCCAGTAGGTGTGTGGGTTACACAGGCATCATGCATGCTCCTGCCTATAGATTCATAGTTTCCAAGGCCACAAGGGACCTCTGTGATCTTCTAGTCTGGCCTCGTTTATAGTACAGCCCCAAAATGGTCCCAGAGCAGATCTTTTAGAAAAACATGCAGTCGTGACCTAAATATTGTTAGTGGTGGAGAATCCAACGCAATCCTGTGTAAATTGTTCCAGCTGTTAATGATTTTCACTGTTAAAAATGTATACCGTATTTCCAGTTTGAGTTTGTCTAGTGTCTGTTTCCAGCCGTCGGATCATGTCAGACCTTTTTCTGCTAAAACCGAAGATCCCATGACTGAATGTTCAGGCTGGAAGGGCTTATCAAGTGGGGTCTTGCAGGGTTCAGTTCTGGGTCTAGTTCTGTTCAGCGTCTTCATCAATGATTTAGATAATGGCATCGAGAGTACACTTATAAAATTTGGGGACAATACCAAACTGGGAGGGGTTGCAAGTGCTTTGGAGGATGGGGTTAAAATTCCAAATGATCCAGACAAACTGGAGAAATGGCCTGATGCAAATAGGAGGGAATTCAGTAAGGACAGATGCAAAGTACACTACTTAGGAAGGAACCATCAGTTGCTCACAGACAAAATGGAAAATTACTGCCTCAAAACGTAGTACCATGGAAAGGGATTTTGGGGTCATACTACACCACAATCTAAATATGAGTCAACAGTGTAACGACGTTACCCCTCCCCCCCCCAAAAAATCAAAATCCTTCTGGGATGTATTAGCAGGAGTGTTGTAAGCAAGACACGAAAAATAATTCTTCTTCTCTACTACATGCTGATTAGGCTCAGTTGGAATGTTGTGTCCAGTTTTGTGCACCACAATTTAGAAAAGATGTGGACAAAGTCCAGAAAAGAGCAACAAAAATCATCAAAGATCTAGAAAACATGGCTTATTAGGGAAAATTGGATAAAACTGGATTTTCTTTGTCAGTAGAAGAGAAGACTGAGAAGAGGCATACGTTTTTCAAGTATGTGAATGGTTGTTACAAGGAGGAGGAAAGTAAATTATTCTTCTTAACCTCTGTGGTTAGGAAAAGAAGCAATGGGCTTAAATTGCAGCAAGGGCAGTTTAGGCTGGGCACTAGGAAAAACTTCCTGTGAGGATGGTTAAGCACTGGAATAAATTGCCTAGGGAGGTTGTGGAATCTCCATTATTGGAGATGTTTAAGAGCAGGTTAGACAAACACCTCTCAGGGATGGTCTAGATGGTGCTTGGTCCTGCCATGAGGGCAGGGGACTAGACTTGATGACCTCTCCAGGTCCCTTCCATCCTACTGTTCTATGATTTCTTCCTCTGTAGGTTTTCAACTCTAGTCAAATCACCCATTAATCTTCTCTCTGTTCTCTCACTCTAACAAAGATTTCTAGTCCTTTCATGTACCCTTTTTGTAGGAAATACAGAGGAGGCAGCAGAAAATGTGGAGTTGAGGGTGACTCGTGGCGAGACGGTGAAAGCAGCAGTTCAAGAATTATTTGAATAGCCAAGGTTTAAAAAAAAATCAAAGGGGCTTTTAAAAATGGTTTTGTGCTGCGTCTGTACTTTCTCCCTTGTCTCTGTGTTGTCTATTTAGAGTTTAAATTGCTTTGAGCCAGCGACCTGCCTCCTACAGATCTGTAAAGCACCATGTACCCTTTGATTGTTATTTCTGTAGTGCTCAATCTCGATACGTTGGTTTTGGACTAGCAAGATGTAGTTAGGGTTCTTTGTGTCTGAGGAATGGAAATTGATACTGCCTGTGTTGGAGGAGAAAAGAGGAGGCTAAGGCTGGTAAGAGTGAATGGGATACTAAAGCTCAAATGAGTGGCAGGCACATAGCTGAGATCCCCTCCCCACCATCTTGCTTCAAGAGGGCTCACCTTAAATTCATACCTGCAGACGTCACACAGGAAGAAGTGTTGCTTTTGTCAGGGGAGAGGGGTAATCGGCCACGTTGTAAGATCTTGACCCGTTGCCCTATCACACAGTTGGTGTACCTGAAGGCTCAGGAGATGTTAAAAGTTGTAACTAAGGCCAGATCTACTAAAGAGGAAGCTTGAATCAAGATACACAACTCCAGCTATGTTAATTACATAGCCGGAGTCAACGTACCATGCTTCGAGTTTCCCCTCTGTCCCCACAGCGGAAGGACAATAGGAGTAAATGCTCCCATCGGCTTCCCTCGCTCCTCGCAGGAGCAGGACTACCAGCCGCCAGCAGGGGTGTCCTCTGAGTTCGATTTAGTGGGTCTTTAATAGACCCACTAAATTGAACTCCAGATGATCGATCACCCCAGCGTCAGGAGTGAAGATGTGGCTTAAGAATCTGGAGGCTACCCGGCCCGCCCTGGCCACAGGCATAATTAAGTTTGTATGCACTGATGGAGATGGTTACCTGAAGTGAATTCTGTGGAGGAACAATGCTGAAAGACATCAGCTGGTGATTTTAAGACACTGATTCAGCAGTGTCTGTGGCCAGCATTGTGTGAGGAACCAGGACATAGAGGAGGAAAGATGCGTGGCAGGGTAGAGAAATACCTGCCATAAAACGGGGGCGAGGAGGGGGGGGGGGGGGGGAAGGGGAGAGGGAACTGGGAACTGGCAAAGTGTGCACAAGGAAATGGAACATTATAAAACCAGGGCTGATGACAGGCAATGCCATTTGAAGTGGACTGTGGAGAGCTGAGAGACACTTCATTCGTGTGAGGGCACGGAGAGGAGTCAGGAGCTTGTATGGCAAATACAGGATTTCCACAGGCCAGGTTGTAAATAAAACAGGTCACAAGCTTCCGCCTATGCTGAACAGTGGTTGAGTGGATCAGTGTCTAGTCAGTGCGGGAGAGACGCATGCATGAAGTGACCTATTCAAAAAACCTTCCTTCATCTGAGGTTCCTCTCTGTCCCTTCTTTTTCTGCCATTACGCAGACAGGCTTTAGATTTCTTGGGGGCAAAAAAAAAGAATGTGTAAGAGTATTAAGGGCTGGACTGCTGTGATTTCCTCTCTGGAACAGATGGTAAATTGCTTTTGGCAAGTCACGGTCAATATTCCCTCTAATCTTTTCCATCCATGTGTGGAATAATTTTCTTATGCGCACCGAGGCCTGAACGAACATTCACCACCAGTAGAATCACAAAACCTAGCTGTAGGCGCTCTGCTAAACAGCTGAATGACAGAGTGGCCGCACAAGCGCATGGCTTACAGGGAAAGCTGGCATGGGGCTTTTTGGTCCAAGGAGCGAGGCATAGGTTCCAACTCATTTGTTCCTAAATAGGTAACTGCAGAAAATCTCAGCAGTTACACGGTTATAACGTGGTGGGTTCTGCAGTATAAAGCTTAAATAAGCTGTCTACTACAGAGCCTGCAGGGAAGCCTCCCCAGGAGCGGGGCTGCCTATTCTTGCCGGCCTGGCTCCCGAGAAGGTCGTTTCTCTGCCTCAGCAAAGCTGCCTTCCCATGAGCCAGCTGAGTGGTTGTGGTCAGCCACGGTGGAGATAGGAGCCCCACGGCAGGGCTGGTGGGCCAAAGCCCGGCATGGCAGCGGGGTGGGGGGGGGGGAGGGGAAGCCAGCGGGGAGGCCTGCGGCTCCCCGGACAAGTCAGTCTGGGATCCCAGAAATGACCTCCCCTAGTCCAGCAAAATCCCTCATTTGGGCCGAGTCAGGTCCTGAGAGTGCTGGACCAGAGAGGTCCAACCTGTAGTACCTTTTATCGTGACATTCTTGATCAGATGGGAAGAAGAGAGAAGTATACTTGTTCTCAGTTGGGCAGGAATATGTATTGGCTCTAAAATTCTCTTCAAAGCAAGAGACCAGCCCACTACTTTTATCTCTCTTACTGTGTACTGACTCGGGGAATAACAATAACCGTGTATGACAGCAAATTTAAAAGGGCAGGGGCTGGGAGAGAGATGGATCGCAGCCTCCTATAGAAGCCAGATAACGAGATCTGCATTTGCCCTTCAATTAATTCCTGTGACCCTAGTGCCATCTGCATTCAGAGATTGAACTGCTAGGTCCAAATTCTCTGAGGATGTAAATTGACACATTGAACACCAGAAAGATGTCATTTACACCAATGGAAAACGTGGACCTTATTCTTCTGCATTATATTTATGACATTTCATTGCAGCCCCTTGGTTCATTATGGGTTTGCACTGTCTGATCTATTAATATATGTTCTTCCCTGTCCCTGATGACAGATTTTTTTTGCCTGGTGCCCTGTTACTGTAAGCCAGGTGCTTTTACCCTTAATGAACAATTTCCTGGAAAAAAAATGAAATAAACAATAGATAAAATGGGCCAGAGAGACAGAGATGTGGGGAACTTAGCACGGTTATGTGAAATTAAATAGGGGTTGGGGTCATGTTCTCGTTCGTTTCTCTCTTCGTTAGTGTAACATTTCAAAGCCTTGGAACACCTTTTGAAAATGTAAATGATGCTTCCTGGAAAGGTGAGGATGCTCTCCGGGCCCAACCTTCTGCCTGGATCTGCTGGGAAGTCTGGTCAATTCCTCCTGTCTCCAGCACACGGCACAAGGGAGAGCAAAGGAGCAGAAACAGTCCCCACTCATTGTGGAAATGGAGGATCCCAGCTACCTACAAGCCCATTAAATTCATTCTGTGTGAATATATGACTGGGTCCTGAATAGGGACGTGACAGTGTGTTCATTTAAACAGTTAACCGATGAGTCTGGGCACGTGCCTTCATGGTTACACGCAGGCTTCCGGCATATGCAGGTCCATGCGCACTGGCTCCCTGGGTGCTACCTGTTCCTGAATTAGAGGCAGCAGCATGGGACAGCAGGCGGGAGCTGTTATGCCTGGGGAGCCGGCTTAAAAGCTGGCTCCCCACATGCATTGGCTCCCGGAGAGCAGACTGCCACCCTGCATGTAACCACTGAAAATTTCAGCGGTTACACAGTTACTTAATTAAACTCATTTTAACATCCCTAGTCCTGCAGGCATTCAGGATGTGACTAGTGGAGGGAAGTAAAGCCCTGTGCGGAAACAAAATTTGTATCCGTGTCAGCAAAAATGAGCCGCGGATATCTGCATCCCCATCTGCCGATGTGAATACCGCAGATATTAAGTGGAAATCCACAGATTTGCAGGGTTTTAGTGGTGAGGTAGTAATTGGGCAGCATGTTCCTTGAAGAAGAGATTAAAAGCAACTGCAAAGAGTCATGTGCACAGGCCCTACTATCAAAGCAAGGTTAGGCTTATAAAGCAGACGCAGGAGCAAATTGTCCCATCTGCCTAGCTGGGGGATTTGAGACATCGCTTCCCCAGCCTCAGTGGGTTTTGAAATCCTGCCTCTGTGCTTCTTCAGTGAGCCACCACCCCCACCTGGCAGAAAGTATGATCTGGTGATAAGGGCCTGACTAGGATATTCAGAGTACGTCTACACTGCAGCAGTTTTTCGGAAGAGGAAATGCAAATGGAGCGCTCATTTGCAAATCTCTCACTCTCAGTTGCATATTCTCTTCTGATCCTTTTTGCAGAAGAGGTTTTTGCGATAAAAAGCCCCGTGTAGACGGGGCCATTTGTCGGAAAAATCCCGTTTTGCGCAAGATCCTGTAAACCTCATTTTTTGAGGAATAAGGGATCTTTCACAAAACTGCCACACTGTAGTCGTAGCCTCAGTGTGTCACCTGTGGGTGATGGGGACTGGGCCTATGAGAGAGGCGGACTAAAAATATTTCAAATAAATAAATAAATAATAAAACTACGCATCTGAACCCATACTGAGGCACTTTAAATAAGTGGCTTGATTTTTAGAGGCTATGGGCATATGAGACAAAAAAAGTGCTCAGAACCCTCAAAGATGAGGTCACTTGCTTAGGTGCCTAAATGTAAATTTAAGCTCCCAACTTCATGCTTCCAATTTAGACACCAAAGGTCCAAATCCTTTTACACCAGTATCTACTGTATTCCAGGTATTCCCAGGAGGAAGTATAGGGAAGTACAAGGGAATGCTCTAGCCACGGAGGGAACCGCATGTGTTTTAGGTAAAATGAGCCATTTTTTAAAGCGCCATCATTACACTTTAATTCTCATGCCACTGGAAATGTAGAAATTGATTAAACAATCCTCTCTGATTTAGCAAGAACTTGGCAAACGCTGATTTAACAAAAAAAAGTTGTTTCTCTTTTGGCTGCCCTGCCAGTGTCTTAATGGATATGAAGTTGGATAACTTTGGATTAAGGTTTCAAGAGGCTCAAAGGGAAATTGCATGCTGTACGAGAACATCTGACTGTTGCTGTAGGTGGGAATACTACAGAGGATAGAGTGCTGGGGAAACAGACTGATCCAGAGAAGGGGGCCGGGTGAGCACATATGCTATCAGCCCAGCGAGACTTCGGAGGGTGTAGAAGCAGAGATTGGTTCCTTAATGTGTATGAAGGAACGTAAAACCAACAGTTTTGACCTGCCTGCAGCATCTCATGAAAATCTGAGTTCAGTTTATAGAAATTCTGTTACATCTGGAATACAGTCACAGGAGTTTTTTTGGAGACTTAAAAAGTATTAGCAAGCTTTGAAACTAGACTGGAAAAACTGAATCTAGGCTCTTGTTGATGTTGCCAGGTTTACAGACCAGCCTTCTCTCAGAGGTGCAGTGTTGTTCAGGAGTAAAAGAGAGAGGCGCCTTTGGATGAAAAATGAGTTGTAGCATTGGGATTCGATAGCGCTGCTCTGGATCAACAGCCATCAATCGAATTTAGTTAATTTGTCACTTACTCGACTCTTCATTGTACTTGAGCTTTTTAGTTGTTTCATTATATTTTCCTCCAAGATAAATGTAGACAAAAAAAAGGTGATAAATAGCAGCAATGTATGCAAATGAAAACCCAGAGGAACCTTCACACTTCCTAATAGAGCGTCTGCTTGACTTCTGTGCTGCATTTGCACTGTATTTGTTCAATTACACATACTTCAAGTTGCTTGTCTCTTGTCACTTGTCACTAATCTTGCCCATAGTAGAATGGTGCATGTGTTTGTACTTCAGTACAAATATACAAACCTCTTTTTGCACTGGTGTAACTATTTTTGCTAGGGGTGCAATTTTTTGGGCAGGGGTGTTTAACCAGAATAGTTACGCTGCTACGGTCCTCTACAGTGGATGCAGTTGTTATATTTGAATAAAGGCGCCTTATAACAGTAGAACATATTCCCTTTTTCCCTACAGCAAGAGCTGTCCCGGAATAAATCAACTCTCTATTGGTATAACTGCATTCGCACTAGTGGGTTACTCAGCATTAACCGGACCAGTGTAAAGTCAAAGCAATACGACTTTTGTGTATAGACGAGACCTTGAGTGCTGCATTCTGCAACCTGGCAGTGATAGGTTGGATGGGATACAAGGTCCATGTTGTGTGTCTGAAGTGACAGGTAAAGCATAGGGTGCAAGCGTTTTTAATGTAACTTCTAAAGTATCAGGAGTGAAGTGATCAGGTGCTTTCTAGTGTGAATGTTGCTAGGACCGTGATTGCTACTCTTGGCCTAAGGCTGGTAAATAAGACATATGTCAGGGTATACATCACTGGGATCATGTAGGGTGAGCTTTTCAAAGGTGCTACCATTGGAGCAGAGACAGGCCCTTGCTGAGTACTTTTGAAAGCTCCATCCTTAGCTACCACCTTTGGACCTGCAGTGACTCCTAGGGGCCATGCTGAGGTCAAACTAGGTGATCATGATGGTCATTTCTCGCCTGAAGGTCTTTGAGTCAGGCTTAATGAAGGCTACAGCTATGATGTATTGTCCATGCTGTAGGGAGACAGACCATCTCAACACAAAGAATGATGCTTTGGTGGTTTGTACTTGTCACTAGAACATACAAGAACAGTTCAATACTTTGGGTGGGATTGGCTATTTCACGGACTGGTGTAGGTGCCAGCAAAATCAGCAAAATCAGGTGTGTCAAACAATGTAATTAAGATTCTTGTCCCAGATACTGTAGAAGCACTAACCCCGGGAGGATACAGTGCTTCAGGGGAGACCTGCCTTTCGCTCTACTTGAGTCCTAGTTGATAGCTTATAAATCACAGGAGGGAATGGACATTAAGCTGTGTGGGGTGCCCATGCTGTGTTCTCTGTATGGGATCAGTACTCCTCATGACACACCGCAACTCTGCTGAGGGAAGGGACAGTGTCCTGGTTCCATACAGTCTCCACAGCTCCCTGAGGGCAGTGCACATGAGGCAGGTGAGAATGGGCGGCAGAGGGGTGAGACCAGAGAATCCAACCAGTGGACGTCGCCCACCCTAACAGGGCTGTGTTGAGACCCCAGGAGACTTCTCTAGACACTGGGTGGGCTTGCAAGTTGCCCCCTAGCCTGCAAGCTATCTTTCCCTGCAGAGATACCTCCCGCTGCCTGGATTCTGCCTGTTGTGCTGTTGAAGTGTTTGCCATGTAAGTGTGTGTGAGTGTTACAGTAGAGTCTCGATTATCCGACCTAAACAGGACCGAAGGATGGTCGGATAATCGAAATGTCAGATAATACGGAAAATACCTTGCGGGGTCCAAGGTATTTACCCCGTCAGCTGCCGCGCTGCAGACGCTCGGCTGCTTCATGGGGAGCTGCGCTGTCCCCGACCTCCCCTATCTCTCCCGGCCAGTCGCACTGCCCCGTGGCTGGCCAGGAGAGATAGGGGAGGTCGGGGACAGCGCGACTGGCCAGGAGAGATAGGGGAGGTCGGGGACAGCGCGACTGGCCGGGAGAGATAGGGGAGGTCGGGGACAGCGTGACTGGCCGGGAGAGATAGGGGAGGTCGGGGGCAGCGCGACTGGCCGGGAGAAATAGGTGAGGTCGGGGGCAGAGCAACTGGCTGGAGGGGATGGGGGAGATCGGGGTGCCCCGCAACTTTCAGGGGCCGGGGGCAGCTGGGCTCCGGCATCCTGCCGCATGGCCCTGCTCCCTCCTCCCTCTTCTCTCACTGCCTTTGTCTCTGCACTGCCCGATGCCTTCACTTCCACGCTCAGCTCTGCCGGCTCCGCCGCCTGCACAATTGCCTTAGGCGGCCACAGGCAGGTCAGATAATATGGAATGTCGGATAAAGGAAGGTCGGATAATCGAGACTCTATTGTATCTTTCCCTCACCTAATCTACCGTCAGGCCTCTGTCGAGAAGAAACATTAACGTTCCAATGGACTTGACTTTAGCATAACGAGTTAAAGGTCTGACCATTCAAAGGCCTGCCTGTTCCTTTTGTGCCAGTTGTTGATTTCAAGCGCAAAATTCCAAGATAATATTTTAATTTTATTCTAAATAAAACGACAGGCTGATTTTTTTTATTTTTAAAAAAAGCTAATCTCTCTGCAAGGGAACCAACAATTGTCTGCACTTCGGCTGTGGTTCGCTGACATTTTTATGTGCTGTTGATGTAGTGTTTTCATTATAGCTATGCTGGGCTGTCCATTTATTGTAATTACTCAGTTATTTAAGGAAAAGACTTTTTTTTTGTATTTTTAAAATTAGATCGTTAAAGATGTAAAATCCCAAGTACTGACCCAAAATGATGTGTGCCAATTTTCTAATATCTTGATCTATGTATTTCTCATTATCCTCCTGTCTGAGTGCCTCACAGTCTTTCATGTATTTATCCTCCGAACAACCCTGAGAGAGAGAGAGAGAGTGATGCTATTAGACCAGGGATTATCATAACAAAATTCTTGGTGGCCTCCAAGTGTGGCCACCTACTCATGCTGGTGGCTGCTTTGACAATTTTTCCTTAAAAGAAAAATTGCACATGTACATATCCAAACCATAGTTATTTATGTAGGGTTTTTTGACGACTGGATAATAAAACATACAGTTGTCTCTAATCTTTACTAGGCCTAAACACAATAGAAACACAGATAAGGTGTGTTGCATGTTCTTGTAAACTTGCTAGCTAGTAGGTCTGCCTCTGTGGAAAGTGATCTTTGTATGTTTGTTAATATCACCTTTTCACAAGCAAGGGCCCAAATGAAGCCTTGGATAGGGAGGCAGTGGGGCCAGGAGTGAAGCAAGGAGGAGGATGAACTGGAGGCCCAGTGGCTGGAACCTGAAGTAGAAGAGACAGGGGATGGAGCCCACTTCTCTGCAGCCAAAGCCCAGAGCCTGCCACCCGCCATCCCACCGGGGAGCCAGAATCCTGAGCCCCAGCTCACCCAGGAAGGTGAGGCTTGGTATCGTCTCCACAGCGGGAGGTCGATGGGAGCAAATCTCCCATTCACTTTCCTTACTCCTCGCAAATTGAGGAGTACTAGCACTGACGGGGGCGCCATCAGCATTTGATTTAGCTGTTCCTTATTAGACCTGCTAAATCGAACTCCAGAAGATTGATCTCTAGCCCCATAAGTATAGATGTGGCCTAAAACTTGGTCGTGCTAGAAGACTTGGGTAGAGATGGGATTTGAACACCGATCTTATTAGTACAGGTTGGACCTCCCTGGTCCAGCACCCTTGGGACCTGATTGGTCCCAGACAAGGGAGTTTGCCAGACCAGGGAAGGTCTTTGGGGGGCAGGGGCGCCAGCCTCCCCGTTGGGCTCCTCTCCCCAGCCACCTGGCTCCGGTGGCCTTGCCGACCTTGTGGCCCTGGGACCTCTGGCAGCCCTGCCGGTTCTGTGGCCCCCCCAGCTACAGGCTGCGCAGTCCCACCGGCTCCACTACCCCACTGTCCCCGCCATCTGGCTTCATGCCCAGCTGCCAGGAACCTCTGCTGCAGAACCACAGATGTTGCTGGACTTGAGTCCCGGACCGCAGAGCTTCAACCTATACTAGACTAATGACCTGACCTAACCACGGTACCTTCCTTCCTCACACCAGACGGCTTTCACAGCTTTTAACAAAACCTGTTATGAATATTTCTTTTGCTTTTCTTTCTGCTAGAGCATTGAAAAAGCAGATGAATAGCAGTTTGTATGTGGCACTCTGGCCTTGCTTTCCCTGGAGGGCTTTGGAGAAACTACATGTATTTCCAAAAATAGCCTGCAATAAACTGATGAAACCTTCTTACATTATGATTCGCTCCATGACACTGTCTTTATCCTACAGTCCTCTATCCAGCCAAGCTCCCTGTGATTTCAGTGGAAGATTGCGTGATGAGTGCTGAACTTTTACTGCCAGATTTACTGAAGGAATTTAGGTGCCTAATTCCCATTGACACTAACAGGAGTTGGGCTTCTAAATACTTTGAACAAATCTGGCCTTTAGAGGTCTCTGCGGTATGGCCCATGTACCATTCTTGCTAATAGTTTCTCCAGAATATGAGAAGTTCAAAGCTGCTTATTGGAGTTGGTTACTCAGTTCTCATTAGAAATGGGCAGCACACACCCCTTCTCAGTTTTGGAAAACTTAGCAGATCCCTGTGGGGAAAAAGGGCGCTAAGGGATGGACAACAGGGTACGGTTTAAATACAATCAACCTCCCCTGCCTGGTTAGGGCTCCTGTAGGGTTTTTTTTCTCTCTCAGCGGTCACTTGATAATGAGTAGGACGTCTTCCTGTCACTCTTCTATTTGTGGATCTGTTGATGGCTGACCAACCCGGTTCTGGAGCTGCAGGTCTTATCGCAGACGGGGAAGGTGCTGGTGGCTATTGGAGGGACGCAGGGCAGTTTTTGCCGCTCTTTTCTCCTTCTCTGCCTTTCCTTGTCTGCGCTGCGGTGGGACCTCTTAAATTGCGCCACCCCCTCATGGATTACTGCTTTCCTCTGGAGATGGTCCTGGGCAAGGTTCTCCCAAGTGTCGACACCGATGCCGCACTTTTTCATGTTTGCCTTCAACGTGTCCTTAAATCGCTTCCTTTGGCCCCCAACGCTCCTCCGTCCTTCCTTCAGCTCAGAGAACAGAATCGGTTTTGAGAAGCGCTGATGAGGCATCCGGACCACGTGACCAGTCCAGCAAAGTTGTTGGCAGATGATGATAGCTTCAATGCTGGTCATGTTCGACTCTTCCAGGACGATGGTGTTTGTGCACCTGTCCTCCCAAGTGATGTTTAGGATTCTCCCGAGGCAGCATTGATAATATTGTTCAAGTGCCTTCAGGTGACGCTTATATTTTGTCCAGGTTTTACACACGTACAGTAGTGTTGGAACAACCACTGTGCGGTACACAAGGAGCTTTGTCTTGGCACTGATGTCCTGGATCTCAAAGACCCTTTGTCTCAGGCAGGCAAAAGCAGAGCTTGCGCAGCTCAGGTGATGCTGGATTTCCGCGTCAATGTCGACTTTGGCGAAGAGATGACTTCCAAGGTATGGGAAATACTACACATTTTCCAGCAGTTCTCCGTTGACTTCAATAGATGGTACATGAGATTGTCCCATCGGCGAGGGTTGATGGAGCACTTTGGTCTTTTTTGATGTTCAGTGTGAGGCCGAGATTCTCATCCGCTTCAGTGAAGGCGCTTAAGATGGTCTCAAGAGCTACGGAGGAAAGAGCAGCAACCATATTGTCATCCACGTACTGGAGCTCCATGATTGAAGTCGTGGAGAACTTGCTTTTGGCTTTCAGTCTCCTGAGGTTGAAAAGCTTCCCATTTGTTCTGTAGACAATCTTTACGCCATCTGGAAGCTTGCTGTCAATGAGATAGAGGGTCATGGCAATGAAGATGCAGATCAGCACTGGGGGAATGACGGAGCCTTGTTTGATTCCTGTTTTGACCTCAAAGGGGTTGCTTTGGCATCCGTTGTTACTCAGCACTGTGGCAGTCACGCTGTCATGAAGCAGCCTCAGGATGCTGATGAATTTTTTGGGGCAACTGATCTTTGAGAAGGTGGTCCACAGGGTGCTATTTCTTTTAACGTGGGGGGACTGTTGTACTGCAGCCACCACAGGATACTTGATGGGTAGAAGGCCCGGGTCCAATGGCATGGAATCCATGACAATTGGGAGTCTTCTGTCCGCTGCAGCCTTCATCTGCCTTCGCAGCCATTGTAGCATTACTCTTGCTATCCTCCGCCAGTTCTGCCATTGAGGACTTTTAGGATCGTTCTTCATCTGGTCCCTCCCCCTAGACCTTGCTGCCATGGGTGACCCTACTGGGAGTACAAAATTCCCTACGGCATTGCTCTCGAGTTCATTGGAACGCGCAAGCCCACTTACCATGACACGGTGACGATCCGAAGAGTGAGAGGGTTTTCTATAGTATAAAAGAATCCCTTCCCCAGTAGGTCTTAGTAGATGTTGTTTCTTCCTGTGATCTTTGAAGAGCAGATTCTGGCTCGCATGATTGCGCTGAGCTGCACTGAGTCCCAGATAAAGACCTGCTAAAGTGGATCCTCCTTAAATTGAGCAAGAGAATCCAGATTTGCACCTTTTCGTGGTTTCTCTCCCCCCCCCCCCCCCCCCCCCCATCCCCAGTTTCTCAATAAATGGATAAACCCCCGGAATTACCCTTTGGTTCGTTTTCTTTCCTATTTCACATTGATGGCCTAAAATGTCACCTAATCCTGGTTTAATTTGTGTTTTGTTCTGCCATAAAATGTTGGCTGAGCAGCAGGGATTCACAGCTCCTGTGTGTAACGTTCTATGGAGTTGATAGAATGAATTAGTCTGGAAACGTATAGTTCCTAGTTCAGAAATCCAATACCAGGTCCAGTGTATATACTGATTGTTTTATCATTTGCACTTATCGAAACTTGGACAATGAGAATCAATTGAGTTGGTTTCAAGTGATCAGTGTTTTAATGTTGGATAACAGACATTTCCAGGAAAAGTTTACCTCTTTTTAAAAATTACTTTCCATAGGAATTAAAACAAATAATGGAAACATTTCTATGGATCGTGGCTAAGATTGTCAAACATGGCTAGTGATTTTGAGTCCCTCAAATTTTAGGTGGCCAACCAGAGACACTTTGAAGCAACTTGATTTTCAGAGTGAATCCTTGGCACTGTTTTACTACAACCCCCCTTTATGGTATCTCAAGTTGGTAACCATAAGCTTGCTAATCAGTTTTGAAACTCACAGTCAAGTTTAGATTTGGTAACAGCCTATTTTTAACAAGGTGTGGTGTGGAGCCAAATGTCTGTTCAAGTGGTCCCTTGCTTAATCTTTTACAAAAATCTCACATGGGATGAAAGTACTGGGCTCAGTCTGTAGGACACTCATAAGAACAGCCATACTGGGTCAGATCAAAGGTCCATCTAGCCGAGGATCCTGTCTTCCAACAGTGGCCAATGCCAGATGCCCCAAAAGGAATGAACGGAACAGGTCATCATCAAGTGATCCCTTTCCTGTCACCCATTTCCAGACTCTTACAAACAGAGGCTAGGGACACTATTCCGACCCATCCTGGCTAATAAATTCATGGAGGTTAGGTCCATCGATACTTATCTAGTTATTTTTTTTGAACCCTGTTAAAGTCCTGGTCTTCATAACATCCTCTGGCAAGGAGTTCCACAAGTTGACTGTGTGTTGCATGAAGAAAAACTTCCTTTTGTTAGTTTTAAACCTGCTATTTGATTCTTCTTCGATGTAAAATGTATGATTCATAAACACACAGTAACATTCCATACTTAGCTCAGGGGTGTCTGTTCAGTTTATCATCTGCCTTAATTGAAATGGACAGTTCTGTCGTGTCCTGCAAAACTGCTCTCATGCATTTATGAGTAAACACCACAATACCTTTTAACCCAGTGCATATCGATTTCCCTGCTATGATACATGCTTACGTATGCTCGTTTCTTCCATTTCTAACTTAAGCTGCTTCTGCTCTCCTTCGCCCCTCTCTAAATTAACCTATGTTTGTGCCTCCGGAACCCTTGCAGTGCCCAAGGAACTTTTGAAGAGCCCAGCTCCTGTCTCCCTGCCAGTGAAATGTGAGTCCCTCAAAGCCCTGAGAGTCTGTAGACACAGGAGCCAGGAGGAATTTTCAACACACTGAGGTAAGGCAGCTTAACCAATGCTTCTGCTTTGCTATAGGGTTTTTAAGAGGGAAAAAATGACTTTTTGTCAGTGGTTTGGATGGAATCTGTTGACGTCAGTGTCAAAAATGTGGCTTAGGTTAGTTTCCTGAATCTACACTGAGGCATCTAAGGGGGAAAGTTTCAAAAGCATCTGGGGATTGAAGAGGATCAAATCCCATCGAAAGGTCATTTGAGTTTTGGGTGCTCTTAAAATACAAGAGTCCTGACTTTTACAAATACAGGTTGAACCTGTCTAGTCCGGCACCCGTGGGACCTGACCGGTTTCGAACCAGAGAATTTTCCAGAACACGGGAGGTGAATATTGTCTAGCAGCGTTACCAACCCTTCCACTGCTTACTGGGCTCTTAGAGGACATTTAAGGGTAAATTAGAGCTACATTACAGTACAGAACACTGAGAGCCAGGACTGGTGGCTATAAACAAACTTTATGTGACCGCAGGAAATGTGGCCACACCCATGATAAGTGGACATCTGGCTAACTAAAATCATTCCTGTTGATGGATGTTTCCGTACCAGAGTGCTGTGGACTAGAGAGGTTCAACGTGTACTGGGGAACCCCAACTGCTACTGAAATCAGTGTTTGGGCACCCACACCTGCACTTTTGAAGAGAGGCTATTTCTGCCACATCTGGGCTTTACTCGATGGGGGTCCATTGATATTTTTTGTTCCCTCTGCATGTTGGCCTTGATCCTGGTAGGTGGTGTGTGTCCTCAGCTCATGTGACACATATTGAGGGATGGGGAAAACAATATGTTTTTGTCTGTGTTCTTGTGGCACTTCATTCAATTTAAATGATTATCTGAATCTTTCAGCTTCTCTGCAAACCCAGACATCATTTCACCAACAATGCGTTTTGCAAAATGAACTCACAGACCAGTACATCAATGGCTTGTCACTTGGTGGGTTTTCTGTCTCTAAGATTAGTGGCTGAACAGTGAACATGCAGTACCATTCTGCTGCGATGAAACAGGTGGAGCGGGTTTCAGGATGAATGGTCCCATGTCAGTACTATAGCTGAAGTCATGGGATTCATTCAGCACCTTCAACTCCTTTGGGACTCTATTGGCCTAGTCTACACTAGCCCCCGCTGTCGACCTAACCTACGTCACTTCAGCTAATAGCGTAGCTGAAGTCCATGTACTTACCGCAGCATCTGCATGCGTTAAGGTTGGCGGGGGCTGTTCTCCCGTTGACACCGGCTACTCTTCTTGTCCTGGTGGTGTACTAGAGTTGATAGGACGGCGCTCGGAGATCAAATGGCTGTGTCTAATCAGACATGATAAATTGATGGCCAGTGGATTGATCGCTGCAACTTTATCCCCAGCATAGTGGAGACAAGCCCTATGTAGCCAGCCAGTCACAGCTGCCCCCAATGGTGGCCAACGGATTGGTAGCACTACTGGCCACAATGGACCCACTGATTGGCTGGCTTGTGGGACTGAGCCTTGAGGGGGAGATTTGGTAAGACATAAATGGGAGCCTTTGAAATTCTTTCCCTGTTGGTCCTCATTCTCCCTGCTTTGTGAGTTGGACCAGACTGAGGTTCTTAGCTGTGGCTTTAGGGCTCTGTCTGGCATCTGATGTATTTGGGATGCTGATATTGGTGATGACTGGCAATAACCCATTGGCTTTCCTGGAGTGAATATGGGGCCTGGTGAGATGGTTTCATTTATACCATCCTGCATGACAAAGAGCACCCCTTTTCTGTCAAGCTGAAGGTCGGTTGTCTTTGCTGGAGGGCTAGTTTCTCAGGGTCAGATTTTGCTCAAGCTTGCAAACAAGGTTCCACTTAGGACGGAACAACCAGTTTCACGTATACAAAAGGGGAAGTGACTATCAAGGAAGGAGTACTGCAGAAAAGGATCTAGGGATCATAGTGGGCCAAAAGCTAAACATGAGTCAACAGTGTGACATTGTTGCAAAAAAAGCAAACATGATTCTGGGATGCATTCACAGGAGTGTTGTGAGCAAGACACGAGAAGGCATTCTTCCGCTCTACTCTGTGCTGATTAGGCCTCAGTTGAAGTATTGGGACCAGTTTGGGGCACCACATTTCAAGAAAGAGGTGGAGAAATTGGAGAGGGTCCAGAGAAGAGCAACAAGAATGATTAAAGGTCTAGAGAACATGAGCTATGAGGGAAGACTGAAAGAATTGGGTTTGTTTAGTTTAGAAAAGAAAAGACAGAGGGAACATGATAGCAGATTTCAAGTATCTAAAAGGGTGTTACAATGAGGAGGGAGAGAAAAGTATTCTCCTTAATCTCTGATGCTAGGACAAGAAGCAATGGGCTTAAAGTGCAGCAAGGGAGGTTTAGGTTGAACATCAGGAAAATCGTCCTACAAGGATGGTTAAGCACTGGAATAAATTGCTTAGGGAGACTGTGGAATCTCCATCACTGGAGATATTTAAGAGCAAGTTAGACAGACAACTGTCAGGGATGGTCTAGACAGTGCTTGGTCCTGCCACGAGGGCAGGGGACTGGACTTGATGATCTCTTGAGGTCCCATCCAGCGCTAGTATTCTGTTATTGTATGAAAGATGCTAAGATGAGGTGAGTGGCCATGCCAGTCCTTGGGCTCAAGAAGTACAAAGACTTAGTTCCATCCTCCCAAAACACATGGGGAGATACACAACAAGGGCCTTGCAGCCTTCACGTCAGCCAGAAGAGGGGAGAGGAAGAAGCTGCATAAGTGCTCCCTCTAGGGTTGCCAGGTGTCCGGTATTCTACTGGACAGTCCGGTATTTGCGCTCTTTGTCTGGTTAAAAAAAAATCAGAAAATGTGCAATGTCCGGTATTCTCTGATTTTTCTGGCTGCGGATGGACGCCTGGCGTGGGCAGGGGGAGAGGCTGGAAGGCGGGGCCACGATCAGCGCTAGGAGCCTGTGATTGCGCAGAAGCCTGGTGGGGCCGGGGGGAGTGGCTGGGAGCTTATTATCCCGCGTTCCTTTTTTTTTTTTGTGCTCGACCAAAAAATACCGGATGTCCGGTATTTTTTTGGAGACCATCTGGCAACCCTAGCTCCCTCTTCTCTCCAGTGTAATTTCCTCCAACACAGCCTGTGGCTTAATAGCCATGTTACGGCCCTTGGTTGTTACTGTTCTCGCACGTTCTGCAGGGGGGAAGCAAGGGCCAGATTTTAGAAAAGGGCCTGAAATCAGTGGGACTTAAGTGCATTTGTAAATCCCAACTAAACAGCCAAATGCCAAATACCTTTTCATTCTGGCCCTTAGTCTTTTCGGGGATGGGTTGCCTCATAAGACCTCAGAAACCCGCTTTGGGGGTTTCCAGGTTTTGGCCTGGTGCCTGCTGTAGCTGCAAGACATTGTCAGACATGCCTGTGACTAGAGTCAGATGACTAGGACTGTGGAGACTAATACGCGGGGTCCACCTATGAGCCAAGAAAAGTCCCTGCACTTTTTTATTAAGCTCAGGGAGCTGCCAGCTGTTAGGACTCTGGCTGCACGTGCCTTTGGCTGCAAGTGCCGTCTACACTCCTCGTTAAAACAGCCCAGTATAAGTCATTGTCTCTGTTCTTTTTGGGTGATAGTTTTTATAATGTGTGATCCTAATTTTAGAGTTTATTCTAAATCTTGTCCCATAGCTGCCTAGCTTTAGAGAGAGGTCTTCTCTATCAAGTGAGATGAAAGTAAAACATTTCATTAACATTAGGGAAAGAGCTGCTCTGAATAAATGAGGGCTCTGCTGTATTTGGAGAGTTGCATATTTCTGATCTATACTCTGATGTAAAAGGTTGGGAAAATTCAGTGCAGGAAGCAATGTCTATTGAAACCAATAATAAAACAGTATTAAAAGTTCAGAAATGTGTTTTGAATCTTCCTTTCAGTACACTCGAAAAACCTCTTCTTTCCCCCAACCACCATACTGCATTATAAGTAGTGACAATTTAGGAATTTGAGGTAGAAAAAACCATTGGCGCTTTTATCACTTCAGGACTCTAACTGAATGTTAGGAGAGTTACTGGGCTGCTGTGGATAGAAGAGAAGATTCTTCTTCTGTCCTTTGTTATTGCAATGGGAAGCACATCCCTTAGTGTTCCTGAGAAACTGGGCAAAAAAGTGTTGATGAAAAATAATAAAACCAAAAAATAATAATAATAAAATCTCCTGGAGGATTGCCTTTACTACACGGGGTTTGCTCTGTACTTCCTGAGACCATTTCTCTTGTTTAGAAGTAATCTTTCCCTTAGAACTCTTTGTACAACATTACTTTGCATCAAAGCCAAAGCAAATCTACATGGGGTAAATTGCAACCGATAAAAATAGTGATCCTGCGAGCCTGTCGTTTGTTGTTCAGAATTATTCAAATGGTAGCTAAAGGGGCATCTTTATCGATAGTCTTGTTTAAAGACCAGCCCTTATATTACATTGTACCTTCCCGAGGCACGTGACATTTAAAGATGTAATACTGCTCTCCAGGTGGAAATGTTAAGCAGCGCTCAGCAGACATTTCAACACCAGCATTATTAGGCCTTCGTTACACAAGCCCCTTGCTGGTGAGGCGCTGGCAGTTCAGTGTTTTCCCCCATGCCCAGGCAGGCTCTGGAGCCATGTCTGGTTAAACACTCCACAGGGAGGAAGCAAGACTCAGACCTTCTCATCGCGAGCTCCCTTCATCTCAAGAGTGCAGGACCTGAGTCTTTCCATGGAGAGGGTCCAGTGGAGGGCAACAAAAATGACTAGGAGGCTGGAGCACATGACCTATGAGGAGAGGTTGAGGGATTTTGCCTTAGTTAGTTTACAGAAGAGAAGAGTGAGTGGGGATTTGATAGCAGCCTTCAACTCCCTGAAGGAAGATTCCAAAGAGGATGGAGAGAGGCTGTTCTCAGGGGTGGCAGAACGAGGACCAAGGGTCTCAAGTTGCAGTGGGGGAGGTCTACGTTGGATATTAGGAAAAACGATTTCCCTAGGAGTGTGGGAAGTGCTGGGATGGGAGCTGGTGGAATCTCCATCCCTAGAGGTGTTTAAGTCCTGGTTTGACAAAGCCCTGGCTGGGATGGTTTAGTTGGGGTTGGTCCTGCTTTGAGCAAGGGATTGGACTCGATGTCCTCTTGAGATCTCTTCCCATCCTAGGATACTATGATTGTGTGGACTTCAGTGAGCAATGGAGCAGGGTGTGGGTGGGAAATGGACATACCTGAATAGACACAGGCTTAAGCGACTTTGTGCTGCGTTCCTTTCTTTGCTAGAGCTACTACACACTGAGCAGCATGTGTTCACTAAGGGCCTGATCCCACACCTGTTGAAATCAGTGGGATTCTTTCCATCTTAATCACTGGGCTTTGGATCTGGCCCCAGTAGGGGATCAGCTTTCCCTGCTCTCTCTCTCTCTCTCTCTCTCTCTCTCTCATTCATTTCACTTAGTGCTTATATGCATCACACAACATCTGTGCTGGGCAGGATCAGCCCCTTATTGGGGTCTTTCTGCCAGCTCCTGCCGGGAGGTAATGCAATGAGAGCCATGTGTTTTGCAGACAGCAGAAGGAAGATCTGTTCTGTTGCTCAGGGAAGCCGGCTAGTAGTGTGTCAGGTTACGTTAGGGAACCATGTCGGCTACAGTGTGGTGTGAGAAGATGACATATTTACGTGAATTGCCTGAAATGCAAATTGTAACCGTAATGTTTTCACTGAATTTTACGGCTTTATTTCCTCAAGAGGCGGCATCGTCAGTTGCAATGCTATATGAGCCCCAAGCTTTCCATCCTGCTGAAGTTCTGGATAGTCACTTGAGAAGTCTTGAACTGTAGCTCCACTCTGGTTGTGAGGTCAAAGTGTGTAGCCTCGCTGTAGGCCTGCACAGGTTGATGGGAGTTGATGCAAGGAGTGTGAAGAGGGTACATCAAAACCTTTGGAATCCTAGCCTGCTTTGCTTAGTAGTCTCTTTTTGAAGGCTGCTCTCATTAATAAGATGAGAAGAATTTTGCCCTAGGTGATTTTCAGTTAACCTCCAGGACCACAACACTGACACATGGTGTAATCAGTTTATATTTTTAGATCTGTATAGAAATCTTTATGTATGTATAGAGTAACACCTGTCAGATACAGGTTGAACCACTCTAGTCTGGCACATTCTGGTCTGGCAACATCCGTGGTCCGGCATTATTTTAGTTATCTGGATGTCCACTTATCATGGGTGTGGCCAAGTTTCCTGTGGTCCCATAAGGTTTGTTTACAGCCACCAGTCCTGGCTCTCAATGTTCTGTGCTGTTATTTAATTCAAATTTACCCTTAAATGTCTTCTCAGAGCCCAATAAACAGTTGAAATGTTGGTAATGCTGCTAGATAATATTGACCTCCCATGGTCTGGCAAATTCTCTGGTTCAGCACTGGTCAGGTCCCAAGGGTGCTGGGCTAGAGAGGTTCAACGTGTACATAGATCCTTATAACCTCGGTTAGATGACGAAGAATCCAAACCAAATGAGTTCAGGAATTTCTACTTCAGGTGTTTGACTTGTCTATTATTTCATCATTAGCATGACATGGTGCCATAAGCTGGCCTCTGTCACTCCAAATGGACGCCTCTTAACAAAAGCGGAAAAGTGAATTGATTTTCCCTCAGTCCTGTAATAAGCGTATGTCTTTGAGATCTAGCCTACTCTGACACCTGTAAACCCCATTAAAATTAATGGGAGTGGGTTTCTTCCATGGGCTGATGGGAGTATAGATTATTTTAATGACTCAATTATTTACTTTATTGTGCAAGCAGCTTTAATAATCTTTGGTATCAAAACTGTTCTTGGGGAAAATCGTGGCTATTGATATCTTGGGTGGCTTCCTTCTCAAATTTAAGCTGAAAACCTACTGAAATTTATTTAGTTCCTTAACTTTAGGACATGCCTCTGAACTGTGTCCTTAGTAGTGGGCTGACTAACTTGTTTGCAGGTATCAGACTCACAACTCAGTTGTGTTGAGATTTGCAGAAGTTAAATTCCCTTCGAATAATAAAATGTATCCTGCACAAATGTATACCAGTGGCTCTAAATTAGAGGATAATTTCTTGAGATTTTTCTAGTAAATCTAGAAGTTAGTTTCTGAGTTAAAATGATGCTAATACAGCGCCTTTAAGAAATTATTTGGTGAGTCTTACCTGGGTTTTTTTTTCCAGAGCTCTCTAGTAAATACATTCCCGATTGTTCAGATCTGAAGATTGACTCGTCTAGATTATTAGCAAAATCTAAGGCAAAGGACACTTCACTGTGTTAGTGTTAGTATTTTATTTATGAACTTTTTTACTCAGAAGCCTTTCTGTCCACAACATGGCAATAAATAAATGTTGCTTAGAGGTACTGTTTGCATTTCATTGTGAGAGCGAGGAAGGGGATAAAATGAAGTTGTTCAGCTGTTCAGGCCTAATGTTGGAAATATCAAGCAGATGTTCTTTCGTGCTGGCCTGTTAATGAACATTGATTTGTTCTCTTTATCTAGAAACAAGGATGATGGTCTGCATACTGTTGTGGTGGATTCTCAAAGTGCTTACCCTGTCTGCCTTGCTGAAAACGACTCTATCCTTAAATCCAGATGATCCCAATGTTTGCAGTCACTGGGAAAGGTAATGTATAAGCCATGTTTCCTTTGTTTGGCAGCCGGCTCATATTTGTACACTGCAAAGGCAGAATTATCATCACCGGGAATCAAATTCTGTCATTGCCCCCCGTGAACAGACACCAGTCCATGCTGCTGAAGCAACGTGCGTGAGCACCTGCGTCTGGATTCAGAGCAGGCAAAATAATCAGCGCCAGGGCTCTGCATGAGGGAACGTGGTCCCATACCATTTATCTTCTGTCCTGTAGAGGGGTGCTCTCCCTGCTTCATTGTCTAGATGGGCAACTTCCGTCTTCCTCTTCAACTGCTGGGAACAGATTTCCTGGCAGTGGCTGAGCACGTTTGCCATTCTTGGGCATTAAGTCTTGATCCTTTGTGGGTACAATGTGCAGGTTTGTACTGTGTATTCACTTTTTGGTTTCACTTATGGGATTCCCATTGAAAGCCGTGAAAGTTCTGTCCATGAGACCAAGGCAGAACGTGCGACACAGACCCCTAGACGAGAGAGCTCTTTGTTCTAGAGACCCCAATGGTGAATTGGGATAATTTTGCTCACGGTACTTCCTTGTTATAGTGAGAGATTCTGGTCCCATAGCTGGGTCTGTGCAGGTGGGTTCTTGTGTCTCCATGGAGCCCGCTGGCTTTCAGTGGGGCTCCATATGGATGCAGGGGTCCATTTGCAGAGACCACAGATACTAAAGTTGCTGCACCATTAGGTTTAACTCATGGAGTTTCCAGCCTAGTTACATTATTCCAACATAGGAGTGAATGGGGCCCTAACGTTTTTCTGTAGCTCATACAACAGCAAGCATGGATCCTGTAACAAGAGTGACATCATCACAGGACCTAACCACATCAGCCACAACATCAGAGTCTCATACAAATGCACATCCTTTAATGTAATATATGCCATCAAGTGCCAGCAATGCCCCTTTGCCATGTATATTGGCCAAACTGGACAGTCTGTACAACAAAGGATAAATGGACACAAGTTAGACATCAGAAATGTTAACACTCTTTAACGTGTAGGGGAACATTTTAGCCATGACCTGGGCACTCAGTCATGGATTTACAAGTAGCCATTCTTCTACAGAGGAATTTCACCAGCCAGTTACAGAGCGAGAGCGCAGAATTGACATTCATCTGCAAATTTGACCCTGTTTCCCTGGGCTTGAACAAAGACATTTAATGGATGTCACATTATGAAGCCAGCCTTCCCTGAATTTAGTACCTCATTTTTTTATATCAAAAGCCAAGTATAGAACACTTCCAGCCTACTAAATGAGCTGCATTAGCACTGGTCCTACAATTAGAATCATAGAATTATACACTAGAACTGGAAGGGACCTTGAGAGGGCATCGGGTCCAGTCCCCTGCCCTCATGGCAGGACCCAGTACCATCTAGACCAGTGGTTCCCAAACTTTTCAGCATCACGCCCCCCCCCTTTTGGTTTTTGAGAAACCCTCACGCCCCTCCACCCAAAAAAATAGCAGCAAAACTTGGGGTGGGATTGACGGGGGGGGGTATGTGTGGCTGGGTCGCCTCGTGCCCCTCCCCCGGTATTTCTTCACGCCCCCCCCCCCCCCGAGGGGCACGCCCCCCAGTTTGGGAACCCATGATCTAGACCATCCCTGATAGATGTCTATCACAGCCTCCCTAGGAAACGTATTCCAGTGTTTAACCACCCTGACAGGTAGGAACTTTTTCCTAATGTCCAACCTAAACCTCCCCTTGCTGCAGTTTAAGCCCATTGCTTCTTGTTCTATTCTCAGAGGCCAGGAAGATCAAGTTGTCTTCCTCCTCCTTGTGACACCCCTTTAAATACCTGAAAACTGCTATCACATCCCCTCTCAGTCTTCTCTTCTCCAAACTAAACAAGCCCAATTCTTTCAGTCTTCCTTCATAGGTCATGTTCTCTAGACCTTTAATCATTCTTGTTGCTCTTCTCTGGACCTTCTCCAATTTCTCCACACCTTTCTTGAAATGTGGTGCCCAGAACTAGACACAGTATTCTAACTGAGGCCTAATCAGCGCAGAGTAGAGCGGAAGAATGACTTCTCGTGTCTTGCTCACAACACTCATGTTAATGCATCCCAGGATCAATGTTTGCTTTATTTGCAACAGCGTCACACTGTTGACTCATATTTAGCTTGTGGTCCACTATGACCCCTAAATTCTTTTCTGCAGTACTCCTTCCTAGAGAGTCGCTTCCCATTCTGTATGTGAGAGACTGATTGTTCCTTCCTAAGTGGAGCACTTTGCATTTGGTCCTTATTAAACTTCATCCTATTTACACCTCAGGCCATTTCTCCAGTTTGTCCAGATCTTTTTGAATTATAACCCTATCCTCCATGGGTACCAATTGAGAGGTACCATTCCCCCACCACCTTTTTCTGTTATTAATTCTGGGTTCCTGTTATCGCTGTCCTGCTCATCTGAGGAAGTGGGTTTTGCCCATGAAAGCTCCCGATGCTCTGTATATTTTTGTTAGTCTCTATGGTGCCACAGAACTACATGAGAGCACATGCCTACGTAGCACAGTGGCATGTATGAAGTTCATTATGATTTGCTTTTGGAGGTCTGGCATGCAGGACAAATGCAGATGGAAAGAGAAGTATGTTCAGGTGCAGAAATGGCATTTTGCAGTCATGGTGAGGGGGGAGAGAGATGCATTAGGAGCACAGGAATAAAATATTGATTTTGTGTGAAGAAAGTCAGCAACCTAGAGACCCAGTGAAGGAGAAACAAAAATTAAATAGCAAAATTGATCGGTTGTACTGACCAAGACGACATTGTTACTTAAATGTTAATAAATCAACCAAAAAAGATTAAGTTGGTGTAAGGCTGGCTAACAAACAAGATCATAAAATAATAATAAAGATTCCCGTATGTTATTGTTTTACATTAATAATGAGCAATGTTAAAAAAAAAAAAAACAAAAAAAACCATCACCAACAACCTCCCTCCCCCAGCAAGTTGTTTTATGGAGAACAAAAATGATTGTCTTGCCCAGACTACCTAGCTAGAAGGGAAATATGACAAGTAGATCAGTGTATTAACAGCCCAATCTACTGACTGCAACAGGAGTCAACTCTCCAGGCTAGTATTTTGACATTGTCTGTTATTTAAGAGTGCAGTTCTGAAGCCTTTAACGACATCAGCAGTCCCATTGACCACAGTGGGATTGCTTACATGGTTAAGACCGCTGATTTATTTAAGAGCTTGCCGGATTTGGTTCCTGGTCCTGCAGTGAGCGAAGACAGTAGGTATCTGCCTGGGTGCAGGGAAGATCCATGCGGGATCAGGGCCTTAGATCTAGAATCAGGATGTAGGCCAGTGGTGGTCAACCTGCAGCCCGAGGGTTTGGGTAGGGGGGTGGGGATACAGAGGCAGGGGTCTGGGTGCACCAGGGTTTCAGATGCAGCAGCTGAGGTTCAGTGGGTGGGGTTTGGGTATGGAGAGCTAGCGGGCTTCTGTATGTACCAGGTGAGGCTTGGCAGGGATTTCTGGGTATGGGAGGTCTGGATGCATGGGGGTTGGGTGACTGGAGGGTGATGCAGCACCTTGTACAGAGACCCTTCCCCCTACAGCTAAGGAGTGATGGGAACAGGAAGCAGGGGAAGATATGTGCTTCCTGCAGCTGTGGGTGGTCCAACACAACCCCAGCCACTGCTTGCCAGGGAAAAGGAAGTCCCGTCTTCTCCTGTCTTCATCCCAGCTGGAAGTAGCATCTGATCCCAGCTCAGGGTAGGAGTCACTGGCTGGGGTGTCCCCGGCCCTGCGGTGATTTACTCCTCTGCTGACTGCTCTGGGTGCCTGAAATGATGCTAGGGAGCAGCATGTGACTACTCTCGCAGCTTCCCTTTCCTTCTGTGGGGACGCAAAGAAATCTGTAGGGGACGTGAATTCTGCGCATGCGCAGAGACACCAAATTCCTCCAGGACTGGCAAATACACTTATTCTTAAGATGAAAGCCTTGCAGAGAAAACATGCTGAAAACAATAAAAGAACTTACCTGCCTGCTGATGAGCTTACCAGAGATCATCCCAACTCCAACAAGGGCTCTGTCAGACCTGCACACCCCATCAAGGAGTCTTTCTATGGCTACAAGTTCGTAACAGCCGTAGCTCAGACCAGGCACACCCATGAATTGGTTAATCTTTTCTGTATACAGCGTGGCCTTTAACCTTCTGAATACAAGTAGTCAGCAGACAGTGATCGTCTTGGTAGGGTGTAGCTTCAGAAGGGAGGGTGTTTGCATCACTGGAGGGGAATTTGTGTTCACCACACCTTAGAGATTCCCTGGGCAAACGCTGAGCACCATTTGTCCCAAAAGTCCATTCTTGTCTGGCCCCTTTGTTCAGTCTAGTTCTTTGAAGTTCAAAACACTTCCCCGGGTTCACATCTCGTCTCTCCAGCTAGAGAAGTTACATGCAATCCCAGCCCACAATAATACACAACCTTTGCAGTGAGCACACTGGATTCCAAAAATACTTAAACTTAACTCAGGAAGGTTGTTTCAGGGTGCCGCAGAAAATTGCCAGGCATGTCGCTCCCACATCAACAGGATTTATGCTTCTAAGTAGGGATGTAAAATCCTGATTAATCAGTTAACCACTTAAAGGTTAGGTTAACCGTACTGGGGCAGCCCTCTGCCTGTGGCAGACCGCGGGCGGGGGCTGCTTCTGGGCACTGGTTAACTGGTACCTGGTAAGCATCACCCAGTAAGGGTGATGTTTGTTGAATAACCCGTTAACTGGTTACCTGTTCACATCCCTACATCTAAGTCTCTTAAACTCTTGAAAATACCAGCCTCATCTAAATAAATACAAATAATAATAAGACAGTACCGTAAAGCGGTGGGGAGGGGGAAGGATGATTGCTGACATCTTACCAGTGTCTTCGCTTTTTCCAATTTTTAATCCGCTTACCCAATTTCTGCACATTGCAATCTGTTCAGGTCTTTAAAAGATAATATCACATTCCATCCAAATCTCAAAACCTTACCATGCCCAGACAGCACTTAACTCATAATTTTATGATCTGCAATTAGTTCCCAGGTTATTTCTGCTACAAATTACATAGGATTAAATTTGCGTAGTTTAAAAATAAACACCCTTGAGGCCTTTTATGAATTATCCCTGGTTTGATTGGTGCTCCCAATATTTGTTGAAATAATGATGCTCCTTCATCATAAAAAGAAATGTAAGAATCCCACCATGCTGGTAAAACTCAGCAGCATTAAGTGAATATGTGCTCGCATTAGCATTTTGGTCTACAAACAAAAATTAACAGTCCTAGTTGGAAGACCTCAGATGTCATTTAAAGACATGGAGCATTTTTTAGATCTTTTAAGCCAAACCATTGTTCTTGATAGTACTCTTTCTAAAACAAAATGTAAGAGTTTTGCTAGTTGTGCTTCCCACCTTTTAAAACACTTAATGCATTTTTGGGGAACGTATCTTCTTGACTCGGAAAAAAAGGATTTTAAAATCAGTCTGAAAAACTCTATTAATTTCACTGTTGTGCCTGGCAGACAATGGTCCAAGCTAGGAGCAGAAGCTCTAGGAGGGTTTCTGCTCCTAAGTGAATGTAGATCCAGAGGGGGAAAATTTCTTGGGACTTTAGATCATGCCTGTACTTCTCGAGGCTGTTGATTTCAGTATTTTTCAGTCTGGAATTAGGTGTGGGAACATGTCAAGGAAGCTGAGCTTTTTCATGCTGTAAAGAACTGCCTTTTTCTCTCTCTTATTGTCTATTTCCAGCTATGCTGTGACAGTACAGGAATCTTATGCTCATCCTTTTGATCAGATCTATTATACAAGATGTACTGATATACTGAACTGGTTCAAGTGCACTAGACATCGGTAAGTGCTGTTGCCAAGATATTTTAATCATATTTTGCTTTTCATCCCCCTGCACGCTTTCTCTTAACCTGCACCTTTGTGTTATCTTCCTGATACTGAAGGAAATACAGGCCTCTCCATAACAAAATCCTCAGGATTGATAATATTTCAGATGTTTTTGCACTGAGAAATCCAGAGTTTAAGGCAATCTAAGAAGCCAGAGGAACAGTGACATTCTCCTGAACTTTGATCTAGTAATGAAAATGGCTTGCAATGTATCAGAGTCTCTTGTTCCCTTTTAGGCTGTTAGTTTGAATGTGGGCCAGGTTGAAGATGACCAGAAATTGGGACCAAGCTACAAAGTTTGAATCCAAATCTGAATCTGAACTTCCCATAACTTTGGAGTTTGAGGCCTGTCTCCATCTCTAGCAGAGAGTGAAAGTTGTTGCCATCTGATCAAATTCCCCTTGGTGGTGGGAAGTCAGCTACTGGCCTCAGCTTCGCTCCCAATGAAAGCTATTCAAATAAATACCCAGCACAGTTGATCTTCTTGGGGTCTCTTCCTGACAGCAGCTACTAATTGGTCTCAATTCCCATTGACTCATGACAACTGAGGGCACTCAACACCTTGTCAGTTTGGAACTCCCTTTTCGTTTCTGCGTTCTGGTGCCCAGCATTGGGCACAGATGTTTAACTGGTCATGCCAAGACTATTGTTGGGGTTGGAGCATAGCAGAGTAGGTGGGGTTGACTTGTCTAACAGAACAGCAGAAGCTCAGGAGTGTGGCTTTTTTGCACAAGAGGTTGTAGAAAGGGAAAGCTGCCTTACGGTGCTCTCATGATTGCAGTGTTGTTTCATCATGGGAGGGACCGAAGTCTGGGAATAATTACTTAGTGGAGACAATTCACTCTGGGGGTTAATTTCCCCGTTTCCTTTAACAAGAGCTTGCAGTAGTTCCGTGCATAGCATGCTGAGAATGTAGCCTCCATAGAAGATTCTGTTGATCCCATTGCTGCTAGCTGACCTTGCTGAAACACAGAGAAGAATGGCTATTCCTGAAGACACTGCTGGCTCTCTCTTCAGTTCTCAGATAGCAACACCAAGAAGGGCCATGTAGGCTGATAGTCACGAATTATGTGTTTATAATACATGTTATATTGCAAGTTTCAAAATACATATTGATTTTTTTATCGTGTTTTTTTAATATCAAAAGCCTTCATGCATTTTAAAGTAATTATTGAATGCTCTCCTTGCTATAATTTAACACAAATATAATTCTAACAGTAAGAATTGATTTCCAATACTGTCAAATGGCTTTCTGTCTTGCAATTTAGAATAAGTTATAAAACAGCCTATCGAAGAGGACTAAGAACAATGTATCGGCGAAGATCTCAGTGCTGCCCTGGATATTATGAAAGTGGAGACTTCTGCATACGTACGTATACAGTTTTGATTCATACATTGCAATTAAAAATTATTTTCACCCAGAAGGTGTGGAAAAATCAAAGATGCTAATACAGTAGTGTCAGGTCTGTTCCCCACTCTAGCACTGCGAGTGCAAAAGGTGGAGTCCCGTAAAAGACCTTAAATACCTTGCCTCCATAGGCTCTGCTTACAAAAAAACCCCAACAACAACAACAAAAAATAAAATACCCACCCCTCCCCAAAAAAAACCAACCAAAAACCTCCCCAGAGTCACGGATGTACTGACTCTGGAAGATAAGCTGCCACCATCAAGTGATTTAAACCTTGAAAAACCAGGAAGAAACACTTGAATTTCTTCCCCAGGGTACCCCAAGCTCTTTTGCCACAAGAGATCTTGAAAAACTAAACAAAAAGCACAGAAGAAAAACTGTGTCTCTTATAGCTATTCTCTCAGGCTAGGCACACACACACAGACACACACACACACAGACCTCCTGTTGCCTTCCAGGACACAAGAATCAAATCATTGCCTTAAAAAGGGGATTTTATTAACAAAAACAAAAAGCTATACTTGATAAAGGATACCTGGTTGCTAGGTGTTACAGAGCAACTAAGAAAAGAACAGCTTTCTTTGGGCTATAGCTATACATGGTGAGTGGAGAAGGGAAAGCACATGGAATTCACACAGAGAAGTTTAACCAAAGAACCAAAACACAGAAAAATACCCTGATGGTGACTAAATACACATTTCCCCCTTATTTACTCACAATCCTTTCCCAGTCCAGTCCACTTCTATACCTCGAATTCCTTGGAGGCCTGGTTGTCCTGATTATTCCATATTGCTCCCTGCAGCCCTTAACTTAGGACTCTCACAAAGGAAGAGCAGCTAGGTATCGATATATAATTCAGATTTCAGTACCGTATCCCATGGGTGGTTCTGGGTCCCTGCCAATACCCTTAGCTACCTGAGTTTAACCCTTTAGACACCAAGTGCTGGCCAGCATTCCTTCTATCCATCACAAATAGTAATCAATAAAATTAAGGGCTGCTTTCAAAGCTACTGAACACCCACTGTTCTCCTAGCTTCAGTTAGAATTGTGGGTGCTCCACATCTGTGACGGTCAGACGTTTACAGGCTTAGGCCCTGATTCAGGAAATCCATTCTGATTCAAGACCAGGAGCGGCCCGAGGCGGGCTGCAGCAGCTGGCGCCCCAGGCAGAACGCACGATCGGCGCCCCCACCTGCATGGCTGTCAATGGGGTGACGTCATCATCGGGTGCCCCGTGCGCCCCGTGATGTCATCATTGGGTGCCGTTGAAGGCGGCACCCTAGGCGACGGCCGAGTCGGCCTATAGCCACGGGCCGCCCCTGTTCAAGGCAGTATTTCAGCCCACGCTTAACTTTAAGCACATGCCTAAATCCCAGATAGTCTGCATTATTTTGAAGTGCCAGATGTTGCCGTGTTTCTTGAAAAAGGAGTAATATTCTGAGTCTCCAACCAAAAAATACACGGTGTGTATTTTTCCAGTGTAACATTTTCCTACCTGGTTCATTCTTGTTCTAATGTGCCAAGGCCCACACTGGCTTTGTTTATATTCAGTTTCAAGAGCTACTTCCACTCTAAAGATCAGGCTCCTCACTGATCCTTAACTGCAGTCATCACAGAACCCAGCAAAGGGATTTTCCCTCTTGTTCTAGGAGAGTGACTAGAGCCATCCTCACCCATATGCAGAATATGCAGCTGTGTAGGGCGCCTGAAAATTTGGGGCACCGCTGGGTCTTAACGTGCACCCACCTGCCTCTGCCTGTCCCTCTTCTGTAACTCTGCCTTTTCCAGAGAGCATCTAGTTAACTTACAAGTGACACAGCCTGCCAGACCTCTTAGCAGAAGACTGATCCTGTGAAAGAGCCATTCAAGTGGTAATGAAGCCATATCAGAGGCATTTGCCCAACCCAGACCAGATATATATGGTCCGTTTCTGAATTTACTGTGCTAGTTGATAGAACCTTAGTTTAAAATTTGTTTCAAAAATATTTCATTAGTGTGTTGCTGAAGATTAAAATCACAGCTCAAAAAAAATCATTGCCCCCCCCCCAACCCAGCTGCCATTGGGCATAGAGGCACCAGTTTAATAGTACTGCATAGGGCCCCATAATTCTTAAAGATGGCCCTGAGAGTGACTTACGTGGACCAGAGTGTGGCTTTGTTTTCACTACTAAAAAGCTACATTAAAAAAAAAAATATCTCAGCATAACTAATGCGCATGAATGTATGTGAGCTATCATGAGGTAAAAATACAGTAAAGACCAGGCATATCATTTTTACCAGGCGGTATTCAGCTCTATCACCCTTCCAGAGGTTGACCTCAGTGAGTTTAACTCACATTAATGTTGACCTCACGTTAAAACTAAAGAGCCCGAGCTTCACTATGTTATACCAAGAGATAGCTCATGCCCATTTATGTGCATTGGTTTCCCCAAGGTGCAAATTTTTTCTTCACGCAGAGCACAGTCAATCTGTGGAACTCCTTGCCAAAGGATGTTGTGAAGACCAGGACTTTAACAGCGTTCAATAAAGACCTAGATAAATTCATGGAGGTTAGGTCCATCAATACTTATTAGCCAGGATATGTAGGTGTCTCTAGTCTCTGTTTGTCAGAGGCTGGAAATGGATGACAGGAGAGGGATCACTTGATGATGACCTGTTCTTTTCACTCCCTATGGGGCAGCTGGCATTGGCCATTGTTGGAATACACGATACTGAGCTGGATGGACCTTGGTCTGACCCAGTATGGCCATTCTTACGCTCTTATTTTCTTATGCTCACCCTTTTCAGCGCTGAAGATTACTTAGGTCAGGTCTACCCTAGGGGATAAGTCTGAATCAAGATACGCAACTCCAGCTGTGTTAATTGCGTAGCTGGAGTCGATGTACCTTAAGCCAAACTTTGGTGCTGCCCCCACAGCGGGAGTTTGATGGGAGAAATGCTCTCGTCGACTTCCCTTACTCCTCGTGAGGAGTAGAAGTACGGAGCCAACGGGGGGTTTGTGTGCCCTTAGCTTTTAATTTAGTGGGTCCTTAATTGACCCACTAAATCGAATGCCACAAGCTCAGTCTCTGGAACATCGATCCACAGGTAAATATAGACGTGGTCTTAGTTTTTTTTAGCCATTCTGCCTCTTTGTATTGTTTTTGTTTGTTTTTAAGTGGTGATTGCTACTGTGGGGCTGTCCTTAAGATTTATGAGACCCTATGCACTGGGCCATGACTTTCCTAGAGGTTATACAGTGTCCTGCTGCCTCCCCTGGCACAACCCCCAGGAAAAGATCGGATCATTGAGAGATTTCCCTCATGAAACTGCCTTCCCGTGCTGCCTTAATGAGAGGAAGCGAACAGTTTGGAGACTGGGCCTCCAAGCTGCCCAGAACCTGGGGTCCCACTGAGGAAAAGGAACTCCAGCCCCAGCAGAGGAATTGCTCCCCCGCATTGCTTCACTCAGTCTTTAAAATCTATTTCATTAGCATTAGTGGGAGTCGATAGCGTGTGGCAAGGGGAGACTATATCCCGCAGTGTGTATGATGATCAAAAGAAAGTTTGATTAAAAAACAGTGTGTAGATTAAAGGCTAATTGGGTCTTCTTTCATTAATAGCAGCCTTTATTTCTTGCAAAAGTTAAATAGCTTTGTAATTAACAATGACATGCTTAGTCTGGTGCAGGGTGAGTTTAACACTATTCCTGGATCTTTCTTGGATTGAAAGCAGGAAAGAAGGTTTTTTGTTGTTGTTGTTTTTGATCCTTTCCCCCTCTCGTTTATTGTCCTTTTAAAGAGGATTGTCAGATGTATATAATATTTCTCCCCTGTTGTGTGGGTATTTCCAGTATGAATTAGCACTGATATAATGTAGCCTGCTTACTGCTAACTCCGCATGTAATCCAGAGATGTTTGGCTCTGCCTTTCGTTCCATGGTGCCTTCTTCACCCTTCTCATGTCAGTGATGAAGATGCATTTGCGAAGTGCAGATAGGTTAGGTGTCAAATATTTTTCTTTTTTGCACTGTCAATCTGCTCAATCCTGCATTGTTTAGTTGGAGTGAGATCATTTAGGGTGCATCCACACAGCACCCTAATCTTGAAATAAGTTACACAATTCGCGCTACGCAAATTGCGTATCTTATCTCAAATCTATTTTGAAATTGCTTATTCTGAAATTTGGTGCATCTACACAGCGCCAAATTTCAAAATAACATGCTATTTTGAGCCATCCCTTATTGCTCATGCAACGAGGTTTACCGGGATGACAAAATAGCATGCCTGTCATTTCTAAAAATATTTCGAAATAACGGGCGGCATGTGTAAACGTGGGGTAGTTATTTCAGGATATCCAGAAATAGCCGTGCAGTGTAGACGTACCCTTAGGGACAGGGGCCAGTCTTTTTACATTCCTATAAAGTGCATAGAACAGTTGGGAGTGCCGCGTAACACAAATCCCTAATTCAGTGCCTTCTCTCTGTGAGGGGAACAGCTGTCAGTTTAAGTTCTGATCTTTAGCTTCTTGAAGTCCCCAGCCAAACTGCCTACAGTAAGAGTGGAAGCAGGCCTCTGTGGCTGGGAGCATTTTGTTTCTAGTGAGGAATTTGTGATACAATAAATTGAAGGATTGATGTTGTTGCTAAGAAGTCGGATGAATGTCGGCGGCTGTTGTGTGACATTCCTTCTCACAACGCTCTGGCAGAGTCGCTTGGTTACAACTTATCCCACCCCTCACTAGTTCAATACTGGTAATTTTTCAACCAAGTGTGCGATTGGGCTGAAAAGAGCGCTGCTTTTCCATTATGGCGGAGTGTTCCCGAGGAAGTACATTGAGCCCATCAATCTCATTTTATTGGTGACTTAAGATGGATGTGACTGCGTGTCCAGAGGTGAGAGGGGTGAGTGAATTAACCTACCCCAGCATCTCACCACATAGCTTTGGGAATTTAACTTTGAGGGAGGAGTTTGTCTTTGTGGCATGTTCTGTTATCGCCTCACGAGGCAAGATTTAAAATAAAGCCAAGCCAATCAAACATGAGAAGTGCACCCTTTCCTCTCCTCCCCCCAACGAATGTTGTCTTAGAAATAGTCCCGACCCGCCTGGTAGCTGCGCAAAATGATTTCCCCCTCTCTGCATATATTTATACATGACAAAGCTTTCCAATGAGCTGCCTCTGAAAACAAACTGCATCCTCCGGGTAGTAGATCAGAGCAACTATGATTTAGGGCACTTTGTTTGCTAAGGTAAGCTTTTGGCAAAGCGAGTGCATAAACTACAGAAAATCCTTGTTTTAAAACGACATCAAAGGTTCAAATGCCCTTCGAGGCATTCAGAAAGGATTTTTTAAATTGTACCAACTAGATTAGCATCTGTGGGAGATAAAGCTGCTTTGAATGCTTCCTTGCCGCTTTCAAAAAGAAGGTTACGTGGCCCTTTTGTTGTTTTGCCCTTTAAGCAGAGTGTAATTGAGGATTTCCCTTTAAAAAGTGTGTCAGGTGGAAAGAGCCCTTAATTCACCAAATGGGCAGCTTTTTGTCTAGGAGGCCAATGCTTTCTTCAGACTGTCTCTTTTAATCTTTTCTCTCGCAGATCAGATTTATAGAAAGCATCCACAAGGAAAGTTTGTCCTAGGTAGTGCAAGGGGCAAAGATCCAGGCATTAGAAGATGTGTCAGAGGAAGTCAGAAAAGAGTACATTCTCACATCTACCCCAACCCTTGTTTATTGATTTTTTTTAGAAGGAAAAAAAGTCTAAGGACAAGGGGATGGCAATTTGCTTTTTTGTCGCATTTTGCGTCATGGAGTATTTTAATAACCAGTTTTTAATTTTCAAGGCTAGCATTCTGTTTTCACTCATTTTCTAATACAGAGCTCTGTCCAGCATGAGGGAGCTCAGAGATTGGTTAAAGGCAAATGGAGCTCTTTAGGTCATTGGTTCAAACCTGACCAAGGTCCGTTGAGTCTGAAATTGGGTGTGTTTTGGTAGTGCTCTCTGGGATGAATGCAGGTGGGCAACTCTTTGTCTTACAAAAATATTGCCAGTGTTGTTACTGATTGGTCCCCTAGCTATCAGTCCTTACAGAGACACTGTGGATTTCACTGGTGGAATCTCAACTCGGCCAGCCATAGTGGTGCTCCATCAAGTTCAGTCTAGGCACAGGATGGCCATTGTGATCCTGCCTGATCTGACAATAAACAAAGGATTTCATCCAGTTGTCAGCTTAAATCATGACCTTTGAATTGAGAATTATGTCACCAGCAGGAACGAGGGCTTGTAGCTGCACTGATCCAGTCTAGGGGCAGCCTGAGATTCACTCCTCTGCCTGGTTGGGTGAGGAAGTCGGCAAACCTCTTAAACCCAACGGCAGGAACTCGTCTCTGGTTGCATAACGTTTATGCCTGCAGCTATAATTCTTCTGTAACTGTCTTGTTCCCAGCCCTGCTCCTACCCAGTCTGTTCCAGCCCTGCTTCCCTAGTGGAGTCCTGGCTTAGGTTCCTCACCCTGGATCAGACTCTTTGGCTGTGACCTGTGGATTCAGTTTCTTGCTCCTGCTCAGACCACTAGACATGATTCCTGTTCTAGCTACTAAGTCTCACCATGCATGTCTGGGTTCCTGACCGTTATTACAATAATAAGATAAGGTGACATTCTGCACAAATGATTTTTGGAAACTGATTTTCATCTTGAGTTTTAAATAGTATTCTCCAGGTCTAATATTTTAAATGGCACAAGTGACAAATGCAGTGTAGGGATGTAATAGTATAACCCTTTAAACGGTTAACCGGTAAGCATTAGCTTATCGGTTTCTGTAGCGGTTACGTGCTGGCTCCCAGTGCCACTGCTGGGGAGCCAACTGCCACTCTGCACTGGTGGCTCTGTATCAGAGGTAGCAGTGTGGGGTGGCAGCCGGCTCCCTGGGAGCTGGTATGTAGTGGGAGCTGGCTTAAAAGCTGGCTCCCGGCATGCATCAACTCCCAGGGAGCTGGCTGCCATCCCGAGCTGCTTCCTCTGAATCAGAGGCTGCTGGGGAGCCATGACCTTCCCAGGGACCCAGCTGTGCTACAGGCTCGGCAGTATAAGCTTTATGCTGCAGAGCCCGCAGTGTGGAACCATGTAACTGCTAATATTTTCAGTGGTTACATGGTTACTTAATGAACCGCTTTTTAACATCCCTATTGCCGTGTATAATTTGGATTCTACTAGTATGACAATTCATACTGTAGCATTTTACTGGGCTTATATATATAGTGTCATTTTATTTTAAAAATTTCTGTGAAAAGATTGCTTTATTGGAGTCACACTGTCTGATTGTTAAACAGCTGTGCAGCAGACATAACAATTCCAAAGCTTCCTGCCATCTGGATGAATTACAATGCTTGCAGGTTGATGCATATGATGCAACAAGACACCAGCACAGCAGTCAAGGGTACTTATGATGAAAAGAAAAATGATAGCGTCTGTGATCAGTGCAAAAGTCGGACAGTCGAGGAAAACGCTGAATCAGCAGTTTTTAACATCTTGAATATTCATAGTGGTTCTTTGTATTATGTCAGAAGATTTGTTGACACCCCCCACAGACACAGCTCGTGGATCGTTAAAATCTTAAAAGAAATGTTGGCTTGTGATTTTAAATTTCTCTTGGCCAGCAGTCCTGTTACTTACAGTGTATTTTCTAAGTCTTAGCAGGTTTAAAACGATTTTTTTATCTTTGTAGAAACATTAATTAATGCCAGCATTAATGCTTTTTATAAGAACCCTAGCGTGATACATTATTCAGCCGTCCAGCCTGCAGTGCATCAATAATGCAATATAAATAAAGGGAGATGATATAACAATGCATGGACACTTTATAGCAGAGAACCTACACGTTCTTTCTCTCGCTCTGATTTTATAGATGTGTGTGTTTCTGTTTGTAAGCACATGCACGCTCACAGAGAAAAATGGTGCAGAAGGCATTGTTTGTATGTCCTGAGGAACAGTGGGATTGAAGTGATGATGGGAAATGTTCTCCGCTCTATTTGTTTGAAATGCCTCCTTTTGTGCCCATTGTAGGCGTGTAACTTCACACAGATTCTCCTGTCCTGAGTAACAAGGGATACGCAAGAACTGCCCCTCCCCCAGCCTAGCTATGCACACCGTCAGGGCAGCGTTCTTAGTCCCTGTCCCTGCTGAGCCTTTCCTCCAAAGGACTGGCTCTGCAGCTGAGGTCCTCCCTAGCTGAGCCCTGCTCCCTGAGGGTTGTACCTCCCCCACCTCCCGCTCTGGGTGCTAAGGGTGCTCAGACAGCCTTCTTGCCCCTTTCAGCTCTCACTGACATCAGGCTGCCCTTCATATCTCCCAGCACTCCTGGTTCTAGATCACATGCTCCCATCCTGCAGACCCCTGTGCTTGTTTATTCACCGTGGGAGGGGCCTTGAGCAGGGGGAGACTAAGCCCCAGCCATCTGAAGGGGCCAGCGTACCCTTTTGATTCAGACAAGGTAGAGGGCAACAGTCGTGGGGCGAGCATGCGCCTCTGCGGCGCCTCCTACTGGTCACTAAGGGAATCAGTGCTCCAGCCCCAGAGTGCCCTCTGCTGGTCCATGTCCCAGCCTCTGGGGCAGGTGGTCTGTTTGGTTCAGCCACATGTCCCTTCCTTCCCACGGTGCCCTTTCTCCTAGTAGTGGCCTGTGTTGGTGCCCCTGCATTCTGGGGCCCTTCCCTCCCAGGGAACCCCCAATTCCTATACCTAGTGACCCACTGCCGGTAGTCACCTAGCCCCTGCCTCAGGGACAAACTGAAGTCTGACATGGCCACTCGTCATTGGCAAGGGGGAGTGGGCCTGCTGCCTTTGCCTACCCTGGATGTCTCTCTGCAGCCCTAGTTCACCTTGGGCCTTGCCTCAGGCCCTGCAGCCTGGGAGTGAGGTCAGGTCAGAGCTCCCCAGCTCTGCCTGCCTTTCCCCAGCCCTGCTCTGTCTCAGGAAGCCTCTAGCTTCCCTGGCAGCCAGGTCCCTACTGTCCCCAGCTACAGCAAGAGTGTCTGTTCTCCTCCACTCCAGGAGCCTTTATTTATACCGCCCCAGCTGGGCCCTAGTTGGCTGTATCTGCCTCAGCTGTGGGCTCCACTCTCTCAGGGCTGGGTTTTAACCCTTATAGGGCCAGTGCGGGGCAGACACCCTGTCACAGCATCTATTCAAGTAAAGCAGTGTGTGCAGACTCTATTGGTGCAGATGTGACAGGCATGATTCTCGTCTCCTTACACCAGTGTAAATCGGGAGTCACGCCCTTGAGGTCAGTGGAGTTACACTAATGTAAATGAGAGGATAACAAGGGAAGGTGGGGTGGAAGAGGTAGGTTGGCAAAAGGAGAGATAGGACACTTCATGGCTGTGAAATAGAGAGCAGTGGAGGAGAAGAATGTAACAGCAGAAGGGGCGGGTTGGGGGAGGCTATAGAAAGTCTCTAAGTGGATGAATAAATATTTAAAGAGAAACGAAGACACCCTAGTTATGTGGGGAAAGGATGTAGAATCACTTGCGATTTCTACAGAGTAACAAGAAACACTTTTGCAGATGCTCCAGGCTGCAGTCTGGAAATATAACAACCGAGAAGGACACAACAGGCAGGATCAAGGTTCACAATGCTCAGGTGTATTTGTGTTAGCACTGCTCCAGTGCAGGAGGGCTTGTGGGAGGCAAACATGAAAGGGTCACAGATACAGTCAGACACGAATTCCCTCTCAAAGTCAAATAGCCAAGGATCTATTTCTTCGGCTAAGTTGCTTAGTTCTAGCTAGCCTTTTAAAATAGAGAGTTCCCAATGACACGCTGGTGGAAATCAGCCTCATTCCATCAAAGTCAGTGTAGTCTGTGTATTGCCTTTGAGTTTTTAAATAGCCTTCTCTGCAGCTACACTTCTGCTGTAATATCTCTCTGCTCCCCACCTCCTCCTTTAGTCTTCTCCCACCCTCTTCTCCCTTTGTCTTCACTGCTCTATGGCAGTGTTATGCCAGTTGTGCTCTAGCAAAGGATCCATACTGAATAAGGCCCTGGATTATAATGCATGCCTGGTGATGATTGAGAAATCATCGTAAGGGAGAATTGCCACCTATGCGATCAATTCAGGCTTATTGTGGTCTTGTCAAGTAACTGACTTCATCCAGCTTCTGTTCGTTCCCGTTTTTTGCTATCGTGGCATGAGTAATGGTTGTACAGTGAAACTTTTGTTAACCGGCACTCATGGGGAATGGGGGTTGCTGGTTAATTGAAAGTGCTGGATAACCAAGCTTATTGCTCTGTCCCTGCCCCCTACTGGTGGATCTGGCTCCCAGCAGTGTGAGGCAGGCTGAGGAGGGAGGAGGCAGCTGTGATGACATCAGCCGGCAGTGCCAGCTGTCAGAAGCCCCACGCTGGCTGGACAGGCGGGAGTCAGATGCACGCACTTGAAGATGCAGCGGTATTGTGGCTGGGGGTAACACCAGTTAACAAAGTTTTCCAGTTAATAAGCCTGGAAAACAAAGCTCTTGGTGCATAGAAATTGCAAGGTACAGGGCTGGCTCTGGCAGCCACAGCTGCTGTTGTGTATGTGGCTTGTGGGACTGGCACTCTGCCAGGGAAGTATGCAGCAGGTTCTTCCTCCAGCATCACTGTGGTGCCATCAGCTGCTGCGCAAGGCCACGGTTCTAACCACGGCCTGCGTGTTGCACTCTTAGGCCTTGGTTTCTCAGTTCATATCCATGCTGATAAGTACCTACTCACAGGAGAAGTTGCATGAGGGAAGTGAGTGTAAAGTGGCAGGATTCTGGCTGTCCCTACGTGCACAAGCTCCCTTGCATCCCTGCCTCCTTGCACACATGTGTGAGGCACTCACTGTCAGTGGGCATGGGGAAACTCCAGAAGATAGTGCACCTTTTCACACACACCCTGAAAGAATCGTGAACGTGACTAGTAGTCTGAGAGAGCAGAGACTTCTTGAAATCGATAAGGTTGAAAAAGAAAAGGACGTGTGAAATGAAATATGCATTTAAGATTACAGTTGTTTTCTTAACCACCCCTTTCCATCCCTCTCTCTAACGGAATTATTTTCCTCTGCTCTGATATAGTTTGAAAGCATGGAGGTCAGGAGGAGACAAATAGGAACTAAATCAAGATAACCTTTAAAAAGGGCTCCTAGTGCACACGTAAAATCTGAGCTAGCATCTTTTTCACTTTCTCCTATTGTAGTCTGCGACCCTCCCGACTGGTCCCTTGTTCTTTGTCATATTGTTGCTCCCCTGATGTTTAGCGCTATCAGAAGTAGGGGGACAAATCTCAAACCAATTCCCTTGTGAACTGAGAAAAAGAGCTACTTGTAACCTGAGTCATCTTTTTTTTTTTTCCATACCATTTTTGGCGGCCTTACACCATTAAAACTCAAATTGAAAACAAATCAATATGCCTACAAGGACGTTTGCCAAGCATAAACCAGAGAATAAAAGTGCCATACAACAGGGTCATCAGTAGGCTCCTAAGTGAAGTTTGTCATGTTTAATTTGTAGCTCAGTTGTTCTAGTAGCAACAGAGATCATTCAGAAAGCTAGTGTGGCACAATCTTTCTAGTCGTTTCCCAAGATAATGAATTTAACTACCTATGTACACTATTCTCCACTTCCACCTTAAATGGTGAACGTAGAAATCATAGGCAGGACTTTCCTTTTAAATCGCCTTTAGGAACTTGCGTGCTAGGAATGATTATTTTGTCTTATCACTTCCTCTGAATTGCTTACCGCAGATGCTACTGATATCAGCCTTGCTAGAGAGCAGCAATGCCAGATGAGCCTGTCACTTCAAGTATTAAGTCAAAGTGGTTCCATACAGTGACATTAGTTATGCTGCGCAACATACTGCACGGGGTCTCCTGAAAACCACCCGGCCCCTAAACAGCGGAATGCAAATAGATTGTATTTAATTATGCAACGGGCCTTGAAAATATGTGTGGAACTTAAGCAAGTAACCACAGAGAGAGAGAGAGAGAGAGAGTGTGTGTTTTTAAAGGCTGTGATTTAGGTGATAAAGTCCCATTTTCCAAAATGCCCTATGGGCAGATTTGCAAAATTATTTAGGAGCCGAGCAATGCATAGAGATGCCTAGTGAGATTTCCAAAAGTGTGTAGGCCAGTGGTGGGCAACCTGCGGGCCACATTCAGCCCATTGGGGCTCCACCTGGAGCCTGCGGAATCCTTTCTGCTCTCTTCCCCCACGTGCCTCTCGTGCACTAGGGCCCCGGAGCCCCACACTTCCTACTCCTCCCCCCGCCCCCAGCACTTTGGGAGTGGCCGCCCCATGGGCTGCGGTCTGCTACAGCCAGTCTGAAGCAGCCTCCCCATCACCTCCGAGATCCCGCTTAATCGGTTAAATGGGGTTTTACATCCCTACTGCAGACTTGCCGGCTTTAGACATAATAGTTGGGTCTGCATCCATCTGCTCCGCTTTTCAAGTATTGGCCAATTTCACCCTGACTGGAAACAATTAGGGAACCAGAAATGAGCACCATTTTCGTGACTGGCTCTCCTACAAACCTGCGGCAGCCAGGTGAATGCAAGTTACCAGCCTTGAGTTTATGCCCTCTGGCCATGTCCAACTATCTCACGTTTTCCAGTTGACTTTTGGCTACTAAAATTCCCTGCTCCTTTGCTCCCTTAGCTTATGTCTAGACTGCATTCCTCTCTCGAAAGAGGAATGCAAATGAAGCAGATCGAAAATTCAAATGAAGCGCGGATTTACAAATCTCGCACTTCATTTACATAATCGCGTTCAAGCACTTTTTTGAAAAAGATGATCCATGCTGAACGCACTGAAATTGAAGCAGTATATGAATAAATCAAAAGTTAGCCTGGCCACCAAGAGCACCACTGCAGTTAGCCGGTTCGTTTCACTCCCAGCACAGCGCACCCTTTTTTTTGGGGGGGGTGGGGTGGGTTGGCTTGCACAGATGCTTAGCACCCACAATTCCCAGAGAAGCCAATAGGAGTTGCTGCAGGTACTCAGAGCCTTTGAATAATCAAGCTCATATTCAAAAACCAAAAAAAAAGTTTGGTTCTTTATAGTCCTGCGTAACAAGAGGCTTGTTCCTGCCCCCAAAGAAGTCTACGAGCCACTAATACTCAGCGTTCCCTAGTCATGGGGGAAGGGATGTGAACTGTGATCCAACGGCAGAGCTCTCTCTGGCTTCAGTAGTTAGTGAGACTATGTCCAAACTCCCCACGTTCAGCACTTCATGTAGCTCCTCTTGTCTTTAATTCTTGTCGCCGAGATTTTAAGTGACTGTGGTGCTCTTTTTTTTTTTTCAATGGGCGTTCAGTGCCTGTACCGGCGATGGGCAACCATGAATAGTGAGAGAGCTCCATGAGTGGCCCTCCTTCATCTCAGTGAGCCGTGGGAGCCCGCGGCCCGCTGGGGTTCCGCCGCGGATTATTTTCGCGGAGCGTAGATCAGAGGCAGATACAAATTTTGTATCCAGACAGGGCTCCGTTGAAGAGCATCTGTTAGCATCTTAATTGTGTGCTGTGAGAAAGAACCCATAAGTCATCAGACAGATGCCAGGCTCCCCTTGCCGTGCTTTATCTGTAATCAAAACCTACCCCCACCTCCATCACCATGGAGAAAGCTGCATTTGCTGCAGAGCCAGGTCTGGTGTAAACTTCTCTGTGGATTGGGGACTCCCAGTGCTTCCCTCTGGCAGACTTTTTTTTCTGTGAGACGGCAGCAATTTCACTTTAAACGTGCGTATGGTTGTGTTGTGGGCATAGGCGGCAAGTTATACGGGTCCATGGGGCCTGTGCTCCACCAAGATTCAGGAACATGGGCCCGGCTCCACGAATGTTTGGACTTGTATTTTCAGAGCTGTCCCAGGCACAGGACGAATGGGACACCCGCCCCGAGCCTCACGCTTTGGGGGGACCATGCTTCAGGGAACGCGGGACTCAGGATGTCTTGAAGGGTTAGCAGGGGGCTCGGCACCAGCAGCAGTGAGCGACCTAGCTCCAGTCTGCCCCCCCACTTCATGCCTTCCTTCAAGCCCTCACCCCACCTCTTCCTGCCCCTGTTTCACCCTGCCTTGTCTCTCCCCACCCTAGCTCTGCCCCCAGACGCATTCCACCACTTCTCCCAACCTCCCGCCCACCTCTTTCTGGCTCCCACTCCTTCCCCCGAGCGATGCAGGGAGCCAACAGGATTAGGGCAGGAAGGGCTGGGTCTGAGTTGCTTGCTGCAGCCAGAGCGAGGCCCCCACTAGCTCTCTAGGCTGCCCTAGACCACATGTCTCCCCTGAAGCTCGGGGCCCCTCCAGAGTGTGGCCCCAGGGTAGTTACCCCGGTACATCCTATGGACAGCTCGGCTTGGGCCCATTCTGAGCACCACCAAAAATGATACAAACCTAGTGCCCCGGATCTCGTGGTTTATACACTCCGAGGCAGTTTGGCAGCCAGGGGGTTAATGAAGCAGCTGTCAGCCTGGTTAGAGCCGAGTGGAGCCCCACAGCAGCTGTGAGGCTAACAGCGTGGGGTGACGGCCGGAGAAGGGATTTCTGTGGCCATGTGTGGAGCAGCTCCCAGAAAACACACCTCTGGAGGCAGGACAAGAGGTGGGGGGAGGGAACAGGACAGGTAGGCAGGCGCCTAGGGAGCAGTAAGGGACTGAGAAGGGCTGGCCCAGGCTGCTCCAAACGAGTCCTGAGCTGGGACCAGTGGAGAGGGCTGGAAGCTCATCCCCCACCAACTCCAACCCGCAGCTTTTGGAGGAAAGGGCCTTAATTAGCCCCTAGTTTCCATAGAGGATTGTTGCCTGCAAGGGGTGGGGATGCAGGGAGGGGACATGAGGGAGCACCCCATTTAGCAATCAGAATTTTGGCAGGGCACTGGGGAGAAGGAGGGGAGTAGTGCACCCTCTGGGTTCTCCCATGAGTTGCCTAGGTAAGGAGACTATGGCGGTGTTGGCCACAATGGCTCTGGTCACAACAGGGTCTTGGCAAACACAGACTAGAGCACAGTTCCAGCATGGCCTCGGGGTTAGGGTGTTTGCCTGGGGAGGGCAGGGTGGGAGATCTAATCCTGGATCTGCCTCCCCAGTGAGAGATAGGATAAAGGGCACCATGAGAGTAAGGCCATGGGGTGGGTTCTGGTATGTGCTACAGGATAGGGTGTTTGCCTGGGGAGGGCAGCATGGTGGGTTCTAGTCCTGGTTCTCACTCCCCTGGCAAGATGAAGGGCACCCTGAGAGTAAGGTGGTGGTGCCAGGTTGATGTAACCCCCATCTTGCCCCAGAGCAGATGCTAACAGACAAGGTCCCCATATTGTACCTTGGCTATGAAACCTGGAGGCACTGAGACCATTGAAAGTGAGTGCAAAGTCTGCTCTGCAACTAACCTACCCCTTGGCTTTTTGCTTGTGGTAGAGTCTCATGGCTTTAGCCCAGGGATGGGCAATCATTTTTGATGAGGTGCCACTCCAAAAATTGGGTAAGTGGTCAAGAGCCGCACTCTTCCATGATGTTAATGAAGTGGGGTGGTGTCTGGGATGAAGTTGGGGGCAGGGGTGCAGGAAGAGGTGCAGAGGACTTGGGTGTAGGGTTTTGGGTTGTGACCCAGGGCAGGGTGTTAAAGTGCAGGAGGAAGTGGGGTACCAGATGCAGGCTCTGGCCAGGAGGTGCTTACCATAGGTGGCTCCTGGCCAGCAGCCCAGTGGGACCCTCAGGCAGGCTCCTTGTCTGCCCTGCCCCCACATCCCACTCAAAGCGCCTGTCTGCACGGTGCATGCCAGGGGTTGAGGAGGACTCTGCAAGGTACCTGCGCCTGCAAGCATGGCCCAGGCGGTTCCCGTTGGCCGGCATGTGGGGGCATGGCAGGCAGGGAGTCTGCCTGAGGGTCCCTCTTGGCTATGGGGCATTGGTAGTCCAGAGTATCATGGCATGCCAGATCTGAATGCTTGGCGGGGCCGAATCCAGCCCGTGGGCCATATTTTGCCCATCCCTGCTTTAGCCCCCAAAAAGTCCCAAGTTCAGTTACTCCTGCCAACAGCCCAGCCCAGCCCAGCCCAGCCCAGCCCAGCCCATTGGCATTAGAGTTGTAGTGTAGTACATGCATTTCCCTTAATGAATGTTTCTTGAAATCCTCCAGGGAAATTCTGCTTGGAACTTAGAGACTTAGCAATTTCATTGAAAAAAATTGGGGGTGGTGGGTTCAGTTTAGGTCAAGCTCAGTATTTCAGTCATTGATATTTTTACTTTCTAAACCTCATTTTCTTGGGTACAAAGGATAAAGAGACACTCTCGACCTATTCATGCCCTAAACTTACTTTAAAAATACAAATCCCATTTAGCATCCCTGATGAATATTATTATGATTTACTTGTGTTACTGTAGCACCCAACAGCCTTAGTCCTAGACCAAAATCCTATTGTGCTAACTGCTGGACCAAACACAGAACAAAAAGATAGTTTCCTGCCCACAATCCGAGTACATGGATTGAGCCAAATCCTGAGCTCATTTCTGCCTCAATTAGGAATCAGAAACTACCCCAATACCTAGGGAGGTGCACACTATGTCTGCAGTTCTGGGGAATAAAGGTGAAAGTATTTTAAAAAGCAGATGGACTGTTCTCTGCAGCATCTTCGTACAAATCCTGTACATGAACAGGAAAAAGTCTGCTCTGTTTCAACACAGTAACCAACAGGCTAACTGCACTGACGTCAGATTTTACTGATAAAACACTGGTGCAAGTAGGACTAGAAGCTTTCTGTCCATATTCAAGGTTTCAAATTTTTGGAGGCTTCTGTAATCAAAAGGCTTGTCTCTGCTACTAGGTGGATCCGAGGGGAAGAGCTTTTCTCATTGGCCATGTGCTATGTAGACATCACAGTAGTCAGCCTAAGGCACATCCGTTCCAGCTACATCAGTCACGTAGCTGGAGTTGTGTAATTTAGGTCAACTTCAGCCCACAATATAGACCTGCTCTAAATCTAGCCACTTCCATACTCTTTATTAAAATGGTGAATTCAAGTTACACTTATGTGGATACTACATAAGATTTGATTCCCTTTTAGGGGGGCTATGCAGGATGACTAGAGTCTCAGTAGCTTCTGACAGTACATGGAGAGGGGAAAGAAGTCTCTGTCTCCAAGGGCTTTTTTCTGGTTTGGAGTAAGTGGGTCCTGAATCAAATCAGAGATCTGACTGTCACAAAAGTGAAGGGTTTCCCATAGCAATGAATTACAAAGGCAAGAAAATGGTCCCGAGTCTGCCTTTGCTGAACTTGAGTAACCGCGAATCATGAATGAAGTCACACAAGGATTATGTTGGTGGCCTGAGATAGGAATCAGCCTCAGTAGTTGTACAGCAACCAAGGGCGGAGTTTTGAGAGAGCAGGTCGGCGTGGGAGAGAAGCCGTGCACACCAGGACGTGGCTTGCGTTTCTTCCCGGTCCCTTGCCGATAAGGGAGCGAGGGGAAAGTACTGGGATTCCGTGCAAGCCTCTCACTCCTGGCTGGTGCCAGGAGGGGGCAGAGGACTAATTACGGAATCCAAGTACTTTCCCCTAGCTCCCTTATCGTCAGGGGACCGGGAAGAAAAGCAAGCCATGTCCCGGTGCACACAGCTGCCCCCGCTCTCTTGAAACTCCGCCCTTGAGAGTAACTTACATCCTGGTTCTCTTTTAGCTGACTTCCATAAATTATTTGGAAAGAAAGCTGGGCTACATCTACACTGTGCTGTTTTGCGCAATAAATATGCAAATGAGGTGAAGCGCGGACTATCACTGTGCCTCATTTGCATAATTATGAGCTTTCTTTTGCAAGAGAAGAGGCTTTGCAGGAGCTGTCTACACTGCTCTTTTTTGCGCAGAACCCCACTCTTGCACAAGAGCTGTTCTGCTTTTTTTCAGGAAGAACAGCTCTTGCACAAGAGGGGGTTTTTGCGCAAAAAGGAGCTGTGTAGATTGCTCCTTTTTGCGCAAAAGCCTCTTGCGCATAAAGCAGCTTCTCATTAATTATGCAAATGAGGCATGGCAATATTCCATGCTTTGCCTCATTTGCCTATTTCTTGCGCAAAACAGCGCAGTGTAGACGGAGCCCTAGTGTTTTGCCATAGTTTCTTTTAAAGGTGAGACTATTGTATTCATATAAATAGTGCATCCCCACTAAGGTCAGACTAGTTGTCCCAAAACACTCCTGCACGATCTTCCAACAGATTGCGCCTCTGTCCCTGATCTCCTTGGCAGGACCTCCATTTGCGGAGTGTGGACTCATCTGAAATGAAGTCTGACTTTGGCCATGTAAGGCACATGCCGTGTAATAGCTCAGCTTCAGTCACAGCTCTAACTTTAGCAATTTGGCCATATTTGCCATATTTTTGATGAGGGAGGGGGAAAGGATTGTGTTAATTTGTCTGGTAGCAGTTAGAACATGACCAATCGAGAATATTATTTGAAAAATCAGGACTTTCCATGGCGCACGACAGGACTGAAAGTGATCTTGGGAAATCTGTGCAAAATCGGGTTTATTAGGTCTTGCGTTGCAGTGCAAAGAGCGCAAGAGGCATGATATGGCCAAGGAGTTCTCTGTTTGTCTCCTTTTGATCTTTGCATTGTAGTAATAACGTTTTTGTGCACCCGTTCTCACTCACATACACGGAAAACACCTTCTGCCTATGAAAATCAATTGTCAACAAAGCAGTGTCACTTACAGGCAGAAAATATGATTTTCATGGAAAGAGGGCTATAATTCATGGCAAGCCAACAATCAGGGAATTATGGATATGTGGCAATGATTTGGGATACAAAAATACGTTTCACGGGAGCTAGGTTATGATAGATTGAGTTTGTACGACATGGGAATTCACTTAGTATCCTGAGTGTGCAACGTCTAGCAAAATGTGCAATCCTGGCATGATTTCTAGGTAATCAAGGCACGTAGTTTTGAGACTGCAGTGGGACATTTAGTGCTAAGTTCTGCCTAAATCCACATCACCATGGTTCCATATGGACATCTCTGGGCAGCATTTGGCCCTGGTACTTGATGTTGAACTCTGGCATTGTCCAACTTTCTTCCTTTATCACAATGTGAATCAGACAGGCCCTAGACCAATGTCAGAATGTACAATATCCCAGCCTGATTTCAGTGCTCCACTTCCAGGCTACGTCTACAGAACTTCCCTCTTCTGCAAAAGCCTATGCAAAAGAAGCGCGGATTAGCATATTGCCGTGCTTCATTTGCATAATTAATTAGGAGCCGTTTTTGCACAAGAGGTTTTTCTGCAAAAAGGCGCCATCTGCACAGTGCCTTTTTGCGCAAAACCCCCCTCTTGTACAAGAGCTGTTCTTCCTGAAAAAATGAGGAAGAACGGCTCTTGCGCAAGAGGGGGGTTTTGCGCAAAAAGGTGCTGTGTAGACGGCGCCTCTTTGTGCAAAAACCTCTTGCGCAAAAACGGCTCCTAATTAATTATGCGAATGAAGCGCGGCAATATGCTAATCCACGCTTCATTTGCATAGGCTTTTGCAGAAGAGGGAAGCTGTGTAGATGTAGCCCCAGTCAGTGCTATCCCCTGGGCCACCTTTGCTAGGAAGCCCTGCCCTCCCTTACGCACGTGAAGGAGGGTATCAGTCCAGACCCACCCTGCTCTCCCCCAGGAATGAGTTCCTGCCAGCACAGCAGCCCTTACTTGTTCAGGGTATAAGGCCAGATCTGCACTGGGGGAGGAAAGTCAACTTTGATACGCAACTCCAGCTATGAGAATAGTGAAGCTGGAGCTGATATGCCTTAAGTCAAATGTCTGAGGGGGTCCCCACTGTGGGAAGTCGATGGGAGAAACTCTCCCGTCGACTTCCTTTACTCCTCATGACCTTGTAGAGTACCGGGGTCGATGAGGGAGCCATCAGTGTTGATTTAGCAGGTCCTTGCAAGACCCACTAAATCGAACCCCAGGAGATGGATCTCTGGAGTTTTGATCTTCGGGTAAGTGTAGACAAGGCCTGAGTGTAGTTTCACTTTCCTTGTGCCTGTGAGTTGAATTCAGCTCCCCACAGATTCTGTCATGGAGACACGTAGTGCAGATCAGGCTGTTGATGGAGACCTCTCCTTCCTCCATCAGGCTCTGCTGCTTTTCTATGTCCTGGCACGAAGCCCCAGAAACTCCTTAGCTAGGTAGCATCTCTTCCAGCTCTTCCTAATTCAGATTCCTCAGCCTGGTGAGCTCTCATTTCAGCTCACGAGGAGGGAGAGCTGCATTCCTCCAACCCTAGCAGAGTGGGCAGCTCTCCTTCTGCTTTTAACAGCGCAGGAAGAGTTGCTTTCCCCTCCGGGCCTCATTCAGGCAATCCTCTTATTGACATCAGAGTTTTGCTGGAGTGAGGCCAGCAGCATCAAATCCTTCAAAATCAATAAAGTGCAGCACAGCATGAGTGAGGAGTGTTAAATATTTCTGTATAGCTCAGAACATACAATGGGTTACCTCACAACAGCTGCAGTGTTCAGTACAATTCATAGGCAAAATCACATCCACATTGCAGATACCGAGGATCAGTTTCCAAAATAAAAGCAGGGACAGGAAAGGGGTCTTTCAGAAATTGCTCTTCTTGGTGAATTTAAAAGAAAGAAAAAAGAACTTTGCCTAGGTCATGTGCTATATGCTTTGCTGATTCAGCCCTTGTTTTAACCTCATTAACAAGTTGAACAAGTGTGTTACTCCTTGCCAAGTCTGCTAATGGTTGTTTTGAACCTCAAGTCAGGGGTGGAAAATCATTTATCAGGAACTGTTAAATGCTGCAAATAATCCCCAAGAATATTATTGTACTGTAACATTGATTAGCAGAATTGATTGAAGCCAGGCAGTTTTCACCTGAACATGGTCAGGGAGAATAATTTTTTTTAGCTGGAGCAGCAGCAGGGACTTTAAAAAACCAGTTGCTGACTTTAACTGATCCACAGTTTTTAGTATTTAAACCACTACAAGATTTACCCGGTATTGCTTGGGCCCTTAACTCAAATAAGTTTCATTTTTCTTCATTTAAATCATTGTTCTGGGGTGGAGGGGTTCAGGATGCAGGCTGTCTCGGGGAGAGAGGACAACCCCAGCCCTCTCTCAATGCAGCAGTGTGGGCCAGGTGAGAAGTCTCTGCCCCTGGCTGCTGCAGCTGCCTCCAGCACATCTGGGGGAGGGGTGCACAGGCAGCTACACAGACAGTAGATGGACAGCCCAATGGGATTATAGCTGTCCCAGTCCCCAGTATAACTCCCTCCTACCAAACCCCTCCCTTTCCATTTTATGAGAAACAGTCCCATTCCAGGCACATCCCATCGTCCTGACACAACCAAACCCTGACCTTGCTTTAAGTTACGATAAGAGGAAGCTGCATTCCAAATTTGGTGGTCCTAATTTTAATGTACAGTTTAGGAAGAGTTCTTGAACAAATGGACTCACAGATGGTCGGACGCATAGTTCTAAAATATATAGTAAGACTTTGAAAGAGTCTTTGGAGGCCCAATCCTACTTGCCTTGAGGACAGAGGGAAAAGATTGGGCCTTAAAAGTGGCAGGGTCTCTGTGGATCTAATCCTCCTAGGCTGTTAGACAAAGTAACACAAGTTTGCCCTCTTAACAACATTGTCTGGTATAGCCTCTTCCTATGTTAAACCCTACGGGTGAAGCTAAGCTTTGTGAGGATTCCCTGCAGAGCATGAAATCCTGGTCAGTTGCTGCCAGTGGCAAAACTCCCACTGACTTTGATAAGGCCAGGGTTTCACCCAGAGTTACATGTCACCAAGGGACATCATTTACCTCCTTATTCCATAGAACAGGTTATGGGAGTGGAGGGGATGCTCCCAATATGGACACAAGAGCCACGAGTACCACCCTCAGCGTTAGAAACCAGGGCATAAACCCCCAGTTGGTTGCCATGAGTTATACATAGGGGGTGTGTCTAGACTACATGGCTCCGTCGACAGAGCCATGTAGCTTACCCGACATATTCAATGAAACGGGGATTTAAATAATCCCCGCTTCATTAAAAAAGGGCAGCGCTGTGCCGACAATCAGCTGATCCGGCACAGCGTGGCAGTCTAGACGCGATCGGTCGACAGGAAGCCTTTGTCCGCATCGCTTCCTTATGCCTCGTGAAACGAGATTTACAGGAGCGATCGACAAAGGCTTCCTTGTCAACCGATCGCGTCTGAACTGCCGCGCTGTGCCGGATCAGCTGATTGTCGGCACAGCGCGGCGGCCATTTTTTATTTTAATGAAGCGGGGATTATTTAAATCCCCGCTTCATTGACTATGTCGGGTAAACTACTTTACATGGCTCCGTTGACGGAGCCATGTAGCCTAGACACACCCTTAGATTTTACCAACCAAATTCACCAAGTTTTTCTCCCCTTCCTGCTGTGTGTTCTGAGCTACAAACTTAGCTGATGGGAAGAGTCTACCTGGGGGACTCCTCTTCATGGGGAAGAGCAGAACAATAAAAAGACTGCATTGTAGAGGGTTTCTTAGCCCAGATGTAGGGGGTTTCCAGTTGTAAGAGCCAACCGCAGCCCCCTCTGGTGTCGAAGGGTCTTCTCTTTCTGGAGGGTTTAAATTGTCTCTGCAGAAGGGCAGCTCTTCGCACTAAGTAATGTCCTCTCCAGTATTACTATCCACACAGTCTCAGGCTTGCAGTACAAGTCCTCGGATATTACATTATTATACGGAACACAGATATTCCAAATACGATTAATTAATACAGCAACTCGCAAGCATTCTGTAAAACCTAAACACTAAATACAGTGTTACTGTTTGAATTCCCGTTTGATCAATATTTACCCATGAGTGAGTCAGACAGACCCTGGCTATGTGTCTGTCAGTGAGATGTGGTGAGGTTGGCATTAGCTGACACCTGACCTGTCAGCATGGCAGTGCCTGCTCCCCCCTCCCCCCACCTCCCAGGGATCCCTGGAATCAAGGACCTCCATATGGTGGTTGTGGTCCTGGATCCTGGCTGCGTGGATTGAAGCAGCGGTGGGCAACCCTGCGGCCCAGCAGGGTTCTGGGTGTGGCCACGAGACATTTTGTTGACCATTGCCCACACGCAGGGTTGCCAGATTCCGTCTGTGTAGTTTTTTTTCCTACTGGCATTACTAAAGTGACACGCATGTGAAGCCAGGGCGCATGAAGGGAGGTGCGTGTTGATCACACGCAACGCTGATGGTGAGAGCCGTGCGCTCCCTCTGCATCCGATCAAAGCGCTGCTATGGTTCAGTCGGCACCCCCTGCGTATTCTAGGTATGCAAACGCAGCGAGCAAAACTATCCCAGCCTGGGAGACTGTCTTGGTTAGGACAATTCTTGGTTAGATGGAGGACCACTTGTGCAGCCCACTCACTAGCCTACTTTCCCCTTGGCTGATATAAAGGCCTCTCCTTAAATATGACTGTGTTCTTAGCACTGTAGAAGCTGGACGTTAATATGCAGTTAACTTGGGCTCTTACTGAGGTGTTCTCCTAACCCCCCTCTGGTCCACAGAAAACCCTCTCGCCTGAGTTTGGTGGTTCTTTACACTCAGGCCAACAGGCATGCTGAAGGGTATAGGCTTAAGCTTGAGTTATGCTTTCACCTGGCCTGGTAACCTGTCTACTTAGCATTGAGGCCACTGGCTAAATCGCTCAAGTACTGATAGTCCCCGAGTGCCCAGAACAGACATGTTCTTCCACAGATTACTTACAGGCTACATCTACCGGCAGTGCCTATGCAAATGAAGTGCAGATTAGCATATTGTCATGCTTCATTTGCATAATTTATGCAACCATTTTTGTGCAAGGGTTTTTCGTGCAAAAACAAGCAGCGTGGACTCTTTTTTTTTTGCGAAAAAACCCTGTTTTGCGAAAGATCCTTATGCCTCTCTTGGAGGTTTTTGCGCCAAAAAAAAAAAAGTCCACACTGCTTTTTTTTGTGCAAAAACAGCTTGAATAAATTATGCAAATGAAGAGTGGCAATATGCTAATCCATGCTTCATTTGCATAGGCACTGCCGGCAAAGCCAGCAGTGCAGACAAAGCCACAGTGACTCAGCTTCCTGCAGCAGAAAGAACCAGGGGATGTGTCTTTAGAGATCCTAGTGACACATGGGGAGCAGGGTAGAAATCAGGACACAGTAATTTAAGTAAGGCTTTGCAGGATGGCTGCTCACACCCTGGCCAGGATAACCCAGGTAGGTGCTCAGACGGGGGTGTTGATCACCCAAGTGAACTTTGCAGTGGGGGCATACTCTAAGGAGCAGACACAAGGACCCATAGCATGGTGCCATGCAAGATAAGTACATCGTGGTTATTCCAACGCTCCACAGCCCAGAGATCTGGATGCTCTTTGAAGTTATCAGAGAAAACACTAACATTTTCCAGTCAACTCTTTAGTATCTTGGAATCCAAAATAGCTACAGCAATTAAAAATCACCAGTAAAGTGAGAGAAAGCTGAATAGCAATGTAACGTCTGGGAAGAATTTAATGAGTTGGGCAGTTTCACTGAAGAATGACCTTATATGTGGAGTGAATCAGTGTTTGTAATTATAAAGTGAATAAGTGATAAGCATCAAATGAATTGTTTCAGAACTCTCTTTGTTGACTTTATTCCATGATAAGGAACACTTGCTGGGTGACCTTGAATATGGCGAAATAACTCATGCTAAACGCATTGCTACAAAGTTGGCATTTTGGCAGGACTTTGATGTAGGTCGTTTTATTACCAGGCTGAATCAAACTACAAACTGATCTCATACTCATGCCAAGAATGCTAATAATAAACTGATCAATGAGGTGCTGGATTGTTCAAGAGAAGGTGATCAGGGAAAAATGCAGACAGAAAATCACTGGAATTCCAAGGGGTTGAAGAGTCAGCCTTTATGCCAGGAGGGATTATATTGCTTGCATTCGTGCAAGTTTTCTTCATTCCAGGGCATTCTAGCTGTGTGTCGAACAGGACAGTGTCAGAACGTACACACTCATCTTTATTTTTCTTGACCTTTCCGTGCAAGTGATTTTTATAGTTCCATTAACTAGTAAGATCATTTGCAAACCGCTGTACAAAGTTTATTATGAAGAACGCCTTGGGGATCATTGTCTCTTATAATGTGGAATGTTAATAGAATGAAAAATTAAATTAAACTCTAAAGATTATGGCAAGACAAGACTTCTCATTTTATATGGGAGAATTTTAAATTTTTACTTGCAATGGTAATATTTTGGAGTAATACCCTACTCTGACCTTTTATATGGATGCTATAGATCTGATTCAGAGCAAAGACAGTAACAGCATTCCTGATTATATCCACCCTAGAATAAATCGGCGTATGTCAAACTAGCCTTCCACTTAAAGCAGGGACTTTCTGTATCTTTTACATACAGGGCCAGTCAGAAGTAATTCCATTGATTTAAATGGCTTTACTCCAGTGAGGTTAGATTTGGGGCTCTGCTCTATTTATTTAATAAGTTCTGTTCTGCATTGGGCAGGATTTTGGGCAAAAAGACATATTTGGATCAAACCGACTCAGAAAGTTGGTGGTCTCCAAAAGGGAAAGCTAGGGATTGGGTTGGGGTAGGGAATCAGTGTAAGAAGAGCCCTGCAAGTCTGTGGATATCTGCTTTATATCCATGGAATCAGATGCGGATATCCCTGGGCCATATTTGTGGATCCCAGATTGGAAGCGGATACAAATTTTGTATCCACGCTGGGCTCTAGGCATTTGTCTCAGGGGGAATTTTTGTTTCCATTTCTCTTGGACTTCCAAACAAAAGCTAAGATGTGCATGGTTTTACCATCTAGCACAGCAGTTCTCAAACTTTTTGATCCGCAACCCACCCCCACCAATGCAGACCTGTCTGCAGACCACCAGCCAACCACCCATGATGACAGAATGGGTGAAAGAGGGAGTGAGGTGTGGGGTCTGGCCAGGAAGTAGGGTGCAGGAGCAGACTGAGGTAGGGATGTAATAGTGTAGTTGATTAACCGATAAGCAAAAGCATATCAGTTAATGCTATAGACTACACACATTTCCCTTCCCCGCCAGCAATTCATTTAGCAGGCTGGCCAGCAGCCCAGCTCAGTCCTGGCTTGTGATGGGTCTGGGACCTACTCCTGCTGCAGCTCTGCATTTAAAGTATATTAGGAGTCGGGTGGGCAGTCAGCCCGTCTCAGTTCCGGCTCATGCTAGATCCAGGATCTCAGATCCTCCCCTGGACAGGGGCTTCTGCTACCTCTGTATCAGAGGCAGCAGTGCGGGGCAAAAGGCAGCCAGTCCGTGAGGGGAGCTGGCAGACCAGCTCTCACATGGCACCCTGCGCTGCTGCCTCTGATACAGAGGCAGCAGCATGGAGTGGCAGGGGGCTTCCTGGGAGTGGAGCTGGAGCGCACTGGCTGCTGGCCCCACCCCGAGGGACTATAGAATAGTTGACTAACTGATGAGAATTCATGAGGTTACTTGACTATTCAATTAACTGATATTTAACATCCCTAGACTGAGCGGGGAGGGTTGGGTCAGAGGAAGGGTTCAGGAACGGGGTGGAGCGTCTGGGAAGGAGGGTGCAGGAGCGAGGTGGGGGTGCAGAGTCTTTGCAGGAGGCGGGTGTGTGAGGAGGATGGGGGTGCAGGGTCTGAACATGAGAGGGATAGGGGGTGCTTACCTGGTTCCGTGCCTCTTGCCGCTCCCTGGCATGGCCCCCTACTGTTCCCATTGGCTATGATTCTGGCCAATGGGAGCAGATGGGAAAGCCTCCACGAGAGCAGTTTCCTGCACTGCCATTCCCGAGCCGGGGGAAGGGGGAGCAGCAGCACACAAAGCCACTTCCTCCCGCCGCGAGCTAGATTTGGCCCTCAAGGCTCACACACACACCCCCCGCCCCCCGCAGCAGTGGGAAACCAGTGCTGTGGTGCTCCAACTATGCGAGGGCGGGGGAGTGGGGCTGGAGCACCAGCGCAGGCTCCCCACTGCACTGGGGGCGAGCCCCGAGCCCGTGGCCCACCTGCAAGATGGTCGCAGACCACTCGTGATCCATGGACCACACTTTGAGAACCCCCGCACCACTCGTAAAATGGGACGTTCGCTGAGGGGAAAAGCAGACTTTGCCTGTTTCATGTTTTCTTGTCAAAATTATTTTGTCATAGTGAAACACGTATCTTTCACATTTCACAGTCTGGTGAAAACAAGACATTTTGTGCAGTGGTAGGAGGGAGGCAAGCTTCTTTTGTGCTGTGTAGCAGTAGACACCTATTTAAGGGCTGTAATGTATCACTTTCTCTACCTAGCAGACAGCTGTTTGAGGCATAAGATAAGCTACAGAATGCTTCTATGTCTGTTGCCATTTAAGCTTAAATAATAGACCGGTAACACACTGAAAATGCCAGTCAGTTTCATAAACTGCTTAGGTGACAGAAATCCTTATAGGGGAGGGAACAGAAATGTCTCATGGTCAGCCTTCTGCCTCACAATATATTCTTTCCCCGGGGGCTAAAATAATCACCCAGTTTAAAAAAAAAGTGTTGCACAGTTTTATAGAGAGAAGATGGCATGTGGTTTTAAATATTAAAAAGGGAACAGAAAAATCACAGACTCGTTGCTCTAGATTCTCTCCCGTATATCAGTGTCAATGAACTAACACTAGTGTCAGTGAGAACAGAATCAGCTTCTAGGCTAGAAGTAGGCATGGTACATGCAAATGCTCTTCATCGTACTCAGTGCAGCTTTCCAGCATATTGACCTCAATATTGACCCTTAACTCTACTGCTGGTCCATGCTCTTATCTCCTCCTGAGCATAGATTACCAAATGTCCTGAAATGTCTTTGCTATATTATATGCTGGCTCACATTTCTTTACACATGGGTTTGATCCCATGCCTACCGACCAGAAGAATGTCTGTCTTTGGAAACGCTTATGAAAATAAAATCAATGAACAAAATAGAGTCGGACAATTAGCGCCTAGAGTATTAGTGATTAATATTTCATACTCCCTGCAATGCTGTCCAAACAAAAGAGATGAAATATGAATGAACTGCAGTTTTGACACACTCAGAACCCACAAAGGAAACAAGCTGATAGGGAGTTCCTGCCATTCTTACAGTTAGGCGAAATTCACGTTGATGGCAATGCAGGATTTAAGTGTCCAAGGTCTGTAAGTTTCATCCTACAGTTAGGATGATAGGAAAACCACTTACCAATCGAAGCTGGAGAAAATCAGGTGTGAAATCTGCAGTGTCTCTGATGATTCAAACTCAGGATTCTCAGCATTGTGGCAACCTGGAGTATAATGCCAACTTGTGCTGAAACATGGCTGAATAGATCCTAGCTGGGAACAAATCCGATTCATTACTGGCAGATAAGAGAGCCCTGCTGTCGTTGTTTGGACACAGGCCTATTTTGTGTGGATCCTAGCTAGTGGTCATAGAGCAATTTCCCCCCGAAGCACCCAGCATTGGCCACTGTCGGAAGTCAGAATACTGGGCTAGAGGAACCATTGGTCTCACCTAGTTGGGCAGTTCTTACGTTCACATGATAGCTACTCACCGGCTAATGTGGAAAGAATTTGGTGATCACTAGAGCTCTGCAAATGTGTGGAGATTGGCTTTATATCTGCGGGGATCCGTACCCACATCTGTGAATGCAGATATCCCCAGCTCATTTGTGCAGATGTGGAGACAGATACAAATTTTGCATCTAGCGCCTTACAAATTTGCAGATGTGGATGCCGATATTCGCAGCTCATTTTTGTGAATATGGATGCAGATACAGATACCAATTTTATATCCGTGCAGGTCTCTAAGTGATCACAGTGCAATATCCCCAAAAGAGACCCCCACATAATAGTCTGGTTTTAAAAACCACTAAGAGAGGGACATTTTAGCTATGAAAAACTTGATGCCCTTGAAAAGACAGCACTATGTGTAAAATGATTTCTTTTCCTGAGGCTATTTTTACAAATCTGTTTTAGAGCTTAATACATATTAAGACTGAGGGGTTTTTTAATTTTCTTTTCAGCTCTAGCACTTTTGTCTGACTGTATTGAAAGAAGCTGGCATTCTCTAATTACAATCATAAGGGTCAATTTGGTAAAGGTTTTATTTATTATGAAGTAAAATTTCTACACAAAATAATTACTGGTGTCAGGTGTTGATTTTTTTAATTGCAAAAAGCCAGATTGGGATATGAGCTTGTTTTATGTCTTATCAAGAGAGACTTATATGGTTACTTTAAACATCTAATATTAATTAAAATCTGCAAGTAGTGTTTTGGTTTTTTTCTAAGAAAATATTGACCTTTATGATGCAATTGAAGTGTGTGCGTACCAATCATGTCACACATTTGACAATGCCATGTGGCGTTTCTCCTTCATAGCTCTCTGCACAGAAGAGTGTGTGCATGGAAGATGTGTATCTCCAGATACCTGTCATTGTGAACCTGGCTGGGGAGGCGTTGATTGCTCCAGTGGTAAGTAGATGCCCAGTTAAAAACATGGATATATTAAAGACACACAGGGTACGTCTACACTTGTTCCCTATCTCGAGATAGGGATGCAAATGTAGTGTACCGAAATTGCTAATGAAGCGCGGGATTTAAATATCCAGTGCTTAGTTAGCATAATCGTGTCTGGGCGCCATTTTGAAATTGCGTTATTGCGAAATAAAACGCCCCCGTATAGCAGCATTATTTTGAGAGAAAATCCTGTTATGAGAAGTAACAGTTATTTAGAGAGAAGGGTTTTCTCTCGAAATAACGCTGCTACACGGGGCATTTTATTTTGCAATAACGCGATTTAAAAATGGCGCCCGGACGCGATTATACTAATTAAGCGCAGGATATTTAAATCCCGTGCTTCATTAGCAATTTCGCTACGCTACATTTGCATCCCTATCTCAAGATGGGGAGCAAGAGTAGACATACCCACACTGTTTTTAAAAACAAGTCTGTAAGAAATCGGTGGCTTAGGACACAGTTATCTTAAATAGAAAATAAGAAACGTCAGTTTCATTATTTTTGCAACAGTTAATTAATTTGGGGCATGATTCCTGCCCTGCTAATAAAGAGGTGATGGCTTTCATTTTCTTTGTTCCTGTCTTGATAAAGCTTTATTGAATGAAGTAGAGGGCCTTTTTAAACTCTTTATTTCCTGTTAGTCAAACATTAATGATAGATGCTCATACAAGACTGTCTCAGAAGTGAAATTGCTTTGCCTTGTGTTTTAGCCATGCCAAAGTCCTCATCAAAATACTTCCTGTGATGGACATAAATTCTGGAGGAAATCTTGGACCTGTGGAAGCCAATGGAGTTTTGCCATTGGCTTCAATGGAGCCAAGATTTCACCCACTGATTCTACGCTTTCACTCTTGTCTTCCATCTGAAATGCAGGAATGGATGATGGTAGCTGGTGGGTATGATGCTTATTTTAGATATTTTCATTAGAAGATTAATTTGTACGTTAGGGCTCAAGTCGTTCAGTGAGAGAAAGTTGCATTGCTTTTCTTAGTAAAAATAGGTTTCTGCCTATGTGATTATTTCATGCTAGAATGGAACGGCTAGTTTTATTTCCAGAGTAAACGATGGGGAGTTATGCAGTGTAGGCTCTAGCCATTAATGGTATAATGGAAATAAGTTTATATGAAGGCTCTTTGTGAGTCGGGAGAGTTCGTAAAGCTGCATCTGGAATCCATTTGGAAGCACTTGGAAGAGAGGAAAGTGATCAGAAATAGTCAACATGGATTCACCAAGGGCAAGTCATGCCTGACCAACCTGATTGCCTTCTATGACAAGGTAACTGGCTCTGTGGACATGGGGAAGGTGGTGGATGTGATATACCTTAACTTTAGCAAAGCTTTTGATACGGTCTCCCACAGTATTCTTGCCAGCAAGTTAAAGAAGTATGGATTGGATAAATGGACTGTAAAGTGGATAGAAAGCTGGCTAGATCGTCAGGCTCAATGGGTAGTGATCAACGGCTCAATGTCTGGTTGGCAGTCGGTATCAAGCGGAGTGAGCCAAGGGTTGGTTAGGGGCCAGTCTTTTTCAACATCTTCATTAATGACCTGCATGAGGGGATGGATTGCATCCTCAGCAAATTCGCGGATGACACTAAACTAGGGGGAGAGGTAGATATGCTGGAGGGTAGGGATAGGGTCACAGTGACCTAGACAAATTGGAGGATTGGGCCTAAAGAATCTGATGAGGTTAAACAAGTACAAGAGTCCCAAGCACTGCTACAGGCTGGGAACTGACTGGCTAAGCAGCAGTTCGGCAGAAAAGGACCTGGGGATTACAGTGGATGAGGGCCTGAATATGAATCAGTTGTCGCCAAAAAGGTGAACAGCATATTAGGGTGCATTAGCAGGAGCATTGCCAGCAGATCTAGAGAAGTGATTATTCCCCCTTATTTGGCATTGGTGAGGCCACATCTGGAGTATTGCGTCCAGTTCTGGGCCCCCTTTTACAGAAAGGATGTGAACTCATTGGAGAAAGTCCAGCGGAGGGCAACAAAAATTATTAGGGGGCTGGAGCACATGACTTACATCCGGAGGCTGAGGGATTTGAGCGAGGGAGGTGGTGGAATCTCCATCCCTGGAGTTTTTTAAGTCCTAGTTTGACAAAGCCCTGGCTGGGATGATTTAGTTGCGATTGGTCCTGCTTTTAGCAGGGGGTTGGATTTGATGACCTCATAGACTTTAAGGTCAGAAGGGACCATTATGATCATCTAGTCTGACCCCCTGCACAACGCAGGCCACAGAATCTCACCCACCCACTGCTAGAATAATCCTCTCACCTGTGTCTCAGATATTGAAGTCCTTGAAACGATGGTTCAAAGACCCCAAGATGCAGAGAATCCTCCCGCAAGTGATCCGTGCCCCATGCTACAGAGGAAGGTGAAAAATCTCCAGGGCCTCTGCCAATCTACCCTGGAGGAAAATTCCTTCCCGACCCCAAATATGGCGATCAGCTGAACCCTGAGCATGTGGGCAAGACTCACCAGCCAGACACCCAGAAAAAAGTTCTCTATAGCAACTCCTATCTTCCCACCACTGGCCTATTTACCTGAGGTTTCTTCCAACCCTGTGACTGTATGATTTAGAAAGATGCTGTAAGTCACTGAGTGAATGGACCTTTCATTTTGGTTTGGGTTCCTCCCATCACTCTCCCAAATTGATTGGAAGTTGGAAAAAGACACCTTGTTAACAAGCATCAAAATAATAGACAGGGACACTGTAAAGAGAGACACATTAGAAATATTGATAGGCTCAAGGGGCAGTAGCAGTTCAATATCACCCAAGGGTAAAACAGTTCCTGAGATTGCACCGTGTTTCTTGAAGCCAATGGGATGGAACTTTGGCTGATCACAGACATTATGAGTGTTCTGTCTTCTGCTCTGGCAATGTCACTCCAATTACAGGAGGAAAGACATTTGTGGGAGAGAGTAGGAGGTTCACGAGGACAGATGGATTCACTCTATGTAGGAGCTGGGAGGGCCTGTAAGGCCAGGTCTACACCAAATGGGAAGATAGAATCAAGATACACAACTCCAGCTATGTTAATTACGTGGCTGGAGTCGACATACCTTGACATGAGTTTCTCTGCCATCCCCACAGTTGGAGTCTGAAGGGAGCAAATGTTCTTTGAGTGATGTCTCTGTGGGTGTTCCACTGTGGTGTTGGGTCATCCCGGCGCTGCAGATCGGAGTTTTCCCTAGCAGTAGCCAACTGGACTGTGCATGCTCAGTAGGCGCCTTGTGCTGTTTGCACCCTTTTGCTCGCGCGCACGGTCCGGCTCCCGCCAGTTCCTTTGTTGCTGCCCTCGGTCGAAGACAGAGTGAGCTCCTCTCCTCAGATATTCTAGTCAGAGATGAAAAATTAGTTAATAATTAATAGTTTTAGTAGTTTCTAGTTATTTGTAGTTATAGTTAGTATTTAGAAGTACATTGTTCTGTTAAAAAAAAACCCACCACAGTATAGCTACCGGCTATTTTTAAGGCCACAGCTATCAAAAAAAAAAAAAAAACAACCCAGAACAAAACGAAAAAACCAAAGAGGGGAGACAGAGAAGAAGACTCCTCACAATGCCAGGCTCACCGGGCTTCAAAAAGTGCGACACTTGTCGCAAGCCCATGCCTGCTTCTGACGGGTGCTCTTCTTGTATTGGGTGCCTTGGCAAGGCACACATACCTCAGAAATGCCCGCACTGCTCAAAGCTGACTGCAAGAGCACGCCGAGATAGGGAGATGTGGCTCCGCATGCTCCTATTTGATAAAGCACTTCAGCCATTGGACTCTACATCATCCACAACCCATTCAGATCCTATCAGGGCTCAAAAACAGAGAACCGCTTCCCTGAGTTTGGGCTCCTCAGCTAAAAAAGGAGCCTCGCCAGTGCCCTCTGTTCCACCAGCTTCAACAAGTCGAGTTAGTGCGGGGGACCATTAGACAAAGGGGATTGGTTGGCAGCCCTCGACCTCCAGGACACTTATTTTCACATCACCATCCATCCCGCTCACAGGCTGTTCCTTCAGTTCACAGTCGGTTTAGAGCACTTCCAGTATTGCGTACTACCCTTTGGCCTCTCCTCTGCACCCAGGGTATTTTCGAAGATACTCGCAGTAGTAGCAGTGTACCTACGTTGGCAAGGGATTATAATCTTCCCTTACCTCTGTAACTGACCGGGCTGGGGCTGGGCACAGCTGAGGGCGTCCGCTCAGGGCGAATTGCTCAAATTCGGGGCTCCTTACAGCCCCACAGACTGGAGACCTTTCCTAATAGGCCACAACCAGTCCCACAGAGCGCTTCAGTTGCCTGCCTGAAGCCTCATGAGCAAAACCCCTCCGACGCCCCAGCAATATCCATGCCCCAGATGGCCCCGGGCCTCATACACAGGTGAGGGGTTTTAGAGCCCAATCCCACCTACCCCGAACAAGTCCTGTCCGGTTCCAAGAAACCAGCCACAGATCCCAGGTCAATATACACTCTGGATCTTACCCACAGACCACGCTGCGCCAATCCTTTAGAATCTAAACTCTAAAGGTTTATTACTACAAGAAAGAAAAGCATGAGAGTAAGATTGTTACGGTATCATACGTTACATGCATCGAATCACCCAGTTCTCGATGCAGGCTTGCAGCAGAGATGTTATAACTGCTGGCTTAAAAGTCTTTGGTGAACATCCAGCGTCAGGATGGGTCCACAGCTCCTTCCGGCTCTTCGATCCCTGCACTGCTGCCTCTGGGATGAAGGGCTGAGCTGAGTACCAAGATGGAGTCGGCCACATGGCATATTTATACCTCCTTCCTGGTCTCTTCTTGGCTGTAGCAGGTCACCTGGCCAGCGGCCTTATCCCTGTGTTCCCTGCTGGTAGCCCTTAGGTGTCATTCCCCATTCTTGAGGTGTGTCCTTGGCCTGTTGAGGGCTATTGTTCCACAGAGCCTCGCTAATTAGCATGTCCATAGGCTGAGCTCTGCCCATTGCTCAACCACATACAGAGAAACATTCAGTACTCATACAAAGTACACGCTTATAACATCACACACAGACATTATACCATTACATGAATAGCATATATAGAATCAGCAGACAGTAAGCTTCTATTCGACACCTCACATGGCCTCCTTTATACTACTTTTGGGGCCAACCCCCCCCCCCATGAGTGCAGCAGTGATCTGGCTGCTTCCCTCAAATTCAGTAACGTGACAACCTCGATGACTGCCTAATAAAGGGACCATCTTCTGCAGAAATGCGCCGCATGATATTCATAGCGAGACAGACATTCGAATTGCTTGGACTTATCATTAATGACCAAAAATCTGTGCTCCAGCTGGCACAGGCCCAAGAATGTATAGGCGCCTGATTGGACTTCACGGGCATACCTGCCTCTCCAAAGGTTCCAAGTGATCCAAGACTTTGGCACGGTGGTCACCATGAGCCCCACAGTACCAATACTTACCTGCCTTCAAGTCATGGGCCATATGGTGGCTACAACATATGTAGTCCACCATGTATGACTGCATTTCCGGTGCCTTCAGCATTGGCTGGCATCTGTGTATATCCCTTCAAAACACCATACACACAAATGAGTCACTCCTCCACCCAATATGATAATTTCCCTCATGTGGTGGACCGAGTCACGCAACCTTCTGATGGGAGTCCCATGCCATTGAGTCCAACAGTCCATCCATATTACCATGGATGCCTCCCTCATTGGATGGGGAGCCCACGTGCATGGTGTGTCCTCTCAGGGACGATGGATGGAGCGAGAGGCAACCTTCCATATAAACCTCTTGGAGCTCAGAGCAGTTTTCAACGCGCGCAAGCACTTCAGGGCACACATTTGTGACACCACCGTCAGAATACTTACCGACAACATGACCACAGTGTATTACATTAATCGCCAGGGGGCACCTGCTCCAACTCCCTCTGCAGTGAAGCAGTGCGCCTTTGGAATTGGTGCATCCACAACAAAATCACCCTTCTTGCATTCTACTTACCTGGGATCAACAATGCCTCTGCAGACTCGTTATGTAGACACTTTTCACCGCACCACGAGTGGGAGCTTCATCATCATGTGCTCCAACCTATCTTCCACTGCTGGAGTTTTCCTCTAATAGACCTTTTTGCCTCCTATGAGAATTCAAAGTGCCAACGTTATTGTTCCAGAGCGGGAATTGGACCGGGATCCCTAGAAGATGCCTTTCTCCTCAACTGGAGGGGCCCCCTGTTACACGCATTCCCTCCAACCCTGCTCATTCCCAGGAAAAGATCAAAAGGCATGGGGCCACAGTGATTCTTATAACCCCATCCTGGGCATTGCAGACTTGGTTTCCTTATCTCTATCAAATGCCTCCTCAACCACCCTATCCCCTCCCCAAATGCCACAATCTGTTGATCCAGAATCACGGGACCCTTCTACATCCTCAGCCCCATGTTCTGCACCTGACAGTCTGGTTCTCTGTTGGTTCCACGAATCCAAAAGGCTCTGCTCTAGCCAAGTAAAGGAGATGTTGATGCATAGCAGGAAGCGTACCACACGTTCCACTTACCTTAAGAAGTGGCGTAGATTTGTCTCTTGGTGCACTAGTAAATGTCTCAATGAATACATAGTGCCCTTACATGAAATTCTAGAATATGTCCTGTCCTTGAAACAGTAAGGCTTAGCCCTTGCTTCCCCTAAAGTCCACCTAGCAGCAATCACTGCCTTCTGCCACTTGATAGACGGTTTTTCAGTGTTCGCACACCTCACGACTAAGAGATCCATCAAGGGGTTATGCAACTTTAATCCACCACACAGGTCACCACTGTTGCAGTGGAACCTAGAAATGATGCTGGACTCTCTTACCTTACCATCCTTTGAACCATTAGTTACCTTCCCACTCTCAATAATGACAATCAAGGTGGTTTTTCTACTCACCATTACTTTTGCCCACAAAGTCGGCAAGCTGGCGGCTCTGATGGCAGTACTACCATATGCTACCTTTAACAAGGACAATGTTGTATTACGACCTCACTCTTCCTTCATCCCCAAAGTATGTTCCGACTTCCATGTCAATGAACCAATTGTCCTCCTGTCCTTCCATCCTAAACCACTTGTATCCCATTGAGAGGCTCCTCTGCATTGAGGTGCATAGAGCACTCACCTTTTACATAGACAGAACTCAATCTTTCCACAAGTCTCAACGTTTGCTAGTTTCTCTAGTGGACCACTCCAAGCGTGAACCACTCTCATCTCAACATATCTCTAGACTCACAGTTTCATGTATCACTAAGTGTTATGCCATCTGAAACAAATCACTTCCGGTAACACCCAGGGCTCATTCCACGAGAGTTGTAGCGACATCCATGGCTTTCTTCCAAGGGTTCTCCTCCAAGACATCCACTGTGCATCCGCATGGTCTTCCAATGATACTTTTATGAAGCATTATGCTATTTCCCACCATTTAACTAATGATGCCACAGTAGCCTCAGCAGTACTTTCCACAGCTATTAAACCATGACTCCAAGACCCGCCTTCCCCATGTTCTCAAGTACTGCTACAAAGTTTCCAACAGTGGAGCACCCACGGGGACATCACTCGAAGAAGAAGAGGCAGTTACTCACCTTGTGCAGTAATGACGGTTCTTCGAGATGTGTGTCCCTGTGGGTGCTCCACTACCCACCCTCCTCCCCACTTTGGAGTCTCTGCTCTTTAATGAGGTTTTTTTCAGATACTCGGACGAACACAAGGAACTGGAGGGAGCTGGACCACGCACGCAAGCAGAAGGGCGAGAACAGCATGAAGCGCCTATCACGCATGTGTGGTCCAGCTGGCTACTGCTAGGGAAAACTCCGATCTGAGGCACCAGGATGACCCGACACCAATATTGGAGCACCCCCAGGGACACACATTTCGAGGAACTGTCGTTACTGCTCAAGGTGAGTAACTTCCTCTTCCCATTGGCTTCCCTTACTCCTCAAAGAAGCAGGAGTAATGGCCAATGATGAGGGTGCGCTCTGAGTTCGATTTAGCATGTCTTAACTAGATGCGCTAAATCAAACTCTGGAAGATCAATCACAGCAATGTCGATCTTCCGCTTAGTGAAGATGTTACCTAAGCCTTCACCGCCAGGTAGGCCAGAAGAAAAAGAATCAGAAAGACAGCATAAAATATTGAATAACAATTTCTAGTCCTAAAGCCCTTAGTAAAAAGAACTGCTTCAATTATGAAATATTCTCCAGAATCTCAAGAACTAATTTTACCCTTTGCTTATTTTATAAACTAATGCTTTTGCCCCAAGTCATTCAGCATTTGTGCCACGTATTAGATAAGCACCTCACTTATGGTTATAGGGATGTGAAAATAACAAATCTGGGAGGGGGAACAAACCTTGTGATAAAGTACACACAGAGTAATAAAAGCTCCATTCTGTGTAATAATCAGTCGTAAAGGATGAGATGTCAGCATGGAGATAGGCCTCATGGACTAAAACTACCCAGTGCCTCTTATTAAATTGTACTAATCTTGCAAGCAAAGATAAAAAGAAAAAGGGGGGTTTCCTATATTGAATATTTAGCTTTTTAAAGTAATTAGGAATATTAAAGCACTGACAATGATTGAGATAGAAACATTATTCATAACTTTTATTTCCGCGCTGGGCATCGATCCAGTATATTTCATTTATGAGGTTTCAGCTGTGGAGAGAGGAGTGTTAGCCAATTCTTAAATTAAATATGCCCTGTTCACTTTTATAAATGATATCCCAGGATTAGTCTCAAAATTTAAGCTTTCATTTTATGAATAGAATTACTGTATTAACTGGACTGTAGTGGCTGTTGTCTCTCCTACCATCTGTAATATACAGTGCAACAAGCATTCTCGTATTAAAGCTGATCCAACAAGCACTTACTGCTACCGAATGTCGTGCTTCTTCCTGCGAATGGTCCCATGGAAGTCAGCTGATGGAGCTACTTGCAGTACTAAGTGCTGTGCTTGGTGGTGAGTGATTTGAAGATTGGACCTTCCGTCCTGAGGGGCTTTGGTTTTGTTTAGAAAAACACATACACAATAGATTTTGATTTTATATCGTACTCAAAAGAATCCCGGAGGGCTTTGTTGTAATGAGTTTTGTGCTGGTCATTTTAAAGCTGGTTAAATGCTGATGCCTCAAGAAGGTTTCTGAAGGTGGAAATCATTTCTGGTGAGCGGGGTGAGCGGCGTCTGACTCAGAATAGCGTGGCCATTCAAGTCCTTTCTCTTGGTTGTGGAAGAACCAGGTTCAAGTCCTGGCTCTGAAAAAGAAAGAGCATCAATTGGCTCCTATGTGGGGATGCGTTTTCTTGTTGGAGCTGTGCCGGTTTTTGCCTTTGACATTTTGTGAATGCTTATGGGATGGGGCAGTGAGCGTCGTTCTGCTGGTATATTTGTGGGAAGAGGCAGCAGCCACTTTTTCTCAGCGCTGGAAATGTGGTCTGTTTTACTGGGAGCAGGATTGCAGAGCAGATCGCTCGAGCTACTGCCTACTTTCTGGCATCTTTTACGCTTCTTGGGCAGTCTCATCTGAAGGCCAGATTCGGGGTTAGTGCCAATTCGATACTGAACACACACACTGCTCCCATTCACTCCAGTGGGAGTGGAGGCTGCTGAATCTCTTGCAGGAGATGCAACGGTTCCTAAGTGTGGATCTTAGCACCTTCCCAGAACCAAATCCCGCACTATGGGTGACCTTTGTTCCTATGCTGAGCACTAGCACAAGGCACCATTTAAAGTGATTGGAGCAGTTGGAGGCTGCTGACCCACAGGAAAATAAGTCGGGGCTGCACACAATTGAGAGAAAAAAAAACAACCCTCACTGACGTGGCCCCCGACTGAGAAGGAGAAAGACCCTCCCCACATTCCCCTCACACACCAGAACCTAGAAGGGCCCAAGCTAGTAGATTTTGTGTGCTCCAGCCCTGCAGGGAACAGCGGGAAGGCTTCAGCACCAGCTCGGGTTCCCCAATGCTGGGGGCGAGCCCCAAGCCTCGGGGGCTGGATCCAGGCAAGCCAGCGGCCACATCCAGTCCCTGGGCCTGAGGTTTCCCACCTGTGTTTTAAATCCTCTACATTGGACTGAAGCGGGACTTACGGGGTGCACGAGCTTTCTGTTGGCTCTCCACATGGGTGAATTTCACCTTTCCAGGAAGGATTCTGATTCAAGGTGCTGACATTGAGGACAAAGCCATGATCTTCTTACCCAAAGGTGAGGCTCTCCTAGTACATTTAGATCATTACTGCTAGCAGTGTCCATTGACTGGAATAGATACCGTTAATGTTTTTTGAATAGTTGCATCTCCGGCTGTAATTACTCAGGCAGCTTCAGACTTTCATGCGCGTAACCCATCTTGTAGGACCATAGTCAACTTATGATTCATAGAATCATAGAACTGGAAGGGACCTCGAGAGGTCGTCAAGTCCAGTCCCCTGCCCTCACGGCAGGAGCAAGTATCGTCTAGATCATCCCTGACAGGTGTCCGTCTAACTTGCTCTTAAATATCTCCAGTGATGGAGATTCCACAACCTCCCTAGACAATTTATTCTAGTGTTTAACCACCCTGACAGGTAGAAAGGTTTTCCTGATGTCCAACCTAAGCCTCCCTTGCTGCAGATTAAGCCCATTGCTTCTTGTCCTATCCTCCGAGGCCAAGGAGAACAGATTTTCTCCCTCCTCCTTGTAACACCTTTTTAGATACTTGAAAACCACTATCATGTCCCCTCTCAGTCTTCTCTTTTCTAAACTAAACAAGCTCAATTCTTTCAGTCTTCCCTCACAGGCCATGTTTTCTACACCTTTAATAATTTTTGTTGCTCTTCTCTGGGCCTTCTCCAATTTCTCCACATTTTTCTTGAAATGTGGTGCCCAGAACTGGACACAAAACTCCAAATGAGGCCTAATCAGCTGAGAGTAGAGTGGAAGAATGATTTCTCGTGTCTTCTTCACAACACTGCTATTAATGCCTCCCAGAATCATGTATACTTTTTTTGCAACAGTGTCACACTGTTGACTCGTGTAACTTGTCCACTGTGACTCCTAGACCCCTTCACTGCAACTTCCCTGTGACTGATCATATTGCATGTTAGAGATCAACTGTTGCCAAGGTTAAAATAACTTTGGATGAATTGCTAAACAGTTCCAACCGTCCCTCCCCCAAACCCTGTGCCATATTCAGCGCTGCGTGTTTCTATACCTGCTTTACTGCATGCTGTTGTACATCTGTTGATGCCCGCAGGCCGAGCCTTGATTTCCTACTATAAAGCTGAAATATATTATGACTCGATTACCATAACAATAAAAAGGGAAGTAATGAGGTATTAACTAAAGAAACTATTGAATAAAATATTTTAAGGTCTTAATAATGCTAAAAGAAACAGTTCTCATTTATTAAAAAAAAACGTTTTTAAAAAAATCTCTTCCTTCCCCTCTTAAACTTGCTTTCTAAATCTGGTTCATTTTTGGCCATGCGACCAGCAATGGGGGTTTTTTCAGATGCAAAAGATTATAAACGCTCCATCACCTGTTCAATTATTTCAAAGCAATTAACTTCAAACAGCAGGACATAGTAGCTTGGAGGTCTGGTAGGAAGGTGATTTGGTATTGGGGAGCTTACCTAGATTATTCTGTCCTGAATAGCAGCCTTCCAGATTTCCAAGCATTTAGGCCCTCATCCTGTAAAGACCTTAATTCCATCCTTACCTTTAGCAGGTGAGTGACAATGGAACGGTTCATATGCTTCAAGTTAAGCATGCGCATAAGTGCTTACTGAGTCAGGCCTTGAGAACCTGATCCAAAGTTCGTGGCAAGACTCCTGTTGAATTCAACACACTTTGATCAGGTCCTCATAAAATAGGATTTTTATTAAAATACTATAACTTATAGGCCACACTGTTGAAAGGAATTAATGGGGTGGGCATTTTTCATTTTGGGCAACATTAACTTGCGGCCCACGCCCCCTTCCTCCCGCCACCGGCATTGTGATTCATGTGCGTGTGTGAGGAACCTGACGCGTAACTGGGGATGGGCATGAGGCACCGTTGAGATTGAGAGCTGACCTTCCCGAGCGCTTGGGTGCCAGGCTCCAGGAAATGCACTCCCAATGGAGCACATAATAAATGAGGTTTTCAAGGTGTTTTACTTTATCAGTTTGGGCAGCAAATATGGTACTTGCCCAAATAGTTAACTGAGGTGGGGTTTTGCATATTACTACCATAGGTTAGGGAGAATGTATCCTTCATATTACCTCGTTTGAGAGACAGAGGTTCTACCAGTCCTGACTTGTGACAGGTTGGTCTGCAATATATACAGGTAGTGTCGTTCCCATCAAGATTTTTTTTATACAAACTGTCCCTAGAGAGAGAACTTATTTCATCTTTATCTCTGTGTCAGAAAATAGTCAAGGTCATAACAACAGGCGAGTCTCACATCTCAGCAAAATCACTTTTAAAGGTATAGCCCCAGAGCAGCTGGAATGCTTCACGTCTGAGGTTTGTGATGAATGAGAATGGTCGCTGGTTTGCTAAAAGCAGAAGGTGGTTTGCTTGACAAACCATGGAAACAGAGGAGGAAAATGGAGCATTTAAAAATGAGTCTGTGACATGCGCCAAGCAGGATGGCTTTTGCTCAGATGTTCACAAAAAGCTTTGAAGGGTTTCTGAGTGGACGATAAATGCTGTAAAGAACTACTCCTGATGTGTCTGTACAGGTCAAACTGAAATCAAGGCAGATTTCAAAGACTTTATCTGCTTGAGTTAAAAGTTTAGCCCTATTCTGTTCTCCACTTTTTAAGGCAACTGGGGGTGTCCAGGGGAGTAAGTGGAGGTGACCTGTGGACTCACATGACCCAGACCATAAGGGGCACATCCTCAGCTAATGAAAATGATAATAGCTCCATAGAAGTCAGTTCACCTCAGTCGAAAATCTGCTCCTGAAGGTTAACACACTTCCACAAAGGGACTTAGAAATGTCATTTCATCTCAAGAAATTTTTAAATTGTCACAAATAAACACCGTTACGTGGGGGAACCCAGTCGTGGGCTTATGCTTATCTGTGCTTGCTGCATTGTAGTCCCATGACATTGCCACTCCTTAGCCTTGTTGGACTGAAGAATCTTTTTCTTAGAGGAGGACCATCTGATGGACTCTACATGCTAGCCACAAAGAGCTCTGTATTCCAGTTCTTGTGACCTTCCCCATGTCCATTTCGTCTCCTGCCTTGATTTAACAAAAGACTCCAAGTCTAAACTGTGGCTCCTTTGGGCTTCCCAGGTCAGTTGGAAGTTGCATCTCTGCTCAAAGAACTCCTCCAGAGATTGCATTTTATCACAAACAAAGATCGTGTGTGTGCAACGGTTCCATGGGAGCTGGGTGTCGTGTTAAAGATCCCACTGCATCGACATATCCCTTGTTTCTCTATTCAGTCCTGTACACAGTGTCTCAATGCACCCCCCTCTTTCCTGACAGCTCATCAAACAGGAATGTAGGTGAATTGGGATAATTAATCAGCCATATCCTTGACTTACAATTCAAGCCAGAGAAAGCTGTTTTATTTTGACACTGGCGTTAATTCCTATCTTTAGTTCTCAGGTGTACAGTAGCCAGCTCGATGTTTTGCCAACATTTTCCTCCCATACTTTTTTCCTACATCCACGTAGATGAGTGCGATTCCTTTTGGAGGCTGGAGGAGAGAGGGAGATGGGCACCGGCACTGCCTGCTGGTGTGTCATACTCACCGTCTCTTGCTTCCCTCCAAAGGAATTCTCCGCTGGTGCGTGGCTGGGGCAGAGTCTTTGTTTGGGCTTGGGTGGGATGGACGGGGCTGCAAACTCTGGCAGTGACAGGGAAGTATTTTGTTTGTAAGCTCTTGGGAACGAGGCCTGTGTTCGTTCTGTGTTTGTTCACCACCGAGCTCCAGTCCAGGGCTGGGTTGCCGATGTGCTGCTGTATGACAGAAAAATCTGTGGGAATGTGGTGTTAGTTATTGGGAATGTGGCCGGATGGACACATTCTCACTGAAATGCCTTTTTAATGGCGTTGACTTTGACCGCCTAGCACAACAGAAAGTTCATAGCAGACACCGAGACTCTCTTGACTCAACTGCACGGTTATCATGGTGGGCCTGATTCCTGCTGCTCTGCACCTTGTTTAGTCCCTTGCACCTGGGCAAGGGGAGTGTAAAACACGATCACATCAGAATAGGTGCATTTTACATCCCGTGACCCTGGCGTAAATGCTGCGCAAGATGCAGGGCAGTGAAGAGCCCATCGTTAGGTGTCGTTTCACCGTAGGTCCAATCTGTGCCTTGACTCCGGCATGCCATTCCAACAACATGAAGAGGGGGTTTGGCCTCTCAAGAAGCAGCAGTTATTTTACAGGGGAAAATCCCAGTGGCTTCTTTATTTCCTACTCAACAGCCACTTCACAGATTACTTGTGCTCATGCTCTAAACATTTATCAAGATGTTTCAAAGTAAGTGTCACAGAAAGCTATTGCATTTAACAGATTTGTATGATGAGGTCTGTGTCTCAGCAGTAATTTTTGTTTTTGTGCCTGGGCTGCTCATCTCTAGTTAGAAGTGACCGCACTTTATTTTTGCTCTGTCAGAAGGGAAAATACAATAACGATAAATAGGCAGGTGGCATTTATTAGCTAGACCTAGTAAAAGGAAAGCAAAGATAGTTTGGTGACAGCCCATAGGGATGTTTGGATGCATTTTTATAAGCATTGATTACACCCAATGATGTCTAGACCTCACCCAGTTGGGAATGAACTAAAGCATGTCCTCCAGAAAGATCTCCAACAGTGGCCTCTTCCAAGGTGTTCCCAGTGGGGATTACTGGTCTATGAGGCAAAGTGACATCCCAGATCCGTCTAACGTAAACTGCACATCCACACTGACTGCGATAAGGACCCAGGTACGCTATCGGATAGCAAAAACACTTTAAAACTTTATTGGATTTTTTTCAAACAAATAGTCTATCTGCCATAGAATTGCTAATATTGAGAGCCCTGCGCAGATGCAAAATTTGCATCCGCATCAGTATCCGTGAAAATGAGCCACAGATCTCTGCATTGACATTCGTGGATGCGGATACCCGTGGAAATAAAGGAGATAGCTATGGATTTGCAGGGCTCTACTACTATTAATTTCCTTCAAATGGTGAAAGAGAGTCTTTGGCGTCCAAGAGAGGGGCTTTGTTTTGGCTAGTACGATCCTATACAAGCGTCACATGTCAGTTAGAGGGGCAAGAATGTATTGTTTTTAAAAAATTAAAATCCCCCAATAAGAAACTATTAACTTTTTCAGTTTTTTCAATGAAAATTAACCTTTTTTAAAAGAAATCGAAGAACTCTTTTTAAAATTTGAATTGTATTTAAAAAGCTGAGTTCCCCTCCCCCCCCCTTTTAACTTTTGGCCAAAAATTTCCAGTTGGAAAATGTTAAGGTATTTTCCTCACTATTTCTAACTTCCCTGACTCCCTTTCTAATGGAACAGAAAACACAGGGAAGGGAAAAATAAAAAAGAATTGAGAAGAGAAGGGAATTTCTCCACTGTTTAAAAACAAAAAAGTTCAAAATAATTCTGAAATGTTTCTTTTTGAAATGCTTTCAAAAACTGAAAAAAATCACCAAACCCCATATGTTTTAAGAAATATTTTGTTAGTAAAGAAAACTCATTTTGGAAAAAAAAAGCTTTTGTCAAAATAATTTTAATGAATCCAGCAGAGTTCTTAACTTCTTGAGGAATAAGGATTTAGGGCAAGTCAGAGCAAACGCTATGTGCTTTCCTTCCTTCTCTCTGTTTGCCCTTGCTTCACTGATCTCATTCATTCCTCCATCCCAGGGGCATGTGAAGATATGTAGCCTAGCAGATTTTCTACAAGTGCCTTAACTTTCCCTGCTTTCCTTGATTGGAGCACATAGAATTCTGAGTCACAGCAGCTGTCCAGTTCTTTATAGTCTTACCATCAGACCTAAACAGTTGATGAATTTCCACTGATATGGCACTGATGAGATGTCTGTTCGGTTGGTAGACCTGCGTGATCTGTTTCCACCAAGTCTGCGATGGTGTGAAATGTACTGGTTTCAGTGTCTACTATAAATGATCAAACCGAACTACAGTTGTCAAGATTTACTCAAGTGGTGAAATCTCTCAAAATTTGGTCAGGTCTTGAGTGAAGTTGGGACTGAGTTAGGGGGTTCATATTCAGTGTGTGTGGAGCTTGCAGTTTTAATGTGATCTTCAAAGTATCCAGGTCCCAACTTTGACCACGTGTTACTTTGACTTCGGTTGAAAATTAAATGTGAGAATTGCATCATGCAAATCGATGCAAATGCACAGGGATCAGAATGGAACTTAATGCTCACTTGAATCCCTGATAAGCAAACCCCCTGAAGAGCCTTGACCAACCTTTATCAGCAAAGGAGCTTCATCTAGTAATTAAGGAACAGAATTGATTTTTGTATCTTTCAATACCAACAATCTGCTCTTTCCACCAAAGTATTTTAAAAACACCCCAGTCCATCCAGCCACTGCCAAACTGGTGTAATCACACCAAGGTTAACAGCTTGTGTTTATGTTTTTCCTCTGCTGGATGTTGAGCCCACGCATGTGAGCCCATGTGTATGCTTTATATGTGTGTTACGTTGTCTCATGGCCAGCATAGGCCCAGCCTACGCAGGGCTCTCTAGGGCAGGGAAGTGAAGATGTAAACACATGCTGCTTTTTAGTGTGGACTGGAGCATATGAGGGTATTCCTGTAGGTTTTTTAGCTTTGGGTGAAGTAAGCCGGCTTGATGCATCATTTCTCATCATTTCCACGAGTACGGTGCTCATGGGATTTGTTTTTTCTGCTGGTAGGTATTAAAATCTGCCTAATAGATTTTCTCGCTGTTAGGGGCTAAGCAATATTTTCCGCTTTGCAGCCTCTGTAACAGAGCCACATAAGAAATGCCGCATTCCTTACCGAGTTCAGGGGAAGATGCAAAGCTTGTCTTTCGCTGTAGTGTTTCCCAGAGTATTAGGAGGCTATGCAAGCCACACACCTGCTAGGTGTGGTGCACTGTCCCATGTAGTGGCACTTAGGCCTTGTCTCCACTTACTGGAGGACCGATGTTCTGGCAATCGATCTTCCAGGGTTTGATTTAGCTAGATTTACTAGACCTGCTAAATCAAACCCCAGAAGAGCGATTTCTGGAGCATCAGTTCTCCGGTAAGTGGAAATAAGGTGAGGAGTAAGGGAAGTTGATGGGAGGATTTCTCCCGTCGACCTCCTGCTGGGGACTGCCCGAGAAAATTGATGCAAAGTACGTCGACTCCAGCTACGCAATTCATGTAGCTGGAGTTGCATATCTTGTGTCAATTTTCTCCGCCAGTGTAGACTTGGCTTTGGACCACTTACAGAGAGAGAGAGAATGAGTTCTGCAGAGAGAGAGAGAGAGGATGAGTCTGCTCTACAACTTTAGCTGAGAGGCTGCTGGCTTTTAGCTCATGCGGTAGAGACTCATGCACGAAGCTCTGGAGGTCCCAGGTTCAGGTCTGCCTGTTGGTGTTACACCAATAAACGACAACTGCTCCTTATGGTTAAAAAAAATAATTAATTAAAGGTAAGAACTTTCTGACAGAACTGGCCGTGCACCTTTATGCCATTCATACATTAGCAATAGCTAGACCAGGTGTCCATCTAACCTGGTACCATCCGCTTTGGAGAGAGGCAAAATTCACGTCCCCTCATGCACTCTACCTTTTCCCACCACATGGTGCTAGTCTTTGCATACCTCCTGTTGCCAGAGGACTTTCTTTTGTCCCGCTCCTTAAATCAGCTGTTGGAATCTGTGATCAAGGGAATGGTGAGAAGTTTTCTCCTAGCAGTAACAGCTTTCCTTTGAGACTGCCCACTTTGCTTTTGAAGAGTGGGTGCAGCTGATTGACCCTTTTGTCGGGTTCTAGAGGGGAGTCCTTTGGATCCCAGCTTCCAGACCACTCTGTCTCCCTTCCTTAGGGTATGTCTACACTTGCACCCTCTTTCGAGAGAGGGATTCAAATGCAGCTGAGCGAAATTGCAAATGAAGCGCGGATTTGAATTTCCTGCGCTTCATTTGCATATTCGCATTATGGCGCTATTTGGAAAAAAGAAACGCTGTCTAGATGAGGTTATTTCGAAAGAAAACCCTTCTTCCGAAATAACTGGTAAACCTCATTGTAAGATGAATAAAGGTTATTTCAGAAGAAGGATTTTCTTTCTAAATAACCGCATCTAGACAGTGTTTCTTTTTTCGAAATAGCGCTATTTCAAAATAGCGCCATAACGCAAATATGCAAATGAAGCACGGGAAATTCAAATCTGCGCTTCATTTGCAATTTCATTCAGCTGCATTTACATGCCTCTCTCAAAAGAGGGTGCAAGTGTAGACATACCCTTAGAGTCTGATCTAGCCATGTGCTCAAACATGCGTGTAGTCCCAGTAGGGATGTAACAGGATAACCATTGAAACAGTTAACCAATAAGCCTAGGTTTATCGGTTACGATTAACGGTTACACGCAGGCTCCTGCCCTTCTTCCAGGGGAACCTGCTGCCACCCTGTGTTATGGGCTCTGTATCAGAGCCCGCAGCACGGGGCAGCAGCCCGCTCCCCAGGGCGGGAGCTGGGAGCGGGGCCGGGAATCTGTATGCGCCGGGATCCAGCTTATAAATTGTATACTGTGTAGTAAGATGAAGGCCTAAAACAAAAGCTCATTTAGCACAGGTCTGGTCTGAGGCCTAGCTAACAACAGTCAAAACATGGCTAACATAAAGCCAAGCCAAGCTGTGAGCAAGAGGCAGCCCCTGCTCACAGAACTTGGCACGAACAGGGCTGAGAGCGCAAAACGCTAATTGTAGCGTCCAGGTGTAGAACTGTAATTGGTACTGGGCATAAGTTGAAATCACACGGTACCACCAGCTCATTAAAAAGACCTTGGTACCAACTCCTCACAGATACAGACACAGGTTCAGGAACGGGTCTAAAATGACGGCATGATGGATAGAGATGATCTAATCCAGTGTTTCTCAACCTTTTTTTGCTCATGGCCCCCTTCTGAGCCTCATTCATCATACGCCTGGCAGTTAAGTTTGGATGGCCCCCTCAGAAACTTACTGTGGCCCCCTAATGTTCCATTTTTTTCCATGTGGCCCCCTAGAAGTAAGGCATGGCTCCCTGGGGAGCCATATGGCCCCATTGAGATCCACTGATCTAATCAAACCACGAGGTGCAGGGTGATGGGTGGTATCTAAGAAGCATCAGAGGGTGGTAACCTGACACATCAGCATTGGTGTGTAACTTGTTTGTACCTGTATATAAAGTGGTGTCTTGGGGGGACAGTGTTTGTCCAGCCAGGGTGCAGTGGGAGTTTCCCACTGGTTGTGCTGAGGCCATTGTTTTAAATACATGTGTGTATTGATTCAGTAGAGTCTATTGACCATTATGACTGTACTTCGCCTAACAATAAACCTGGCACCTTCGACCCATATCTGCTTTGTGGTTTTTTGGGCCCTCTCAGGGTCTGCCATGGTCATTGGGCCCACGTCATTGACTGCACATGCAAGCAGCCTTCTGGTTCTCATCATCAACAGAGCCAGAGACCGGTCTGGACACCACGGCAGTAAATCCTCCTGACTACATACTGCAGAGCCCACAGTGTAACCACTGAGGTTTTCACTGGATACACAGGTAGCTAATTACCCTCTTTTTAACATCTCCAAGTCCCACTGAAGTCAGGAGTGCTCAAAGTCAGGCGATTCAGCAAGTTAAGTTCCTTGCTGAATCGCAGCCTTCAGAGCCAGCACGGCGGGGCACCATGCACAGCGTAAGGTGGCTCCCCCAGTGACTGAATAACATCCCCAGGTCTGGATGGTCCACAGGGGCCAGAGCTTGGCTCCAAATATGCTGCCAGGCAGAGCACAACCAGCAGGTCGGTGAACTGAACCTACCTGTGAATTTCCCAGAGCAAGGTTATTGGGACTCAAGAGCTGAAGTGTGCATGTTGTGGGGAAGGGAGGCAGGTTGCTTACCGGGCCTACACTTGTATAATGAGCCAAGATTTCAAAATAATTGTAACATGTGACTGGACTAATTCAGTGCAATTATTTAACGGTTCCACGAGTCACTGCTTTTATGGGGGCAGCCAGTTATTTCCATGTTTGGCTCCTTTGGAGAAGGAGGCGAGCTGGTAATGAGTTACACACTGGAGTGAAGGCTCGTTATATTTTAGATGAACTTCTGGCACTGGCCTCCTGGCCTATTAAAAATCCTCTTTCTGTTTGTGCCCTGTCAGAGTGGCACCTGCTGGAACAGCTTTATGGGAACAGCTTGTCCTGTCAAAATGGCCTGCTGCCATGCCACCTTGGGCTCAGATCTTGTCAGCTCTCTCGGACGTTCGGAGGAGCAGGGGAAGGGGATTTTGGGCCAAGAGGAAGCTGGGACACCTCCCAGGAACATCTTGGTATATCAGGGAATGCGGTGGTGAGGCCGAAGGCCCGCTGCCCCTTCAGCAGTAAGATGGAAGCCAGGCCTCAGAATTGCACTAGCGGTTGCTGTGTTCCTGGAGGTGCTGAATGGGAAAGTCAAACTCGCCTAGGGAATGTAGATGCCCAATTCCCCTTTAATTTCTAATGGGAACCGGGTGTCTGCATCTCACAGGCAACTTTGGACATTTCAGCTGCTCTCTCTATGGCAAGATGTAAATCAGAGACCCTGAGTTCTGGTTAAGTTGCAAACTGTTAATTAGTTTGTGTTTATAATAATGCTTTGTGGGAATACAGAATTTGCGGTGATCCTTAATCAGATTTAAAAAAAAAAAAATCTCATGGCACTTTCTGTGGTAAAATGGCTTATGTTACTCTTGGAGGAATACTGTACTGATACATTTAAAAATTCTGCACACCATTTTTTAGAATTATGCATATTTTATTTGTCAACATAACAAAATATAATCACACCAGTTTCAAGTAGTTTGGTAATTTATTGCAAAGTACCTGTCAGCAGTCTGTCTGTAACAAAGCTGCCAACAAAACAGATCCAGGGAATGTTTTTTGACAAATAGATTTCTTACGAGGCATATTAATACAGAATTTTGAGTAATTGTTGATTTAAACCACAATACAGACATGGGGAAGTCAAGGGAAACAGAGGAGCTGAGGAAGTAATTGCTGGGCAGGAGCCTGGGAATGAAGCCAGCCTATCCAGGAACCCCATCTCCCCCATCTCCCCATATCTTGTGTCTTCTCACCTGATGCCGCAGGCAGGGTGCTCTGAGGAAATCAGCCACTTCCCCCTTTGTCTTCACAGCTGGCTGCTCTGGCCAGGAGCTCTCTGCCCTCCCTTGTGGCACCACAGAGCCCCTGGTAGGCAAAAGTGTAACTGCAGTGCCTCACCAGCATACTGTATTTTTTGCAGCGGGGGATTTGCGGGGGACATGAATTCTACATGTGCGCAGTGGCACAGAATCCCTCTAGGAGCAAAATATGGCACTGACCAAATTGGGTTAATAATTTACCTTTTTACTACTTATATTCTCTTTTCAGTTTAGCTGGATCCTATATTATGCTTCACTTCTTGGCAGAAACTGTTGGGTACTGCTGCTGTGTGCTTTTCAGGTCCTGGTCCAGCAATCCACGTATGCATGAGATGTGTGTAACTTTAAGTGTGGGAGTAGTCCCAGTGACCTGAATCTGGTTACTCATGAACCTCAAGTTGTGCATTTGCTCCATAGTTTTTCTTCAGGGCCTGAAGCAGCTGCCAGACATCAATGCAGAGGTGGCTGAATTTTAGTGAGGAGCAAAGTGACTTTTATAGAACAAAACGTCCCTTTGCAGAGGTGACTGACAAGGAGGAACCCAGGGGGCCACTGATCGCATGCTTCCCTCCATTCCAGTCCAGAGAAGGGCTGGGACAACCCTCCCTCTGCTTCCCCCCCGCCCCCGCCACTGCCTGTGAGTGGGGGGAGAGGGCATGGATCCCTGCTGCCAGGCCCAGCCCTCCAGCCCCTCTCACCGAGGGCATTTGGGGGACTCATGCCCCCCACATGTCACCCCTGTCCCTTTATATAATAAATCTTTTAGATTTTTTAAAGAGACGGGCCGGGGGGGGGGGGGGATTGTGTCTATGTAAGTGCAAAATATTTTATCATTAAGGCTACTTTTTAGTAAAAGTCATGGACAGGTCACAGGCAATATGGCCCACGACTTGTACTACATACCCCTAACTAAAACTGGGGCCTCCGGGAGGTGGGTGGGACTGGACCAGGGTTACAGTGGGCCCTGGGGAAGGAGGCGGCATGTGGCCTGGGACCCATGCTGGTTCTGGGGGGAGGGTTGGTAGGGCTCTCTACCTGGCTTTGCAGCTCCCCAGAAGTGGCCAGCATGTCCCTGCAGCTCCTACTAGGAGGAAAGGCTTAGGGGGCTCCTTTGCATGCTGCCCCCACCACAGACTCCAGCTCCACAGCTCCCATTGGCCAGGAGATGCTCCCCTGGCCTTCCTCCCTGTGGGAGCTACAGAGACATGCCGGCCACTTCCGGGGAGCCCCGCCGAAGGTAAGTGCTGCCCTGCACTAGGGATGTAAGTGACTAGTGGACGAGTCGACTACCCGATAAGCAAATGTTTATCAGGGAGTCAAGTAGGAACTTGACTAGTCACTCCCCCCCCTCGCTGCCTCTATCAGAATTGCGGCTCTTGTACATTTCAAAGGGAGAGGCACTGAGGGGAACCTGTGCCAGCGGGGACTGCTTTGCTCCCCCTTGGCCCGGGATCCCCGCTGCCTCTCTCCCTTTGAAATGTACAGGAGCTGCCGTGGCTCTTGTACATTTTAAAGGCAGAGAGGCAGCAGAAAGCCCCACAGCTCTTGTACATTTTAAAGAGAGAGGCACAGTGGGATAGCAAGCGCCCCCCCCCATCGACTAATCGAGCAGTCGATGGAAATTCCATCAACTGCTCGATTAGCTGATTAATCAAAATTTAACATCCCTACCCTGCAGCCCAACCCCCTGCCTTAGCCTTGAGCCCCTTCACACACCCCAGCAGTGGCTGATGTGACTGGTTCAGGAGGGAGGGATAACTAAGTGGTTTGAGCATTGGCCTGCTAAACCCAAGGTTGTGAGTTCAATCCTTGAAGAGGCTATTTAGGGGTCTGGGGCAAAATCTGTCAGGGATGGTACTTGGTCCTGCTGTGAAGGCAGGGGACTGGACTTAATGACCTTTCAAGGTCCCTTCCAGTTCTAGAAGACAGGCATCTCCTTTCATTTAATCCCAGAGCCGGCCACTACAGAGGTCACAGAAAGTCACGGGATCTGTGACATCGGTAACAGACATGTCACCTTAATCTCCCTCTATTTCTGTGCAGAGATGAGAGCAGCATTTTGACCAATGGGAGAAGAAAGAACAGGACAGATTTAATATTTTTGTTCTTCAGCAAAACAAAATTTAATTAGCAATAAAAGCAAACAAAAATGAACACATCCCAGGTATAACAGAAAGGGCCACATTTCTAAAGGAGTTCTGAGATTCATGTGAGCACATGTATGTATGCGTGATTACATGTTGCACGTGCAGCACCTATGACGGTATGCAAACTGGATCACTTCACAGTAAATGGCCATGCAGGTGCCTCACTGCACATTTGTACATGCCCCTTCCCCTGACACATGTGCACAGTTACAGAACCTTTGTTCACCAATGTAGTAGTGCACTCACGTTCACTGAGAGATGGAGAGCCTGAGGTTTTTTCCTTGGAGCAGAGCTACTGGAAAGCTGCAGGTGCTGACTCCTTCTGAAAATCTGCCCATTGGTTGGTTGCATTCCTCTTTTAAATTATTTTGGAAAACAGAAGGGGGGACAATGGGCAAACTCTTATTTGCATTCATTAGCAAATAGAGTTGGGATTTTTAACAAAACTAATACAAGAATTGCTTGGTGACCATCGGATGAGAGGGGAAGGGTGTTAACTTGAAAATATATTTGGGTTTATATATGTAATGTTTATGGAAGGGTCTGTTGCATACACTGTTGCATATCTGAACACTGTGTTATTCTAGTCTGAGGCTATGTCTACACCGCACTCTAAACTCGAAATAAGGTATGCAATTTGCGCTACTCAAATTGCATACTTATTTTGAGATTATTTCGAAATAGGCTATTTACACAGCACCAAATTGCGACACAGCACCAAACGTGCTATTCTACACAGCACCAAATTTCTAAATGAAGTGCTATTTCGAGACATTCCTTAATCCTCATGGAATGAGGGTTACCTGGATGCCGAAATAGCGTGCCCGTTATTTCTAAAAATATTTTGAAATAACGGGTGGCTTGTGAAGACGCGGGATAGCTATTTCGGGATACCTCTGGTATCCCAAAATAACTTTGATGTGTAGACATACCCAGAGTTCCTGAAAAGGGTCTGAACCTCAATTATACCCTGCCAAGCATTAGGAAGATTTGGAGCAAGGTCCAATGCTTTGTATTCTGGTTGGTTCAGAGCTTACACTTGGAGCAAGTACCTCTTTTGTGAAATGGAGTTCTCTGAGGTTACACTGGAGGTGAATTTAGCCAATTTTACATTTTTTTTTCCATCTCAAACTCAGTTTAATCTGGAAAAACTTAAAAAAACAACAAATAGTCTTACAGCACTTTAGAGACTAACAAAACATGTAGATGGTATCTGAGCTTTTGTGGGCACAACCCATTTCTTCAGATGAATGGAGTTTAAGGAGTCCAGTTTTCAAATAAATAGCAGAGAGTGGGGATGGGGAGTGAGAGGGAGCGAGCAGAAAAAAGAAGGAAAAAAAAGGGGACAGAAATTGTCAATTATAGTGTCCATGTTAATGAAGCTGGGAAGAGTACTAGTACCCACTCTTAAGTACCCTTTGTTTGTTTTTTTATATCATTAGGATGTGGAATATAGCAGGCCATCTAGCCAACATTTTTGTTCAGACTTCTGCTGTAGGTATCAAACTTGTAAATGGAATTAAGTTCTGTAGCTTCCCTGTCGAGCTGGCTTTTGAAATTGGTTTAAAATAATACAGTGACTTTGAGATCCATTAATGAAGGCCCAGGCAAGTTCAAATATTCCCCAGCTGGTTTCTGTGTGTTGCCTTTTCAGATATCTGATTTGTATCCATTAATTCTTTCTCGTAGAGACTGTCCCGTTTGGCCAATATACATGGCAGAGGGACATTGCTGGCACTTGATGGCATAGATCACATTAGTGGATGTGCAGTTGTTTAAACCTCTGATGTGGTGGTTTATGTGGTTAGGTCCTGTGATGATGTTGCTTGTGTAGATGTGTGGACAGAGTTGACACTAGGGCTGATTGCAGGGGTGGGTTCCTGGATGAGTATGATTGAGGTGTGCTGCATGGTTACTGGAAACAATTTGTTTCAGGTTAGGGGGTTGTCTGTAGGTGAGGATTGGCCTGTCCCCCAAGGTCTGTGAGAGTGAGGGGTCATTTTCCAGGATAGGTTGTAGATTGTTGATAATGTGTTGGAGAGGTTTAAGTTGGGAGCTGTAGATGATAAGTGGTGTCCTGTTGTTTTCTTTGTTGGGCCTATCTTGAAGTAGCTGATGTCTGGGTATTCGTCTGGCTCTGTCAACCTGTTTTTTTCACTTCTCTGGGTGGGTATTTCAGTTTTAAGAATGCTCTACAGAGATCCTTTAGATCATGGGTTCCCAAACTGGGGGGCGTGAAGAAATTCCAGGGGGGGTGCGAGGCGACCCAGCCCCCCCCCATCAATTTCCCCCCCTAAGTTTCGCTGCTATTTTTGTTTTTCAGCCCCAGTCAATTCCTTTTTTGCTGCTATTGGGGAGGGGGGGGCGTAGCATGAGGGTTTCTCAAAAATCAAAAAGGGGGCGTGATGCCGAAAAGTTTGGGAACCACTGCTTTAGATGTTTGTCTCTGTCTGTGAAATTGGAGCAAATCCAGTTGTATCTTACGGCTTGTCAGTTTAATTTAGTCTCAGGTGAGGATTCATGGTAGAAAAAAATCATATGTGATTTAGTGATGAATCGAGGGGTTTTTTTGGGGGAGGGGGTTTTTGAGGGAAATAAGTAGGTAGGGAAAAACCTGCTAAAATGTCGTGTTTAATTAACTGAAAAGCTAAAAATTCCACAATCTGCCCCATTTCCATCACAGGGCAAAATTAGATGATCAAACTGGTGAATAAGAAGGTAGAGCTGGTTGAAAGATTGTTAATGGAACATTTTTCCACTGAAAAATTCAGTTTTGTTGACATAGGTTTAAAGGCTCAGGAGATAAATTAACAGATGATAAGATCTGTTGGAAAGTATTTGTTTGGAATCATTTACCAACAGGAGTCTGTAAAGACCTACAATTAAGAGACAAAAGAGCTGAATCCACTTCCAAAGGACACACACTTAACTCACATATATGCTTCTCCTTAAAAACTTTGCTGTACTTTCTTCTTTGGTTTTTGCATGCAAACAGAAAAGAATGATTGTTTCTTGTATGGCTGAAAAGGCAGTTGAGATATTTAAAACAAAAATTTTTCTTCACTCAGTGCACAGTCAACCTCTGGAACTCCTTGCCAGAGGATGTTGTGAAGACTAGGACTTTAACAGGGTTAAAAAAAAGTGCTAGATAGATTCATGGAGGTTAGGTCTATCACTGGCTATTAGCCAGGATGGGTAGGAATGGTGCCTGTAGCCTCTGTTTGTCTGGAAATGGATGACAGGAGAGGGATCACGTGAGGGTTACTTGTTGTGTTCCTTTCCTCTGGGGCATCTGGTATTGGCCACTGTTGGCAGACAGGACACTGGGCTAGATGGACCTTTGGTCTGACCCAGTATGGCCGTTCTTATGTTCTTATCCCTTTGTGTCAGGGAATTCCTGGGAAGCCCAAAGCAGGGGCACAGGCAGCTGAGAGCCCACAGGGCTTCTAGCCTCTGAACAGGGTGGGCATTCTGCCCCCATTTCCAGGGAGTTTGGAGGGAGGTGAGGCTTGCACATTCTGGCTAAACCTCAGGTGCTGTAATAGCCACCGTGGGCTAGTCTAGCACCACAAGTTAGAGCAAGGTGGGGGCTGCTCTAATTTGTGCCAAAGGCTGAACAACTGCTACAGGAGTGGCGATGTGAAAAGGCAGGGGAAAGACAACTGTGCCCTCTTCTCCATTTACTATTCCTGTGGGATCTGGGGTCGAGGGACACTCTTTCTCCACTTGGCTATTGTATTTTTCCATGGGCTGTGATTAAAGGTTACCTTTGAAAAGGGAAAATGAAAGGTTTTGCTTGGAGGACAGACTTGGAATGTACTTTACTATTTTCCAGCAAATTTTATCTGCTGGAGGCCTAGTCATTCATCATTCGGCATTAGGTGCTTTGAGCAGATGGTTCCTTGAAAGTACAGAAAAGCTAATAGGATCCAACAGCAGCCAAAGAGTAGTTGAGTTTCTAAACCCTAGGGTGAGAGCCTATAAATCGAGTGATGTTCCGCTACTTTCTAGTAAGTCTAAATTGTTTAAAACAGCTTCCTGTGACCTTGATACGAGCTCGAGCATTTTGTTATAGCTTCAGCTGAATCACTATGAAGGTTTTAGCTCTTCATTTCAAAAGTGTAATTCCATTGACCTTGGTGGAGTGATTCCTGATTTGCGCTGGGGTAAAAGAGAACAGAAGCAGCTCGATCAAAATAATCTCAAAGGATGCTCCCTAAAGACCCGTCCCTATGCCAGGAAAGATGTGTGGGTGGGAAGTAAGGATTTAGGTAAGTAGCACTCCCTTTAGCGCCCCCTATTGGCTGGTTAACTGTAATTTCTGGCATACACCTTTCTACAAATAGCAGCTAGACTCTCAACTCTACCCGTGTTTTCGCTGCTCTCTGAAGCATGGCACCATGTCATTCCCGTCTCTCCTAGCCTGGCCCTTGGTCTGTGTGTAAAGTCAGGGCAGCGCTTTGTTACTGGGGAGTGCTGCATGCTGAAATCTCCAAACTGATGTTGGCTGGAACCATAAGAACATCAGAACGGCCACACTGGGTCAGACCAAAGGTCCATCTAGCCCAGTATCCTGTCTGCCGACAGTGGCCAATGCCAGGTGCCCCAGAGGGAGTGAACAGAACAGGGAATCATCACGTGATCCACTCCATTCCCAACCTCTGACAAACAGAAGCTAGGGACACTATCCCTGCCCATTCTGGCTAATAGCCATTATGGACCTAACCTCCATGAATGTATCTAGCTCTTGTGTGAACTCTGTTAAAGTCCTGGTCTTCACAACAACACCTGCAAGGTGCTTGGTACTTCCTGTGAAATTGTGAACACCTATAGTTATAGGGTGACTAGGTAGCAAATGTGAAATATTGTGATAAGGGATGGGGGATAATAGGTGTCTATATAAGAAAAAGCCCCAAATATCAGCAGGTCCCTATGCAATTGGGACAGCTTGTCACCCTATGTAGTTACCACAGACTTCAATAGGGGTTGAATGTGATTGGCACCTTCCTGAGTCGGGCCTGTAATCAGATCAATAACACAATCAAAAATAGAGAGACCCTGGTGGGTTGGCAGGAGGGAGAAGGTATATTTACCATCAATGAAAGTTCTTTGTGAAAGAAGAAGGAGGTAGACTACGGCACTGAGCATTGTTACCACGTGTGGGTATTTAGTATGCAGTCTGGAAGCTGATGTGTTAACTTGAAATATACGCATAGATCATGTTTTTATGTCTGCAGAAGAATATGCTAAAATTATGGATCATGGCAGTTCAAAATGAGCACATTACAAGCACCATGCGCTCCTTTGCATAATGGATATACAACCATACATAAACCATTCCTTAACTTTCATAGGAACATTTAGTAATTTCAGTGTGCGATATTTGTGAGAAAAGGCAAAAACTTTCCAAGAGACAAAATTAGTAACAAATATTTCATTGTACAACAAGTAAAATTCAGGTCAGACTCTTCTCTGGCGTTTCCAAAGGCATTTTAAAATAACCTTTCAGTTGCTTGTCTTTGTGGTAGGTTTTCAAAGCCCTAAGTAGTTGCCCTCGACTTTCTGTAATGGTTTTGGAAATAACTCCTTTCAAAACTGGGAAGCAGCAATGGACTTCCTCGCTTGTACTATGTCTGCACTGACATAAAGTGTGTATGTGTGTGTGTGTTTATGCACACCACTTGCAACGATTTGATGCCTAATTCATAACTGTGAGGCTTTGTCTACACTTAAAAGTTTAAAGAGCAGCTGTGGGAGTGCTTTAAACAGATATATGGCCACGGCATGAGCACTGGAAGGGAGCTCTCCCGGCGCTCCATGTGAACCACCTCCAGGAGAGGAGTAACTAACGGTGCTGGGAGTAGCTTGGTTCACACTAGGGATGTTAAAAAGCAGGTAATTGTGTAACCGTATAACTGTATCAGAAGCAGCAGCGTGGGGGCCGGCTTCTGGCATGCACTGGCTGCTGTCTGCCAGCACCACCACTGGGAAACAGGTGGGGAGCCTGTGAATAACCATTAACTTTAGCGATGAGCCAAGGTTTATGGTTAACCGTTTAAACAGTTATACGTTTACATCCCTAGTTCACATTGGCACTGTACAGCACTGTAACTTGCTGAGCTCAGGAGGAGGGGAAGTGTTTTTTTACACCTTTGAGCCAGAAAGTTATAGTGTTGTAAGTGCCAGGGTAGACTTAGCCTGAGTCTCCAAACTTATGCCAGTGTAACTCCATTCAAAACAAACTAAAACTGTTCAGAAAACTGAAGTTTTAGTCCCATGAGAAACGTCAGCTTTCTAAAACTAGTTTCCATTCAAAGAAACAAAATAATAATACTAAAAAATTTAAAAACCTTACAACATTTAAAATTCCAAAAAGTTTAAAATAAAAAAGTTGAAATGACAGATGTTGACATTTTGGATCAAATTGAGATCATTTGTCATTTTGAATTGACATTTTTTATTTTGATTCTCCTGATCAGAAATTTAAAAAAAAAATTCTTTGAAGTCAACATTTTCCCTTGAAAAATATCAGCTTCAATGGATCCACATTTTCTGATGGGAGAATTTTTCATGCAGGTTTTTTTTTTGGCTAGCTGTTTTCAAAACAGGGTTAACATAGGAGCAATACACTGGCTTGTCAAGCCCATAATTTAAGCACAGTTATAAAGCCTTCTCTTATACCTTGATGTGCATATCTCTGTAGTAGCTATTTTTTGTGCAGGCAGTGGCCACTGCTTTAGAACTGGACACCATGGGTATACAGCTGACAAACAAAACAAAACAAAACAAAACCCTGCATGAAAAATAGCCAGTATAGTTGCTACTGCTATAGCAAGCTAGCCACATTATTCTCAAAATATAAATAATTTTGTGAGCCAACTAGCCATATTCAACTGGCCAAATAGCCATATGTGGCTAGTGACTAGCATGTTGGACACCATGGCTCTATACAAAAATACATGTCATTGTTTCTAGGAGCAATAGTAATGGGCTTGGCTAGAGTATGTGACTCCACTCCTGTAACAGAACAGGTTTGGGACGCCCTGGGAGGCTGAAATCTGTTTAGACAGCTGTTTGTAAGGAAGAAGAAACTGACTGAATACCAAGCAGAATCAATGGCTGAATTGCCTACCAGCTCTCAGAGCTTTCATGAGCCAACAGCCATGGAGGAAAATCTAGTTCGGAGAGTGCTAATATTTTTCCTCATAAAGAATGTTTACTTTTGGTTATTGTGTCTCTCCTAGGCTATGTCTAGACTGCAGGCTTCTTTCGGAAGAAGCTTTTCCGGAAAAGATGCCAAAGCGCATCGAAAAAGTGATCTGCTTTTTCAAAACATAGCGTCCACACTGAATGGATGCTATCTTGCATTTCAGCTGTGATTACTATGGGCGGAATGGCCACCAGGGCACCTGTGCTTTTTCCTCTTTCCTCTTCTTTCGAAAGAACTCCCTCTTCCCCATCCACACATGCCTTTTTCCGAAAGAGCTCTTTCGGAACAAGGCTTCTTCCTCTTGAATGAGGAATTACCCATGTTGGAAAAACCCCTCTGTTCTTTCGATTTTCTTTAGGAAAAACACGATTGCAGTGTGGACGTAATTGAAGTTTTTTCAGAAAAAAGTCCGTTTTTCTGAAAAAAACTCTGTAGTGTAGACATACCACTAAGGAGCCATCCTTGTTTTGAGTTCTCACTCTACTCATGTAATGCATTTCCAGACTGCTAAGGGAAACAACATTTGCATAGGAACACTTTATAAAATTCATACATTTCTGATACTTTTAAAATTTGAAACATACTGCAATTACCACATCACCTTCAGAGTTGCTTAAAATATTATTTAAAAAAAAATTAATTTCCAGAGTCACTTTTCAAATTTCAGCTTGATCTTAGATTGGAAACAGAGCTTGCTGTCTGAAGAAAAGAAATTGTTTTACACTTGCTGGGCCAAATTTTGCCCCAGGTTTGTGTATGTGATTCCCTTTGGAATCAATGTTTTAAATCTGCTAAAGTGCCCGATAATCTGTACAAACCTCCTCAGCCCAAAAGAGGCCAAAATGAATATGTGGTCATTAGGAAAGAAGATAAAAAGAAAGTCGGTTGCTCCAGTTCTAAGAACGGAGGGACGTGTTCCTCAGATGTGGTGGGATTAATGCATCTAAATCTAATGCTGATATCCACAGTTCAAGGAGGGTGTTGATAAATTGGAGAGGGTGAGGCCTTGCGAGGAAGGCGCGGGGCTGGGCCCCTGGGCAACTGCCCCCTTTCCTGCATGTCAGAGGGCCGTAAGTGGTGGGCGTTTTGCTTTGCTTGCTAATCCAGCATTGGCAGGGGGTTATCTACAAGGAAAAGAATCCATGAAGAGGAAAAGTGTTGTGACCAAGGGAAATAAATGAGCAGGTGGTGTGCTAGCTGCATACCTGCTGCTTCTACAGAATATTCGAGTCATGAAGCTATGGATTACAAATGCAGTTGAGAACAAGGGGCCAAACCCAAGAAGAGCTCAGGGGAATAAGTTCAGTAACATGAAATCAGAAGCAACGAGAATGACTATGAGACATGAGAGGGAAGAAGTCTGGGGAAGAAGTCTGACACAAAGAAGCCATTTGCGATGGGGAAGGAGCTCGGTTGAAAGAGAAGTGGGACGCAGACAGATGCCTGGAATTGAGAGAGGAAATTGTAAGGCTCAAAACCACTATGAGAGGATCAGCAGGCTGCATGTGTGGGGAAAAGTTTTGCAGACTTTTGGATAGTCAGCTGCTGGCTGATGCTGATGAGTGTAAATTGCAAATTGCATCAGCATGAGAGAAAGAGATGGTGGGAAAATTAGCAGAGCCACGGCAGTGATGTTGGGAAGAGAGAACAAGAGAAAAGCAGATGAGAAAACTAACCTCATGAGTGAGTCAGGTTATCGCAGACTGAGGAAACTGACGCGCTGAAAGAATGTCTTTGTATCATCCAAACAATTTAGTGAAGAAAAGACCTTATGATTGTAAAGTACCAGTAATAATTTAGCAGCAGGAGGAGTCAGACAAGTATTCCAGTGAAAGAGGCATTTATCTCCTTGTGGTGCCTGCAAAGGTAACTGTTAAAGCGTTTATGAAGGGATGTAAAGATCTCCTTTATAGTAGTCATGACCACTCTCGCCTCAGTAAACACTGTTTAATGTATTAAAGTGGGATACTGGTAGTTACAGTGCATTCAGTGGCCAAAACGGCTTTTTCTGTACTGGAGAGTGTTACAGGAAGAAAATGAAGTTTTCAGTTGTCAGTTTTTATTTTGTGATTGTCATCAGTGTTGGGGGAAATACCAGAAATTTTGCAGTTTAAGGAGTATTTCTGCAACAGCACTGATGGTGTTTTGCTTATGAAACCATTTGCACATCCCTACCCTACATCCTCTCTTACACTGTCATCCCAGATTTCTCTTTCATACTGTCTATAACCTGCACTCCTTTGAGTCACTTACAGTGCAAAGACCCTCACCTCAGTTCAGAGAAGTTGTAGCTTTTCATGTATTAAACAGACCTATGCTAAACCCTGCCAAAATCAGAACGTTTTGGAATTCAGAGTCCAGAAATGCTCCATTTTCCTGAAGATAATACAGCGAAGACAGTTTGCCAGGGAACACGGTAAAGATCCCAGGAGATATAGATTTGGGTGTTGTCGTCTTTGCCATAGCAAGTATATTGAAACGTGAATGATGTTAAGAATGAGGAGGGCTGCGTAATTCGAGCAGCCGAGGAGTCCTGGGGCATGTGTGACTTTGGGAGTGCCGTAGAGAGAGAAGGATTGCTGCAAAGGGAGTGATGTTTAGTCCATGACTCTGGAGAAGGGAAGTGTGAAAACGAGAGAGGGCATGAAACTCGTAGTAGCCAGTCAGCTCCGACAACAGGAAAAAGCAGAACCTGCAGCGCTTAGGTGTATGCTGTTCAGAGAAAGATTTAGGATCCAGGGGCGATCCCAATACCTGCCACATGGACATTTATCTGTGTCCTGTCACTGAAAGCATTTTGTATCCATAATCCTTAGTGGGCTTTGCCGATGAAGAGAAGAGCTGAAACATTCCTTCGTCACTGTTGGGGAGCAGCTGTTCCATGTTTTGTACCTGCATCTCTGCAGTTCATCGTTGTTCATTGGCTTTCCTGTCTGGTATGCCATGCCTGCTCACGTGCTATCGGTTCGACCCTCCCAGGCCTGCCAGAAGGGTAAAAATAATGTTTGTCTAATGCGGTGCATATTGATTTTGTGAAATTATCCTGCACAGTGCAGGTTTCAGCAGAGCTAGCTAACGCTGAAGTGACAGCCACCAATACTAATAAGAAGAGGTTGAGGGGCTTAGATCTCATCTCAAGCATTCATTCCCCTGATGGAATTTTCTGCGGGAAAGCTGGAATTCACCGCAGTGTTCCTGCTAATGCAACAGGGTTTCTAAATAACCAACATTGATTAGAAGAGAGTTTAATAAGGGCTAAATGTAGTTACCTCAAGTAAAACCCAGGGCCAGGTTCTCCTGTGTTCAAAGCAGCAGGAGCAGCAGGGGGCTTTTGAGTGCAGATGTTCTTTTGGTTCTCCCCCTAGGTCTGCCCCCCCCCCCCAGGGTTGCAGTGTTTCCCTGGAGGGTTTGTCCCTGGTAAAGAAAGGCTCAGGGCTTGCCTTAAAAACTGAGCACTGTGCTAACAGGCACCCCCTCTTACCTGGAGTGCTTACGCGGGGGGGACCATGCAGAAAAGGGCATTCGGTCTGCAGTCGCATTACCCTTCCCAGGAAAGGTCTATGGGATGGAGAAGGGATGATGTGCATCCCTGCTCGTCCTGCCACTCCTTCCCTGGCTCACCCCATCTCTCCCCCCTTGCAGTCCACCCCAGGCACTCAAAGAGGGCCCCACCAGGTCCAGAGGGGGAGCAGCATGACAGATGTAGCTGAGATCCACTTCCCATTCACCGGCTCAGTGCGGGTACCAGCCAATCCGGAGTATGGATCTTGCCACCTGTCTCGGTGGCTTTTGTTAGACTATCAGAAGAAGCCGCAATTTGCTGTTTTAGTGGGGAGGCTCGTTTTTTTCTTTGTGTAGGACTGACAAATAAGGGGTTCTCGCCTGCTTAGAAACACCGGGTTAGAAGGGACCAGGAGGGTCATCTCGTCTAACCCACCCAGGACTGATGGCCATTCAGCCTCCTCTTGAAAACCTCCAGTGAAGGAGTTTCCATCACTTTCCCAGGTGTCTGTTCCATTGTCTTACCCCTCTTACAGTTTGGAAATTCTTCCTGAGAGTTGATCTAAATCTGCTCTGCTGTAGCTTGAACCCTCAGTCTCTTGTCCTGCCCTCTGTGGCAAAAGAGAACTACTTTTCTCAATCTTTTTAAGGGCAGCTTTTCAGGTATTTGTAGACTGCTGTCATGTCCTCCCTTAATCTCCGTTTTTTCCAGACTAAACATACTCAGTTCCTTCAGCCTTTGCTCACATGGCTTATGTTCCATACCCTTGAGCATCTTTGTCACTTAACTCCGGATCCTTTCCTGTTTTTCTATATCCTGTCTGTACATTGATGACCAAAATTGGACTTAGAACTCCAGCTGAGTAGAGTGCTACTATCATCTCCAATGCAACCACAAATGGCGTTTACTTTTTTTGCAGCAGTATCACAATGTTGACTCACATTAAGGTTATGATCCACCACTACTCCCAGGTCCTTTTCAGCCATGCTGCTGTCAAGCCACTTATCCCCCATTCTGTATTAGTGTGTTTGGGTTTTCTTCCCTTAGGCCAGCTCTACTGTAAAGGGGAAGGTCGAATCAATATAATTACGTAGCTGGAGTCGATGTACCTTGATTTGAGTTTCCCCACCATCCTCACAGTGGGAGGCCGATGGGAGTAAATGCTCCTGTCAGCTTCCCTTACTCCTCACAGGAGCAGGAATACTGGCTGCTGCTGGGATTGCCCTCTGAGTTTGATTTAGCAGGTCTTTACTAGACCTGCTAAATTGAACTCCGGACGATTGATTGCAGCAGCGTCGATCTTCCATTTAGTGAACAGGGCTGTCCGCTGTGAACAGGGGCTGCTGGACTCAGTGCGAGCTGGGACTAAGCAGTCCTGGCTCATGCTGTGCCTGTGCATTTTAAATGTGGTAAGAGCCTGGTGGCTCTTACCACATTTAAAATGACAAGTTGCAGCGCAGGTGGTCCCAGAACCGGCACGAGCCAGGACTATTCAGTCCCAGTTCGAGCTGGCTCCTGGAGCTACCTCCCCTGCAGCTCTCCAGAGTGGTCCCTATCGACTAATTGTGTAATTGTATCGACTACACGATTTAGCCAGATAACTGCAATTTAACGTCCTTACCCCGAGGTGAATAGCATCAGGCCCTGCTGATTAAAATTAACTGAAAATAGTCTGAAGACTGTTGATGTATTCTTTTCTTATCCCAGTCTGCAACCCTTCTCCTTTTTTTGTGTATGGGAACTTCACTTGTCAACTGGTTGCATGTTATTTTTTTTTAGAAGACTAAAGCAATGTTAGCATTGACCAGTTCTGGCTTTCTGGCTTTTTCCATTACCAGCTCACTGTCTTCACTGTGGACCTGCACATCTCTGGCCTTTCTTTTTTGTCTGACTTATCTGTAGAGCCCCTTCTTGTTGTCTCTAACATTTCTTGCCAGTTGTAACTCATTCTTTGCCTTGGCTTTCTTGATTTTGTTCATGCAAACTCATGTTATTCCCATGTATACTTCCTTTAAAACTAATAAAAGAAAGTTCTTCTTCACACAGTGCATAGTCGACCTGTGGAACTCCTTGCCAGAGGAGGCTGTGAAGGCTAGGACTATAATGGAGTTTAAAAAAGAGCTATATAAATTCATGGAGGTTAGGTCCATAAAAGGCTATTAGCTGGGGGTAAGGAATGGTGTCCCTGGCCTCTGTTTGTCGAAGGCTGGAGATGGATGGCAGGAGACAAATTGCTTGATCATTGTCTTCGGTCCATCCCCTCTGGGGTACCTGGCTCTGGCCACTGTCGGCAGACAGGATACTGAGCTAGATGGACCTTTGGTTTGACCCAGTATGGCCATTCTTATGTTCTTATGTTCTTGGTGATGTGCCCCTCTTTCCATTTGCTCCGTGGATCCATTTTGGTTTTCAGAACATTATAAAAGCTCCATGTGCAGCCACATTGGCTTCTTGTGGCTTTTCTTACCTTTCCTCTGCATAGGAATAGAAGCCTCTAGCAGGAACTGCCAGCCCCCTCGATTCCTTTTTCTTCCTAATTGGTCTTTCATTGGGACCTTGTCTTCTATTTCTCTGAGTTGATTAAAATTTCCTTTCTGATGTCCAGTGTCCGTGTTTTGCTGCTTTGCATGCTCAAAGGCATGTTTCACACATCTTCCTTATATGAAGCATGGACTGTGTAAAACCAACTTTTTGTGAAGACACTCTGGTGTTTGTATAAGAAAAGCAGATTGTGGATAACCAAAAGGCGATCATCAGCTCTGATAGTTCTTCTAACTTCAGTCTGTGTCTGCAAGATAAATATTTTTTTATTCACAGAAATGAATACCTTTTTTGTCTTCTTTTTCCGCATCATAAAAGCAGGAATACTGGCCTTTAGAGAACATTGGACGAGACTCTGATCTGAGTTAGAGTAGTGTTAATCTTCAACAAGTAAATAGAATTATTTTGGATTTACATAAAATTCAGATTATATCAAATTATATCAAAGCCCATGATCAGATGTTTAAACCTAACATTTGACCTTCATCAGACTTGTTTGATCCTAATGAGTAAAGTCCTGATTTTAAATGCTGTTTAAATCTTGTTTGTTTTTCTGATTTGATTTTTGTATTGCTGTGGCTGAGGGGAGAAGAAGTATCTCTGTTGTGTAGAACACACAAACAACGGCCAGATCCCTTTAAAATCATTTCGAGAACATATAAATCTAATCCCTTGATGGTGCTTTTGCAAATTCCATCTCACCAATGATGTTGATGTCTCAGTGATGACATTATGTTGCATATGGAGTCCCAGGGTAGAAGGTTTTCTCTTGATGCTGTGTTATGGCCTCTTTTTTCCTTGGTTCGCCTTAGCTGCCCCATTGCTGTTTGTTTGGGTGAGATGAACAGTTGGAGGTGAGATGAGGCAGCTGAGAAGGTAGCACCTCAATACAGAGAGATTTATACTCTTCTCTTTCTAAAGGCCAGGTCTACACTTACCCCAAGATTGATGCTCCAGTGATTAATCTTCTGGGGTTTGATTTAGTGGGTCTAGTAAGGACCCATTAAATCAACTGCTGATGGTGCTCCCATCGACCCTGGTACTCCACGGAGGTCACAAGGAGTAAGGGAAGTCAACAGGAGAGTTTCTCCTGTCAACCTCCTGCAAAGGGGAAGGTGTAGAAATTTGACTTAAGGTATGTTGACTCCAGCTATGCTATTCTCATAGCTGGAGTTGCGTATCTTAGGTCGACTTTCTTGCGTAGTGTAGACTTAGCATCACTCTCATCGAAAGTGGAAGACACACTTTCTTTCGGGAGCTTGTCTGTATCCAAATATCAACTCCTGTGACCTTTTCATCAGCCCAATACCTTCTGGGATTGGTAGCATCTTCAGGTCATGAATGTGGCAATACGCCAATGCATATGCAAAAGAGTTGTAACTTCAACTTTGCGATTATATTGTGGAGGAAACTTCTTTTATTCAGTAGATTTTCTGAGCAGTCATTTATTTTCACCAGGTTTAATAGCAGTTGAAATTCTGTTTCAAATGAGTTGAAACATCCTATTTGCTAAGTAAAAGTCTTTCAGCTTTTAAAATAGTTTTTTAAATGAAAGATTCTTAAAGAGATTTTTTTAAATGGTAATTAAAGAATGTATTGTCTCTTCTTCTTAACAGTCATTAGAGAGGTCCTTCCTGTCTTTTCTGAGTTTGGAAACAAAATTGCTTTAAAATAACTAATTAGTTTAAATATTTGTATAGTGAAATGGCTTCTTATATTAATAACCAATTATAGCAAGGTCATGATATTGGTACCTAAAACATCTGACGATTCACATAACAGTGATATCAGGAAATTGTTGTGTTAGATGTTTGCATTTGAAAAGAATTTGCAAATGAAAATCACAGATTAAGTTTATACTACATTATTAAACAAATGTTTTTACCTTTTATGTGCTATGAGTTTAGGTGTAACCAAAACATTTCCCAACTATAAAGGTTTTCTTAAAAGTTAACAGAAGGAACGCTTTAAAGTGTGCATGGATGTCTCCCTACAGATATTCCTAGAATACTTTGTACATGTGTTTTAAAGTGCGGTTTCTCTCCTTGGGGGAATGAGCAAGAGAGAAGGTGATAAAAGCCTACTGGTTTAGCTTTCATGATCTCGATAAATTAGATTCTACACATCACTTCTCCTTGACATGTACTAGAAAAGTATGTCCACATTCTTTAACAAGGGAGTGGTGTCCTGCCCTTTAAGAAGACACTCCTGGCAGTTGTTGCCTTCTAATCAAACCGTTCCCACTATTACAATGTACAGTAATTTCATCCACGATGTGCAATTACAGGCCCCTATAAAATGCTCTATGGAAGGCACACCCCACAATATTTAAATAAAATATAAACCTGAATTCCAGAGTTTTTGCCATCAGACTTGGTGGTGATAGGTCCAATAGGAGTTATGGCCAAGGAGGTGATATTCTTCTTAGCAGCTTTTGTGCCTGTCTCTTGTCAAGAGAGAGCAGAAATTTCCTACCAGTGTCTTTAATTAACCTCAATCTGTCTTTTACTAACACAAGCAATCAAAAACATATGCATGTGATCTGTTATTCTTCAAGCATTGTGTTTATAAGAGCATCTGTACTTCCTAAATTTCAGTAAAGGCAAGTTTGCAATAACCTGAAATGATCATCATAAATTGGAATTGTTTTAATAACTATTTTTGCTCCAGTATTCATCTTTATCCTTTGCACTGCCATTGAAAGGTCATGTTGGAAAGAAGGATCGTATTTTTAAACATTCTGATTGGGGGACCTATTTCTGTCACCAAAAATTAACTTTTTATAGTGGAAGTCCATGTACCATGGGTTTAGGGTGAAATTTGCTTGTCTGCAAAGGGTCAGTTTGGGTTTTTATGCACATTGAAATCTCATTTAAGCCCTCAAAGTAGGGCATAAGAAGTGTTGCAAGGTTCTGGTGCTGAAATGTAAGTCCTGGTCTCGTATGACTTCTCTGTCTGGGGGTGAATTTCCCTCCTGCAGTATACATTGCATTGGTTACATTTCCAAAGCTTTGTCTTTGTCATATACTACTGGCTGTAGGACTGATTAGCTTTGATTTACCTCACTCTAAGGGTTTCCGTCTTGAGCCATGTGCACTTACGGATGCAATCTAGAAACTGAAATTAAATCTCAACATGGCCTCTGATGCTTCCGAGGAGATAGGCTTGGAAAACCATTATAAACATAGTTAAAATATATCATTTGAGTTTTATCTCAGCCCTAACCCGAGATAGACTTGATTCTGCCTGTATGCTAGCTGCGTGTAATTGCTTTTTAAGTAAGTGAACAGACTGGCCATAGATGCGGGATTATTTGTTTGGCTGTAATTAGCTAAATTAATCACTAAGTTTCTAGTGCACAATGCAGTTCCTCTGGAATGAATTGCAAATGACACGTCTAGCTATTCGGTGTGTTGACGAGATTTAAAATACAAAGATCGCTAAGGTGAGTCAAACTTACAAGACTATTAGGCTCCGAGTAAATGAGATGAAGCTTTTATTCATCTCTCGTAGAAGGGTACTTACAGTACACAGACTGTTAGTGTTACACTAGGGCTGTGTCTAGACTGGCATGATTTTCCGCAAATGCTTTTAACGGAAAAGCACTTTTTGCGGAAAAGCGTCCGTGGCCAATCTAGACGCGCTTTTCAGCAAAAAAGCCCCGATCGCCGTTTTCGCGATCGGGGCTTTTTTGCGAAAACAAATCTCAGCTGTCTACACTGGCCCTTTTGCGCAAAAGTTTTGCATAGTATTTCCGCAAAAAGCACTGATTTCTTACAGTAGGAAGTCAGTGCTTTTGCGGAAATTCAGTTGGCCAGTGTAGACAGCTGGCCAGTTTTTCCGGAAAAGCGGCTGATTTTCCGGAAAAACTGGCCAGTCTAGACACAGCCTAGATATGCTAAGGTGTTAAACCAGGACAGACACATAATTTAGAAGATCCTCTTCTTATGAGCAGAATGTGCATACATAATTGGACATTAAGTTCAGGCCAGAGAGAGATACTAATTTGTTAATGCAACATTGTCCTACCCAGGGGCTGTATCTGTCTGTGGAGTCTATCTGCATCTATTGACACCAGTCATATAGTTGCAGGGATGTGTCTGCTTCCAAGTCTGGATTGTTTTGTGTAGCAGAGGCCATGTCTACACTGGCAAACGTAAAGGGCTGGCAGTTACAGCGCCGCTCACAGAGCGCAGCAGTGAAAACGCCGGTGGGGGTCCACACTGTCAATTGGCAGCACAGTAGCGTGAGGGACTTGTAGTGCCTTTCGGAGCGGTGCATTCTGGGCAGCTATCCCACAGAGCACCTCTTCCTGTTCTGCCACAGAGGTTTGTGGGAAGATGGAGGATAGGCGCGGTGCATCCTGGGTCCTCTGCCCTGTGGTGCATCGCTTTGCATCCCAGCAACTCCTGTGCTTCCATCCGCGTTTGGTGCCATCTTTCAACAGCTGCTGTGCTGTGTGCTCTTCCTTCCCAGTGTGCGAGAATGAATCCACAGCGATTGATGAAAATGCTGATAGGTCTCACTAACACATCACGGATGGCAGTCAAGTTATTCCTGAAGCTTCAAGGTGATCAAGCAGCGTTCGTATGTCATGAGATTTCTCGTGGCATTCACGGAGGTGTTGACTACAGTGGGACATTGCTTTTGGGCTTGGGAAACAAGCACTTGGGTTGTGGGATCTCTTTGTCCTGCAAGCTTGGGCTGAAAAGCAGTGGCTGCAGAACTTTTGGATGAGGAAAGTCACTTTTGTGGGACTGTGTGACGAGCGTGTGGAGTGTGCTTTCGGCCATTTGAAAGCCCGCTGGTGATGCTTGTACGGGAAATGACCTGGCCAATGATAACATCCCTATAAATATAGCCGTGTGCTGTGCCCTCATAATATTTGCAAAGGGAGGGGTAAAAGCTTCACTCAAGGCTGCACTGCTGAGACTCAGCACCTAGAAGTCAAGTTTGAACAGCCAGAGTCCAGGGCTAGTAGAGGAGGAAAGAGTGGAGCCACACGGACCAGGGATGCTTCGAGGCAGCATTTTGATGCTGAAAGTCAGTCAAACTTGTCGTGGTACATGGGAGTATAGTGGCTGTGTTGCTAGGGGATTACTCTGATTGGTCCGTGCACTGCACTTAGTGCTACAGTGACCGTAGCTTTTGGGGGGTACGCGTGCTTGCTTGTTTTCATGTAATAAAGATTGCTTTTACACACATCAACTGAATGTGTTACACACAGTAGACGTAGGACAAATGTGAAGCATGAAACGTCTGCACTGGGTGGGAGGGAAGGAAAGAGAGGGTGGAAGAGACAGGTGGCGAGGCATGCTCTGAGAGTTTCAAAAGTTTGTTTATGTCCAAGTGTCTTATGCAGCTGCGTTGCCTCGTGCTGTACAAAGGGGGCTACAGTTCATCAGAGCCCAACTGCATGCGGATGGGTGTTGAGTGCATCGGGAGCCTGCGGGTGTCTGCATGGGTGAAGGTTGGGTGGGCAGGTATGGAGTGTGGAGAGTGGTGCCTGGAGACAAGGTGGTTCCCAAATTGTGTTGGCAGTGATGGGGGTATGGAAAACAGTTTTGGGACACTGGCTGCAGGGGAGGCCGGTCACACAGCTGCTCCATCTGCAATGTTTAGGAGTAGCTCCATGCTCTCCTCTCACTCCTTCAATTCTTGGCATTCAGGACATCACCCAAAATCTCCTCTCTAGTCTTTTTCCGGGCACTTCCTGGCCCTTTTCAGATGCTCGACAGGCATCAAAACCTCAGATTGACGTTCCGAGTTCAGCTCTATCGAGGCACAATTGCAACGTGCTACAGAGAGTCATTGTAAGGACTCGCTAAATCGAACGCTGAGGGGTGCCCTCGTTGATACCGGAACTCATACTCTTCACAAGGAAAAACAGGACTATGTAGCACTTTAAAGACTAACAAGATGGTTTATTAGGTGATGAGCTTTCGTGGGCCAGACCCACTTCCTCAGATCAAATAGTGGAAGAAAATTGGCACAACCATATATACCAAAGTATATATGGTATATATGGTTGTGCCAATTTTCTTCCACTATTTGATCTGAGGAAGTGGGTCTGGCCCACGAAAGCTCATCACCTAATAAACCATCTTGTTAGTCTTTAAAGTGCTACATAGTCCTGTTTTTTGTTTCGCTACACCAGACTAACACGGCTGCATCTCTATCACTATTCTTCACAAGGAGTAAGTGAAGTCGATGGGAGCGTTTCTCCCATTGACTTCCTGCTGAGAGGATGGCACGAAAGCTCAGTTTAAGGTACTTCAACTCCAGCTACATTTTTTATGTATCTGGAATTGTGTAATGTAAGCTGACCTTCAGCTGCAGTGTTGAATTGGCCTACTCAAAGTCCTTGTGATGTAAAGCTGCACATGTTTTTAAATCAGTGGTTCCCAAACTTTTCTAGTTGGAGACTTTGTTGCTACAAGTTAGAGGATAGATGACTTCCAGTCCCCTCCAGCTGGACCCGAACATACTTGCTATGTGTATGTGTCTCTCTCACCAGCTTTTTTTTTCTCTCTTTCTATTTTCATTCATTCTCTTACTCTTCTTTGCTTTCCTCCCTGCCCCCTATGATACTGCATGAGACTTAGGGTGAGGGCTCTGTGTGGCTGGGACCCTTGGCCTCACCTCTGCACTGCATTATGGAAGAACAGAGACATAGGACTTGGGTGAGCGAACTGCTTCCTGAATGTGAAACTCTATGGGGGTGAACTACTCCCTTGGATAGGCACAACCACAAAGCAGAATGTAAAGTGGGTTTCAAGGAGTTGCCCACTGCTTTACCTACCACAACTTGCTTGCAGTGGAGACTAAACTTCTCTCAATCCACGTAGTGTTTTTTATAACCCTACTGATCCTCCGCTTGTGCTTTATAGATTAGTCCAATGCTGCTTGAGGAGCCTGCCCCATGGATAGGTAAACTGGTTTATGTCATAGAAAGAGTCCCAAATGAATTTCACAAATATAGGAGTGTTGTGAGCAAGACACGAGACGTCATTCTTCCGCTCTACTCTACGCTGATAAGGCCTCAATTGGAGTATTGTATCCAGTTCTGGGCACCACATTTCAAGAAAGATGTGGAGAAATTGGAGAAGGTCCAGAAAAGAGCAACAAAAAAAGGGTTAAAGGTCTAGAAAATGTGATCTATGAGGGAAGACTGAAAGAATTAGGTTTGTTTAGTTTGGAAAAGAGAAGACAGAGAGGGGACATGATGGAATTTTCAAGTATCAAAAAGGGCGTTATAAGCAGGAAGAAGAAAAATTGTTCTCCTTGGCCTCTGAGCATAGGACAAGAAGCAATAGGCTTAAATCACAGCAAGGGAGGTTTAGGTTGGACATTAGGAAAACTTCCTACCTGTCAGGGTGGTTAAACACTGGAATAAGTTGCCTATGGAGGTTGTGGAATCTCCATCACTGGAGATATTTAAGAGCAGCTTGGACAGACATCTATCAGGGATGATCTAGACCAGTGGGGGTATGGAATTTTCACTAGTGCAGACCTTTTCACTAGTGCAGACCCCCAACCTTTTCACTAGTGCAGAGCCCCAATCACCCCCCCCCAAACCATTCATGGACCCCCGAATTATCCTCCCAAACTGTTCGCGGACCTCCATCAAAGCCATTTCTAGCCGCAATTCTAGTAGTCAGCAGAGTATTTTCTCACTTTTCGTTTACTTATGTCTGTTTGATTAGACGTTCCACTTGTGGATGCTTCACTCTGCTCATCAGTCTCCTTTCTCTTCAGTGAGCCTGATTTCAGCCACAGATCCATGCTGAATGTATGGGATAATGTTTGTATGCTTCTAACCGGCGTGATCGTTTCGTCACACAAAGGCGTCACAACGTAGATTTTCGGACTGTAATTAATAACATTATTGAAAGATATTTAATTTAAAAATAATAAGTGATTGTAACATTGCAATTTAAAACTTATTTTTTATGATCATTTTTATTTATCTTTTATTTTTTTCATGGACCCCCTGCAATACCCTCATGAACCCTCAGGGGTTCGCGGGGACCCCAGGTTGGGAACCACTGATCTAGACGGTGCTTGGTCCTGCCCTGAGGCCAGCAGACTGGACTTGATGATCTCTTGAGGTCCCTTCCAGTTCTAGTGTTCTATGATTCTAGGATTCTAATTCCTTTTCAAGCCATTAACACAAAAATATCTATTCAACTTGGCTGCATTCCTAGCTGAATCATCACCATCATGCAGTTGTGATCTCCCTTTCTGATTACTGTGGATTTACGTATCAGAACTGGGCAATGAGAAGCACTCATTTAATGTAATTTGTTATAAGTGAGTTTAGTACTTGGGAGGGATACAAGATTGACAGCTCTGGAGACTGAAGTAATCTATTTATATACTTGAACTTTAATTACCAAAACAAACCTACTCAAACCAACCCATCATTCTTTACCAGCTGTTTCTTAGAATGTAGGAACTAAGAGCAGTCAGTCTGCAAAGCACAAAAAAAAGTGCTGTCTTTATTGTTTCGCTATCTTTTTACTAACTGACACAAGTTCATATCTGCAGAATCAGGGGCTGTTGCTGAAACATATTAGTGCTACCCTCTGAGCCTAATTTCACATTGCTCTTTGATGCAAGTGCCCCAGCTGCAAAAGCCTAATTAGAATGAACAGAATCCCCTTTTCTTTAGAAATTGAACCCAACCCGAACTGGGATGCTGGCATACTCTGAGAACAGGTGGAGATGATGAGGTTTCTAGTTTTGGCCATACATTGCACTGGGTCTCCTGGCAAATAGACATTTACTTGGTGTCTCTTATTACTTAACGATCATTAAAAAGTAATTAGTGGAATTAGTGAGCTCTTTTGGGGGTAACATACTGAGTATTGTAAAGATGTTGTTTATTTGCCCCAACTTATTTCCTGATGAAGCAGTTTCCTTTGGAACATAGCAAGGTCAAAATGTGCACATGCAAACTCCTGCGTTAGCCGTGCAAAGAATAAAATGTACGGCTCTAAATTGTGCCCTGCCCCAGTGAGGGCATGAAGGAGAGCGTGGCAGGAGCTTCCCCACCCTGTGTAGCCCCCACAAAAACAGCAATAAGAGCAGCTATGCTCCTCTGCTGCCAGCCCAGTGCATAGGTCACACCACCCTTTTTGTGTCTATCAACCTCACTAGCTTGTGTGCCTAGGGATTGGGCTACAGGACCAGAGCAACTTGTGCATTCTTGGTGGTGTTAGGCGGCCCCAGGAGACAGAGTCAAAGCACAAGTTCTTTTGGTGGTTCCCCCGGGCGTGTAGTTTGCTTAGTGCCAGACTGTGTGTGTGTAATTTCTGAACTCTGTGTGTGTGCAGTAGGGATGTTTGAGTGTGCAGGACTAACCGTATAATAGTATCGGTTACAGTCGGCGAATGGTGTTGGTTACAGTCGGCGAATGGTGTTGGTTCCACTCGGCGAAGCCACCTCCCCAGGAGTCGGGCAGGCCAGGGCTGCTGGCTCCACTCCCGGGAAGGAGGCTTCACTGCTGACTCTGCTCCCAAGGAAGGGGCTTCACTGTGGCGGGCAGCCCCGTTCCTGGGGAGGCTTCGCTGCAGGTTCTGGAGTTTAAAGCTAAGCTAAGCTTTATGCTGCAAAGCCCGCAGTACTGGTAACTGTGTAACCGGTTACACCGTTACCATATTACGCGATTTTTAACATCCCTAATGTGGAAGCTTGGGGTGTGTGACATGTTACCACTGATTTGTGTAGCACCTTTCATCCCACACCAAAGGGACCTGCCCAAACCTGAGCCTTAAAATGCAAGTCCGCTGTTCACTTAAGTTCTGTGCTCACTTGCCTATAATTTATTATTTTTGTAAAACAAGCCAACGTTAACTCAGCTGTAGCTTGAAAGAAGGTGAATATGCAAATATTGCACTAACTTGTGGGGAGCTGACTTATTTGTTTTCAGCGTAATTTTTTATGCACCCTTTTGTATAGCAATTAATATTTAACATCGTCTGAAATAAAACTGCCACAAAATATAGCCTTTGCAATATGATATTAAATTATCTCCCTATTCCTAATAAACTGTTGTAATAAAGCACTGGGGCGACCATATTGAGGGGTGATTTAATTCAGTAATATTAATTCAAACACAAAGATGGGGCTTAATAACTCACTTCGTTTGATTCCATTTAATTTTTTAGCTTTATGCAAGAGAGAATTTAAAAAATGCAGGGTATAAGAACTTTTATGATTTTTAAGGTATCCATTCAGTGGTTTTTCTCTCACACATTTTGCAGGCTGTCTGGGAACATATTTCAATTTAATTCTCTAGTTATAAGCAATTTGCAACTTGAGGAATAATCTTCATAACCTTTGCTACAATTGTGTCCTTGATGTAATAGGAAAGGTTAAGGTAAGACATTAGTAGTCCCATGCTGAGCTGTGGCTTTACCTGAGATCTAATGATATTTAACTCTGGACCTAATTTGAGCTTACAAACGATTACAAGCTGTCCTCTGGGACATTTGCTGCAGGAGAATTTCCAAATAATTCGTCACTGGTTTGCAACTTAACCTGTAGTCCTGTCAAAATCAATTATCTTGCATGACAACTCAACTATGCATTCTCATTTGTTGTACTGCAATATGTTAAAAATGGGCAAAAAAACCCCACCAAGTCCATGAATGTCAAAATTCTATTATAGGATTAGTGATCCAGATCCTTTTATTGTGTACCCAGTTCTCCCCGTAACGTTAGCAGAAACTTTGGGCGTGTATATGCAAAGAATTCATGTTCAAGCCTATGGTGCATAAAAAAGCGATAACACTAAAAATACTACCAAAAGCTTTCCGTTTTGCATATTATTATTCCTGGTGGTGTCCAATCTGTTGGCCATCTTCCAGATTGGGGGTTCTAAATCTATTTGCTACCGATGAGCTCAAGCTCGAAAATTATTTTCTGGATCCAGGTCTGGATTGCAATACCCTTGAAGATTAGGAATGTGTCAAGACTTCTCTAATTCATGCCCTGGGGCTCAGAGGAGGGCAAAGCTTTGGGCTACCATTACCCTTTGCATCTTTACAGTTAGTCCCATGGATTTGGTGTGTTCTCTTGAGGTTTTGTAACAGTTGATACTGCTCAGACCTGTTATTTTAGGCTGTCTGCAGACTCAGAAAGGCAATGCTGAATCTGTTGACATTCAGTTCATGTTTTTAAGGTTCTCTTCGGTACTGTGGTGCCAAGAAACCTCTTTGAAAAGCATGGAGTTTGGTGCACATGCCTGTAGCTCTGAGACTGCCAAACACACGGGGCCCTGCTTATGCCAGTCGTACCACGTGCTCCAAGATTCGTCAGCAGTTTTGGAAGCATAACTGAGTAGAAGTTTGTTGCTGGTGTAGGGAGCTGCATAAAGATTCTTTTACTATGGAGTAAACACCGCAGGACCCTTTAGGATCTTTTACACTGGTCTGTCTTCCTTTTTAGTCTTCACATTGATTTTTTTCCTCTTTGGGTGTGTCTAGACTACATGGCTCCGTCGACGGAGCCATGGAGTCTAGACACACCCTTCATGTGTGATCAGCTGCGTACCCCTTGACCTGTTACTTGGAAATATGTGGTGGCATCAACAATAAAGCAAGTTAAAAGAAAAAGTTGGTGGTCAGTATATTGGAAGGGATGGGATCAGTAATATCAGTGCGAGGAATCTGACCTGGACTGCGAAGCCAGCCAGGTATTGGGCATAATATATTTTTGGAGGTGGCCTGCTAGTTGCTGAACACAATGTAAAGAACATAGCCCTGAGGCTCAGCTATTCTACTGCATTCATCGAATGGTAGAAGAAGAAACTTTGTGCCTGGTATGTAGAGTTGACACCGGAGACGCCAATTTCCTAAGGTGCTGGAGGGCGTTTGCCCCTCCCCACATTTCATCCCAGGCCCTGCCCCCACTTCACCCCTTTCCTGGGGCCCCACGCCTGCCCTGCCATTTCCCACCTTGTTCTGTCTCCTTCTACCCCCCTCACTCCACCCTTTGCTCCTCCCCCTTTCCCTCAGTGCCTTCTGCACACCATGGAACATGGTAGATCGCAGCAGGTGGGAGGTGCTTGGAGGGAGGGGAAGGAGCTGATTGGCGGAGCTGCTGATGGGTGGGAGGTGCTGGGGGGAGGGGAGGATTTGATCCAGGGGGACTGCCGTTGGGTGCTTCCGCTCTGGGCAACTGAGGCAGAAGGTCAAGCGAATCTCTGCTCTCGGTTCCAGCCCACAGTTGTCCAGTGTGGATGCCCTCGTTGCTGACCACCCTGCAGCTAACACACTGAGCATGTCTTCTTGCTAGGAAGTGTGGCAGACCCAAGGCAGCGGGCTGCAGTAGTGTGCTGGAGGGCAGGTTTACGGAAAGTTGGGTGAGCAGGTTCCTGGTCCCTACATAGGCTGCCAGAGATGGCTGCTCAGCAATTAAGACAGACGAGCACGTGGGGCTCATTAAGAGTAGGCCTGCAGCAGCAGGCTAACGGGACACTTGCAGCCAGTTAAGGCCTGTTGGGCTACTATAAAAGGTTTCCCCTCAGGTGAGGAGGGGGGAAGGAGAAAAGTGACGGACCAGAGAGGAGGACGTACAAGGTAGAGGAGAACTGAAGGCCACAGCTGGGAGAAGTTCTCACCTAGTGGGCCAGGAGAAGGTGCGGTGGGAGTGGTTGAGGAAGTGGCCCCGGGAGAGGCTGCTATTCTGTGGAGATAAGGGTACAAGCCCCACTAGTGGCCTCTACCTAGGGTCCTGGGCCGGAACCTGGAGTAAGTGGGTGGAACTGGGTGCCCCATCAACCCTTCCCATGCCTGGTGGGCTGCCACCGGGGGAGTAAAAGGGACTTTTGGACCATGGAAGGGTTTCCCTCTTCAAACGAGTGACTTGCCTATGATGAAAATGGCTCATCAAGCGGGGAGCCCTCGCCTCTGAGAGAAGCAAGAGGCAGTGGGAGGGACTCCACGAGCTTCTGAGGCAGACCAAAAATCCACGAGGAAGCGCAGGACCCCGCGGTATGACTGGAGCTGTGCCACCAAAGATACACAGGAGGGGGCAAAGGTGAGGGTCATGCGTATGTAACTTCAGGGAGCTGGAATAGAAACCTTAGTCTCTTTTGACAGGATGTTGCAGACATTTAAATGTGCCATTGGCAAAGAGCTTCCTGAAAGAACATCTGGGCTTTTTCATGAAAGCCTCCATTTAAGATTTTATGGTTTCGCTTTAACTGTTCCTTCATCCCCAGTCGTGACCTCTATGGACAGTCTGAGCATCTGCAGTTCAAAGTGCAGGATGCCCCATTGTACAGCCTCCTGCTATGAATATAAGGGCTGTTCTCTCTTGAAGCATTGTGCATGGTGCAGCCAATTCTTCATCCCTCACTTTCTCCCCCCCCCCCAAAAAAGCTCTTAATATATGTTGTTGTCAAGCAGTATTTCAATTTAAAATATCCACTCAGCTAGACTAGATATAGCAATTATTGGGTGACTGTTTTAAAGAACAAATAGAGTGAAGGTAGACATTTCCTAACTCTGCACAGTGCAGCTTTGGATTTCCCCACAATGCAACTTTTAATTATACAAATAATAGTAATTGTGTTATTAAAGTAGCACATAGAGAGCACCAAACAAGAGTGGTCATAAGAACTGTATGTACATAGTAAGAAATCTCTCTCCCTGAAGAGCTCAGGGGAAAGAGTAAAGTAGAAACACAGAGAGCCAGTTTTTTTTTTTTAAAAAGCACAACACCCAGAATCAGGTCTCAATCTGCAAAAGATCTCAGCTCAGTTGCACTGAGTTTAGGCATCAAAATAAGTGTCCAGAGTTTGAGGAGCAAGTCCTTTAAATATCACCATAAGTGGCAGAATGGGGACTGTTGGTGCTGAGTGCTTTGGAAGATCTGGGCCCAGTAGGGGGTGCTGGGCACTTGAAAACCTGGCCTAACCAGGTGCACAGACATGTAGAGCCCTGCACGGATACAACATTTGTATCCACATCTGTTTCTGCAGAAACAAGCTGCAGATATCCACATCCATATCTGCGGATATAGGGCTGATATCCACAGATTCGCAGGGCTCTACTGACATGCCGAAAGTCACACACCAGGAGCCTGGACTGGAATTCAGGTCTCTTTAGTACCTGTCTAGAGCTCTGCCTATTGGACCATGTGTACAGTTTTCTAACACCCTGCATCCGAAGCATCACAAAGGTTTTAAGTGCAAGTATTTATTTTAATTGGGAAATGCTGCACTTTTTAAATTCTAGAGCAATGATGTGTATTACTGTTGGTGTTAGGGTTTTTTTTTTTAAACACTCTTGCTTTACAAAGTATAGATTGAACCTCTCTAGTCCAGCACTCTCTGGTCTGACAACATCTGTGGTCCAGCATGATGTTAGTTAGCCAGATGTCCACTTATCGTGGGTGTGGCCAATTCTCCTGTGGTCCCATAAAGTTCGTTTACAGTCATCGGCCCTGGCTCCCAGTGTTATGTGCTGTTATTTAGCTCTAATTTACCCCTAAATGTCTTCTCAGAGCCCAGTAAGCAGTGGAAATGTCAGTAATGCTGCTAGACAATATTGACCTCCCATAGTTTAGCAAATTCTCTGGTTTGGCAGAGGTCACATCCCGAAGGTGCCAGATTAGAGAAATCCTGTAAAATAGGGACATAAAAACATAAGAACGGCCATACTGGGTCAGACCAAAGGTCCTTCCAGCCCAGTACCCTGTCTGCCAACAGTGGCCAATACTAGATGCCCCAGAGGGATGGAACACGACAAGTAATCAACATGTGATCCCTCCCCTGTCACTCATTTCTGGACAAATAGAGGCCAGGGATACCTTTCCTACCCATCCTGGCTGATAGCCATTGATGACCTCCATGAATCCGTCTAGTTAGGACTGAGTTATAAAGCATGTAAAATGAAAGGGTGAAATCTAGGCCATTTAGAAGTCATTGGGAGTTTTGGCATTGACTTAGGTAGGACCAGGGTTTTACCTGAGATATTCTTTTTCAGGGTTGCTCATGTCAGCTGTAATGTAAATAAATACCAGTAGTGAAAGTTATCCAGCTGCAATTACTTTGTGCATTACATCCTAAATATCTACTTGTACATGACATTTACTAAAGAAAAACACTTGCAAATTACATGTTTGATTAACATTACATCTTTCACAATTTAAAAAGGGTAAAGGTAATTGAAAGCAGCATTATTTAAAAACCATGAACTTTATTTGAGCTCCACTCTGACTACAAATCTTTCCATTCTTTTATTGAATATTTTTCTCTGGATTTATTAACATGTATTTCATATTGTGTGTGGAAGAAAAGCCCTCTTAAAGCAAACATTCTTGATTCCAGGGAGGATGAGTCATTGATATTTCCTGCTTTGTCTTTCAACAATGGGATGGGGAAGATTCTACTGTAAAATTCCTAAGTAGCTATAGGAAGAATACGTGGGCTGTAATTCTGGTCCAGTTGAAGTCCATGGAAATTTTGGATCAAATCCAAAGCTGGATTTCAGTGGAACTCTGCCTGCTCATGCCATTGATGAATTAGACCCTAGGGTACGTCACCAACCTTAAGGATACCTCAGGGTACGTCTACACTGCGGGCTAAAGTTAAGATACTAGGGATGTAAAATTTCAATTAATTGGCTAATCGAATAGTCGATGCAATTTGCATCGACTGTTCAGTTAGTTGATAAGGGCACTTCAGTCTTTGAAGTGTAGCAACAGCCCCAGAGCTGTTGCTACATTTCAAAGGTGAAAGCGCTGCAGGAAGCATGGGGCCAGCAGGTGATTTAAGCAGTCCCCTGCTGGCCCCATGTTCCCCACGGCGTTTCAAAGAGACAGTGCCGCATGGAGCCCAGGGTCAGCTGAGCCCCCAGTGGACCCCGGGCTCCATGCGGCTCTCACGCTTTGAAACGCTGCAGGGAGCCCAGCATCAGGCTTCACGCAGCATTTCAAAGCGGCAGCACTGCATGGAGCCCGGAGTCAGTGGGAGAGTCCTGCTGACCCCGGGCTTCATGCGGTGCTGTGGCTTTGAAACACTGTGTGCAGCCCAGCCAGCTGGGGACTCCCAACTGGCCCCAGGCTGCACGTGGCATTTCAAAGCATCCTTGATTCCAGGGAGGATCAGGGTTACCGCTTTGAAGCACCCTCTCCTCTTTCTCTCCCCTTGCTGCCTCTTTCTGATTCAGGCAGCAAGGGGGTGAGGATAACTAGTCAATTAGTGTTCACATCCCTGTAAGATACGCAACTTCAGCTACGTCAGTTGCGTAGCTGAAGTCAAAATAGCATAACTCAGCTTTTGGCGCTGTGTACACAGCAGGAAGTTGAAGGATGAACTCTCTTCCTCCGACTTCCCTTACCCCACGTGAAATGAGGGTTACAGAAGTTGGAAGAAGAAGCTCAAAATAACGGGCTTGCTGGGTAGATGTGCACCCTGGTATTTCGAAAGAAGCGCGCAGTGTAGACATAACCTGGGTGGGTTTTTTCCTCCTACCAGCTGAGGATGTGTGGGGAGACAACTTTAAACAATGGACTTGTAGAGAAGGGGAATAACTGCACTGCACTGAGGGTCGTCCAGCCAAAAAGAATTAGGCATCCTGCACATTCTTTTTGTGAAATGGCCGTCTGATAAGTTGTCCCCTCCACTTTGTGGGCTAGATTCTCCGCCAAGGGAAGCTGGCACAGTTCCATTGATTTCCACAATAAACTGGCCACGAATACATTTCGGCTGGAAATGGGGAGGCTTCTGACTGTCAGAAGAGTGAGGCTTTGGAACTGCTTCCAGTAGGACGAGTGGGGCAAACAACCAAGCTAGTGTGAAGATGGGGCTTGATAAATGCACCAACAGAATCACACGCTGTGCCTGCGATAGCTAGGGACTGGACTCATTATCCCCGAAGGTTCCTGTGTACACCAGCCCAGGATCTGTTCCTCTTTGTCCAGAGTTCCCTGTACACCGAGTTGATCGATGGTCCTGAATCCCATGCAATGCACTTTTAATGAGAAATAAAATCCTCCAAGTGTCGTGCATGTGAATGCATTGGGAGTATGATAGGACTCCGCTGGGAGTTTTCCTGCACTGTAGTCCAATTCCAGTGAGCAAAACCAGACTGATGTTGTATGGATATTTAACTCGCAGCTTCTATTTCAGTGAGTGCTGCAGGTGCTCAGACTCTTTGAAAAATCACATCACTGATTTTTCTATTTGGGGAGACGGGGTCAACATGAAAGGGACTATGATGAGTGTTAGTGTCGACCCAAATAAATCTGACATAGGCTCTTCTGTTGCTTCATAGGATGCACGTATGATGTAAATTCTGACAATCTGTTTTTGTGCTATTGCCAGAATCCTGGAAGTCGAGTAAATAAGAGTTATGGCAGCATTCATGGCATCACTTACAAGGAAATAAAAAAAAGGCAAACATGTCCATATAATACTTATAAATCTAGTCTAAATTGCAATCTAAAGTTTCCTCACTTGTTCTCATACAGCTGATGCCATGGAGAGAATTTACGGTGCTTTAAAGTTGCAAACAGATGATCTTGTTTTAAAAAAAACCTATTAGGTTTTAAATCTATGAATGGACTTACCAGGATAAGATTTGTAAAGTCAATTAAATGTTAATTTGAAAATGATTAATAATTTGCCATTGCAGTTGTATGCTCAGAAACATTTTCATGCGACATTTACTGTCCAACAGCCAGATTTCCAAGTCAGCTGCACATGGCACATTGGGACTGATGTTGAGAAAACCCCTGCCACATTTGCATGCATCTGTTGTCAAGAGAAATTCCACATCCCGATCAAGGGCCAGATGTGGCACTAAAATTGGAGTCTGGCCTCCAAATACCATAATCTGCTTTACTGACTCATCAGTCACTAGAGTAGGAACAGGTGCATCCAGGCTAGATTGTTATTTTAAGTACACCCTAACCAAGAGGAATACTTAAGTTGTGCTTCCTCAGTGGTAGCCATGGGGCAGGGGAGCACAATTCCTTCCAAGCTTCCTCTTTGCCCTGGTGCAGCTGACAGTAGTTTTGCTATTAGCGTGTACCAGCCCCACACTGGTTCAGCTGCTCTGGGCAGGGGATTGGGGGTCGAGCCAACCTGCTGTCCAGAATTTTCACAGGTGATTAATGATTTTTGGGTCCCTCGGTTTTTGGTGTTGCTCTTGACGTACTTCTAAGGGCCCTGATTTTCAGAGAGCTCAGAACTTTCTGCAAATCAGGCCCTGGTTTGGAAATACCGTTCCTGCCCCCTCGTCTTGTCTACCTGCTGATTGCTCTGCAGCCTTTCCTCTTTTCAGCCCTGCCAGTCCACAACCGTTTCCTTCCAACCCACTTGCTTGGAGCTGGGACTCTCCTTTGGAACGTGTTTGTGTGGAGGTTGCCTTGTGCAGCTCTACCCCTTTGGACATGGTAGGGAAGTCAAGGTGCAGTCAACTACACGATTAACTGACAAGCCTGGGCTTATCGGTTAATCCTATCGACTACATGCACTACCCCTCGTCCCTGTATCAGAGGCAGCAAAGCGGGGAGAGGGGGGAGCTGGTCTTTAAGATCCTACAGAGCTGCCTGCCTCCCCCGCCTCGCGCTGTTGAGAAGCAGCAGCGTGAAGGGGGCAGGCAGGAGCCAATGCACATGGGAAGCCAGCTTTTAAATGGGCTCTCTGTGCGTTCCAGCTCCATGGAGCTGCCTCCCCCCCACCCCTCATTGCCTCCGATAGAGGCAGCAGTGGAGGGAGGCAGGAGCCGGTGCTTGCAGGGAGCTGGCTTAATAGATAGAGGCAGCAGTGTGGGGTGGCAGGAGGCTCCACAGAGATGGTGCTCAGGGGGAGCTGGCTTTTAAACTGGCTCCCCCCTCCAGATGGGCTCCCACCTGCCACCCCATTCTGCTCTCTCTGATACAGAGGCAGGGGGCTCCCTGGAGTGGGGCCAGGAGCACACTGGCTGCCAGTCCTGGCCCTGGGGACTATTGAATAATCGTGTAACCACCGAGATTTGATGCGGTTAAACAATTATTCAATTTCTAACATCCCGACTACGTGGCCTGGCTCCTGTATGGGCCTTTCCAGGAAGGGAATTTTACCATAAAAGATTCGGAGAGTTGGCTGGAACTCGGTGGTGCTTTGAGATGTGGCGCAAAATATAAATTCACCCCTGAAACCTGTGAACATCGCTAGGACTCTGCTCTTCTCTGGTCCAGCAATGCTGTTGGCCCCAGTCCGCCATTTTGTTCCTGTGAGTGCTCCATCCCCAGAGCAGCCATGGAATCACTGACGATGCCGGACCAGGGGTGGTGCCAGCCTAGGAAAGTCCAAATTACAGAGGTTCAGCCCGTATTTCCCGTACCCCATGAGCGTTGTCTCCTTTTCTCATTCAGAGACTTCACCACAGCTCCCAGGGGCATTCCCGAAACTGCCAGGTTTTTCTTTTTAAAACCCTGTGGGCTCTACCCTCCTGCTGTGTGCTCATTTGCACTAAGCCGTGATGATTAATAAATGTATTTCTATCCATTTTCTTTCTTAGTGTGGCCATAGCCCTGACTGGAGCAGCCAGGTCAGCATGGAATAGAATTAAAGCTGTAATGCCGTAGAATCAAAGCATTGTAGTTTAAAACCCCCCTCTTTTGGGGAAAGCATTAAACAAACTGAACCACTCTGGCAAATCTAGGGAAGGATCCTGCGCTTGCGCTGTTCAGGCCGCTTGAAGCACAGTTGTGTAATGTATTATTCACCATGCATCTGCTGCTTCCTCAATATCCACTTCTGCGAAGGGATTTTGTAGATGTCACGTAAGAATGTAAAGGAACTAGGGATGTCAACGTGTAGTCAACCATACAATTAACTGATAAGCCCAGGCTTATTGGTTAATCTTGTGGATTCCACTGCATTCCCCTCCCTCTGCCCCGACTTTGCTGCCTCTGTTTCAGAGGCAGCAGGACAGGGGGAGTGGGAGTCGGTGCCTGTGAGGATCTAGCTTAAAGCCGGCTCCCAGCGATCACCGGATCCACCTGCCCCCCACCCCTGTGCTGCTACCTCTGATAGGCACATATGGGCTCCCTGTTTCTGCCTGCCCCCTCTCCCCTTGCTGCATCCTACAGAGGCAGTGGGGGGGGTGGCAGGGAAGGGAATGTGTCTAGTGATTGGGAGTCAAACCATTTGCCAAAGAGTTTTGTGGCTCTTCCGCAGACTTGCTGTGTGAGCTAGAGTGGCCGTTTTACCTCTTTGTGCCTCAGTCTCTCCACCTGTCCCTAGGGGGATAACAACACTCATCTCAGGGATGTTGTGAGGCTGGAAGCTTGTAAAGTGTATTGGGATCCTCAGACTGTGTAACAGTGCAAAGAATTACTCTCTGGTAACTGCCCTGGAAAAAGAGAGTTTTTGGCTGGAACACTGGCTTTGCAGCTGGTATGTTCCTATAATAAATATATATTTATTTTAAAATTGCATAAGCTCTGTTTGTTTACTTCTGTATATGAATGAGGGAGGGTTTTTCATTTCAATGATAATGGAATTCTCTTATTTGCCTGTCTACATTACATCATCCCTAGAACACCCAATTTAGTACTATTACCGTCCAGATGAAATACTTGTGTAATTTCCCTTCTTTTGGTATAAAGCTCAGATACAGGGAGAAAATGGACTGTAAAATGACATTGTCGGCCTCCATATTTATCCTCTCCCAGTGATTTCCATATCAAATTGACTCCTATGCCAGTTAAAGATTTTATTCTTTTCTCTCTCGCTTACTTGTAAGCATGGCAAACTGAGCATGAAATTGTAACCTCATGCTGTGTTACTCCAAATCACACTTGTCATCCTTGCTGGTAATCTCAGCAGAGGCAAAAGACTGAGTTGGCATGCAGGCTGCCCCTTTACCAGTGATCCCTCTGCCTCGGGGGAGAGTCTGTGTTGAGGAGCATTGCAATGCTTGTGCTATTCTTTTCTGCAGACAAAAAGAGTGTGTTATTAATTACAGGAGCATCTTGCATTTCCAAGGAGGAGCTGGTACCCTTGTAGAACCACGTAGCAAGAACACAGATACTGCCCCAGAGAGCTTACGTTTCCTAGCGCTGACACCCCAATGGGGCGAGGTAGTATCTTCTATTGGACTGACTTTGGCTGGTGAAATTTACACGCTTTCAGGGAACACGGCGCTCTTCTCCAGATCCCTGGTGGTGACATTCTAGCACCTTTCCAGGAGTCTTGTTCAAACTCCCACTGACTTCCAGAGGGGTAGGACTTATTCCCTGTGAAATGCTGGTTGCTTAACAATGAAGGGATAACGGAGCCATACTCTGATTTTAGCTAAAGTCATGTAAAGCTAGAGCACTACCACTGAAGTCAGTGGAGTCCATGTGGACTCACAATGATCCAGCCATGATCAAGGTACATTCCATGGGATCATGTGACATGGAACGCCCATTGATGTCAATGGGAGACGCATACACATGATTCTGGTATAGAGCAGAGGGTAATGCAGTATTCCCCATGTGTGTCCACACAGTGCCTCTATTCTGGACCAAGCAAAATCCCTGCTAGAGATGAGATGAGGTTGAACGTGGTGTAGATTTACTCTCTGCTGGAAACCCCCCCCCCCCTGCTTTCAGGGATGCATTGCAGGGAGCATCACTGGGAAAGGTGGAGAATAGACCAGCGGTTTTCAAACTTTTTTTTCTCATGGCCCAGTTGAAGAAAATGGTTGATGTTGTGATCCAACATAGTTTGATTAGAGTGTGGGCTCCAGGATGGGGCTGAGGAGAGCTTTGGGCTGTAGGAGGGGGTTCCAGCTTTGGGGGTGCCAGGGCTGGGGTAGGAGGGGCTTATCTGGAGCAGCTCCCAGTCAGTGGTGCAGCAGGGGGTGCTAAGGCAGCTTCCTGCCTCTCCTGTCACCACAGATCATGCTGTGCCCGAGAAGCAGCCAGCAGCAGGTTCCCAGCCAGTGGGAGTGTGGAGCTAGTGCTCAGGGCAGGGACAGTGCTCAGCCCTGTGTGCTTCCTCTGCTTCCCCCCCACCAGGAGCTGGGTCTGCTGCCGGCCGCTTCTGGGGCTCAGTGTAATCTGCAGTGCCAGGACAGGCAGGGAGCTACCTTAGCACCCCACTGGTCACCTGATCCCCTGCAGCAACGAGACCCAGCGCCCAACATTCCACCAGTCGGTATTGGGTCACGACCCGTATTTTGAAAACCATTGGAATAGACCATTTTGTAGAGGTGGTGCTGGCAGAGAAAGTTGTTTGTTTAGTGGTGGGCCACTGAACATGTCCAGCTTAAAAAGTAAACGTGGTATATTGAGAAATAGAAAAGAGCCTAACTAAATTTCAAATTATATGGTCGAGAGAAATTGTTGTAATAACAGGCTGTTTTTAAAAATTGAATGGCATTCCTGGTTTGGATAAAAGCTGGTGCATTTTTCTGGGTTTGCATTTTCTGCAGTTACATATCAGATACTTGTTGAAACTAACTCATAACTTTTAAACTGCTCTGTCCCATGTCTTGTCTTCCTATGGAAGAACTCTATTAATTTTGTAATGCGAGTGGAGGAAAGAAAAAAGTTCTGACTGAAGATACAAATGTAATGCCCGGAAGGGTATTTCGTATAAAGTCAAATTGGTGATCATTGTTACTTTAAATAGAATGTTAAAGATTAAATCCTTTTTTAAAAACAATTAATTTAAAGTTTGTATTTTACTGCCAAGCCCTCATTGGTTATTGTTCAAATCCCTGATTAAAACAATGAATAATCAGTAAACAGCAGTTGTATACAGGGACTTTTGTCCTCTTTAGTTTCAAAGGGTCTATTAATCTGTTAAAGAACATGCTATAAGTCCAATAAGGTACCTTCTTATTGACATAAATCAACTTCCTATGACTCTCATGCAATAGTACAAAGCACAGTACTGTATATTCTTGATTGTGCTGCAGCACTTAAAATTGCAGTGTTCCTGTGCTGAGAACAGGATGGTATGTTCATAACTTTAATTTACAGATGGCAATTAGCTTCCTAAAACCGCTAACCTTTCAACCTCCTTCCTCTTTGCACTGGGGAAATTGTTGACATTTAAAATCTGCAAGCAAATGCTGCAGTAAGAAAGTGAATTTTTTAGAAAGACTTCTGTCATGAGCGTGTGTGTATAGGTAGACATAATTTGCATGCATTTCAAAGTGTATATTGTGCTGAATTTTAATGGGCTGTTTTACACTGGAGAAAAATAGCTGATACAGTAGCCAGGACTGAATGAGCATGATTTTAAACATGCCTAACGTGAGTGAAATTCACTCTCTACAAAGAGTCAGAATGAGTAAAGTCCCATGTCAGCCCTCCAAACTGGACTAATGTGATACTTAGGCCTTGTCTACACTTATTGGAAGATTGACCCTGAAGGTCAATTTAGCAGGTCTAGTAAAGACCTGCTAAGTCAACTGCTAAACACACTTTCATCTACTCCAATATTCCACCAGAAAAAGAAGCATAAGGGGAGTCGTCGGAAGGCCTTGGGTTTGTGGACTTTTTTTTAACCAATTCTTGTTATACGTAACACCCAAGTGTACCACAATTAAGACAGATTAGAGGAAACATTTTTTTTTGTTTTATTTTGTTCATTTGACAGCACTCTGTGAATAGCCAGTTTTACTTTCTCCTGTTTGTTGTGTGGGCATCTTACACAGTAACAGGAGTGAGAAAATCATTTAAAATAGAACATGGGATAGTAAAACCACCAAAATTAGCTGTGGGGATATAGAACCTGAGACAAATTTTAACTTCCGTACAGTTGATTAGGTTTTAAATTAACAATGTTACAGTTCCACTGAAAATATGGATATAGAAATATATAGGTAATAACTATATTAAATATCTAGCTTGGATCTGGATGTACTTATTGGAGTTTTATAAACCAGGGGTTGTTGAAATCTCCAAGGTAGCTGGGAGCAGATGGAATAATTATCCAGAGGACCATGACTATAATTATTTGAAATTTTTGAGGGCATGTGACTGCAGATTAGAGGCTTGCTTTTCAGAGGGGTTTGGTTTCTAGAGATTATTAACCCTGGTCTACACTAGGGTTTTGTTTCGAAATAACCCCCCTTAGGTCGAATTTATAAGTAGAGCATCCACACTACCAAGCCCATTATTTTGAAATAAGGGGCCTCTTATTTCCAAATCTGTACTCCTGCTTTCCTCAAGGAATAATGCTAATTTCGAAATAGTGATAGTGTGGATACTCCGGTGCTGCTATTTCGAAATAACTACTCCCCAGAGTAATTTGAACTAATTACTCCCCAGTGCTTTCTGAGGCTCAAAGTTGAGGTAGTACATCCACATTAATGGAGCCCGCCTCAGACTAATTTCGAGGTTTCCCTGTAGTGAGGACATGCTATTTTGATTTTGTAAAATTGGGAGTTAAGTCAAATTTAGTTATTTTGAAATGGTTTCCTAGTGTAGACATGGCCCTAAGGAGTTGACTAGAACAGGTACTGAGCATACAGCCACTCCCTGATTTACGAACACACCGACTTACGACCATCCATACTTACGACCAACCTCCCATTAACCCCATTATAATATTTTCGAGTTGAGAACCATGTACGTCAAGTTTTTCGAACAGTGCGGGCAGCGCATTTAAGGGTATTTCCAACTTACAACCAAATTGAGTTACGACCAGGTGATCGGAACATAACCCGTTCATAAGTCGGGGACTACCTGTTCTAGAAATTACAATGTAAGCATATCCTGAGAATATCACAGCAGCTGAAATGACTGTACAGAACAGCTTCCATTGGTTCTAGAAACATCCACCAGCGTGGGGTATGGCACAGATCTATGAGGAGGGTGAATCTGTGCTGTTAAGGAAGAAGGGAGGGAAACAAGGTCAAATTTGCATTATGAATGAACCATTAATGCATGCTTAATTGAAGGTGACGCTTTACAAAAGCCACAAGCTAATTTAACTTAATTCTATGAAACCATAAAAGTGCTGTGGATATCAAGGAATTGTGTGATCTACCTGGACTGTTTACTTGCCTCACGTCTGAAAGGAAATCTCTAGGCCACCAACGATCAAAATTAGTATTTGCATTGCTTTCATGAAAGGTTACCTGGAGAGCGCCTCACATTCATTGTGAAATTTATTTCCTGATGAATCCAATTTACATTAATGTGGGCTCATTAAAAGATAATTATTGTACTGAGAAGAGGGCCACAGCATACATCAATGGAACATCTGTAATTGTGTTAGTCGTATGATAAAGAGATAATCCTGACTTCAGCATTTCATAATGCCACTCTTATAAATGTCAAAACTAGGTTTTTATTTTAACAGCTATGGCAAAACTTAATTGTCTCATTATTCTTATGATTGTTATCAAGCTGTGGACGCCTGGCACCAGATCACCTCTTTGATGTTGCATCGAATAAAAATCTTTAATGTTCTGCAAAATTGGGATTTAAAAAGTGACCATTAGACCCATAAATACTGTAATGACTGAAACAGCTAAATTCTGCTGAAGGAAAAAGGTCAGCTTCTGAGGGATCCTTTCAAAGAGGCTATCTAATAATGATCCAGTTGCAAAAACATCAGGTACAGTTTCCCAGTTTTTCATAAAGCTTGGATGAGTTCTGTAACTGTACTGAATTTTACTGCTTAGTCTGGTGGGATCTGACCAAAGGCTTGAAAATATATACTGCGTCTCCAATGTTATTAGTTGACCCCCTGTTTGACATACCATAATAATAATTAATGATTACTTAGCATTTATATAGCTTCTTTCATTTCAAAGTACTTCACAAAAATTAACTAATCAATCCTCACAAACAGCTGCATGAGGTAGGAAAATATACCGTAGAAGAGAATTTGTGTTCTGGAATCCTAGTGTTCCACGACAGCACGGCAATAATTTCTCCACAGTGTGTGCAAACAAGTGTCTTGTTAAATGGAGGAATAAAGAAAATGAAATGGATAGGAAGGGGCTTGTACGGAAGGGTAGATGAAGGACCCAGTCCACATCCTATTAAAGTGGGTGGAAGTTCTGGTTTTAAGAGAGAGGTGGGGGTGTCTGTATAATATGTGTGTGTAAATCAGGGCTACTCATCTTTGGAGGCCCCGGGGGCCACAAGGATACTCACAGCACATGCTGAGGGCCGCAACTTAAGTGTGGTTGCATATATATGCAAATATATATGCAAATAGCTTCTTTTACACTGACGAGCATGAATGCAAAGATTAAGACTTAAGCTGCAGCGCCGGACCCAAACGTGGCCAGTGTGAGCCAGTCAGCACCTCTCAGGCTCTGCCCACAAGGCTAAGCAGCCAGCACTTCCCACAATGCTCCGGCGCTCCCGGCCCCTCCTCCTTGGGGGCTAGAAATGCCAACACCCTGTACTCGTCTGTTCCAGCCAGCCCGTCCGCTTGCGTCTTTCAAAGCTCACCTCCCTGGGAGCCGTCTCGCCGTTGTGGAGCGTGTTCCCAGTGGGGGCCATGTTCAAAGGATCCCACCTGCAGGCCACATGTTGAGCCTCGCGTAAACCCAAACCGCACTGCGGGCCGCAAACAAACGGGCCGCAGACCATGTGTTGAGTAGCCCGGGTGTAAATAGTAGCTTACAGAAAATGCAGAAAGAGATGCAATCAAGAATATGTAGCATTATTCATGTGTTTTCTAAGCTCGGTCTGATTCATTGTGTTGTGCACTGCAGCAATTCCCATAGGTTCTTAAAGTATATCTTTGGACACTGGGTTTGGCCCCAAACTGAAGACAAGACAGTGGGTTTGAACTTCTTTGGCAAAATGAATGTACATTCATTCCTGCTTATGGCCCCTAGAGATAATGGTGACAGGCACATTAACAACAAGAAGGAAAGCTTCACTGTCCAGAAAAGAACAGATGTTTGTCTGCCCAGGCTGTTCAAGGCAAAGTGCAGAGCTGTCAGACAAACCAAAAGAAAACCTTGAGTGCCATTTGTGATTCCACACCTGTCAGACCTGCTGGATTCCACATCTGTGTCAAAACTATGGGTATACACAAGACTAAGGATAATATTTTGCCCTTCTAAAGAAAGTTTTCATTAAAGGATTTCAGGGCATGTTACAAACACTAATGAAGCTTTGCAGCAGTTCTCCAAACTGGTAAGTTGAGGCACAGAAAGGTTGAGTTGCTTCAAGTCACTGAGCACATCAGTGGCAGTCAGCAGTTTTCCCCAGATATCCTAATTCGCACGTCCCTTGCTCATACCCTTAAATCACACTCCATCTTCCAATGATAGTACAGCATGTATGATGTTTTTTCCATATATATTCTCCATCAGGTATTTTTAATAGCCCCTTTTCAGTGAAGCATTAAAAGAACTCTCTCACTCTCTCACACACACACACATTCATTGTAAAGGGAGAGGGACCATCTACTGTTGTTATATATTATTTTAAGTGTATGTGTGTCCGTACTTAAGTTCTGATTCAGCCGTTCATCCCTATTTAGGAAACTACTTATGCCTATGCATATTCAGTCCCATAAACATGTGGTTAAAGCAGGAGTGAGCCATAAGTGGCCCACGGGCCAGATGCAGTTTCCCATGGTCAGCCCCTTTGCTTACCTGAGCATCTGCAGGTTTGGTCACTTGCAGCTCCCATTGGCCACAATTCGCCATTCCTGGCCAATGGGAGTTGCAGGAAGTGGCATGGACTGGGACACCTCTTCTTGCAGCTCCCATTGGCTGGGGACGGTGAACCGTGGCCACCGGGAACTGCGAGCAGCCATGCCTGCGGCTGCTCAGGTAAATAAAACATCTGGGCTATGTCTACACTCACAGCTTCTTGCACAAGTATGGCCGTTCTTGCGCAAGAATCCGCAGAGCGTCCACACTGCCCTCCCACTCTTGCACAAGGAAATTTACAGTACGGTGTGGTAAGAGAAGGCTTCTTGCGCAAGAGCTATGCTCTTTTTTAACAGGTGTAAGCCCTCTTGCGCAGGAGCTCTTGTGCAAGAGGGCAGTGTGAACCCTGGGCAGGGATTTCTTGCACAAGAAAGCCCTATGGCTGAAATGGCCATCAGAGCTTTCTTGCGCAAGAGATCGTCCACACTGCCATAGATGCTCTTGCACAAAAGCACAGCTCGCACATGGCAGTGTGGACGTTTTCTTGCGCAAGAGTTCTTGCACAAGAACTCTTGTGCAAGATGTTCTTGCACAAGAAGCCGCCAGTGTAGACATAGCCCTGGCAGCCCAACAGGGGCTAACTTTGGCAAACTGCATCAATCCTGGGGGCCACTTATCCCCCGAGTTAAAGCTTAGTGTGTTCTTTTAATGCTTCATTGAATCAGGGACATCCATACCTGATGGTTTGATGTGGTCTGAAAGTTGCATCAGGATTAGGATGACATCATTGTTCACCAGTACCAAGGCGGTCATGACTTCTGTAGCTATCCCAAATGAGTGTTAATCACATCTTTATACCACGCTGCCTCATCACATGCTCTGTATGTGATACACACTTTACAGCAAAAGAGAGGGAGGGAGGGATTTTATAAATGTCCTTGAAAGGATGAAACACGTATTAGAATTCCTATCTGTGTATCTGTCTTTAAAGCCGGATGCTTGAGTTAGCATGAACCCAACTATACAGAACTCGGGGCCTGGAACATCTTCTCATAACAATTTGCAGTAACTTTTCTAAGCTTTAAAAAAGTCACCATTGTAAGGTCCAGTATTATGGGCCATTCCATGGCTAGAAGCTAGTTCAGTAGCAAGCTTGGCATTTCCAATTAACTAGAATATATCCCTTGGATCTCGTCAGCAAACGTGGTTGAGGGAGCATATAAATATGTATCTGTATGGGTAAAAGGTAATATAGATGTGTTGTTTACCCATACTATTAAAGCAATCAGTAAAGATGTTTTCCTATCCACAACACACATCTGAAATATCACATCACATTGATTTATGAAGTAAAACCTAACTAGATGTCCTCCTAGGAACGCGGGAGATTGATTTGCTTACTAAGTTACCCAGTGGGCATGGTGGATGATAAAAGTTAAAGAAATTATAAAGAATGGAGAACAATTGGATCCGAACCTAAATTTTTGTTTGTTTGTTTTTTGGAGAGGGCTGTTCTATTAATTTCCTTTGAGTTTTGCTGTGATGTAGCATCTATTCCCATGTCCCTGCCACGGTGCATGCATAAAGCCATGCTGATTGTGAAGGGCCAGTATTCCAGTGCCTGGAAAAGCAGATCTATGGTTTCTTTCTTCTCTCTGTTGTTCAGTTTACAAAACTGTCCTAAAGGGATTCATGTCTAAACATATGCATGAATGTGCTTCGGCTTAAATCAAAACGAGAGAGAGGGAGAGAGAAAGAGAGAGAGGGTAAACGTTCTACTATTGGTTACACCTTGTGCAGTGACAATAAAATAAAAATGGGGTCACATCTTTAGCAGCAAGGTCAGTGGAGCAGCAAAGCTTTGTCAGTTTACGCCAGTTTGGGGATCTCGCTCATTGAGTGTGCACCAGCTGAATTTGGCCCATCTGGCTAGAACAAATGTGTAAAGAGAGAACAAAATATGCTTTGCCAGATCTATTCAGATCACCTTTACTTGTAAGGAGTGTTTTGTGTTTTATAAGGGCCTCTCCCCCACAGCCCAACTTCTTTTGCTTGATCCTGCAGTGAAGCAATATGACCAGATCTGTGCAGCTTCAGTGTTGGAAATGGAGCAAACTGTGTTTTAAGCCTGAGGTTTTCAACCTTTTTTTGTTTGTGGACTCTCTAAAAATTTTAAATGGAGGCTCAGATCCCTTTGGAAATCCTAGACGTAGTTTGCTGAGCCCCAGGGTTGAAAACCACAAGTTTAAGCACACCGTGGCATATGGAGCTCTTAACTACAGAACTCTGTAAACATGGATGGAACAGTCATGTCAAACAGCTGAAAAGAGAATAGAGTTGTGCTGTGGTTTTGATATATCTGGAAGTTTGCCATTGTGGAAGCCTCTTCCCTTTCTTTAAAGAATGTATTGAAACTCTATTACTAGCTCCCTTTTTAGCTGAAAAAAAAACCCACCATGAAAATATCATATGCAGAGTCAGTGAGCTTTAAATGCTTTATTTCAATCATCCTGTTGCTTTTGAGTTTATACTATTAGAACTATCTGTTCTGTTCAGTTATCTGCCATGATGATCACAGCGAATTATGATGCTTGATACTGCCAGATCCACTCAGAATGAAATGAACCCTCTGTAAAGCACCCTAAACCGGAAAAGGGTTAAAAAAACAATTTTGCTTTGTTGCCTTCCGCTGTGACACAGTGTTTTCCCCTCCCCCTTGCATCTTAACGCCAATTGCAACTCTGACAGAGGCCAGCCAGGACCTGAAAGCTGGAGCAAATCAATTTGCTCAGACAGTTTAATCCACCTTCTCTCAGCTGCGTATGTGAGGGGAGTCGGCAAGCGCCCAGGTTCCAGGTTCTGCTGATTTGGAAAACACTGCTTAGGAGTCCCTGCCCGAGAGGCTTGGCAGACCTTGAATAGCAAACAGCAAACATCAGCGCTATATTTAGAAAGGACCTGACCTTCTGTTGTCCTCACCATTGATTTGCGATCAGAAAAAAATGAATCGCGGCGTTTGGTAAGTGACCTCTGACATGACAGAAAACAGCCCCACAAATGCAGAAGCAGCATCTTGGGGGTAAGATACCCTGATGTGTCATTTACAGATGAAAGGCTGATAAAGAATAGGCAGTCATATGCTTCTTGCTTTAACTGTCCTTCTTTTCACTGTTTTTTCCCCCCTCACTCTACCCTCTCTCAGAAGAGAGATGATCGTAACGACGTTTTATTACACACTAAATTAGCTTTAGGAAGTGCTGTCATTAACTAGATAATAAAAAGTTGTTGAAAAATAATCGTTTTTAAAAATGTCCAATAATTACTAAATAGCTTCCTAGCTAGCTACCTATCACTTCCAATAATGGAGACCGCAGCAACTGCGCGTAAGATTTTCTACTCTACCCACCTACAAAGATGTACGTTAAATGGGCCCTCCCCACTGGTGTTGTGTTGGCCTTGGATGGTAGCTGGTCCCAGTTGATTCCTGGTCCCCTCCACTCACATCTGGCTGCTTCTGGACACTCCAAAAAGGCATGCTGGCCAGGAGAGGATCACTGTCACATTCTGTAGCTGAACTTGGTTTCCCAACTAGTCCCAGTGAAAGTGGCCCAGCCTGGCCCTAGATATTTGTTGCTGTTTAAGCTAAGAGGAGAAGTTACACAATAGAGCATATACTTCAGGAGGCACCAGCCTTTTATTTTCACTCTTTGGTTCAAACATGCGTATTACTCTTGATGAAAGAAATGGAGAGACTCTGTAGAATATGGAACTGCCGTCTGAAAAAACAGCTCATCATCTGATGAAGTGGGTTTTATTCACTACACATTTTTGTGAGTCTCTAAGGGTATGTCTAGACTGCATCCCTCTGTCAGCAGAAGGATGCAGATTAGGCAGGTCGACATTGCAAATGAGGCAGGGATTTAAATATCCCGTGCCTAATTTGCATAAAAATGGCCACCGCGTTTTGCCGACTCAGCAGTTTGTCGACAAAAAGCAGCAGTCTAGAGGGGGATCTGTCGAGAAAGAAAGCCTTTTTCGACAGATCCCTTATGCCTCCTGCTTCCTTCCACGCAATTGCAGCCAGCTCCCTGGGGAGTGTAGCCATTTTCAGCAGTTATACACGGTTACCCAATTATCCGCTTTTTAACATCCCTGCTGAAAACTGACTGCTCCTTTGCCGTGCATGGCTCTGACTGAGTGGGTTAAAAATCTTACATGTTTATTCAGGGGAAAACTGTTTTCACCACACAGGTTGCCTGCTTTATTGAAAGGCCCAGTTCAGCAAAGCACTAACTTAAGGATGCGTTTCAATGCTTTGCTGAATGGGGGTGGTCTTAGACACCTGTTGAAAGTGAACCATTTGGATAATTGCCTTGTTGAATCCGGGCCTTTGCTGTGATTCTTCTTTTGAGTCCTGATAGTTATGGCTCCTGTCCTTCAATCTCTGCTCATCTACAGCTGTCATTTCCTCCAGCGAGTGTCTAGCAGTTGCCCAGAAAGAATGTTTAGGAGGTGTAGATGGCTAGAAAACAAAATTAAACCATCCAGCTTTATTGACAGTTTAATAAGGAATAATCAGTTACATTAATATAGTTGCACCGTCCTGCCTTGAATATGCTTGCCCCTCCCCCATTCTATCTGCTTGTGTGTACATTGGGTAGATTGGCAGAAACAAATTAGATGCTCTTACAAGTCTTGAATTAGAAACCACACGGTCAGATCCTGCTCCCCTTTATGCTGACAATCAACTCCCATTGACTCAAATGTCAGGATTTGACCCCTTAGTAGTGACACGTGAAAGGGACAGTTATCAAATAGGTTGATTTCTAACACACACACACACACGCACACCCTCCCCACAGGCCACCTTTAAACTGAGGCCAGCCTATGGGTCAGATTTTAATAGGGAGCTCAGGGAATTAATTAGGCTGTAAAACTTGTCAACGGTAATGAGAGCTCCTTGCCAAATATGTAACCTATGGTTAAAGAAAAGTTGTCATCTGGGACATCTCCTGACACTGATTTTTATGTAAACTCCCATTGACTTCAGCTCAGTGCATGATGTGAAGGTGGAAAATTGACTGCCGGTCATCGTTCCATGCCTGGAAGGTGAAGTGCGGAGAACAGCTCTTGTGGCAGAGGGGTTTTATTGGCACGAGGTTGGGGTTACTGCGTAACTCAGCAGTGGCAAAGCCTTTCATAAATTATGTGGGCAATTGCAGACGTACACCAATAAAACCTACATCATGTGCCATGCTGTCATCTCTTCGGTACGTATACCATCTGTGTTGCAGAGGAACTGGTTTGCACGGCTTTGCAGTGTTTTAGTGCACCTTTGGGGAACTGTTTTTCTTAACTCTGCACCGGGTACCATAGCAAGCTGTGGGTCTCAGTCTATAAAGGTATCAAAAAGCAAAGCAAGCCCTGTAGACATTGTTTTGCATTTTGGTGTACAGAATGGTGCGACTTTAAAATCTGTTCTCTTGGGACTTTCCAGGTTAGGGCTAGTATGGTGCTTCTGCTGAGAATTTTCTCTTTCCCGGTAGTACAAATGCCATGAGCTAAATGAGACGTGTAGAAAATGTGCTAGAGTCTCAGGCTAGAACCTTTGGGCAATAATTAAGTGTAGTTTTGGACAAGCTGGTGTGGGGACAGAGGGAATTTCACCGTTTGGGGAGCAGGCAGATATAGCTTGGTAGTGGGTTGACCTTTGTTTTAAATGGTGGCTATCAGGTAGCTGGTTAGGGATTTGGAAGGCTGGAATTAGTCCCCAGAATGATGGATTAGGGAGCATATCTTGGATGAAACGGACAGTTATGATAAACTCATTTATCACATGGATTCATATTTTGTGTGTGCATGTATGTGTGTTCATTTGTGTATGTATAAAGTAAACAATATAGAAAGTTTATTCCCTACAAAAATTATAATTACAATGGCAGTCAGATTATTTTGGCAAGGAAAGCAGGATGGTTTTCGAAAAAGTTTCAGTAATACAAAAGGAATTCTTTGGTGCATGGCTTCTTCATGAAACATTAAGTGCGGTAAAGGGAGTGCCAAATGCATAGAAGGGAGGGCCAGAGGAGAGAAGAGAGTGAAAAGGAAAGGAAAAAGAGATCAAAGAGGAGGAAACTAATAAACAAAATTCTGACTCTGGACACAGACTCGGTCTATATTCTGATCTCAGTTACACAAGTATAAATCTGGAGTAATGCATTGATGCTAATGTTTTATAGACCAAATGAAGTTAGCAGTGGAGAGAAAGAAGGATACTAGGAAGTTTTAAGGAGGAAAGAGGACTTTGATGAAATGTAGTGGTCTGAACAACAAAAGAGAAGGGGGTATTTTTTTCAGAATTTGACTTAGGGTGCATCTACACTGCAGGGATTATCTCGAAATAAGCTACGCAAATTTAGCTACATCAATTGTGTACCTTATTTCGAAATAGGGAGCGTCTACACAGCATTTATTTAGAAATAGAGCATCTTCCTCCGACTTCCCTTTTTCCTCGTACAATGAGGGTTACAGGAGTTGGAGTAAGAAGTCCTCCAGCTTGACACTATTTTGACACTATTTTGAAATAACTGCCTGCTGTGTAAATGCAAACTAAGTTATTTCGGAATAGCGCTAGTTATTTCGAAATAGTGTTGCAGTGTAGATGTACCCTTAGGAGCCTATAAGCCACTGGAAATAATTGGCAGTTAAGCTCTTGTTTGCCCAAGTCATGTCTGAAAAACGAGACTTAGGCTCCCAAAGTCGCTTAGGCATTTCTGAAAATTTTACCTAAATTCAATAATGTTAATTATAAAAATTAAACAAACAAGCAATAAGCCATAGGCTACGGCATCTGTGCCATTCTTCCCTGTGACTATATTGGGCACTTTCTTTTGTTTTGTATGTGATGAAAGTCACAAGTATGGAGGTAAATTTGAATTTGTTATTCTCTTTAACAACTTAGCTACATAGTCCCTAAAACTGGGAGAGGACTTCCTGGTCATTGGTTTCCAAGCATTTAGCATAGTTTGGAATTGACCCTTGGCAATGCTGTGCACAGGGGTTTTATAACTTTTTGCAGCATTTGACAAGTGTTTAGAAAAATCAAATATGTGAAGAGACTTGCATAGTAACATGATGCGTTTTTGAGGTTCTTAAGCTATTATTAAGATGTTACAGCAAAAAAGTCATCCTATCCAGACCACATTATGAGTTAACACAAACAAAGGGTTTTTAAAAAGCTATTACATTCTTTCTTGGTGCTCACAGCAAGGAAACTATAAAGCAAACACAGTCTCATTAGCTCACATCGGTGACCTCGTATGGGGTAACAATTCTTTGTGGTGCTCTCCTTAAAGTTATCAATAACCTACTGCATGGCTCAGTTATTCTCTGTCCAGACACTGAACTCTCCTTGGAAAACAGAGCCCACTTGGGACAGCTGTGGTTCTAATTAGAAGACAATAGGCACTCACAGCTATGGAATCTTCAAAGGGGGTCCAGAAAACCTTTTGATCATCTAACAGAAGCATTTTAGGATGGAAGTCACACTTGTTAAAAGCCCATTTCAAAGCAGTCTTGGAATAGAAGAGGCACTGCTCTGAGCAGCTGAGATCAAGCAATTGTTAGAAGCCATTCTTGACGCAAACGACGGTGGCTACCTGGCTGGTGAATCAACAGGCTGGTGCTGGAAGAGGATAAAATTACAATCTGAGGTTCACGTGTATGTCCAAAAATCTGAGGGATGTTATTCTATAGACAAGTGCAGATGCACAAATGCAGGTAGCTAGGAAAGCGTTCCTATACACACCAGAGAAGAAGACAGCGCTGTTGGTCTCATCGATCAGTTCTCTGCTGGTGCAGGGAGAAAACGTGGTATGACACCGGATAAAAAATGAATTCAGCTGACCATGCAGTCAGGTGGGTCACGCACTAGCTGTGTGCTTGCAACTGATCCCAGCCCCAAGGATGGAGCACAAGAGTTGCGTCTATCTTGGCTGAGCCGCCAATGGAGTTGTGAGATAAGTGAAAGGTCAACTAGGGCTTTATCGGCAAGGGAGACATTGAGTTACCAGTAGGTAGCATGGGGAAGTTAGCTGTTGCAGGTGCCTGCTTGAATCTGTGGATTCCAGAATCTGGAGTGAGGGCTTGTGCCTGCATTGTAGTCCACTGAGACCCAACCCAGCCAAGCACTTAAACCACAAACATAACTTTCAGCACAAGTGGCGCCATTGACTAAGTATCATGAACAAATGCCGTGTGATGCTTTAAAAACATTACTTCACACACATGCTCTGAATAAACAGCACTATAAGTGCACTGTAAATTACTTAACTAACAAATAATCTTTACGGTAGGTAAATAAATGTCCACCTCTAATTGAGTAACATGGTTTGAAAGAGTCCCTGGGTGATCTTTTCTTCTTGGAATGATTGCTCATGTCCATTCCAATAGGTGTATGTGCCAGCTGTATGCACGATTTTTGGAAAGACTTCCCTTAGCGGTACCCATCAGGTCAGCTGGGTTGCCCTCTGGCGCCTACATAGTGGTGTAGATAGATCCCTGCCAACCCGCCGCCCACTCAGTTCTTTCTTAACCCCCCCCCCCCCCCCCCCCATGACTGATGTTGGAGCAGCTCGGTCTTGCTTACTGCAAGTGCCTGCCCTACTGTGTGCTTTTCTATAGGTGTCACTGCTGATAGTATCAGTTAGTTAGTTTAGATTAGCGCAGTTAGTTGAATATTGTTAGTTGGGAGACTTCCCCCTTTCTTGATCCCTTAAAACCGCGTGGCAACCCGCACGACTCCTGCCTCAAGTGCTTCGGGGGAAGGTCTTGGCAGACAAGTGCAAAATCTGCAGGGCCTTTAAGCTCAAAACCAGAAAGAAGAGAGAGACTTGTTCGAAGTGCCTCCTGATGGAGTCAGCACTTTCCCTGCAGCTCGCGCCAGAGCTGGCACCTGCAGCCTTGGTGGGCAGTGCATTGGCATTGCTACGCCATTCCTCAGCACCAAGGAACCAAGGAAGGACTTTGGTAAGCACCACCAGCACCGAACCCAGCACCTCTTTTGGGACACTCCAAACCTCACCAGCAAGTCCCACGACTGTCAGCTCCGGCCACCTCCAGAGGGCCACCGAGTCTGTGTGAATGGACTCTCCAGTGCTGGAGGACTTGTCGGGAGAGGACCTGAATCTTCCCTTCATGTCGAACTAATTTGAAGCGGCACAGGATCCAACAGCCATGACGGCTCAGTACCAGGGCCCACTACCACATGCCCCGGCACCACAGGCTACTTCAGTGCATACCACGGCACCAGTGGGGTCACCAGCTACTGTGGCACCAACAGTGACATCAGTGGTTGGAGCACTGCTGTCAGCCTCTTCTACGGCACCAACAGTGGCTGCTATGGCAGCACTGTCCCCGATTAGGCACTGGGGAAAGCCCACGACAATGAGCCTCCGCTCCTCTGTCCGGCACCGCCAGGATCTGCTGCACCCTGGTCGGCGTCAGATTACGCTTCAGAGTCTGATACAGAATCCTGTGCTTCCAGGTGGAGCTGGTACTATTCTAGATCCCAGCACCGTTCTGCAAGCTCTGCAACTCAGCCAATGCTACAGGTCTCATGGGCAGTGGCAGGGGCCAGTGCGGTGGCCCTTCTGGCCCCCGTGGGCACAGGGGCTGGGCTTGAGGGTTGCTTCGCTGGCCTCAGTAACCCACAGGACATAATCGGCTACATCGGTCTCACAGGATCCAAGGGCACGAGGCACTCCAAAAAGACACCAGAGAGCCGGAAGAACAGGAGGACCCAATCCTACCCCAGGTATTATACTTTTCCTCACCCAGTAAGGGAGGGACAGGCTGATGGCTTTCCCTGTGCTCCCGGATCTCATCACTGAGGATCACAGCCAACTAGAACACTCCAACCTGGAGTCCCTCCACCTCATGGCATGGAAACTCCATGGCTGAATCAGCTCGAACTGCAGTGCTTGGACTCTGTTAAATTGGGCAGTTGGAAACCCTGCACTCCCGCAACATACCTGGAAAAGTGGATGCATTTCTCAATTTGGTCCCTCCAGAACGGTATTCCCCTCCAACAAGCCTCTGTTCTTATTGTTTTCAATTACCTTCTCTATCTGAAACACCAGAGTTTGGCTATATCATCTGTTAGGGTCCACCTGCAGGCCATTTTGACTTTCCACCCTAGTGTTGGGAGCAGATCTGTTTTTGGCAACCCCATGGTGAGGCGGTTTCTTAAGGACTTGGTAGACTGTATCTGTATGTGAGACAACCTGTCCCACATTGGGACCTTAACCTTGTCCTCTTCAGACTCACGGAACCTCCTTTCTAGCCCCTAGCAACTTGCCCTTTATGCTAGTTCTCCTGGAAAGTGGCTTTTCTTGTGGCTGTAACGTTGGCCAGGCAGCTCTCAGGGCTCCAAGCCCTCACCTCTGAACCCCCAGACACGGTCGTTCATAAAGACAGGGTGCAACTACGCACACACCCAGTGTTCTTACCTCAGGTGGTCTCGCACTTTCATGTAAACCACGAAATTTTTCTTCCAATTTTCGTTCCAAAACCCCACACCAGCATTAAAGAGCAAATGCTCCACTTCTTGGATGTCAGACATACCCTAGCCCAGGGGTGGGCAAAAGGGCCTCTGTGGGATCTGGCCTGTCAAGTGGGTTGATCTGGCCCACGGAGGTCCTGCCTCTTCCCTGCCCCCAGACCAATCAGGGTCTAGGGACGGGGGAGCGCATGGCCCTTAAAGTCAACCCTGGCAGGTTGACTCTAAGGGTATGTCTACACTAGCCCCCTAGTTCGAACTAGGGAGGCTAATGTAGGCATTCGAAGTTGCAAATGAAGCCCGGGATTTAAATATCCCGGGCTTCATTTGCATCTTCCCAGGCGCCGCTATTTTAAAATCCCCCTTAGTCCGAACTCCGTGCCCGCGGCTACACGCGGCACGGAGTAGGTAGTTCGAATTAGGATCTAATTCTAGGATCTAAGCGCTGCACGCTGGTGGGCAGGGAGCAAGAGAGAGAGGCCAATCAGGGCTTGGAGGTGAGGGCAGTGTGTGAAGTCTCCTCCCGCCCTGCCCCCATCCTGCAAGGAGCAGTTCTGTCTGGAGGGGTGGGATGGGGGAAAAGACTTCACATGCTCTCCCACCCACAGTGTTCTGGCCCCACCCCTTCCGCCTGAGGCTCCACCTGTTCCTGGGCAGCCCAGGGCGACTTAAAACATTTCTGAAATGGCCCCCGGTCAAAAATTATTGCCCAGCCCTGTCCTAGCCTTTTACATTGAATGCACAATGCCGTTTCTTAAATAACCACAGCTCTGTATTGCGATAGCTGAGAGAATGAAGGGCCTCCCCATCTCGTCCCAGTATGTTTTGTCGTGGATCACATCCTGCCTCAGGACCCGCTACGACTTGGCTAAGCTTCCAGCTCTGGCATTGACGGTTCACTCCAAGGAGCACAGGCATTCTCGGCTGCGTTCCCCATGCAAGTCCCTATCCAGCAACGTGGTTGTCCGTTCACACCTCCACATCCCGCTATGCCATCACACAGTCGCTGAGGGACAATGCAGTTTCTGGCAGGACAGTCCTGCAATCAGCTCTGACCCTTCCTCCCTAGAAACTGCTTGGCAGTCACCTATTGAAAGGGGCACGAGCAAACACTCGAAGAAAAACCAGTTATCTGCCTTTTGTAACTGTTGTTCTTCACGATGTGTTGCTCATGTCCATTCCAAGCCTGCCTTCCCTCTGTCCGAGTATTCCGGCAAGAAGGAACTGAGTGTTTGGCCACCAAATGTAGCTTCCTTCCAAAGCTTTCGTGGTAACAATCCCTAGCTGGCCTAAACTCAGATCTTCCAAAGCTTGTTGCTGCTTCCTCAGGGTGACTATTTGAATGCCCCTCTGAGTGGCAAGCTCTTGCTTGTGACCCCAGAATGAGGGAAGAATATACTGGTGGTCAGGCCTCTGTCCTTTCACAGTAGCCTAATGTACCTGTGCATAGGGAGGATTACTCCTGTTTTCTGTCCTGTGGGTCACACAAGATACCAATAAGGTTTCTATATGAGATATATTGAGTCCATTCACTGCGTGTTGGGAATGAGCAGTGTCCATTAGTCTCGGGAAAGCTGGCGGTTGTGTTTGCAAGTGCAATTTCTGAGTGCCCATGGAAGCCTTAGGCCTTGTCTACACTGGCACATTTTGTCTCCAAAAACTTCCTTTTGGCAACAAAACAGTGAGAGTGTTTACACTACAACTTTTTTGTCAGGGAAAAAACCCAGTTTTGGTGACAAAAAAACTTCCACGCCTGCGAGAGAGTTTTTGTCTTTTCCCCTCCCTTTATTGTCGAGAAAGAGCCAATGTGGACTTGTCTGTTTGTTTTGTCAAGAGAACTGGCTTCCAACAATGCCTGCCCTGATGGCTGTGCTCAGTGCTTTGTGATCTTTGCTGCCCTGCAGGAATGTGCCCTTCTCCTTTTAAAGCTCCGGGAAGTGTCTGACAGCTGAGTGAGCTGCTTCTTTTGGGTAACAAACAAAGAGCAAATTATTGGAATGCGCCTGTTCTGCCCTGCTAGGAACAGAGTGGCAGGCAGACCGGGGCTGCAGGGGGAAGGTCGGAGAGACGGCCGTGCTGCTTTAACATTCCTCAGCATGGAGAGCTTACAGAGCTACTCATGATGCCGCTCCCAGCAGCTGAGAATGCTGTGGGAGAACTCAGAATCCCAAGAAGTGCCGGGATCCGCTCTGCCTTCCTACAACAGTGTACTGTGCGATGTGCACCCCCATTGCTTTGCTCTGTCTGTCAACAGGGGAGCTAGCAATGTAGCCATGAAAAGTTGACAATGGAAGGCAGAAAAAAACAGTTTGAACTGGTTTTCACTTTTGCCGACATTTGCCTGTCGACGGTCCTTTTGTCGCCAAACCTGCCCAGTGTAGACATAGCCTGATTGTGATAAAACTGCAAGTGGTGTGAGAACAGTGAGAAGAGACATGGCTGAAACTCAGGGAACGCCTACCCTACATGGCTGTGTCGACACAGCCGCATCGCTAAAAGGCAGGCAGTGTAAACACCGTTTGTCTGCACTTTTCCCAACAGAAAACTTCCACCCCTGGGAGCATCATTTCACTTTGTTGGCAGGAAAGCGCTCCTGCCGACAAAGCACTGTGTACGCGACTGCTTGCCACGGCGACGTTTTTGTAGTGGGGAGGGGGGAAGAGTTCAGCACCTGTGAATAACAAAAGCTGTGTCACTCCATTGCCAGTGTAGACAAAGCCTGTCATTGTGTTGGGGGAATCCATGGACTGATTGATTCCTCGAGAAATGCAGTTCTATGGGAATCTGATACAAATGCCTCCAATTTGTTTGAGCTTTCAACTAGTGGCACATTGCGGACCATGAAAAACTAATGTAGCCTCTTGCTTTGCATTCCTTTCCTCTTAATATGTGCAGTCCCCTCCCATCCTCTCAGTATGGGATTGTGCTGAACTGTTGAGTGAATGTGATCTATCCCCTATCTCATAGGTTATCTAATGAGGTTAATAAAGGCAGTATAGCAATTAAATTCCTATCATAAAGAAAAGGTGGGTTAAACCAGGCAGAACAGCACATGTACAAGACTTGCAATCCAGACTAGATTTGGAATTTATAACCATGATCTTGTAGTTGCTGAGAAATAATAGTTCATGCAGTGTTGGTTTTTCTTTTCTCCCCTGGGCAAGTACCCAAATTTTGCATCTCTGAGTTGGAAGGGGAAGTTACATTTGGCACTCGCACAAATTCCACAGTCACTGAACTGCTTTCTTCATTTAGTTAACAGTCTTTCTGAGCAACACTGAGTTGCATTCATCTTTATTATATAGTGGTGGGAGTCGCTGCATGATAGGCTGTGATCGTGAGTTCCGCATAAAATTGCAGTTTACAGATGCTTTTATCTTGCAAACCATTAGCACAATAGACTTGAAATTGATATCGAGGTAGGTGTCTGTCATATCACTTACCTACAAGTGAAGAGTGATGAAATTTAATATACTGCCTGTACTTTGGAGCTGCTGAGCTGTGATGTGACCCCTGCATTTAAAAGTACAAAATGTCCATCACTCTCAGTGAAACATAGTAACAAAATTATAAATGTGCTGTGAGAAATAACTCAACAATTTTTGCAGCAGTGGGCAACTATCAAACGCCTTATCACACTGATACTACATTTTAAGTGATTTTTTTTTAAAAAGTAATTTTCCACGCTAAAGTCAATGCATTGCAAAGATAAATGGTTCCTATTTAAAGCTGTCCACCAGAGAGTGGGTGTCCAAAGATAACTCTGGATTTTCAAATTTGAAAGATCGTACGGACAGTGGAAAAGGCTTTTGAAAATCTGGCTTACTACAGCATAGTTCAGTGTGATTGCGAAAAGATACAAAGCTGCATGCTGAATTTCTAGAGGGTGATAGAAAGGTTCAGTATGAAGCTGGATGAACAGTGTGCCATTATTTGCCATGTGGCCCTTGGAAACCCTCAACATGGCCTGTTGTGCTTGGTGCTGTACAAACACAGAACAAAAAGACAACCCCTTTGCCCCCAAAGAACGTACAAACTCTAAGACAAGAGAGAACAGATGGATGGAGATAGATAGGAGCATGAGCAAAGAGAGAGACTGCATTGGTCTGCATGACAGGTGTTTTAGTAACACGTTGGCAGGCTTGCCCAGTTGTTTTTGCAGGCATCACAGAAAAGGAGCCATTTGAAGGAGGATAAGGTAAGTTTGCTGATGTTTACTGGAAGCTCCTCCCAAGTGTGAGGCAGTATCAAAGACAGCACCAAGGTGTGATGGGAGCTCATTGATGGAGGAAGTGGACTTCTTGATACACCACCGGCCCCTCCGCAACTGGTCCGGCCTGGGCCTTCCTGGTCATAGCTGGACCCTCCACAGCTGTCTTGGCCCGGGGCTTCCCGGCCGCCACTGGTTCCTTGGCACTGGCCCCGCTGCAGCAGATCCACCAGCTCTCCTACTGCTGGATTCCCAGCAGGCCCCATTGCCATCTGCCAGGACTCTCCAGCCAGCAACATTCGTGACCCTTGCCAGACCACGGATATTGCCGGACCAGAGAGTCCCAGATTTTGGAGGTGCAACCTGTAGTGAATGAGAGATGATAGGTAGAGTGAGGACAGGCCCCAAAGGACCTTGGAAGTGAGAAGGAAAAAGCTTATTATTTATGATGAGATAGATGGAGAAGAGGAACGACCCCATGGAAGGATGCAAAGACAGAGGAGACCTGGTCAAAGTGATGGACTAGAATAAAGATCTTTGCAGCAGCATTGTGTGTGGATGTGAGTGGGGGCAAGGTTGCACTTATCAAGGTCAGAGAGAAGGGTGTTTCAGTAATCTGTCATGTACAATATATGATGACTACACAAGGAAGTGTGGTGTAATGTAAATTGATGTCTTCTGCACTCCAGTAAAGTATTAGACTCTGAAGTATATGTCCAAATTTCCAATGGCACAATTTGATCCTAAGTTTGGAAATGCTGTAAGTACTGGTGTTGTATGAAATAAATATTTAGTGGATTTAAGTGCAGGGTTTTTTCTCAGTAATGCTCAGGGGGATTATCATTCTTGTAATGCAAACTTGAATCACTAGAGCAGTGGTTATTAGACTGATCATACTCTTGGACACATTATAATGATTACAAAACAGTAGGACTGTCGAGAAATTAAAAAAATTAATCACGATTAACCGGTCCGGCGCTTCAAAGGGGCAGCGCAGCATTAATGCCTGTGATTAACACGTTTAAAAAATTAACATGTTAATCCTTCCCTGCGTTAATCGCAGGTGTTAATGCACATCAATTGACAGCCCTACCAAACAGTCTACTCTCTTAGCCTTGGATTCTATGCAGACTCCAGCTGACCCTGGTCTCCATGTGGCACTGCCGCTTTGAAATGCCACATGCGGCCCAGGCCAGCTGGGGACTCCAGGCTACACGTGATGTTTCAAAGCGGCAGCACCACATGGAGCTCAGGGTCTGGTCCCAGACTCCATGTGGCGCTGCTGCTTTGAAGCACCACCTCCTCTTCTCCTCCTCTTGCTGCCTCTTTCTTATAGAGGCAGCAAGGGGGGGGGAGCGACTAGTCGACTAGTGTCAAATAGTCATTCACTTCCCTAGTTTATAGTCTCCTTCTGCTTCTTCACATATGACTATATAGATTTGATACATGCCTGCCTTGGTAACAATGATGTTGTTTTGGTTAGATAGTCATGTCCCCTGCAAATTTCCTATGATTAATTTATGTTCTGATTTTAGAAACATCTGTATGATGGCTACTGTGACTATGTACAATATGGGATGTAAATGAATTAGGGTTCAGTGAAGCTGTAGGTTCTGTATTTTCTTTTTGATGTCTCCTGTTTTCCTGTTTGTTTTAAAAAGGAACCACACGTGTGAAAACTTTTCTCATAAGTCAAGATTTTGTGGCCAAGTTTTGGTCTTTCATTTTGTTCTTCCATTAAAATATTTTGACATGCAGAGGGGCGGATCAAACAATTTGTGAATAGCTGATCAAAATTAGGAGAACCTCTTCACTCATCTCAAGCTACTAAAGGTGCAATGGCCATTTTGTGAATTCTGGCTCCTTTACTGAAGTTTTTTTACAGTCTTTATTTTTTGATGCAATAAAGAAACTTGTTCGTGATTTAGTACTTTCAACATCTGATGCCAGAGCCAAAAGCATTTTTTCTCATTACCAAGGTTCTGTTCTCTGTTTCTGTTCCATTATCAGTCTGGGCAACTTGATTGGTTACAGTATCTAAATTAGAATCAAAACACCCCTCCAGGGTGTGAATACAGGTTTGATTCAGTGGAGCTATTGGGGAATGTCTGTGGCTACCAGGAAGCAAGTTTTCTGAATATGAATGTAACTTCTGGCGGGTCTACACTACAAAGGTAGGGGATCTCAAGAGTTCTTCCATCAACCTAGCTACTGCCTCTTGGAGAGGTGGATTGACTTCAGCAACATTGCTATCATGCGTGTCAACCGTACAGCAGTGCTGCTGTCATGTATCTAGCATAGACATAGGCGAAGTGGGAATGCGGTGAACACTGGAGTGGCAGGGCGGACTTCTTTTGTATTAGCCCATGTATTAGTACCATAGAGTCTCTGTGAAAACATTTCCCTAAGGCAGTTCTCTACCTTCATTTTTTATATACTAATGTGATCTATGCTATCAAGTGCCAGCAGTGCCCCTCTGACATGTATATTGACCAAACTGGACAGTCTGTACAACAAGGGATAAATGGATACAAATCGGACATCAGAAATGGTAACACACATAAACGTGTAGGGGAAGATTTTAACCTACCTGGGCACTCAGTCATGGATTTACAAGTAGCCATTCTTCTACAGAGGAATTTTACCAGCCAATTACAGAGCAAGAGAGCGGAATTGACCTTCATCTGCAAATTTGACACTATTTCCCTGGGCTTGAACAAAGATATTTGGAAAATCATGGGAGACAGGAGAGATTCCAAAAGACTAGAAAAGGGAAAATATAGTGCCCATTTATAAAAAGGAAAATAAGAACAACCCAGGAGACTACAGACCAGTTAGTTTAACTTCTGTGCCAGGGAAGATAATGGAGCAAGTAATTAAGGAAATCATCTGTAAACACTTGGAAGGTAGTAAGGTGATAAGGAACAGCCAGCATGGATTTGTAAAGAACAAATCATGTCAAACCAATCTGATAGCTTTCTTTGATAGGATAACTAGTCTTGTGGATAAGGGAGAAGCGGTGGATGTGGTATACCTAGACTTCAGTAAGGCATTTGATACAGTCTCGCATGATATTCTTATCAATAAACTAGGCAAATACAACTTAGATGGGGCTACTATAAGGTGTGTGCATAACTGGCTGGATAACCGTTCTCAGAGAGTAGTTATTAATGGTTCACAATCCTGCTGGAAAGGTATAACAAGTGGGGTCCCACAGGGGTCTGTTTTGGCACCGGCTCTGTTCAATATCTTCATCAACGATTTAGATATTGGCGTAGAAAGTACACTTATTAAGTTTGCAGATGATACCAAGCTGGGAGGGGTTGCAACTGCTCTGGAGGATAGGGTCATAATTCAAAATGATCTGGACAAATTGGAGAAATGGTCTGAGGTAAACAGGATGAAGTTTAATACCGACAAATGCAAAGTGCTCCACTTAGGAAGGAACAATCAGTTTCACACATACAGAATGGGAAGCGACTGTCTAGGAAAGAGTACGGCAGAAAGAGATCTAGGGGTTATAGTGGACCACAAGCTGAATATGAGTCAGCAGTGTGATGCTGTTGCAAAAAAAGCAAACATGATTCTGGGATGCATTAACAGGTGTGTTGTGAGCAAGACACGAGAAGTCATTCTTCCACTCCACTCTGCACTGCTTAGGCCTCAGTTGGAGTATTGTGTCCAGTTCTGGGCACCGCATTTCAAGAAAGATGTGGAGAAATTGGATAGGGTCCAGAGAAGAGCAACAAGAATGATTAAAGGTCTAGAGAACATGACCTATGAAGGAAGGCTGAAAGAATTGGGTTTGTTTAGTTTAGAAAAGAGAAGATTGAGGGGGGACATGATAGCAGTTTTCAGGTATCTAAAAAGGGTGTCATAAGGAGGAGGGAGAAAACTTGTTCATCTTGGCCTCTGAGGATAGAACAAGAAGCAATAGGCTTAAACTGCAGCAAGGTAGGTTTAGGTTGGACATTAGGAAAAAGTTCCTAACTGTCAGGGTAGTCAAACACTGGAATAAATTGCCCAGGGAGGTTGTGGAATCTCCATCTGTGGAGATATTTAAGAGTAGGTTAGATAAATGTCTATCAGGGATGGTCTAGACAGTATTTGGTCCTGCCATGAGGGCAGGGAACTGGACTCGATGGCCTCTCGAGGTCCCTTCCAGTCCTAGTATTCTATGATTCTATGATTCTATATTAACTGGATGTTACATTATAAAGCCAGCCTTCCCTGCATTTAACACCTCCTTTTTATATCAAAAGCTAAATATGGGATACATCCAGCCCACTTAATTAGCCTCATTAGCACTGGTCCTACAATTAACAGGTATCTTTTTTTCCTTCTTTTTCTGTTATAAATTTGTGAGTTCCTATTATTCCTTTCCCACTCATCTGAGGAAGTGGGTTTTGCCCACTAAAGCTGATGATACTATATATTTGTTAGTCTCTAAGGCCATGTCTACATTATAGAGATGATCGAAGCTGCCGCAGTCAATGTTCTGGGGTTTGAATTACAGGTCTAATGAAGACATGCTAATTCGAACTGAGAGGGCACACCTGTCGATGGCAGTAGTCCTGTTCCTATGAGGAGTAGGGGAAGTCAAAGGGAGAGTGTACTCCCCTTAACCTCCCTCTGTGTGGATGGTGCCAAAATGCAATTTAAGATACTTCGATTCCAGCTAGGTAATTAGCGTAGCTGGAGTTATCTATCTTAATTCAAACTTATCCCCTAGTGTAGACCTGGCCTAAGGTAACACAGGACAACTAGTTGTTTTTAAAGTTACAGACAAACGAGGCTACTTCTCTGAGACTATTCCACTTTAATTAACTCTTTGAAGCCTGCATGTAATCCTGCAGCCCACACAAATGGCCCATTAGAGTCAACGGTAGGGGCCCCCTGAGTAAGGCCTGATCGCTGGAAAGGTAGCAGCAACAGGCTCTTTATTTGTCATTCTTTATGACTGTAACTGTGTTACCAAGGACAATGAAGTTTAAGTTAAAGAAATTAACGAGGTGCAGCGCAGATGAGAAGTACTGTGCTCACTATTGTGGGCTGTGCAGTGCAGCCTATTGATTTAGTGGTTGCTTTTCATTCCCCCCTCTCACACTCTAGGAAAAAAAACAACACGAAGATTTATATGAACTGTGCTGTTTTTGAATACAAACCAAGCCTGCAAAACATGGTGTGAGCCTTAGGAAGCTTACTATGGCAAAAAAGAACAGTCTAGGTTAATTCATAAAGTGCTTTACAAAATAGGATGAATGCCTTGTGTTCCACTGTGGGGTTCTTTGGCTTTTTTCCTCACACCTGACTGCCTATTAATCTGCTTTTTAACTGTGCCCGCATGCAGCCGCACATGGTTAAAATCACCAGCAAGGTACCTCTCTCCAGGTCTCTCCAAACTGGGTCACCCTTTTGCTATTGGTTAGCATTAAATTATTTCCTTTGAGGTAACCAAGACCTTCCACGGCGCTATCTATTGTCATCTCCTGGCACTGAGATTTTATAACAGATTGTGGGCAGGCTGTCGTTTTAGGCTGTTCAAGGATATAGGAAAAGTTGGACCCCTGTTGATCTCTCAAATTGAGGAATTTAAACAAAAAAACTTTCTTCTCTTGTAAGTGCCTGTTCCGCTATTATTGCCTTTTAGAAATTTTGTGATTTTAAAATCCCACACTATGTAGCAGTGCAAATAAAAATAATAATTTGGTGAGCTATAGCATTTGAGATAATAAAACCATTTGTATGGGTCTTTATGAAGAAGAATTTCCAATATCTTCTGTTAGCCTTGCTATGGGGCTGCTTACATAAGTCAGAAAACCAAGGCTCCCAGCCTGCAATAAGGATTTGTGTGGGCACAAAGGCAATGTCTACACTAGAGGGACGATTGACGCTGCTGCAGTTGTTCTTCTAGGGTTCGATTTAGCGGGTCTAGTGAAGACTCGGTAATTCAAACGGAGAGGGCTCCCCTGTCAGCGCTGGTAGTCCTGCTCCTCATGAGGAGTAAGGGAAGCCGACGGCAGCATTTGCTCCTATCACTTTCCTGCTGCTTAGACAGTGCAAAACCGCGATTTATGTTGACTCCCACTATGTAATTAACATAGCTGGAGATGCGTATTTTAAGTCGACTTTCCCCTTTAGTGTAGACTTGGCCAATGGTACGCTTAAGTTCTGATTTCAGGATTTGGGCCGAAGGCGGTGGGCACTGTGGTCTTTAAATGACAGTTTCACCTTTCAGTTATTCAGTAGTGAATGTGTCCAAAGGTTACCTTAAATATCTGTTCTCCTTTTAATTGGTAGATGAAAATCTAAGTGGTTTCCAACACTGATGTTTTGATTTTAGAATGAGGATTTTCACTTTGGCCTAAAACATACCCAAGCATGCAGCCTCTAGCATCCATTCAGAAAAACACCTGAATGGGGGCATAACTTAAGTACATATGTAACCGCCACCGGGTGGGCTTGAACCTGGGACACTAGGTGTGTGGGTTACACATACTTCAATCCTTTGTCGATTTAAACAACTACTGATGCTTCTTTAATAAGTTGTTAATTATCCCCAGATTCAGAAAAACACTTACTCACATGATTAAGAGATCAATTTCAGAATAGGCTGTGGTTCTTTCCTGAATTAGGATATAAGGACACGATCTAGCACCCACTGAAATCAATGGGAAAATTTGCATTGACTTCAGTGAGCTGCAAATTGGATCCATGAGCAGTACGTATATTTGAGTGCGCATACCTAGATGTACATAGATTGATATTGTATTAAAAATTATTTTGGGTGTACTGTATGCCCATATGCATGTTACCGATCTGCATTTATAGGCAACCACACATACGTAAGGGGGTGTGTGTGCACTATAAAATAGACTTCCTGCATATAATGAATGATAACTCCAGGCTGCCTGACGGCCATTAATGCATAATGAAGACTTGAATCATGTGCACATACACTAGAGTGAAATAAGCAACACTCTTTCATTTTGCCAGGGTTTAGCTCTGTTGGTTTCCATGTCACTTCCTTTTGCTGACCCTTATTGTTACTTCTGTAGTCCTTTCAAAAGAGCTTTTTTTTCTAAAATGGAAGCAGCTGGTGCCCTTCAAGTTGTTCTATTTGCTCTTGTCAGCTGTGCCCTCCCCCTTCTTGTCTTGTCTGCCTAAGAGGGCTTTTAAGTTCTAAAAATGTCTTGGTCTTTTTTCCCCCCAGACATGAATCTGAATGCTGCTCTCTGTCTTGTTGAATGCTTTGTCTACAATTTCTGCCTGGACTTCCTCTCTTTCAACTCCATCATACCCTGTCTTCTGTCTGGCTTCTATCCCTTGAGGTCTGCTGCAAAGGTTCTCACTGAAGTCTTCTAGGGCATGTCTACACAGCAGGAAGTCCAAGAAAGAGCAGTCTTCCTTCCAGTTCCCTTACTCTTCGTAAAGTGAGGGTTACAAGAGTTAGAGTAAGAAGTTCTCCAGCTTGACATTATTTTGACATTATGTTGAAATAAATGCTTGTCATGTAGACGTGGACTGACGTTATTCTGAAATAACACTGCTGTATAGACCTACCCCTAGTGAGCTCTTCCTAGCCAAAGCTCGGAACTTTTACTCTGTCCTCCTTGACCTGTCAATTGCCTTCAACAAAGCTGATGATGCTCTTCTTGGAATTCTTGTGCTCTCTTGGCTCTATCCACCCCTGGTTCTCTGCCTGCCTCTCTTGTCAGTCCTAAAGTGTGTAGTTTGGAAAATCTCTCTAATCCCCCTCTCCAGCTTTGTGTGTGGGTTTTGAGGACTCTGCCCTTGCCTTCTTCCTGCCCCCCCCCCCTCCCCACTTCTCTCTTGGTAATCTAATTTACAAACCAATTCAGCTACCATATCTATGCTGATGACTCACAGATCTGCCTGTCTACTCCAGATTTGTCTCCTTCGGTCCATGTTAATATTTCGTCTGGTCTGTGACATCTCGTGGATGGCTAGCCGCCGTCAGCTCAAGCACAAGATGGGAAAATAGAGCTTGTCACTGCTTCCCCTCAAGTGTCCTCTGCTACCTCCTATTTTACTTGCTGTAAACAACACTCTCATCCTGCCTGTTGTTCAGCACCATAACCTGGGCATCATCTTTGACCTAGACCTTGCTCTAGGTCAGGGATGGGCAACCAAGAAAGCTAGGTGGGCCGCATGAGTGGCCCTCCTTCACCTCAGTGGGACGCTGCCCATTGGGGTTCCACCTGTGGCCCCATGGTCCCCCCGTCTTACTCCTCTCTCCTCCACACCTCTTGTGACCCCCCACACTTCCCTGCTTCTCTCCCACCTCCCAACACGTTCAGAATGCACGTGATTCGTGGCTCCTCCAAAAGTGCTGGGAGGGAAGAGCAGGAAGTGCGGGGCTCCGGTGCCCCGGTACATGAGAGGGATGTAAGGGAGGGGGATGGCCAGAGGATCTGCGGGCCATAGGTAGAGCCCAAGTGAGCCGCATCAGGCCTGCAGGCTGCAGGCTGCCCACCACTGCTCTAGGTCCTCCCCTTCAGGCGGTCTCTAAAACGTGTGGATTCTTTCTGCATAATGTTTAATGTGTGGTCTTTCCTAGCCATCCAGGCAGCTAAAACTCTCATCATTTAACATCTTGGGTACTGTGACTTTCTTGTCGCTGGCCTTGACAAATCCAACCTCGTCCTGTGCATACCTGCTCGGAACGATCTTTGCAGAAGCGTTTTCCTAGCCTGTCACTCTCACCTTGTCATCCCTCCACTCTTTCCTACTATATCACATCAAGTATAAATTATGAGTCCATCCACTGCCTGGCTTTACCCTACCTATCCTTGCTCGTGTGCCCCAGAGAAGTCAGTTTCCTTCTTTTGATCGGCCCATGATGTCCGCCTCCAGTACCCTCTTTACATTTGCAATCAAGCACCTTCATGCTTTTTCCTATGCTGTCCATTGCATTGGGGGGAGCTCCCTGCAAACAGACTCACAAATAATGCGTTATCCTCCTTCAAAACTCTCCTTAAAACTCTGCTTTTCCATGGTGCCGCCAAAACACTTGACAGTGTCTAGGCTGCAGGTATGCTGGGACCCCAGGCTATCATGCTGACCACCGTTGTTGCATTGTTTCCTTGCACTCCCATTGATCTAACTGTATCCAGACTGTAAGCTCTTTGGGGCACGGACTACCTCTTTGCACTGGATTTGTACAGCCCGAGCCTAGTGGGGATCCCTGATTAGGACTCCTATGAGCAGGCCTGCTGACGGGGAGGGGGGCAAGAGGTAGTTGCCCAGGGGCCCAGCAATTAAAAGGGACTCCGGGCTCCCGACCTCCACTGCTCCTGCAGTAGCAGCGGTAGTGCCTCGGAGCCCAAAGCCCCTTAAATCACTGCCGGAGCCCTGCACTACATAGTCCGTGCATCTCTAAGAATCAACACGTGATCCCTCTCCTGTCATCCCCTTCCAGAGAAACAGAGGCTAGGGGACGCCATTCCTACCCATCCTGGCTACTAGCCATTGATGGATCTAACCTCCGTGAATCTATCTAGCTCTAAGGGCTGGGGGGGGAGGGTGGCGCTGTGCTCCAAGCGGCACAGAAAGCCAGCTGCCCTCGCCTGCCTCTTCTGCTCAATACCCCGCCCCTTCTGGGAGCACAAAGCTGCCCCTCCACGTTGCCCAGGGACCTGCGCAGGCTGCCGGCTCCCCTGCCTATGTCCCATGGTAATACAAATACAGTAGACTTCCGATAATCCGGAACCTATGGGACTTAGGTGGTGCCGGATTATCAGATATGCCGGACTATCAGGAGGTACTATAAGCAGGTTATATATATACTGTATACATTATATACTGTATATAAAGTGTTCTTAACCCTTTTTATTGTACATACTGTATACAGTATACTGTAATGTTTTAGTTTTTTAAGCCTTTTTTACCCTTTTTGCTCAGTTCAGCTGCTGCCGCTGTTACCTTGTGACTCATTTTTTGCCGAAGCTCACTCACTAGTCTTTTGCCATTTTGGTGCCGGAGTATCAGGAGTGCCGGACTATTGGATGCCGGACTATTGGAGTTTTACTGTAATTATTATTAATAACGTCTGTTCTGACCCTGTTCTGCAATATACATTAAATGCAGCTCTCCAGCTCCATCTTGAGAGCCTGAGGGCTTGCTGTTGCTAAGTGTTGGGTTCGGATGGGACAACTCCTGGACTAAAGCACATTCTCAAGTGCTCTGATGGCTTGCACTTGATCTGTTCAGCCCTTTGCTGGATCACATCCTGCATTTATAAAGTGCTGAGTGCCTTCAGCTCTTGTGCATGTCAGTGGAACTTCAGGAATTTAGGTCCCAAGTCGTCAAGGTATTTTAGACCAACTGAAGTCAGTGATAAACTTAAAAAACAACAGATAGTCTGGTAGCACTTTAAAGACTAACAAAACATGTAGATCATGAGTTTCCGAACTGGGGGGCATGAAGAAATTCCGGGGGCGTGAGGCAACAATCTCCCCCCCTTAAGTTTTGCTGCTATTTTTGTTTTTCAGTTCCCCCTTTTTTTTTCTCAACTAGTTTTGCTGCTACTGGGGGGGAGCATGAGGGTTTCTCAAAAATCAAAAATGGGGAGTGATGCCAAAAAGTTTGGGAACCACTGATATAGATGGTATCATGAGCTTTAATGGGCAGAGCCCACTTCTTCAGTACTTCAGACTAAGTGAACACATTAGGTACTTTTTACTGCACTGGGGCTCCGAATTTTGCAGAACCTGCTCTCGTTATTGTAAACTCTGGCAAAAGGTAATCTCTGATGCATAAACATGGCCTGTAGGTAGCTGTGTTGGGCATCTTTACCTAATACTGTGCATTAGAGGGAGGGTTTTCCAGAATGAAATTTGCAAAGCAATCGTCAAAATGATAAACGCTGTGTAACGCGTCACATCTCCAGTCAGGGCAATGCTTCATGCTTTCCAGTGTGGCATATGATTTTATAGCAGTGTTTACAGTGGCCATTACAAAAAGAGACCCGAGTGGAGAGGTAATTAAAAAGAGCATCTAAGCCATTCAACTCACTGAATACAGTAAATATTGCAATGTTATTTATGGAGAGTTTAAATAATCAGAGCAGCAGCTTCAGAACGTTACACACACTGATTTAATCCATGATAAAAATGACTTGCTGACAGAGGGCGGGGGGGTGACAGCTACCGGCCCTGAGAAAGAGTCTGCGTGTAGGTGAGCTACCCCCAGGACACACGAGGTGGAAGGAGTTAATCTGCTACAGGGTGGGAATGGTAATGCGCCAGCCCTATACTGGCCTGAGGTTGCTTCCGCTGCTGTGTCAACTCAGCAGTGCCGGCCAGTGCCTTAAAAGGAGGAAGGCTTTGTTTTGCTCTCTTCTTGCCCACCTTGAATGGGAGGGGGGAAAGCATCTCCCATGGGAGCTACTCTCCCTTCCCTCCGTGATGAGCAGCCTCGGTGATGAACATACGGGGACAAGAGGGTCTCTTGTGCCCCATACACCGCAACATGGTCACATGGCAAGGGTCAAACTCAACCCCCAGCCTGGTCCTGATCTTGTAATCCTTGGGCACGCATGGCTCCCCATTGAACTTGGTAGGGATTTTTGCCTGAAGACGGCTTGTCTGTGACCCTCACGGGTACAACATCCATTCAAACATCAAAGAGTTGTTGTGGAATTTCATATAGGGTCGCCAGGTGTCCAGTTTTGAACCGGACAGTCCAGTATTTGAGCTTTCTGTTCAAGAAACACATTGAGAAAATAGAAATGTCCGGTATTTTCTAAATAAGATGTAATGTAGATTGTGATGTCATGTCAAGTGCGTCCGGTATTTTTGTTGAAACCATCTGGCAACCCTAATTTCATATGAGACAAAACAGTATGTGGAAAGTAAACCACGTGGTATTTTTTCTCCTGTCTTATACAGCTGTGCACTGTGGATACATGTTTATTTACTAGACATTTATTTGTGTTGTATCTTCCCCTAGCAAACATCCTTTCAGGAACTTTGCGCTGTATTTTATGCCTCTGTTTGGCGGGTGCATTGTGGACTCTAGAAATGACATGCTGAGTTGACATGAAACATAAATGTCAGACTCTGAAATACTTTGCCAGTCTTGGCATCAGAAGCCAAAGCTTAAGCTTCTGTTCTGTTTTATTGGTCATGAAAACACGGGCTCTTTTCAGTCTATCTTGCCTCTGTCACTTGATCTGTCTGAACGCTTGTAGGGTTCTCATGGTAACCCGCTCCCACGCCAACCTGAAGCCCAAGAACGGTTTTTAAACCATGTCATAACATTTGTCTCCTGGCCACTTGGACAGCAGAATGGGAGTGGTTGGGTGTTTTGAATGTTCAGGATCAGGGTCTGTTAGCTCCTGTCGTAACAGTTCATATCACGGGGCTGAATCCTGTTTGTCTGTGAGCCAGTCCCTTTATTTGAGTTTGATCTCTGAGTAGGCAGTTTGCAAAAGAAAAAGCTCAAGCACTAACTACATATTTGAAGCTTTCTTGCTGTGTGCATCAAGCCGCTTGACAATACATTGTCGCACGTATAGAACCTGCTTTTGAATATTGCATGCACAGAAAGGTATGTGCCATTATGTTTCTAATTTGCATGTGCATTTACCATGGTTATGCAATCAAATGGACAATTAGATGCATAAATAGGCATCTGGGCATATTAAAAAATAGGCAGGGGTGCTTGGGGTGCACGTATGTTTAAGAAAATCAGGCCTATAATACAATTATCAATCCAAGGAGGCTGGAATGAAATGGACTAAACCCATATGATGTTTGATTTAACAGCCCTTATTCCTAACAGGAAAGGAACTTGGAATCCAAGGGTCATAACAACTAAAGCGTTAACCCCACAGTTTAATCGCTGTGAGTCAGGGAAGACTAAAAAGTGAGCTTTATTTGACCTGCAGAGAGGATTCATAGTACAGGGCATGAGAATGTCACAGAGGCAACCAGGCTGAGCTGAGGAAGGCCTTTGCATTTTAAAAAGGCAATTTTAAGACCCCTAGAGTCACAAAGAACTTTGTCCTCAGCATTCTGTACAAGCCATATATCTGGGACGCTGCATAATAACAGATCAGGGCTTGGATTACTGCCTCAGTATTGGATAAAGACATCTATATGGAGATATTTACAATAAATACAGATTTATATAGTACCTGTCGTACAAGTATTGCAACAACTTCTGAGGTGACAGAAAGATGCTCCAGCCACAGATGTTATATCATGCTGGGAGAAATGTCTGTCTCAGGAACAGAATCCATATTCCTAGCAGCACCTGCAATAGTGATATAGCTGTGTCAGAGCAAGAACCATATTCCAAAGCCGGGTAGCAGGCCCCCCATTGAATAATATCCCACAGACAGGATAAAAAAAAAAGCCAGTGGTGACAACTATAATAATTTGCTGCAAGGCAGGTGGATAATCTTCAGCATAGCAACCATCGTTCACTGTGAAAGCAGGATTCCAGAGCACTGATTCAGTCACCTCTCCGAAAAGGCTGGGGTTTGATGATGGAGGGTTGTAACCCTGCAGTAGAAACCCCTAGAACGAAAGCTGTGCTCACCTCTGTGGTTTTAGCTGCCCCTTCACCACCCTCTTAGAACCAGTGTTCCCTCTAACTTTTCCCATCCATGTGCAGAACAAATTTTGTTATGTTCACCAAGGCAAGTCCAGATGTGCACCACCCATAGAGACATATAGTGCCAGCTGTGGGCACTGCTAATCAGCGGGGTGGCATTTGAATCTCTCCTGAGTGGCTACCCAAGTGCTCAGCTTATAGGGAACACTGCTTTGAAGAGGAGCGCTGACAGAGAGCAGTGCCTGAGACTCTACTCTGCCCATCTCCCACAGTTTGATGTAAGACTTTAGTACCCTCTCTGTCCTGCTTGAGTTACCTGCCTTTCTCCAGGCATGATCTAGTCTGGACATGTTCTTGAATCACCCTTCAAAGCACCCTCTGTTTACTCAGTTTTACTATATGCTTATTCAGAGATGTGAAAATATGGCAGCGATAGCAGCCAGAGTTAGATTTTTTTTTTCAAGCCATGTGATAATGAGCTCTGTATACATTCCTGTAGCTTGTCGGACAGCTTACATTCTCCAAGTAATTTAATGAGTAGTTGGTGCAATGTTATCTCAGGATATCTGCAGCTGATTGTTCAGATTCCTTTTCATGTTTCACTGATTACTAAATCTGTGTATTAGAAAGCTTTAAATGGTCAGCAAGGAAGCCATGGAGTTCTTTGGATAGGACCTAGCTTCATCAAAAGGGCCTAATACTGGGGATCTTTCAGCTGTTGTTGGTGGCATTTCTGCATGCAGTGACAACCCGGGGCCTTCGCCGCCTGTACCTCGCCCTCCGACTCCCATGAAGGAGGAAATATATTACATAGTGAATGCTTCAAACAGAAAAGAATGAAGAGAAGGATTGTTCTGCAAGAGAACAATAAAATAAGTGTTTGTTGTCCATACATCTTCTGATTAAGTCAGTGAAATGAAAGCTAATTGGATAAATGGATTTGTCTTGAGCGAAATTTCCCTCTGTGCAGAGAGCCCGCACCTGACCTGTTTTAGATTGGGAGCCATTTGTGGGAGGGGCTGCCATTTATTAATATATGTACAGCAGCTAGCACAATTGGCAGGCACGGTGCGGCCCAATTGCTAGAGCTCTTGACTGGGACTCGGAGTTTTAAGTTTGGTTTTGCCTCTAGCTTGCTGGGTAATTTATATCAACTATGTGCCTGTTTATCCATCTGTCAGAAGGAAATCATGATACTAGCCTTTTTGGTAAAGCCCTTGGATATCTATGGATGAGCAGAGTTAAGGTGATTATAACCACAATATAAATATTAAATTATAATAACAATAGCATGTTTCTCAAGTGCCACTTAAGCCCTTGGTGTTGCGCTTAAGTAGAAATTAAGTGCTATCTGGGCTTTTTATTGGCACTGCACTGGTGTAAACTGCATCTGGGATGCATACTCAGATTCATCACTCCTTTGGGTTTTAGATGCTCCACAGCACAGAGCACTGGATTTTTCCAAAACAAAAAACCTCTAGTCTCTGTGGTTTATTTTTAAGCCTGTGAGTGAGTTAACTGCTCCAGTTTGTTTTTCTGTTCTTTGCATCTCTTTCCATGTGACTGTTGATATGATGTGCCATCGCATTAATATCAATGTGGTGTCACATTAACACTAAAGACTGGTATGGATTGTAAACAAACACTATCTTGGTGCAATTCCATCCTGGCCTTTGCATTTTGCCATATTGCTGACTTCAGTGAGGTTGTACAGCATAAAATTAATGCTGACTCTGGCCCTTTTCATGGTCCAGACTTCTATTTTCTGAGAAACATATTATTGGGACTGTTATACAAAAATCCATCATAGCCGTTTTTCTTTTTCGGTGAAAAAGTGGATTTTCAGTTGCTTGAAAAAAAATTGTGGAAAGTGTCTGCTGGTGTCAGAAATTTTTGGCTTTTTATCAAAAATCGAAAAATTTTAGACCAAAAACCAAAACGAGGTTTCTATATGGATAAATATTTGAAATTTTCCATGGAAATTTTTTTTTTTACCTTTTCCCACATTTTTAATTGAAATTTCCCCAGGGAAAAATTGTGGGTATTTTTTTCCAGCCCTCTTTCTGTCTAACCACAATGCAAACATGGAATACAGAGAAACTCCATCTTGGGCTGGTTTCACCGGAGCCTTTAGACATCCTGTGTTTGTATGAAAACGCAGCTTAGCTTTTATTATTATCCTACTTTACTCTTGTAGGGCCCGAAATTAAGCCTGTTAAAGCCAATAGCAAATCTCCCATTGACATCCGTGGGCTTTGGGTCAGCCCCAACTAGTCTTAAAGTTTGTGAAAAACGAAGGTGATAGAGTTCAGTGACAGATGCACCTTTCCCTTCTTTTACCATCTTTTGCTCTCCTGTGTCCACTCTTCTCCCCTTCCCCCCTTTCTTTTTCCATTCGCTGTCAGGAAGGGCCACCTCTGGAGGTCCCGTTGAGCACAGCATCACGCCGGCAGCACCTAGTGGAAACCGCAGCTACAACAGTGAGTGGTTTCAAAATATCACGTGTTTAATATTGAGGGTGGTAGGGTGTCTGTGTGTGTGGGGGGGCAGGAATTAGGGGTTTTGGTCCAGATTGTTCCCTGTGCATGGTTTTTCCTCCTACATCTGCCCTATGTTCCGCTGGAGTCCCATCCTGAGAGCTGCTGAGCCCCGGCAATTGTGGTCCAAGCCCCTGGGAGTTGTATACCTTCAGCTGGGGCTCAGGATTTGGTCCCTTGTTGGTTTTTCACCAAGTTGACTCTTTCACACTCCTGTGTTTTAGGCAATTGATGGGTGTGAGCTATGGTCCGTATTTTTTTTCTTCCATATCTTGAGCTGCGATCTCACACTAAGCAGATTCAGACAGGGGCCCAGGAGCCAACGAGGTGCCGCATGAAATAGGGTCGATAATTTGATACCTGGTGTTCTTTCTCAGGATAGTGTTACTGAGAGATAAAACTGATCTCCCGACCCCTTGCGGTGATTACAGATCCCCACCCACACACACTTTTTTCATAGACTAGGGCTGTTAATCGCATGTTAACTAGCCAAATTTCAACTGGGGTAATTATGGGGGACAAAACCTGGAGGTCCTCACTATTCTTTACTCAGTCGGAGACCTGGTAAAACCGGCTCCTCGTACAGTTTCCATTGCATAACCTGGTTTGTGCTTGCTGCTCAATTCTGCTCTGCAGTGTTTCTCTCCTCCAACAGTTGCTGAGTCTCGCCTCAGAGGTTAAAAAGATCCTTGTGTCATCTGTGTATTAGTTTAGCTAATGCTTTGGAAGCCTTTGGCATGAAAAGGCGCCGTACGGGGGAAAGGTATTATTACGAAGACTGCATTCTTATTTTCAAGGACTGACTAATAATCCCAAGCTAGGGATAGATTCACAGGCTCATGCCAGCTGTTTTGTGCTGCTGTGGTAAAGCAAATGCAGCCAGCTAAGTAGGCTTCACAGATGCTTAGCATCCCCAAGGCAATGGAAAGCAGCTGACGTGTGCTGGTGAATTTGGCGGTTATTGTTTTTTTATTCTGCTTCCCGTTATGTGTGGGTGGCTCTCAGTAACAGGTACGGAGGTCGGAATGTTTCAACAGCAGAGGCACAGCAGTCAGACTGGCGCAAGCAGGGACTGCTTCAGTCCCCGCTTGCGCCGTTTCCCCACTGCGCCTCTACTTCCCCTGTCCCCCGGCCCCCATGGAGTTGGTGCTGAGGGAACCGCTTTTTAAGATGGCCCCCCCCACTGACTCCTGCTCCCCCCCACCTGTCTCTGATAGAGGCAGCAAGGTGGGGACGGGGGGAGGAGCGACTAGTCAAGTCACTACTTGATTACCTGATAAGCATATGCTTATTGGGTAGTTGACTAGTCGCTTACATCCCTAAACTGCACCCACTTACACGAGTAATTAATCTAATCTTGTTTCTCTATGAAATTGGTCTTGCAGCTTTCTTCTGACTACACTCTGTTAAAATAGCATTGCTACTATTGTAAGCTTGGTTTATTTTTTCCCTGTGTGCATGTGTATTTATACTGCATGAGCATTTAAAGACCAGGGGAGAATATATTCACAAAATCAATCAAGAGTTGATTTTAAAAATGGGAAGTTGTAAAAAATGGAATTTGCAATAATGACCAGACCAAGCATTTGGTATTTAGAGTGCTTGCAAAAAAAAAAAAAGATTCCTTCATTAGCTTTGCATGAGTGAAAACTGAAAAGGTATTCCCTTATCTCCTGAAGATAAATTCCAATATTCTTTCATTGCTTGGACAAATATCTATCTGTAGAAAGACTTCTCTTGTATTGCCAAGTAACATTGACTGATTAAAATCAGACACTTGTTTTTTGCTCTGATCTCGGATCAATGCCAGCAATATTACACAGCAAAAAAGGCAGGCAAAGGCTAGACTGTACTCTCAGGGATGCTTGGCTAATCAAGAACAGGATCACCCTCGATGACACTGTTGCTAGTGTAATGAAACTATTTTAGGAATCCTGACATTTCCCGTATGAAATCCGGACATGTTCAGAAACAAAGTGGTGGTATAGATGGAATTTAACATAATAAAAAGTTAGATGATGTACTTATAGACTGGGGACTAGTTTTTGCCTTCAGTGGGGTCAGATTTATATGACGAGTGCATAGTGGTCACAAAGCAGCCAGACCCCACCCCACAATTAATTCTTGATCCCACATAAGCTAGACAAATTCAGTGTGGAAATAAGGCATGCATTTTTTTAACAATGAGCGTTACTAACCACTGGAACAATGTACCAAAAATTGTGGTGGATTCTCCATCAAGGGCAATTTTTAAATTAATCTTGGATGTTTCTCTAAAAGATTTCCTCTAGGAATTATTTTGGGGAAGTTCTGTGTTATAGAGGAGATCAGGCTAGATGATCACAGTGGTCCCTTTTGGTCTTGGAATCTCTGACTTCACACGTGCAATCAAAGAGAGGCCTGTCTGGCAATGTCTCTATGAAATCAATCTGAGAGTAAAAGACCCATAGCGGGGCTCTCTGCTGCCCTCTACTGGCCATACCACATGCATGTTTATGAGTCTAGAGCTGGGGTGGGCAATAATTTTGGATGGGGGCCACTCCAAGATTTTGGTAAGTGGTCAAGGGCCGCACTTTTCTATGGAGCAGGTAGGGGGTCTGGAATGGAGGCTGGGAGCCGAATGGAGCTTGGGGGAGGGGACTGGGGTGCAGGGGCGGGTGTGGGGTCTGAGAGGGAGTTTGGAGGAACGAGGTGGTTGTTACCTGGGGCAGGGGATTGGGGTGCAGGGTCTGGTAGGGGGTATGGTTGCAGGAGAGGATTCTGGCTGGGGGGAGGGTTTAGGAGGAGGTGCAGGGTCTGGGAGGGAGGAACTGGGTTGCCAGAGGCAGGCTCTAGCCAGGGGGTCCTTACCTAAGCACCTCCCAGCTAGCAGCACTGTCAGCCAAGCTTTCCTGCCAGCAGCCACTGCCTGCTTGTGCATGTGACTCGCTGCAGCTGTGGGGGAGGGAGAACGGAAGGAGAGGTTTCACCTGCTGCTCCCACCCCCAGCCATATGTCTCATCTCCTATTGACCAGAAAGCGGCCAATGGGAGCTGAGAAGTTGTGCTGCTTTGCCCCTGCCCCCAGCAAAATCTCTCAGCTCCCATTGGCCAGTTTCCAGCCAGTAGGAACGGAGAGATTTTGCTGGGGGCAGGGGCAGCATGCTGAAGCCTCTCCCTTTCTCTCCCTTCCCCGCAGTTCAGAGAGCTACAAAGGGCAGCTAGCCACTTTGATCAGCAGTGCTGCCTGCCAAAGGGGTGGGTGTGGGCCAGATCAAAAGGCTTGGCTAGCCAGATGCAACCCGCGAGCCTGTCGCTGCTGTAGAGCAGTGCTAGGCAACCTGCGATCCACAGGCCACATGCAAATCATCAAGGTTCTACCTGTGGCCCATGAAACATTTTGTTTACCGTTGCCTAGGCACAGAGTTGACAGATTCCATTGGTTTCCGTCTGCACAGTTGTTTTCCTACTGGTGTTACTAAAGTGACACGCATGTAAAGCAAGAGCACGTGAAGTGAGGTGGGTGCTGATTGTACACAACACTGACTGTGAGAGCTGGGTGCTTCCTCTGCATCTAATCAGAGCACTGCTACGGTTCCATCAGCACACCTCACATATTCTAGGCATGCAAACGCAGTTAGCAAAACTGCCCTATCCTGCAAGACCATCTTGGTTATGACAATCGTGCGCCCTACTGAGATGAAGGAGGGCCACTCATGCAGCCCACTCACTAGCCTGGGCTGCCCACCGCTGCTATAGAGCCTGTGAGCTGAGTCTTTTACCAGAAGTAGTAGAGGTCATAAAGAAGGTATTTGTAAACAATTTGTAATTGTATTTTTTGCATGTCCTCATGCAGTTTACTTCTACTAATACGTGGGCTGAAGTTTGGCCCACAGTGTTTGCATATGAATGTCTGCCATAATATTCTAAACTAAATAAAACCAGAAACAGATTAAACTGCTTGTGTATTTTTCCTCTCTAACAGCACAGTTGTGTCCTACGTTCCATCCCTTTTTGCTTGCCATTTCAAGAACAGTAAAATGAATTTAAACCATTTACACCTTAAATTAGACCTCTTCCTTTGTGGAACAAGAGTAGAATGAAACTGAACTGGGACTCTGAGGCCGTGCGCAATGGAACACATCAGCGAGGCTACGTCCTTCGTTCTCTGTCCATCCAAAACAGGAAGGAGTTCTCCCTGCCTCTCCCAACTTCCTGATCTGCAGAGCCATAGGCTCCTGTGGAGATTGAAATCCATCCCTGACTGTCTTAAGACCTCCTGCAAACAATTCACTGTTAAAGTCTGATTTGTGCTTGAGACTTTATGGGATGACACAGGTGTTCCTCTTTAGCCCCATGTTCTTACCTGATGCTTCAAGCAAGGGCCAAGGGCTCTGCTCTAGACAGGGTCATCCTTAGGGGGCCCGGGCAATCTCCCTGATGCAGGCTCCGCACCTTCTCCTGGTCTACCCCCACTTCTTCCCCCAAGCCCTTCCCCTACTCCCCCGTCTCCTGCACCACCATTGCACGCCTTGCCTGAAGCCTCCTCCCATGAGTGATGCAGGAAGGGGGAATACTACAGGGCCTGGTGTGGGGCCTTGCTGTTGCCATGGTGAAGTGGGGCACAGCAAGCTGGGTGATGGGTCATGTTCCTCCAGCTCCCCCCACCATGGTGAGTGCGGGAGGGTGGGAGGGGTAGGGAAGATCCCTGCTGTCGCCCTGCACCAGGCCTCCCAGGTAATCCTCCAGACCACTCTGGGCCCCACAGGTCCCATCCATAGGACGACTGAGGCAGCCACCCTGTCTTGGGTGGTTGCCCTGAACTATCCTATGAACAGAACAGCTCTGGCTCTAGATGCCCCCATGGTTCCAGTCAGTCTCCTCTGCCTTTTCCCTCTTCCTGTGCAGGTCTGGCAATAATTTAAACACTCTTTTTCTTATATGGGTTTTTCACAGCCATAAGCCAGTGGTTTTGCTCTGGAAATTATCATGTAAAGGGCTGATGTGGGATTCAGTTGATAAAGAATAGAAATATAATTAATTCCAGTCAACATAATTATATGGAAAATAGGTCTTGTCAAACACTCCTGATTTCATTGTTTGAGGAGATTACATGTTTAATTGATAAAGGTAACTATGTAGCTGTAATAGACTTTCTTTGGCAAGGCATTTGACTTAGAATGACACAGCATTCTAATTAAAAATTAGCGCTGTACAATATTTATAAAGCCAGTTCTTGATATATTTAACATATGTCAATTCAGAAAGTATCTCTCCAAAATTTGGTCATCATTGTATGGAAGTATTTCTAGTGGGCTTCTAGAAGCAGAGACTGGTATTCGATCTAATGCTATTCAACATTTTCATTGTCGACCTGGAAATAAATATAAAAATCACTGCTGAGAAAATTTGCAGACGATGCAAAGATTGGCTAAGTGATAAAGTATGACAGGGCAGTCATGTGAGGTGATCTGGATCATTTGATAACGTAAGAACATAAGAACGGCCATACTGGGTCAGACCAAAGGTCCATCTAGCCCAGTGTCCTGTCTGTCAACAGTGGCCAGTACCAGATGTCCCAGAGGGAGGGAACACAACAGGTAATCCTCACGTGATCCCTCTCCTGTCACCCATTTCCAGACAAACAGAGGCTAGGGACACCATTCTTACCCATCGTGGCTAATAGCCATTGATTGACCTAATCTCCATGAATCTATCTAGCTCTTTTTTGAACACGGCTGAAGTCCTGGTCTTCACCACATCCTCTGGCAAGGAGTTCCATAGGTTGACTGTGTGCTGAGTGAAGAAAAAAAAAGTTGGGCCCGTTTAAACAAAATGTGCTTTAATACAGCTAGAAGAAACACAGGCCATGCCCACAGAATGGGAATGCTGTGTCCTGGAAAACACAAATCCGAAAAGTGAAGAAGAGACTAGTGAGTTGCCAGTGTGAGGCTGTGGCAAAAAGGGACTAATGCAGTCTTTGCCTGTATAAACGGGGGAGAGAGTGAGATGGGCTTAGTCAACTAGTGCCTGAGGGGGGAAGGCATTCAGGGAGAGCCATCCAGAGAAGCAGGGAAGGGGTACCCTAGTTAGTAATTAAGATTTTTGGTGGGGCACAAGGGGGCAATGCACTTCCTGATTGCTCCCACGAGTCACCTATGGATGCTGGACCACTTGTATAGCTAGGTACCTTTGTAGGGAGTGAATACCAGGAACTAAGAGCTAGTCAGTCTGTCTGAGGAATGCAGAACAAGGATGAAAGGCTGGAAGCTGAAGCCAGGAAACTTCAAATTAGAAATTAGACTAGAGCAGAAGTCTGCAAATCAAGCCTGAATGCCTTTCTTGAAGATGGGCTGTAACCAAACCCAAGCTGAGCACTGAAGTAGCTGGCTGAAATGTAAAGGCCCATGTCATACAAGAGACCAGACTAGATGAACTAACTGCCCCTTCTGACCTGAACCGCGATGAATCTATAACTTTCTTGCTGCAGAAGCTGGTCATGAGAGAGAGCATTTCCCCTCCAGCACTGCTGTTCTTTTATGGTGCAGGCCATCACAGATACAGACGCAGTGACTCTCTGTCAGGACTCGGTACTGCTCTCAGGGCTTGATCCAAAGCCTATTAAAGTCCCTGAAAAGACTCCTGTTGATTTCAGTGGGCTTTGGGAGAAGCTCTTAATGCGGGTAACCCATTGAAATGTAGGGCTGGAAGAGACTTCAAGAGGTCATGTAGTCTAACCTCCTGCACTGAGACAGGATCAAATACACCTAAATGATCCTTAATGAGCGTTTCCCTCATCTGGTCTTAACAATGATGGGGGGATTCCATAACGTCCCTTGAAAGCCTCTTTCAGAACTTCATTATCCTCATAGTTAGGATGCTTTCCCTAATATTTAAGCTAATGCTCCCTTGCGGCAGGTCAAGTCCATTTACTACTTCTCTTACCTTCTGTGGACACAGAGCACAATCGATTGCTGTCCTCTTTATAACCGCCCGTAACACATTGGAAGGCTGTTATCAGGTCCCCTTGCATCTTCTTCACTCAAGTGCCCATTTCTTCATAGACCAGGTTTTCCAAACTCCTGGGCATTTTTCTTGCTCTCCTCGGGAATCTCTAGTTTGTTGCATCTCTCCGCCAAGTGAACTTATGTATCTTATGTATCTTATGTATTAATAGGCACTCCTGTTAATACACCGCAGAATGATTTGAGCATTGCATTGGTGACTCATGCTCAGGGGCGCCAACAGCCACACTGGCTGGGGGGGGGGCGGCTCCATGCTCTCAGAAGCCCTCAGCACCCTCTCCCACCCTTACAGCCACCTGGAATGGCTCTCCCGGCAGCAATTTCAAGGGCCTGGAGCTCTGACCACTGTCACTGTAGTGGTGGCCAGAAGCTCCAGGCCCTTTAAATTGCCAGGCCCTGGGACAGTTGCTCCCTTTGCCCCCACCCATCGGCAGGCCTGCTCATTCTCATTTAGTATCCCACTATTACCTCAAGATGCTCATCAGCAGTATAACAGCCAGGTGGGTTATTCTCCGTATGGTAGCTGCGCGTCTGCAGGTTTTCCTCCTTTGAGCTTGTCTTTACTGAATTTAATCTTGTGGCTTTCAGACTAGTTCTCCGGTGTGTCAAGGTATGCCAGGAATTCTAGTCCTGCCCTCCAAGGTGCTCGCAACCCCTCTGAGAGCATGATGTGGCTTGGTAATAGCATCCAGAATATAATTAAAGTGAGCATCTATGTGCGGGGGAGCAGCACCGTAGCTTATAACTTCATAAAGGGTGTGACGTAGTGGGGGTATCTGGCTAGTTCCTATGCTGGCTCTGTGGTAATCCCCAATGGCTGCCATCGGTGCCACAGCCCAGAAGGATGAGTCATTATGCAAAGAGGGTCTCTCAACCTGTCTGACCAGCTACCCCACAGGGAGAGAGACAAAGGAAGGGGGAATGCTGCCCTGGCTGGGGGCAGGGCTGGAAGAGAGGGGTTAGTTTCTGTCTGGGATCATGGAGGAACCAGCCTAAGCCAGGGCTGGGATTTAGGGGCCCAGTCTCCCCCATCTCAAGGGGGGCTGAGGCATCCTAGGCCTGCCCTGTAACCAGATTATATCGGTGCTGTGCTGTGCTGTATCCTGGAGAAGGAATAAACTCCCTCCATTCTACGGGCTGGTGGAGTCTGTTCGTGCCATTACGGGGGTGCAGGAGTCAGGGGACCCCAACGCGTCGTCACAAAGGGGAACTTGCAAAAATGAGGAAACTAGTTCAATAGAAATTAAAAGGCACCACCGCAAAAATGAAATCCCTGCAAGCTGCCGGAAAACTATTTAAAAGCACTGTCCTAGAAGCTCCAATTATATATATATATATATATATATATATATATATATGCCACCATGGCTGAAAAACAAGTAAAAATAGAGGTTACAGGCGAAAAAGCATCCTTTTAAAATTTGGAAGTTAAATGCTACTGAGGAAAATAGCCAGGATCATAAACTCTAGCAAGTCACCTGTAAAAGCATAATGAAGCAGGCCAAAGAAGAACTGAAGAGCAATTAGCCAAAGACTCCAAAACTAACAGCACTTTTTTAAAGTATTTCAGAAACCGGAAGCTTGCCCAACCATCAGTGGAGAGGAGGGAAGTAGCCCATTAGTTTGGCATCAAATGTTGACTCCTTCCATCCTATCCTTGCCAAAGGGGGCGGGGGGAGAGGAGGGAGTTCCCCTCCTTGCCCTTGGAGTCAGCTTTGGTCCAGTGGCCATCCCTCTTCTCTGTGGCTGACTGACAGGAATCTGTCATTTGGAGAGACACCAGTTCTAGGGACGGTAAACATCTTTGGGTCATACATCCCATCTCACATCTTCCCAGGTATACTATCCTCCCACTCCACTTCCAGTTATAGTGGGCTGCTATATAGTGTCCCAACAAACATTGCACAATTGCAACTGAGGGCATAGGAGAAAAACCTTTTCTTGGAACAGTAAGGAGCTACAGTCTGGGTAGCCAGGAGGTCGTGCCTCCATTGCGGGCTACATGAGACACTGCAGAGGTTGCCTTTCTTCCTAGCTTGCAGTGTTCTGAGATTTGCCAGCAATTCACAATGGACTGCGCTCAGCTGAACAAAATCCATCCATCAATCTACATCTGGAATGTAGCCACAGACTACACTGAGGTGACGGTGCACTTGTACTGATCATCAGCCTCACTTATGGATCCCCTCCCTGAAGCTGATTCTTTTTCTCTTATGATAATTTAATTGATTACAATTCTCAAGAAGCTCTCCTCAGCTTGGCTCTCACTTTACAGAATCATTTCTTCACATCCCTACAATTGGAGTTGGTTGCTAAATCCGTGTGCAGGTGATTACCAAGCTCAAGAGAGGGTTCTCGGGAACTGGCAAAATCGGGGATTTTGGAAAAAAAATATCCTTGATCCATATTTAACAATTTGTTGATATGTTATGCTTTTGCAATGACATTTTCCCTATTCAGATGACTAAATGAAGCAGAATTAGGTCATTTCAGAGGGGGAGCCGAGTTAGTCTGTAACTGGAAAAACTTATAAAAACAACTAATAGTCTTGCAGCACCTTAGAGACTATCAAAACATGTGGATGGTATCATGAGCTTTCGTGGGCACAGCCCAGTTCTTCAGATGAATGGCGTTATTAAAGGTCTTGTTTCTAAGTAAATAGGGAATAGGGGAGAGGAGAAGGAAAAAGGGAGGGGGAGAAATAGTCAATTAGAATGTCTATGCTAAGTGAAGCTGATAGAGAAGGTGCTAATTATTCTTACGTACCCATTGTTTGGTTTTTTGCGTCATTAGGATGTTGAACTTAGTGGGCCATCCCGCCAATGTCTTTATGACATAAAAAACCAAACAATGGATATTACCCCAACTCTCTCTTACTGCAGCAGCTTGGGGCCAGGAAAATGTTAGCAAGCATATGGTACTCTGCAAGGGATTCATAATAACAAGCAAGCCTGAAACCAGATGAGCTGGTTTGAGGTTTTCTTGCCATTCCCACACCTGATCCAGGTTCTCTGAGAGGTTTATCAGTTAACACAGACCTCTGCACACTGCTTTAATCCCACCTATACTCTGGAATGCTCAGCCCTTGTGTGTAAGGGGTCCCAGGTGAGTTTGGAGCAAGTCTGGAATGCTGCCAGTTTCATGTGGAAATGAAATCTCTTTTTTGTGTGTGTGTGCGCACATTTTGACATGAGAGGTGGGAGATGTAGCAAAGTTTTCTTTTCTATTTTAGTGTGAGCCCAAACCACACAGCCATCCTCAGTGGATGCACTGCTCACCCCCACCAATCACCACCGAGAAAAGGCATGAATGATTTCTGCAAGCCTGAACCTAGCATATTCTCCCCAATTCAGGACAATGAGGACTTTGTAATTAATTTCAGTGACAGCAGGATTGTGCCTGATGTGAATATGCATAGTAGGTCAATGATTTTCTTGTCGTTTGATCTCATTGGATTGCTCAAATCAGCAGTACACATGGCTTGTGTCTTTTTTTATTTTATAGGAGACACCAAGGTAAAATTTGATTTTGCTGAATTTATGGTACGATCAATCACCCTAATAAAGAATAATGGTTCCACAGTCTGACCTTGTAGGGTATTTGCTAGGAAACTTTGTATGACTGTAGAAAGAGTGTTTACAATATAACTCTTAACTAGGGTATGGCAGTCTATTGACTGAAATACCATGAATGCACAAATGAGATTATTAACCCAAGGGAGTCTTGATTGCTCTGGGTCTTTTATTTGGTGTATTTTTCAGTTACCGGCAATTTTTGGACACCTCTTTTGGAGGCATTTGTAAATAGCTAAGACATTTCTGTGTGAAAAATGGTATGGTTAGACTATTTTCTGAATTCTCTTCCATGTTGAAGAGACTTGGCTAATGTGGCCATTGCATTTGGCTGCTCTTCATCCTTCAGGTCTTGTACTCTGTAATGGTTTCTTCAAGCTTTAGCTGTTTAGTTTTCTGGAAAGTCCAGTGTGGACAAGACAGAGATCAAGCACAACTTTACATTCCACTGGCACGTCATTGTGCAGCTGGGGAAGAAGTGAAGAATGGTTTAATGGCCATCCTCCATGTCGTATAAATGAGCAGAATTGCTTTACTTTCCCCTTAGGTGTAACAATTATTACAAATTTATATTGCTATTCATTCTCTATAATAATGAACAGAATGTTTTTGCCCTCTTGTCCCTTGCTGTTAGATAGAAAAGAAGATATAGTAATGACTGCAGAGTCATCTTGTGTGTTTGTGGCATAGTACTTATTGCCACCATTTATACTCTGGGAGACAATGAGTTTATGCTATCGCATGCCTGTGCTCCCTGACAGCAAAAATAACTGGTTAATGCTTTATTTTTCTTCCTTGTATATTTGCAAAATAGATGGATGTATTGCTTAAATAAAAGCGCGCAACATTCCATGTATATTCTGCTTTTTTCAATTAAATATATGCATATAATTTTAAATATAGGAATTGCCCCAAAAGTAGCACTAATGTATTGCAATCTAAAGTGCATTTCAGTATCTTATTAAAATTTAAACAGCCATTATGTACATGAAAGAATTTTTTGTTGTAGTTTGCGAGGTGGTATAACAATAATTACCAGCACGCATCAATCATTTTTCATTGCCTAGTTTATATCAGTGGGATAAGTAGCGCCAATTAAAATCCCATTTTACATAAATAGATATGGTTTGTAACAAATCACACTCTGTTTCCCTTTTCTCAAATACCCTGCCATAGGAAATCTTTCTCGTTATTCAAAATGTATGCGGTGTGCTGCTTATCTTTTTTGCGCTTAAAAAGACATAACTCTGCAGGCAGGCATGCCTCACTACAGGTTTGGCAGGAAATAAATAACTGCTACTGTAATGATCTATCAGTTTGCTGTTCCGAGTATTTTTAGCCAAAAACGGATCGAATACAAATCACGTGTTTATTACTAACACATCATGGATGGAGTAAGCAGGAAGAAAGGATGTTTAAGGGATGCATTAAGAATAATTGTGTTTTCTTTAATATTCGTTCTTTGACCTCTGTCACTCAACCTTTAAGCTGAGCCTACTTGGATAGTCACGTGGAATATTGTAAAATTGGAATATGGAGCAATTGGGCAGGTTTCCTATCAGTAGAGTGGAACGAGCCCTGCAGAGTTGTGCAAGGAATGGGCAGATGGAGCCTTTACTGTGCACAAGTAACTTTTTACCATCTCAGCCCTTTGAAGGCTGAACACCAGGTTGGTGGGGACCACAGTGCTGATGTCCTTGTCATGGTTAGCTTTTACTCCTCATTGGCTTCAGAGCTGGTTTACATGGCATGTCCTCCTTCTCGCGGGGGTGGGCCCAGAGTTCTGCTCTGGTTGCAGACTTCTGGAAATGCTCCAAGCATTGCTGTCACAGGGGAGCTACACTGGTTGTATTAATGGGGGCAGAAAATGCTAGACCCTGATTTAGAAAAGCACTTAAGCATGTGTTTAAACCCTACTTACTTAAATGTGTGCTTAATTTTAAGCATGTGCTCAATTTCTGTCCTGAACAGGGGTTCTCTGGTGAATCAGAGCCTAAATAGAGACCAGACTGCAGAGGTCACTGTTAGGAAGGGTTGTTGTTTTTCTGATCTCTCTCAAATTTTTCCTTTTCTTCCCTGTACAATGTCTTCTACTTTTGCTTTCCCCCTGCTTGCTATTATTATGAAAATGTCCTGGGCTGTATCAGAACTATAAACCACCAGATTCAATTTCTGAAATGCTGAACCAGTAGATAGTGCGTGTGATTTTTTTTGTGAGGTCAAGAACACCGACTTATTGCTTAGGGATCATCAGCCCGGTTAGCTGACAGAGTCAGTCCCGCTTGTGAGGGGTTTTTTTTTTTTTATACTTTCTCAACAGGAAATCAATTATGTCAGGAACATTGGGATAATTCTACTCTTCCGATCAATAAGCTCTGATTAAACCACTGGTGTCTGTTGGGAAAATTTGCTGCATCATAATTAGAATTATTAATTAAAAATAGGAAATCAATTGACACAAATTAAGCAAAAAAAGAAATCTGGTTTATTTCTTTGACATTGTCTCCAGAGGCCCTGATAACAGAGACAAAAGGGAGATGACAGAACTTGTCAGGTTTTTTAAAAGTAAGAATGGTGTTTTAAAAACTGTCTGCCTGGTGAAACGTAGCGGATGCCTCTGGAATCGCCACTGCAGACATTAGGGGTTGCCTGTGTGAGAAATGATCGTTTGTTTATTGCATTTAATCATTCCCGGTGTGCCGAAGGGTGTGAGGCAAATGTCATCTGAGCCTCAGTGAGGAAAAGGAAATAGCTAGAGAATCTATGGCTGGCACGTAGCATGTAGCTTCTATCACTGTTCTACTTTTTCTCGGCTAGCAAGGGTAAACAGATTGATTCGTTGCATAGCAGACCTAGTGGGCTACCCACTGTTGCTAATTTACTGTCACATGGTGGTGACCTAAATTATTCTCGTAGGCCAAATTATGTGGGCTATTAACATGGGGGAACCTTGCTGACCTATTTTGCAAGGGCAGTCGGAAGAAAAGTCTCCCCCTTCACCCCAGCTGGCTTGAGCTCTCCTCTCTCTTGTTTTCATTTCTCTCTGCAGTTGTTTGGGGTTTTTTTCCCCCCTTCCTCTCTTCCAGCCTTGTCCCTTCTTTTCTATTTCTTGGGAGACAGGGTTGAGATTTGTAGTGGCCCTTTCCTTCCTTTCTCTTTGCTTCACAGTTTGTCTTTCATTCTTCCATCTACTTTTGTCCTTCTGCATTTTCTTTCTTTTCCTTATCCGCTTTGCAGCAGGCTCAATTGATTAGTGCAACACTAAGTTCAGGAATACTTTGGGCCTGGCAGCTGACAAGCATTGAGTCAGTTCACAGCCAGTATGCTCTTGGGCACTTTACATCTACCTTCGATACCAGGTATTTTGCAGTAATCTGCATTCAAAGGGTATTCTAGCTGTTGGGAAGCATGGCAGGGTGTGTCTATAGGACACAAGGCCAAGAAACATGGTTATTCCCACACTAATTTTTTAGGGGGAGTGAGGGTGGAAGTATTCTTAATTATTTTGATAGTGAGTATCTAATTCCTGAATTAATGGAATTTGATAATGAGTCAGCAGGGAATAGATGCTAATCTTCGTGTTTCGTTAGGATCCACTGTACAAAGGGAAATAAGGAATCTCTTGTGTTTATCTCTTAATAATAACAGGCATGTGGAGTTTTTCAGTGGGTTCAAAACTTGTTAGATACCTGTACCCAATGACTCCCAGTTAGAGTTAGCACTCCCACCCTCAGGCTACGTCTACACTGCCGTTTTTTTGCGGCAGAAGATATGCAAATCGCGCTCTCATTTGCATATCTTCTGCCGATCCTTTTTTGCGGAAGAGGTTTTGCCGCTAAAAAGCCCATGTAGATGGGGCCATTTGTAAGGGAAACCCCCTTTTGCACAAGATCCCTTATTCCCCAAAAACGAGGTTTACAGGATATTGCGGATTTTTTTCTGACAAATGGCCCCGTCTACACAGGGCTTTTTAGCAGCAAAACCTCTTCCGCAAAAAAGGATTGGCAGGAGATATGCAAATGAGAGTGTGATTTGCATATCTTCTGCCGCAAAAAAACGGCAGCGTAGATGTAGCCTACGTGTTCACCTGTTTGTGCCAAGTTTTGTTGCCATCGGTGAAATTAGAGACTGGTTTAAAATAGGGATGTGGAAGTATAATTGTGTATATGATTAACTGATGAGTCTGGGCTCCTTGATTAATGTTCACAGTTACATGCAGGCTCCTGGTATGCACCGAGCCAACTGTCCCGGCCCCACTTCCCCCACTGCTTCCTCTCTGTCAGAGAAGCAGTGCGTGGGGTGGGGGAGCCAGGCAGCAGCTGGTACACGTAGGGTTGCCAGGTGTCCGGTATTCACCCGGACAGTCTGGTATTTTCACCTCCTGTCCGGTAAAAAAATTCAGAGAATACCAGACACCTAAAATGTCCGGTATTTTCTGATTTTTTCCCTGGCCAGAAGGAGAAAATGCCAGGCACCTGGCAACCCTACAAACACTCAGCACCCAGCCTCTCTCCCTCTCCCCCCTCCGAGTCTCCCCCTGGCTCCCAACACCCCCAGCCCCAGGTCCCCTAATTACCTGGTTCCGCAAGGCTGCCGGCACAAAATGGCTGCCGACTGAGGGTCTCCCCCCTTTTTTTTTTCCTTCAACAGAATTTTTTCCCGGTGGGATTTTTTTTTTTTTTGGAGGGGGGGGCGTGTTCGGTATTTTTGTTTCAACCATCTGGCAACCCTACACGTGGGGGCCAGTTTAAAAGCCAGCTCCCCACACGTACTGACTCCCACAGACCCGACTGTCCTGCCCCACACGTAACCATGTAACTGCTGAAAATTTCATCAGTTATACAATTACTTAAATGCATTTTAACATCCCTACTTCAAAGTGTGTTGTCAGTTATGGTGATAATAGATCTAGAGTAAATCCCTTCATGTGTTTGGAGATAGTCTGAATTTACCCCGATGTTACTGAGAGCAGAATTTGGCCACTTTGCCATCGTTATACTTAGTAAGATACTAGTTTTAAGGAATATGCTCTTTTCCCAAACTAATTGTTAGGATCCTCTTTGTGAGGATTATCCTAGCGAGGGAATATTCATTTAGAACTGAGGCACAAATTGCAGGATAGTTTATATGCAAGCAATTAAGAGTTTGATCCTGCAGTCTTTAAACATCAGTGAGAGTTTTGTCTGAAGGACTGTGGGAGCAAGGCCTAAGTTTGTAAGTAGAGACATAGGCTTGAAACTGAAAGCTGAAGGCACCATGATGTTGGAGGGGGGTGACTTTTGGATTTTTGACCCCTGCATCTGATCCTGCCGAAATGGTTGGATCCAGGTTAGAGAGACAGGGACTCTCACACGATTCCACCATTTGGGGCTAAAATATAGTGAGATTTCAGCACTGTCCAACCTCAAATCATGATGCCAAACCCCACCCTCACGTGGTACTTAGTCTGGGCATGTATCTGGATCTAACACTATCTCCTTGGCACATCTTGATCTGCAAGTAGACAAAACTACACAAGTCTTTGGCCATATATGGGTCCTCACTGGTCCACAGAACAATGCTGGATGCAGCGTGTGTACGCAATGAATTTTCTGTCGCAACCACTATATGATTGAGCATCAAAGTTGTCGCTCCCCTAACCTCTGTATATGTAATGGCCACGATTCTGCAACCCCTCCCAAACCTTGGGAAGTTTTGTTGAAGAGGGAAACAGGAGGGGTTGGGCACGTTGAGGGAAGAACTTGTCCTAAAAAGAAAAGGTAGACTCAGGAGAGATGTGGGGGCAGAGAGACTGAGTACTCAAGAGAGCACATGTGACTGAGTAGGTTGATGATAGAGCATAACATTATGTGTATTTAATAATCCTTAGTGGTATTATTAGTTTCCTAATGATATCAATCTAGTCTGATTATTTAATTGCTATAGAAGTCTTGGTCACCTGCAGCATAAAATTAGAATATGTAGAAAATGTGCTTAATGAAATCTGAGGCAGTTACCTTGGGAAATAAACTCCACTGCTCTTGCTTAAGGATTATGTGTACGGAAGCAGCCCTTGTCTCAGTTTATCTTTGGCATAAATTGAGTAAATTATATTTTGTTAGTTTTTTTAAAGATGCTGAATTATGAATGGCAAAGTTTCTTGGGCCATTAACATAAGATGGATGGCTACGAGCCTTTATTGAAAACTTGTACCACAGTAAGATATAAGAATCAAGTGTAAAACTATTCCATTGAGAAAAGCTTTGCTACTTGGTTTCTATATTAAAATACTATGGTACTTCCTAATGTCACAGTGCACTTTTCAAGTACTACTAAATGAGCTTTCAGTAGTCCACTGGGTACCGTAGTAGACATTATTCTAACAAACCTTGGCATTTTTATTTTTATGTTTTCAATGTCCTTATTTTTCCAAAGAATGGCTCTTTTTAGTTTAACATGTAGTAAGTAGATGATGCCCTAAACTGTTCTGGTTTAAAAAAATAATTCTTAAAGCCTTCACACTGTGGGAAATCCAAACCCTGCAATAAATCTAATCAGCTCAGTTTTGCCAAGCTTACAATATTTAGGAATTCAAGCCCCAAACCTATTTGCTTATGTATGATCAACTTAAAGTTAATTTGGCTTAGTAGCTTTTACAGAATAAAGTAAGGAAGTGTTTTGTGTTACCTAATACATTGGGGAGATGCTGATAGGAAAACTTTACTGGTTTTTAAATTATAATGAATGGACTTGTTTCTTGGATATTATATTAGACTCAGACTTAAACTAAGTAATACTTTATGTTGCTATTTATTACTGATATAAAATTCTAGTTGTACCACGTAATAGAGAAGAAGATGACCAAGAAATAGAAAAGAATAGTCATGTTGACTCAGACCGAAGGTCTATCTAGCCCAGTGTCCTATCTTCCGACAGTGTCCAATTCCAGATACTCCTGAGGGAATGACTGAACAAGGGAATGGTAAAGTGATCCGTGTCCTGTCATCCAGTCCCAGCTGCTGGCAGTCAGAAGTGTAGGGAAACTCAGGGTGTGGGGTTAGGTCCCTGACTGTCTCGGCTAATAGCCATTGATGGACTCATCTGCCATGAACATATCTCATTCTTTTTTATACTTTTGGCTTTCACAAGTGCCATGGATGAACTGTGTGCTCTGCAATGGAGCACTTCCTTACCTGTGTTTTAGCCTGCTGACTAGTAACTTCATTGGGTGACCCCTGGTTCTTGTGTTATGAGAAGGGGTCCCTATTCACTTTCTCCTCTCCATTCATGTTCTGATAGGCCTCTGTCACATCCCCCCTAGAGTCCTCTTTTTTCTAATCTGAACAGCCCCAGTCTTTTTAATCTCTCTTCCAATGGGACCTGCTCCAGATCCCTAATGTGAAGCTTCTCTTAAAAATTGATGTTCCATCAGCTCCCCTCTAGTCGCCTGGTGCAGACGCTTGCTTAAGTGATGGGTTGCAGACCACAGTCAGTAACGCTGCTGTTTCATAGCTGAATACTTTCAGAACTCTTGTGGGGCTACCACCTGGCCCTGGTGATGTATTGCCGGATGTATGGTGGTGTGTCCCGGTGCACCTCTGTGGTAAGAGCCGGCTGGGGCACTCCGCTGCCGGAGGAGGCGCGGCACGCTCCCAGTCTGGCTCCCGGGGATCTCCTGCAAGCTGTCGCGCTAAGCAGCAGGCAGCCAGATAGGTTAAAGAGGCCAGCTGGGAGCAAGCCCCAACCTCCCAGTCCAGGAGGGCAGGAATGGCCCCCATATTTCCTGCTGCTGCTTGCTGTTCCCCTTCCGTCACTGTCAGGGAGCGAGAGGAAAGTTCAGAGTCCCTGCAGTCCTCCCTGCCTGCCTGGTGTAGGGCAGAGGCAGAAGAGTGAGTGACCCCCTCCGTGGCCTTTCCTCTCGCTCCCTGACAGTGATGGGAAGGGAGAAGAGCAAGCAACAAGCAGCAGAGGTAGGAATTGGGGACCCTTCCCCCTTCCAAAAGGAGACCCTTGTCCCTGGGCCCCCCTCCCACAACACCCTGCCCTGTGTGCCCCATGCCACCAGCCCTGAGTCCTGCACCCCCCCACACACACATCAACCCTCTGTCCTGAGCACCCCACACCCTCAGCCTTAATTTCTGCACCCCTTCCACACACATCCCTACCCTCTGCCCTGAGGCACTCCTCACATCCTCCACCCTGACACCTTCACCCCCTACTCTCAGTTGCTTGCTCCTGCACACACATCCCATATCCCCACTCCCTGTCCTCACACACACACATTCCACCCCACACTTAAATTTCTTACAGGTACTGTCTAGGGATATAAGCCTACGCTTATCGGTTAGTCGAGTCAGCTACTCACATCTTCCCCCCTCCTTGCTGCCTCTGCATTAGAGGCAGGAAGAGGCCCCCCCCACACACACACACTGCTGCTTCTATCAGAGGTAGCAGCACGGGGAAAAGAGAGAGGGGAGCATGAAGAAGCACCTGTCTGCAGTTGCCCGCGCTGGCCACGGGCAGAGGCTGCTCCGGCAGCAGCCCTTGTCCATGGGCGGACCCAGCTCTCCACTGCCTGTGGCAGCCAGGCCACCATGGATTGGGGCTTCTCCGGCCGGGCAGGCAGCCCCGGCTCAGTCCCAGCTCACACTGGGTCCGGGAGCTACCCCCCCTACGGCTCTGCAGTTTAAATGTAGTCGGAGCCAGGCTGCCTGCCCGCCCAGCTCTTGCTACATTTAAACTGCAGAGCAGCAGTGGGGGTAGCTCCCGGACCCGGCGTGAGCCGAGACCATGCGCTTCTTCCCTCATCAACTAATCACGTAGTCCATAGATTTTTTTATCGACTACACGATTAGCGAATTACCTGCCTCTTAACATCCTTAGTACTGTTGTATTGCAAAACTCCCTCCCCGTGGGCAATACAAAAGTATCTGTAAGAAATTCGTTACTTTCACCCCCTGTGTGTTACTGATTAATTTACCAATTTATTCCAACGCCTCCTCTATGGGCACCTCAGTCTGGGACAGTTCCTCATATTTTTCAAATGAAAAGAATGGCTAAGGTGTGGGAGTCTCCCTCCCATCCTCTGCAGTGAAGATTGATGCAAAGATTTCATTTCGCTTTTCCACAACATCCTTAGCTTTGTTGAGTGCTCCTTTCACACCTCAATCATCTACTGGCCCCACTGGTTATTTATCAGGCTTCCTGCTTCTGACATGCTTACAAGGAATGGGGAAGAGCAAGCAACAAGCACCGTGCCTCTGCCACATGAGCTAAAAGCTGATAGAGCTGATTCCCTTGTCAGTGGTCTCAGCGCCTCTGGGCTACAGATAGGGATATAAGCAACTAGTCAGCTAGCCGATAAGCAGGGCTCGCCGAGCCTCGGCGAGCCCCGCTCGCCAGCCGCACTGTCCGGCGTTCTGCGCATGCGCAGATTGTTCTGCGCATGCGCAGATCGCCTGAACCCGACTCTTCCGGGATGTAATCTACTTGCCACGGGCGAGTAGATTACATAGATTGTCGAGCCCTGCCGATAAGCATAGTCGCGTCCCCCCCTTGCTGCCTCTATCAGAGAGAAGCAGCAAGGGGGAGCAGGAGCCGGTGCTGGGGGGGGGGGGGTCAGCTTAAAAGCCGGTTCCCCTCCCCGCCACCACTGTCTCCATGGTGGGGCAGGGGGGCAGCGGGGAATTGGCGGCACGTCTGTCTTTGAAGTGTAGCCTCTTGCAACATTTCAAAAAGCATAAGCAGGACGGGGCGAGCAGAGGACTCAAGCAATCCCCCACTGGCCCCGTGCTCCCTGTGCCCTTTGCTTTTGAAATGTACAAGAACCCCATAGGGTTCTTGTACATTTCAAAGGTGGAGGCGCCCTCATTAACTAATCAACTATTTGATTAGTTGATTAATCTAAATGTAACACCCCTACAGATCCATATGGGGTCTCGGGTAGTTTTATTCATTGAAGATTTTTTTACTATATTTGATTGTATGTTTTCTTTCCCACACAGTTCCACACCCCCACCAGCATGCTCTACTCTGTAATTCCGATGTATTTTATACCCTGATGATACCACTTCCCTCTGATTATCATCATTCCATCAAATTTCTGTGGTGCCTATTATAGCAATATCTTCATTTAATACAAGGGACTCCAGTTCACCCATCTGAGCATTTAGACTTCTAGCGATTTATATACTTATAAAATTTGTCGATATTATATTTAGTTGCCCGTGTGATGTAATTGAATGGGACTTTTTTTCATTTGCCTGATTATGATGCATCTTTGTGGTGCTCTTTACCCATAGTTTCTAAGCTATTGTACAATAACAGTAATCAGACTTTATCCAAGTATATTTCCAGGAATAGTCAAAAGCAGCAGCAGATACAAATGTCTTTAGTTTACATGCTGAGACAAATTGAACAGTTTGCAAAAGAATGAAGAAAAGGATAGTTGTTAAAAGCTCTAATTCCAAAGGCGTATGGCTCTATCTCGGGCACACAGAGCAAGCTGTCAGTGTTGTGCGACCTCACTAACAGTTGAGAACACCTGGATACCATGGAGGGCCTTTGAGCTATAATGGACCACAGCTTCAACAGTGCCTTCAAAATAAGCTGCAGAACGTTGCCATTGCTAACAAATTTTATAGGGTGCAACTGGAAATAGCGTAAACTGTGGTGGATGTGTTCGAGCAATTGGAACCCATGAGCAGGGATGCTGGCAGTAAGGATGTAAAGGGTAATCGGTTAACCAGTTACCCGGGAAGCATTACCTTACCAGCATGCTTACGGGGATAACTGGTTGATCGGTGCCCGCAGAGCCGGAGCAACCTCTGCCCACAGCACGATGCAGCAGGCCTCTGCACCGCAGGCAGGGGTATGCTCCAGCGGCCCCCTACACAACGGGCCCATTAACCGTTTAAACATATAGTATCACAATAGATGTCTACAATATAACTAAGGCTTGTTGGCACTAATGCAATTCAAATAATAATCAGTAATAATGGTTAGACTACAGTTTGACGGCAAACTGCTCTCAATCTTACCATCGGCTCTCTGGCTAGAACTAGAAAATGCTAAAGGCTAGTGATCCATAAGCTTCCCCCCCTCCTCCCCGAAACTCAGGGGAATGGAATTTGTTAGTTAACTTGGGGTGTATGTAAAGTGTGTCTTTTGTTTCTTGGCAACAAAGTGGTGTATTATTGTTGAATGCAATTTAGAGTACTTTCTCAATGAGATTATAATCGTTTTAAAGCTGTCAGTCACGACTGGGGCAAGTGAAAATAGCACCACGAAGGCTGTCTTGCATATTGTTCGTACCTTATGGAGCTTGGATTTTTAGAAAAACTTCTGTTTTGTCTTTTTTTCATTTTGTTGGTTTTAAAGCTCCACATTTCAAGCAAGCGTGTAAAATAACACTGATATTTAAATGTTGCCATTTAAGGTTTATCTCTTCCAGTTTGCTATTAAAGTTGGCTCTGCGTCTCCTACTAGCATTCTCTTCGCGTGAACAGCGGAGACAAGATAGCAGTTGTGTTAAATAATAACAACTTGGAACATTGACAGGTATCCAGTTAAAACTAACTATAGGGCTAACTGCCTTAATCCTTTAGATCTTGCAAGTTATAGACATCATGAACTGTAGGCTCATTAGGGTTTGGATGTTTTTCCAAGTCATTAGGCATAAAACCTGTAATAGATCCACCTTTGCATTGATTTTAAGAGGGTTTGTTGTGCAGTTACTAACAAAGTGTTTTTGAGTTGCTTTCAACTCCATTTGGCTTCTATATTCAATGATATACTAATTAGCTAGCAGAGGACCTGCTATGATCGACTGACCCAGTATTGTTAAAGAGGACAATGCAGTTCAAAGGAAACTGATTGAATTGCTACATTTGCTGTGTTTCTTCAATATCTGCTTATGAGAGTAAATGTAAAATGTAAAAACACTTTTAAAAAAATATTAATGGGTTCCCATCTTTTAAACCTGTCTAAGGAGGTACCCTCCTGCTTCTTTAAGCGTGCAGATCCAACTGTTTCCATCACTTTAATGCCAATACCGAAAACAAATTTTCTGTATGCCATCAAAGATGAAGGTATAAATCTTGGACTCCTGATGTTACTTTCAAGTCTTTCTTATTTCATATCCACTGGAGGACAAGGGGGAGAGAGAGAAATATGCTGAACATTTGGACATTTAAGCTTCAGCAGGGACTTACACTGGCTTTACAAGAATGTTACAATCCTTTTAGCACTCCAGAAATGACAAATGTGCTGAAGAGAAGAGCCAGCATACCTGTGATTTCTAGAACAATACAGGGTTTAAGCTTTGCTAGTTATAAGGTCTCTGTAAGAAATGAGGAAAGCTTCTTTGCTAAGTGTGAACTTAATTCCTTTTGCACGTCCTGGATCTTAATTAAAAAGTCTTTAAAGTAAAAATGAGTCTTCTAGGTCCTGCAATATCTAAATGCAAAGTTTTACTATCTTTGGAATTCTTTGGCTTGCTAAAACTTTATTTTTCCCAGACAGGCACCTAGTTACCTAGTTATGTTTGTATGATACCTTTGACAATCTGCAGTGTCCCAATGACACTTGAATGCAATACTGGCAAAAACTGATTCATTGCTCTTTCATTTTTAATTCCATCCAAAAGAAAAGAAGAAAAAATAAAGAGGAGAGCAACATGGTTCTGAGAAAACTGATATGTGTAATGTGCATGAAAATGCTGGTAGATGAAAGTATAAAGGAACAGAATGGCGAATGAGTGTTCTAGCTGTGTCCATTCTGTAATTCTTTTCAAACATGGCATTGTGAAATGGGATGAGAATCACCCGATTTGGAATCTTTTTATTCACTTTCTGTACTGCGTTCGCTGTAACTGTCCAACTTTGCATTAAACATTTCATTGAGCTGAGATACAGTTTAATATCTCTGAAAATTTTAGCTCCTAAATCTGGAACAGGAATGTCTTTGTGACTCGGGTGAGCCCATTTTTGTATCTATCTTTGCTTGGATCTAGGTCCCATTTCGTTCATATTCTACACATTTGAGAGAGGGGAATTAGATAAAATGGAGAAGTAATTGCTGTTTTAGCCATCTCTAATTAGTCAAAATCTGCTGTGAAGAAATCATGCACTTCCAAAAAACGCCAGTGTCTTAATTAGAGCTGGTATAAAAAGTTTAGATGAAAATATTTTCTGATAGAAAAATAGGATTTTGTTTTCATCTACAGTTGCTGTGACACCCCATTTACTACCTAAGGGTATGTCTACACTAGCCCCCTAGTTCAAACTAGGGAGGTTAATGTAGGCATTCGAAGTTGCAAATGAAACCCGGGATTTAAATATCTCGGGCTTTATTTGCATCTTCCCATCCGGGTGCCATTTTTAAATCCTTAGTCGAACTAACTGCCCGATCTACGCGGCGGTCAAGCGTTAACTTTCGAACTAAGGATTTGGTTCGAGTTAACGTTTGATTGCCGTCGTGGCGCAGGCAGTTAGTTTGGACTAAGGATTTAAAAATGGCGCCAGCGAAGATGCAAATAAAGCCTGGGATATTTAAATCCCGGGCTTCATTTGCAACTTCGAATGCCTACATTAGCCTCCCTAGTTCGAATTAGGGGGCTAGTGTAGACATACCCTAACTCTATTGCTGGCCAGAACATTTCTTCTCCAATTTTTGATCAATGTTAGTTTACATCTATTTATTCACCATGTGCAACTGATTTTGTGTGTGTGTGTGAGTCAGTATCATTTCTCAAATAGGCATCGGAGGATGGTAGTGGAGTTGCTATATTTATTAGTCATATGTTTCAGCTTCCTTTTAGGATTTGTATAAATGATACTGGTGTCCCCAGCCCACTATATCTTTTGTGTTACTGTTTGAAAATGATCAAACAAGTCAATTATTTGATAATTAAATATCTTTAAAACTATTCAGCAAATTAGAAATGACAGCTTATCTAATGAAACCTCTATATAATAGTCAGAAAATGAAATATTTCATATGTAAAGATATTGAATATGCTACTTTAGTCTTTGTTTTTTTTAAACTTCTGTTTATTTTTTTAAAAGTTTATACAGTAATATTAATGAGCTTCCAAAAATGACACCACCTGCAGGGGCTACCTCTATATGCTTAACAAACACCTTTCAGCATATTGATTAATCAGTAATTAATCGGTATTTTTTCTGAATCCAGTAAAGTTTGGAATTAAAAAAATAATTAAGGGATGTATTATGCAGTATTTATAAAATGCACTAGGTCTTATTTCTGAAATCTGAACTGGTTTCAGCATTGCCTCAAACTTTCCACCTGGCCTCAGACAAGTCACTTACTGCAACCTGTCTGACTCAGTTTCCCCTCTGTAACATGGCGGCCATTTTTGGCTTGTAATGGTGCTCTGAGAATTGTCTTACATATTTGTGCACAGTGATCCAGCGGCGCTGGTCCAGTTATAGGATCCGAACCCTAACTATTGCATACTATCATTGTTAGCATTTTCTATTTATATTAACTATGTAATGTTTTGTTCCATGGGTGCTGGAAGTAGGGGTGCTGCTGCACCCCTTGGGTTGAAGTGGTTCCATTATAAATAGGGTTTACAGTGTGGCTTTATGGCTCTCAGTCCCCGCTCTGTCAAAATCATTCCAGCACCCCTTTCTTGCTCAATACATTATTTTGAAAATTGAAATTAGTTATTGTTTGTAAAACCAAAGCACATAAATCCTTTGAAAATTGAATGGCATAGAATGAAATTCAGCCTGTGGTGATGAGTAAGGAAGTGAGGAAGAGTTTAACTGGTTAACCGATAAGCGGTGAGTTATCGGTTTATGTTACTGGTTAAACTCTGCCCACCTGGGGAGTTGACTGCCCCCTACTGCAGACTCTGCAGTTTAACTTGCAGGCAGTAGGCTTCTGGCAGCTGTCTCCGCTCCTGGAAAGCTGGCTGACCCCACTTCAGGCTCTGCATTAGGAGCAGGCAGGCTCTGTCCTGGCACACACTGGGTCCCGGCAGCTGGCCCCGCTCCCAGGGAGCTGGCTGCCTCCAATGCAGGCTCTGCATTAGAAGTCCTAATGCAAATCCTGCAGGAGTCCCAATGTGGAGCCCGCAGCAGGCAAAACAAATGGTTAACTGTGTAACCGATAGGAATTTTATCCATTACACGGTTACCGGTTGAAGCGTTTTTTACATCCCCATAAGGAAGACCTTCAGAACAAAAATATGGTACAGATAGACTTGAATATTAATAGCATGAGTTACTTTTAGTAACATCTTCCAAATAAAGATGCTAATTTTCTCTTATCTGCTTTATACACGTGTCACAAAAATTTCTGAATCACCTTGTTCTTGATAAACTTACCAGATGGGGTTTGCTGTTTCCTTAGATGCTTCTTGTGTGACAGCAGAGGAAATGATCTAATTTCAGGGCATGGTCATTTAATTCCCAGCCAGGTGTAATAATCTGTCCTTTTTTGTTTTCCCAGTGGCAACAGTTGTTTTAAAAAATAGATGACTAGACAACCACTATTAAAGTAGATTAGCTGCTTAAGACTGAGATAGCCTTGACACACACACTGAAAGCAGCAAGATACTACAGACCAGAGAGCTTCAGTTACTGCAGATGTTTCCAGCTTCATTACAGTCAGCTGAGCTGCCATCCCAGAGTGCATCAGCATCAAAGAGAAAGGATTATTATTGTTTTTCTGTATGAGGCTGTTCCGAGCAATAGTCCACAATTGTTGAAATTCAGTCTAGTTCATAGGACCTGAACCAATCCTGCTGCACTAGAGCCAGCCAGGAATTTTCTAACAAAACGTTTTCCCCCTCACTGAAAAAATGCAAATTTGGTGAAACAGAAATGGTTTGCCCCAAAATGGCAGTTTTGACGAATCTCCCAGTTCAGAAACTTTTGAGAACCAAAAAAAAAAAAAAGTTTTGAAGTTGTTCCAATGTCCAATCTTCTAGATGAGAAGTTTCATTTTCTGGTTCAAAACAACATATTGGAATAAAATTTCAGTTAATTTATGCTATTAAAAAGTAGGGCTGTCAGGCGATTAAAAAAATTAATCGTGATTAATCATGTTGTTAAACAATAATAAGACTCCAACTGACCCCGGGCTCCGCGTTGTGTTGCCCCTTTGAAACGCCGCTGCGGGGGCCCGGGATCAGTTGTGTGGTGCTGCCCCTTTGAAACGCCAGCCGTGGCATTTCAAAGGGGCCGCATGACGGGAGCCCGGGATCAGCTGAAGTCCCCAGCTGATCCTGGGATCTGCACAGCGCTGCCCCTTTGAAACACTGCAGCAGCATTTCAAAGGGGCAGCGCTGCATGGAACCTGGGGTCAGGCTCTGCTTTGCGCTGCCCCTTTGAAACACTGAGGCTGGCATTTCAAAGGGACAGTACAGTGGAAATGCCTGTGATTAGCACGCATTAAAAACATTAATGCGTTAATTCTGCCCTGCGTTAATTGACAGCCCGATTAAAAAAAATTTGAAAGTAACAATGGTCAATTCAAAATGAAGTGTTTCTAATGAATCCAACTGACATGTTTTATTGACTTGACCCCGTTAGGTTTTGGATGATCCGTGTGTAAAAATGTTGATGGTGTCATGATTTGGGATAAGAAAAAAATTAAAAATCTCAAACTCCTGTGGGACAGGAAAATGATTTCTTGCCTAGTGCTGCCCCAAGCCACATGTGGGACCGTGGTTGGCAGGGGCCACCAGGGGAGGAGTAGGGGAGTCAGTCTGTATGTCATGGGAGGTGATCATGAATGTACTAATCATGCCCAGATTGGCACTGGAATGTTCTGGATTAAGGCCACTAGATTTGTGGTGCTTCAGATGCAAAGGCTTCAGCACGCTGGGCAAAGGTGCAGAGAAGCTGCAGGCTATTTCGGACCCGTATAGGAGCTGAGAAGGGAATTGGTTCCTATGTCATGTTGTTGGGTTGGCAGTGGGCATTTTGCCCTTCCTAACCTGCCATGCAGCCTCCCCATAAAGCTATAATTACTTGGGCTTTATGTGGGCAAAGCAATTCCACCCCTTGCAATTAGATATCCTCTACAATATCATTCTGTCTTGCTGTGTATCTATCTTTTGTATTACTCTCACACCCATCACCTTGCTACATAGGCCCTGGAAGATAGTAAAAAAGTGGGTATAATATTCCAAATAAAAATAGGTTTTATTCCCACCTTGTGAAGATTAATTGCCTCTTCTTGTATTTTTCTTTTTCGTCCTGTTACTGGGATGATCTCTTTCATGCTCACTGGTATTTTTCCACTGTTTTCTAATGATAAATACCAGAAGCTGTTTCAAAGAGGCTGTGTCCAATTGTACAATAAATTTTTGATGATTGAACTTCCCAGTCTTCTCTGGTTTATGTAGAGCATTGACCAGGACTTTAAAAAAAAAAGCGTTCTTTCTTTTATGTGCCCAAAAGGGACACTGGTGCTAATAGTTTATTGTCAGAAAAAGACAGCAATGTATTTTAAGGTACCTTGAAGATTTTATGTAATATTAAAGATGTGAAGATTTAAATATGCCTCTTAGAAAAGAGAACAGCAAGTAGCCATGTGTAGATATTTGCATCCAGAGTTTTATAAATCTTTGAACTCTTCTAGATATGAAAGATGCGCATATTTCAAAGGCCATCGGGCATACTGCTGCTCTAATTCTCCTCTGAAGTTTGTAGGGAACATAATTCACATCAGAGTGTCTAAGATCCCAGCAAGCGCGGATCACTGGGGCACGGCACCCTTAAAACTAAAATTCGTTTAGTGACGGCGCCGCACAAAGCTACTGTAATGGGATTTGTCGCTGCTGTGGCAAATGGGAAGAAACAGCAGCTTTTTATTTTACAGCTGCCCTGTCATAAAAGAAAGGCAAATATCACAACTCACAATGTTTAATTTGGTTTTCAATAGCAGGGCACTATAGTGAATTGCTTATTGACTGCATTAAAAATGAATGATGAGTTAGCATTGTGTTGCATTATGTGTCAGGATACAATTCTTTGCCCTCTTGAAGGGGAATCTTTATTGCTAGCTGCAGCATTTTTCCTATACCCATCACTGCTTTAATTTGGCATCGTTTTTTTCCATAGGTCATCTGCATGTTTTAAAATGCCAATTAAATAACTGTGAGAATTTGCATGCTGACCTGTTCAGTGGAAGGTGAAGGGACAAAGATGCCTCAGACATAGCAATTGGGCTGGGTCCCTGGAGAATGAGAAGAAACACATTCTACAAGAGTTGTTTTCGTGACAAGACTCACCCTTACTACCGTACATAGCTACACCGCCTGACTGCCAAAGAGAGCGTCATCAGCGCTAACTTCAGGGCTTGCATGTCAGATGCTCTGTTTATGACCGGAGTCGGTCTCAAACTCATGGCCCATGGCCCTCTGTGGCCCTAGCAGTTCCACAATCCAGCTCGTGCACGGCTGCTGACACGCGAGTCCCTGTGGCTCTGGGGGGATGTGTCCATACTCTTCCCCCAAGTCCCGCCTCCCCTGCTCTGCCCTCTCAGCACATCGCACCCCTTTCCTCAAGCCCCCTCCCCTGAGGGACGCTGCCTTGGGGATTACCAGGAGGGACCTGGCGGGGGGGCGGCAACAGGGGTCGGGCCGCCCCTGCACTCACCATAGCAGAGATAGCCGCAGGGAAGCAGAGCGGAGCAGCAGCCTCTGCTGTGCCCTGCCACCATCTCCCAGGCCAGCCCAGTTGCTCTGCTTCACCATGGCTGGGGAAAGCAGTGCACCTAGCCCCAGCATGGGCTGGCTTGGGACGTGGCAGCAGTGTGGAGCAGGCTGCTATGTAGCTTCACTTCCCTGTGGCTCCTCTGCTGCCCGCCCTAGCCTGCCCAGAGCCCCGCGGGTTAACCTGAGTATGGGATACCATCCCGTCCATAGGACAGTTGGGGGCAGCCGTTGCAGGGTCTCCAAAAATGTGGGCTCAGGGCAGCCACACCGAACCATCCTATGGATGGGACCCTCTGCGCACACCTCCCCCGGGCCACAGGGATATGCCAGCAGCGGCGCGGAGCTAGCAACCAGAAACCACTCTACCCCACTGCAGTAGTGACGTCAGGGGCAGGTTTTAAATTGCCCGGGGGCAACAGATGGGGCTGGGGGGGATGCATGGGGTGGGAGGAGTGTGCGAGCAGGCAGACATGGCCAGGAGAACGTGCGGAGATCTCCACCCTCTACCCTGGAGCCCAGCCAGAGGGGGGTTCCCGCTGCTCCATTAGGACGATATGAGGACTGGCACTGGTCCTATGGTATATTGAGTTTGAGAGCCCTGGTTTATGTGCAGTTAAAGAAATAGGGACAGTTAACATGCTGGGCCTAGACATGAATTTGTGTCATGCGTCTCCAGGAGTGGCATGGTGTGGGCCATATTTTGGCCCCATTCTGCCTGCTTTGCCCTACCAAAGCAGTGGCAAGGTGAGTCGGGCTTACCCTTCACATAGGGTGACCCACAAGTGGCACACCCCACCACCCCGCTCAATGCCATGAGAGTTTGGAGGGCATGGCTGTGGAAAAGCTAGCTCAGGTGCCGGCTCGCATGCATCTGCATTATTGCAGTCTCTATTGCATTATTGCAGGGGGGATAGGATAGAGGTCTATAAAATCATGACTGGTGTGGAGAAAGTGAATAAGGAAAAGTTATTTAATTGTTCCATAATATAAAAATGAGGGGCCACCAAATGAAATTAATGGGCAGCAGGTTTAAAACAAATAAAAGGAAGTTCTTCTTCACACAGCACACAGTCAACCTGTGGAACTCCTTGCCTGAGGAGGTTGTGAAGGCTAGGACTATAACAGGGTTTAAAAGAGAACTAGATAAATTCATGGAAGTTAAGTCCATTAATGGCTATTAGCCAAGATGGGTAAGGAATGGTGTCCCTAGCCTCTGTTTGTCAGAGGGTGGAGATGGATGGCAGGAGATGGATTGCTTGATCATTTCCTGTTCGGTCCACTCTCTCTGGGCAGGGCCGGCCCACAACATTCTGGCACCTGAGGCAGGGAGCTCAAATGACACCCCCATGCCACCTTTTCTCCTGCCTGCCTGTTATGTCTCTTGTGCCCTCCTTCCTCCACCATCTCTGTGCATCTAGAGCAGAGAGACTACATATGCACCACAGCAGACCCCATTTTCTACACTCTGGGTCCTAGTGGCGCCCCTCCACAGTCTGGCACCTGAGGCGGCCGCCTCAGTTCGCCTCATGGTAAGGCCAGCCCTGTCTCTGGGGCACCTGGCATTGGCCACTGTCGGCAGACAGGATACTGGGCTGGATGGACCTTTGGTCTGACTCAGTGTGGCCGTTCTGATGTTCTTATGTTCTCTGGAATGGCTCGCTGGCTCTTGCTTTAATTGGCCTTACTATCCCAGAGAGGGAACAAGAGTCTGCCTCTGCTCCCCCCACTCTGTCTGTGCCTGCCCGAACAGCTGAGCATCAGGCCCCACATTTCTTGTAGAACAAGAGGACGGCAACGGATGCCACTTGGGTATTTGTCTTTGCTGTCTTGGTCGGCTTCCCTTGAGGGCAGAGCCATTTTTTTCCCCAGGGATCTAGTGGCGACAGCTGTACAGCCCATAATTCAGCAGTCTGACCCCAGTTGCCCTTCTAACCAGTGTACTTTTGCTTAATAGAGAGAGAGAGAGAAATAGAGGGAGAGATTTTTTTTCTCTCAGGCCTTGTCGACACTTATCAGCACCGTCAATCTACTTCAGCTGCGCCAATAGCGTCGCTGAAGTTGACTTACAACGGCGTCTTGCGTGGAGGAAGGTCATCAAGGGCTGCTCTCCCGTCCTACTCGCCTCATCTTGGTGGAGTGCCAGCATCTATGGGAACGCACTTGGAGATCAATTTACTGCACCTAAACAGACACGATAAATCAATGGCTGGTGGATCGATGGCTGCAGGGTCCATCCACCATGTAGTGTAGAGAAGGCCTCCATTTCATGTAGACTCAGTTGCTGGATGTAACATGCCTGAAGGTCAGAGAAAAGCAAATTATAAAGGCTGAAGGTTGCCATCCCTATTTTTGCATGCTGTTGGCAGTGTCCCTGTCCATAGCTCTTGCATTGCCTAACCATCTGTGTTCCCTTATTGCCTGCAGACACTGTCTTTGTATCTGATCCAAAATGCCCCTTGAAGTCAATTGGAGACTTTCTGTTGACATCAGAGGGCTTGGATTATGCCATTCTAGAAGGAAGCTTGAATCCACAGCGCCTAAGGCACATCCAAATTTGTTTCTGTCCCTTGGAGAGCCTTCCTACAGAGAGAATCTGTAATCCTTCCCTGCCGAGGCATTAGAGCAAACTTCATGCAGCCATATGCAGCAAATGGTAATGTGTCTATCAGGTATCAGTGCCTGCTGCCAATGTGAGAAAAGGATTTGCCTTATTAGTGGAGGGATTAACTCACTCCACAGAGCCTAATACTGCAGTCCTTGCTCAGGCAAAATTCTCAATGAACAAAATGAGACATTGAGGCACGTTTTGTCAGAACGAGAACTGAACAGAGGAAAAAGAGGAAATTCATTTGGTTTTATTAGACGCTTGGTACCCATGTGTTCTCATCCAGTGCAGTAAAATTCTAATTAAAGATCAGATCCTACCTCCCATTAATATGGCTCTAAAGAAACTTTTTAAAGAATGAAACATCTTTTTTTTTTTAAACCAACCTTATACTGAAGAGAAAAAACATCTGGTGTTGTGTACAATGTTACCTCTCTCTCTCTCTCTCTCTCTCTCTCTTTCTCTCGTGAAGCATTTCATGGTTTTGAACTCCTAGTAATGTCTGGAATGTTAAAAGACCTCAAGGCTCATTTAATGGAGCAGTAATTTCTACAAACGAAATTACAGGCGTTCTCTGGAAAAAAAATCAAATTTCAAGTCTTTCTAATCCTCCCCCAAAACAACCCTTGATGAAAATTCTTTAAAAGCTTCTTTGATGTCTCTGTCAAGAATATATCTCATTCCCCCTTGTTTTACTGCTTCCAAAATATAGCAAGATGATTATAGCACTTGCAAACACTCTAATGTTCCTCCTCCAATTAAAGGAGCACTTGGTATGTTTTCCTTTTCATTTGATCCAGGAGTAAAATGTCCGAGAACAATCATACAAATGTTTTAGCCTTTTCACAGAACGCTGTGGGGATGTTCTTTAAACTAGGATTACTTTGAGAAGAAAATATTTCCAGGAGGAGCTCTAGCTAAGGAAACCAGGAGGTCTCCAATGTACAGCGATTGAATTAGGCTCCACATCTTGGAGAGTCAGTGACTAATGAGATCATCAGCTGAGATTAAATCATGACCTGTATTTAACCATACAGTTCCTGTCAGATGTAGACAATGAACTCATCAGGACAGCCTTTCCCAGTAGTATTCAAGGACTTCCTTGCATCCATTTAAAAAATGAAGTTTAGATTAATTTCCTCCTGTGAGAAATAATCTGTCTGCTCAGGGGAAAATCACTAATGGTATTGAAGTTCCTTTCCCTTCTTTTCCCTTCTGTCAGGTGAAGGAAGATCTCCAGTGCTGGGAAATTACCGTACTTTGGGTTCAAGTTGCAGATGGTTTCAAATCTACTGCTGTGGCGAGTTATGTTTCTACATACAACTAATGCCATGTCTTCACTGGGGGAAGATTGACACTGCCACAATCAGTCTTTTGGAGTTTGATTTAGCAGGTCTAGTAAAGGTCCTTCCTCGCATTAATATGTCTCTAAAGAAACTAGACCCGCTAAATCGAACTCAGAGGGCGTCCCCGTTGGCGGCTGGTACTTCTGCGAGGGGTAAGGGAAACTGATGGGAGCATTTGCGTCTGTCAGCCTCCCATTGTGGGGACGGTGAGGAAACTCGAATTAAGATACCTTGACTCCAGCTACATAATTAACCTAGCTGGAGTTGCTTATCTTAATTGACCTACCCCTTTAATGTAGACCTGGCTTAAGACAGATGAGCTCACAGCTGCCTGATTGCATGTGCAAAGTGTGTGCCCCACCCAGTCTTGCAGATGTAAAAACTTAGATAAGCACTTTCTTTGGGTATGATATGGGATACCAGGACTGAAACTTTTGCACTAATGATAATGGTTCCAGCAAGTTCAAAGCATGGTGTGAATAAGAAGTATTGCCCACAGGAGCGGCCTGAGGCGGGCTGTGGCAGCTGGCGCCCCAGGCGGAACACGCGATCGGCGCCCTCGCCTGCACGGCCATCAGTGGAGTGACGTCATCATCAGGCGCCCCGTCGAAGGCGGCGCCCTAGGCGACGGCCGAGTCGGCCTATAGTCACGGGCCGCCCCTGATTGCCCACAACAACCAACATAAAAAGAACTTTAAGGTTGTAAAGTCAAGCATGCAAAAGTTAGAAAATGCCACTGGGTGGACACAATAGTATATGATCACATGGGGCGGGGAGCCATTTTTGGATTGGGGGCTGCTGACCCATAGAAAAAATCAGTCAGGGGCCACACAAAAATGAGAAGTAAAAAAACAAAAAAAGAAAACCCCAACCTCGCTGATGTGGCCCAAACTCAGGCTATGTCTACACTGCAGGCTTCTTTTGGAAGAAGCTTTTCTAGAAGAGATCTTCTGGAAAAACTTCTTTAAAAAGAGAGCATCCACACAGCAAAAGCACATCCACATTGATTGGATGCTATCTCTCATTTAAGTTGTGATTACTATGGACGGAGTGGCCACCAGGGCACCTGTGCTTTTTCCTGGAGGCCTCTTCTTTTTTTTTTTTTTTAAAAATCCCTTTTCCCCGTCCACACGTGCCTTTTTCCGAAAGAGCTCTTTTGGAAAAAGGCTTCTTCCTCGTAGAAAGAGGTTTACTGCTGTTGGAAAAGCCCCTTTGTTCTTTTGACTTTCTGTCCAAAGAACACAATTACAGTGTGGACATAAGTGTAGTTATTCCAGAAAAATGGTCGTTTTCCTGGAAAAACTCTGCAGTGTAGACATACCCTGAGAAAGAGAAAGACATTTCCCTCATACACCAGAGCCTATGGGGACCCAGCCTAGTAGATTTTGTGAGTCTCTCTAGCTTCTGGGATGCGGCCAAAATTGAGGGGTACTGTGTGTGGGAGAGGGCTGCCAGGAAGCGGGTTTGGGATGTGGGGTCTGGATGAGAGGTAGTGGCGGGAGTGGGTTGAGGTGTCAGGTCAGGGCGTTGGGGGGGTGCTTACCTGGTAGAGCTCCCCGGGGACATACATGGCTCCATGTTCCCCGCTGCTCCCAGACACCACCCTCTGCTGTTCCTATTGGCAGCAACTACGGCCGATCAGAGTGTCGAGGGAAAAGCCTCCAAGCAGTGCTTTGCTGCGCTGCCGTTGCCCCAGCTGGAGGGAAAGGGAACAGCAGCACATGGAGCTGCTTCCGTCCCCCACCAGGCAGAGCCCATGGGTCAGATCTGGCCCCGGCTTGCCTGACTGCAGCCCATGAGGCTGGGGGCTCCCCCACATGGGAGAAGTGGGAGAGCCACAGGGCTGGAGTGCCAGAGACAGCTCCTCGAAGCTGCAGGGTGGGGGGGAGCCAGATCCGGCCCAAGAGTCATACGTTCTCCACCTCGATAATTGCAGATTGCATCATAAGACACACACACAAGGAAAATGAATTAAGATTGCACAGGCAATTTTAATTCCGGCACATTCTAACCTTGGAGGGCTGGTCTTTGCAACCTTAATTCTCTTACGATAGTTTTTCTTTGGTACAATATCACAGCCTTTAAAAAAAGCAAAATGAACAAAAAACAGATATCGCATCAGGTGAAAAACAAATTGAAATCTACATGGGTCATCCGCATGGTTGGAATCTTTAACTCTGTAGCACAGATCTCTGCCAATGGAGCTAATGAACTAACAGTACAAGGTTGTCATCCTCCATGTGAACCAGTCATTAGAGAGGGATGAGAGACATAGCGCCCTCTGAGTGCCAGGAGGAGCAGTCCCTGCAGTCCCCAACTACAACATGGTATCTTAGAATTTTGTTGCCAAACTATAAGGGTGTGTCTACACTGTACCCAGAGCTCGAAATAAGATACCCAATTTGAGCTACGCAAATTGCTTATCTTATTTTGATCTTATTTCGAAATAGCTTGTTTCATAATTTGACACTGTCTACATAGCGCCAAATTTCAAAATAACCCGCTCTTCCAAAACATCCCTTACTCCTCATGGAATGAGGTTTACAGGGAAGTCGGAATAGCGAGCCCGTTATATTTCAAAATAACGGGCGCGCTCAAAAGACCTCCGGTATCCTGAAATAGCACTGCAGTGTAGATGTAGCCTAAGTGAGCACAAACAAACGTCCAATTTTTAAAGATTTTAAACTTGGTCAAATTTGGATGTATTTCCCCTAGAATTACTTAGAGCATACTGTGCTAAGTCTCAAGCCCTTTCTCCACAGCACAGGAGGTACTAGAGCTCAGCAAAAGTTGAAGCACTTTAACATGGGTAAAACAGCATATTTCTCCCCTCCTCTCATTCTCTGAAACAGCAGAACCGTTTCTGTTGAAGCTATCCCCCCCAAAAAATCCGTCGGAGGCAACCATCTGGCATGGCAAATTTTAGACAATTATGGCACAGTTATAAGCAAATGAAAGTAGAGTCTTATAGTGGAAAGTGATGGAGAATCTTAACTATAGGCAGGGGTACCAGTTCTGCCTGTAATTCATATAGTAAGAAAGGCCATAAAACTTCCCCAAAATAATTCCTAGTCACATCTCAGAAAAACCACCAATCTTGATCTCAACGTTTTCAGTGATGGAGACTCTACCATGACCGTTTGGAAATGGTACCAGGGGTTAATTGCACTCATCATTAAAAATGTATGCCTTGTTTCCAGTCTGATTTGTCTAGCTTCCACTTCCAGCCGTTGGATTGTGTTATATCTTCCTCTGCTAACTAAAGAGCCCATTATCAAGCATCTGTTCCCCATGTAGATCATTATAAACTGTAATCAAGTCATCCTTTAACCTTCTGTTTGCTCAGCTAAATAGATTGAGCTCCTTTAGTCTACGGCTACAAGGCATGTTTTTGTAAGTCTTTAATCATTCTCATGGTTCTCTGTACCCTCTCTAATTTATCCTCCTCCTTCTTGCATTTGGGTACCAGAACTGGAACCAGTACTCTGGATGTGGTCACACCAGTGCCAAATACAGAGGTAAAAGAACCTCGCTAGCTATTTGAGATTACAGTGTTGTATGATTGCAGGGTCACCTTAGTTCCTTTGCCCAAAGTTCATGTGCAGCTGTTTATCAACCACTACATATTTTGGAGTACCAATACTTTCTAGGAGAGGGTCCCCCATCCCGAAAATATGCCCCACGTTCTTTGTTCCCACTTTACATTTAGCTGCATTTAAAATGCACATTGTGTTCTTCCACCCAGTTTACTAAGCAATCTAGGTGGCTCTGAATCAGTGGCCTGTCCTCCCCATTATTTACCTCACCTCCAACTTTTGTGTCATCAGCAAACTTCATCTGTGATGATTTTATATTTTCTTCCAGGTCTTTGATAAAAGTAAATAGCATAGAGCCAAGACTTGGTTCTGCAGAACCCCACTAAAAGTCTACCTGCTTGATGATGATTCCCCATTTACAGTTATAATTTTAGCCATATTTGTGGGCCTGCTTTCATAGAATCATAGAACACTAGAACTGGAAGGGACCTCGAGCGGTCATCAAGTCCAGTCCCCTGCCCTCACGGCAGGACCAAGCACCATCTAGATCATCCCTGGATAGATGTCTATCCAACCAGCTCTTAAATATCTCCAGAGATGGAGATTCCACAACCTCCCTAGGCAATTTATTCCAGTGTTTAATCCATTTAATATATGCCATGTTAATTGTAAGGCATTCTGTGTTCTTAATCAAAATGTTCTGCAGTATCAAATCCAACACCTTTCAGAAGCTTATTATGTCAACATGATTGCATTTACCAACCAATGCCCTTCTGCTAATCAAAGGCAATATCTGTAACAGAATATTAAAGTATAGTTTTAAGTGTCCCAATGTATCTTTTCTCAACAGAAACTCAACCGTGTTAACTTCTTTAATGGTTGTAGATCTTTCAGTTCTCTAGGGATTGAACAATGGGTTTTGCGGTTTATTGTCACTATCTTGATAGTGTTGGAAATAAGCAATTAAGCCACTGTTTCAATAAGGCATCTTCATTCATCTGTATTCTCTAGAAATCTGGCCTGGAGATGTGATTCTCCATTATTTTGCTACTAAATAATGTTGATGTTTCTGCAACTGAGCTTTTGTGCAAAATTCAAAGGAGCCTCTGAAGTTGGGATTATTTTGACAACAGCTATAATTTCTCAGGCATGTGTAGGGAGAAGCGGTCTTCTGGGTTTAGATTCAAGCAGATCAGAAAGAGATTTTATAACCTGCCTGCTCTTTCCTTTAAAACAGATGTTGACGTGACTTTTCATGCACGTTAACATGAGGAATTAATAGAACTGGCCAGAGCCACGGGCATGGTAGTGTGAACTGCCTTTGTGACCACAAAGGTTCCCTCTTCCTGCCTCTTATTTCTAACAAACTCCAGTCCTAGGCATCTCTTGCCAACTGTGTTGACTCGTGATAGAGTGGTGTGGTGATAACATGGGACAATGCACAAGAATGTGACCACAACAGATTTTCATTCTTGGCCCAGTACAAGATTTACAAAGTTACTGGATCATTTGAACTCTTTGCTCCTGATGTCCTGGCAGGATGTATTTTAGCTTTTGCTGCCATGTTCGTTAGTGGCTTGGCTCATGTACTTGCAACTCAGGGTGCGTCTAGACACCCTTCTGTCGGAATAAGCTATCCAATTTGTGCTACTTAAATTGCGTATTTTATTCCGAGTCTAAATCGAAAGAGCTTATTTTGACAAATTTCAAAATAAGGCACTATTCCAACAAATCCCTAAACCTTCATGGAATGAGGGTTACAGGGACTCCCGAATAGTGTGCCCACTATTTTGGGAAATAGCAGGCGCTTTTAAAGACACGGCGTTGCTGTTTCGGGATACTTCCAGGATCCCGAAAGAGCAACAAAGTCTAGATGTACCCCTAGTGTCATAGGAACGTGCAGTCATGTCCTAAGACAGAGTCGAAAGACAGACAGAGAACTAAATTCTGCGCTAATTATACCTACAACTTTACAAAGTTGCAGGTGTCCAGTTATACTAAGGGCAGAAACTCCTTGTGGTTTCCAAAAATGAATTAAATAAACCGTGAAAACCCTACTTTACAGGCATATTCTCACTTCAGACTCAGGTCACTTCGTTTGATTGTTCTGTGTCCTCTAAACATTCCCAGTTGAATGTGGAGATATTCCAGAATAGGGATTACAGGGTACAGTCTGCTCTTGGTTACCCTGATGTTAATCTAGAGTATAAATCCCATGCAGGTAACGAAGTAAATCCTGATAGACATCAGCACAACTGACAGTTGAATTCAGCCCTTTTTTTTTTACGGGGAGATAAGGAAGCCGATATTACCTTTCTCTGCTTTATCTTTGATAGCATGTCGATAAGAGTCTATTCATCATGTGCACCCAGAGTATGAATTTGGTCACTATTTAAAAAACAAAACAACTCACCACACATGTAAGATTATGATAATGATATCAAATAAGCACAGCCTCGAGGGTACTGGCTGTGGTTCTGGTGCTATACAGGGTGTCCTTTTCATACTAACACAATTTCTATAGCAGGGGTGGGTAATAATTTTTGATGAGGGGCGACTCCAAGAATTTGGTTAGTGATTGAGGGCTGCACTTGTCCCTGATATTAATGGAGGAGATGTGGGGTCTGGGATGGAGGTTGGGTTCAAAAGGAAGCTCAGGGTAGGGGTTGGGGTGCAGGAGGAGGTTTGGGGCTGGGAGGGAGTTTGGGTGAAGAGGGTTGTGACCTGGGGCAGGAGATTGGGGTTTAGGAGGGGGTGCAAGATCTGGGAGGGGTTTGTGAACTGGGTCAGTGGTGCAGGAGAGGGTGTAGTGGTTTGGATTATGACCTGGGGCAGGGGATTGGGGAGTAGGATCCGGGAGGGGGTATAGGTGCAGGAGAGGATTCTGACCTGGAAGGGGGTGTAAGAGGAAATGCAGGGATTTTGGTTGTGATCTGGGGCAGAAGATTGGGATGCAAGGCCTGGGAGAGGGCATGGGTGCAGGTGTGGGTGCAGGTGCAGGTGCAGAGGGTTTGGGTTGTGTGAGGTAGGGATGCAATGGGGAGGGCAGAAGGTTTGGGTTGTGACTTGGGGAAGGTGGTTGGGGTTACATAGAGTGCATGAGGGAGGCAGAGGGTCTGGGGTGCAGGTTCTAGCCAGGAGGTTCTTATTTAGGTGGCTCCCAGCCAGGAGCCCAGCAGGACCCTCAAGCAGACTCCCCCTCTCTGAGCAGCCGGCTGTGGGGCTATGTAGAATCATAGAGCACTAGAACTGGAAGGGACCTTGAGAGGTCATCAAGTCCAGTCTCCTGCCCTCACGGCAGGACCCAGTACCATCTAGACCATCCCTGATAGATGTCTGTCTAACCTGCTCTTAAATATCTCCAGAGATGGAGATTCCACAACCTCCCTAGGCAACTTATTCCAGTGTTTAACCACCCTGACAGTTCGGAAGTTTTTCCTAATGTCCAACCTAAACCTCCCTTGCTGCAATTTAAGCCCCATTGCTTCTTGTCCTATCCTCAGAGGCCAAGGAAAACAATTTTTCTCCTTCCTCTCTTTTATATGCTACTCTGCAAGCCCCAGAAGGGGGGTTACTTCACATGTTGCCTGCCCTGCAAACAGTCAGCTCCCGTTGGCCGGTTTCTAGCCAATGGGAGCTGTGAGATTGTGCTGGGGGTGAGGCAGCGTGCTAAACCTCTGCCTCCCCCTGACGCGTAGCAGCATTCAGAGGGGCACATGGCCCCCGCAACTGGCTGCTGTGAGTGGCATGTTGAGTGGGGCAAGCAGGGAGCTAGCCAGAGGCTCCCGCTGGGCTGCAGACCAAACCCTGAGGGCTGTATTTTGCCCACCCCTAGTCTATAATGTGGTGGAAATGTGCCATGAGGGCACTATTGACTCTCTCCCATTGGCATAAATCATTACATAAAGGTCATAGCATCCTTGGAAGTAATTTTATTTATCCGCTAGATTTTTAGAGCTCTCTGTTTGCTTCATCTTTGTCTAACTTGTGCTGCCACACGAAATTCTCGGTAGATCATAGAATCATAGAATACTAGGACTGGAAGGGACCTCGAGAGGTCATCCCCTGCCCCCATGGGACCCTGAGACCATCGTCTCACCCTGAACACAGTGGCTCAGTAATCACGCATGGAGGAGAATACAGTTGTTGGGAGGGGAATGGGTTTCTCAGATGCGTTGCTCTTGGCTGTGTATTGCAAAACCAAACCCACCGTGAGCGAACAGAATGTGGTGGTACGATAATACATGCCGGAGCGGCTCTTGGAACCCAGTGCATGAGATAATTAGCATGCATTTTAACGAAGGCCTGGTATTTTCTATTCTACTAGAGCCACATGTTTTGCAGCGAAATGAATTGCTCGCCTGTAGACCTGTAATAGGGCAAACAACTGTGCTTACACTTCTGCACCCTGACTTATCCTTTACGTAGCGATTTACCCGTTTATGGTTGGCAGTTAATCTAGGGTGATCTCTGTGAGGGAGAGGATGTGAGTGAATACGTTTGCCAAAGAATGCTGGCATGTGACCTGAAACATAGATGCTCTCATTCATGCAGCCTTTCCCAGGAGAGTGCTACACATCGCATGTTCCTCCCGCACAGTATTCACACCCACACACATGCCGTCGGAAAGAAGCACTCCTACCTCCCTGACATCCCCACTCTCGGCTAGCTCTCCGATGGGTGCTATGGTTCCAGTCTGTGCATCACCGGGACACTTTAAATAGCACGTGCATTTACAGTTATAGATCCTGTCAGTCTCCTACTCTCCTGTTGTTGCTCTGATTATTTCTCTGTCACAGTACAGCCTAGAGAAGTGGTTCTCAGTTTGTTTACCATTGTGAGCTGAGCATGCTGCTCTTTGTGTTATGTGGGCTGCATCCACTCAATATGAATACAGGTTGAACTTCTCTAGTCCAGCACTCTCTGGTGCCGCAACAACCGTGCTCCGGCATGATTTTATGTAGCCGCATGTCCACTTGTCACAGGTACGGACAAGTTTCCCGCGGTCCCATAAAGTTTGTTTACAGCCACTAGTCCTGGCTCTCAGTGTTCTGTGCTGTGATTTAGCTCCAATTTACCCCTAAAAGTCTTCTCAGAGCAGTGGAAGCAGTGGAATTACTGGTAATGCTGCTAAACAATATTTACCTCCTGCAGCTTGGCAAATTCTCTGGTTCGGCGCCGGTCAGGTCCTGAGGATGCCAGACAAGAGTGGTTCAACTACTTGTATGGCCCTGAGGCTGTCACATGGACCACAGCTGTGTGCTGATTGGGCCACAAGTGGCCTGCGGGTTGAGAACCACTGACCTAAAGGTGCAGTTGTGATCAGGGCTAAGCTATGCCAGGTTTACCTGGTGTGTTACAGCAAGATGTAAAAAGGACAGCCCAGCAGCCTAATCCTGTGAGATGTTGAATGCTCTGAACTTGCATCGTCCTCACTGGGAATTGAAGTCATACAGTGGGAGTTGAGGTTGTTTACACTGGTTTTGCAGGTATGTGAATCTGGCTCCCTGTCGAGGGATAAATTAGGATTTCACACACTAAATTCCATGGGAGACGGGTTTTGTTTTTTTTGGTTAAGGTGTCATATGCTTCTAGCGTTCTAGTCTCCGACTTGAACGGCTGGACACTGATCCTGCAACCACTTACACACATGGGTAGTCGTGTTAAGCACGACTCAGACATAGGTATAAATATTGGCAGAATCCAGGCTTTACTGTATAAGCCCTTTGGGGAAGAACTGCATCTTTGCATGAGTCTGTCTAGTGGTTAGCACAACACGGGTCCTGGAAGCTATCGCAATATGAATATTACATGCCATAAAGTCCTAAGGCTAGGTTGCGGTTTCAGACGCAGAGGTGAATATCCAGAGTGGTCTAATGTGAGCCTTTTCTGTTGATGTCCCTGGAATCAGAATCTAGCCCATAAGCCCTTATTTTTATTTGACAATAGTCTACAGTAATTCCTCATTTAACACTATAGATATGTTTCAGAAAATGATCGTGTTAAGTGAAAACGTGTTATGCGGGGTCAATTTTCCCATTGAAAATAATGGAAAAGGTGGGGGTTGCATTTCAAGCGCTGGTGTCTGTTGGGACTGGGACATAAGGTTGTGGGGACTGGGTTATAGCAGGAAGGGGAGGTGTTTGGCTCGGGATGGGAAGGGGAGGAGAGGGGAGGGGGATTGGGTTTGGAGTATGCCCCTGTGACGGGTCTGCCAGGACCCGCACTGCATCCGGCGAGGGGGGGTCACCAGGGAACGGTGCGGCGAGCGGCGAACCCTCCATCACTTTGCAGGGAGGCGGGGGAAGCCCCGCGCAGCCGCCGGCAATGGCCAGCTGGGGAAATCGTGTTATTCTGGGGACGGTCATGTAATTCAAAAAACGTTCCCCCCTCAAAAAAGTGCTATTGCAAAAACGTGTTAAGTGGGCACGTGTTAAATGAGTAATTACTGTATCTAGCAATGACACACTTGGTCCTAGAGATGTATGGCTTTAAATGAGGAGTAACCAACAGGCACTGATACGCTTCTGAGCAGGAAGGATCCAACTTTCATGTTACATTCCCAGCCATTAAACTTTGAGAAGATGGAAGTATTAAAAAGACAAAATGCTTTACTCGTGATCTCTCTGAATACAATCAGCGGATACTCCTCCAACACACATTTTACATCAGCACAGTGATGCTGAGTTCACCTACATTACCTCTGTTAAAGGCCTTCAGCCAGCTCTTCCTGAAGTTAGTGGAAAGACTCAGGTCAGGTCTACCCTATGGGAGAAAGTCAACCTAAGATATGCAACTCCAGGTACGAGCATAGCGTAGCTGAAGTTGACATGCCTTAGGGCGAATTTCTGCAGCGTCTCCACTGTGGGAGGTCGATGGGAGAAACTCTTCCCTTACTCCTTGTAACCTGATGGAGTACCAGGCTCAACGGGGCTGCCACCAGTGTTAGCAGGTTCTTACAAGTGTTGCTGATTTACTGCCTATGTTAATGGGTTGCTTAATTAGTTGTCCATGTTCACTGTCTGGAACTTGGCTTCTCTATCTTCTCCTACATTGAAAATTTATTTCAATGGTTTGCAAGTGTTCTGCTAACCTGCTCTCTTCCCTTCCGTCACCAACGGGACACGCAGCCTGGATCGAATGAAAACGCAACATACTGTCTTTTAGCACAGATGTGCAAGGTCTGCAAAGTCCAAGGAAGAAGTGGACTCACAAATGTCTGTACATTTTCTAGCCACCGGAAGGGGACAGAGTGACAGAAGCTACCGCGTAGCCATGCACTGGTTCAGAAACCATGATTCAAACACACTTGTAGTTTCTGTAAAGGAGAAAAGGCTCCTCCAACTTCAGAGGGAGTTGGATCTGCTCCCTGAGGCACAGTAAATGAGAAACAAATCTGGCTCCATCCTTTTTTTCCCCCTCTCCAGTGTTTTCCATGAGGAGTCTGCTACCTTTTCAATCCTTATTTTTATGTCTTCTCTTGAAAATGTCCCAGAGAAATTCACATTCTCAATATCTATGTTGTGTGCCACGCTGTTTTATTTTCTAGAAAATTAAAACGTTTTGGCTGGCTACTTTGGGCTAAACATACTGGGTGCGTCTAGACTGGCAAGATTTTGCACAAAAGTGGCCGCTTTTGAGCAAAAACTTGCCAGCTGTCTACACTGGCCGCTTGAATTTGCACAAGAGCACTGACGTTCTAATGTAAGAATTCAGTGCTTCTTGCGCAAATACTTTGACGCTCCCGCTCAGGGATAAGCCCTCTTGCGCAAGAATACTTGTGCAAGAAGGCCAGTGTAAACAGGCAGCTTAATTTTTTGCGCAAGAAAGCCTGATGGCTAAAATGGCCATCGGCGCTTTCTTGCGCAAAAGCGCGTCTATACTGAGCACGGATGCTTTTGCGCAAAAGCACTTTTTGCGCAAAAGCATCTGGGCCAATCTAGACGCTCTTTTGCGGAAATACTTTTAACGGAAAAACTTTTCCATTAAAAGTATTTCCGCAAAATCATGCCAGTCTATACGCAGCCACTGAGTGGTGCAATATGTGAGCACTGATGCACTGTGCTTAAAAGCCTTTAGAAAATCCATCTAATAGCCAGCCAGTTTCCCACTCACTACAAGTCCGTTTTACTACAGGTTGAACCTCTCTAATCCAGCACTCTCTGCTTCGGCACATCCATGATCCAGCGTGATTTTAGCTAGCCACATGTCCACTTAGCATGGGTGTGACCAAGTTTCCTGCCATCCCATAAAGTTTGTTTATAGCCACCAGTCCTGGCTCTCCGTGTTCTGTGTTGTGATTTAGCGCTAATTTACCCCTAAATGTCTTCTAAGAGCCCAGTAAGCAGTGGAAGTGTTGGTAATGCTGCTAGACAAAACTGACCTCATGTGGCTTGGCAGATTTTCTGGTTTGGCACCGGTCAGGACCTGAGGGTGCCAGACTAGAAAAGTTAAACCTGTATCTGAATTTTTTGAAATCTTATAACCAAGAGTTGCTAGTCCTTCCTGGTTCACCCTAACCTTCCTTAAACAAATGACAGGACTATGTAGCACTTTAAAGACTAACAAGATGGTTTATTAGGTGATGAGATTTCGTGGGCCAGACCCACTTCCTCAGATCAAATTGTGGAAGAAAATTAGCATGACCATATATACCAAAGGGATACAATCAAAAAAAGTGAACATATATAAAAAGGACAAATCAAATTTCAGAACGGGGAGCTTAATGTCTGTGAGCTAATGATATTAGAGGTGATAATTGGGGAAGCTATCTTTGTAATGGGTAGGGTAATTAGCATCTTTGTTGAGACCCAGTCGTAAAGTGTCTAATCTTCCTTGTGATTAAAAATAACACACATACCTCCGGGCATATTTAGGCTTGAGAAAAGAAGACTGAGCAGGTAACTGAGAATCATCATATATGTTAAAGAGTGTTATAAAGATTGTGAGTTGTTCTCCATGTCCACTTGAATGTAGGACAAGAAGTAATGGGCTGAAGCCGTAGAGCCCTGCATGGATACAAATGTCTGCCCGCAGATGTGGGTATCTGTGGATCAACATCTGTATCTGCAGCACTCTACTCCCAATGGACACCGTGACCAGCGGAAAGGAACATGGTCCTGTTGCAACCCCGCATTGGTAGCTCCTCCCGGCCATGCAGCTGTACCGCCTCCAGTCCTGCCTTCAGCCACGGCGTCTCCTGTCTGGGATTGAACAGCTCCGCTGGGGGGTGTAGCTGGGAGCGCTAAAGACGCACGACCGGGAGGAGCTACCAGTGCTAACTCCTGAGAGCAACGGGCCCACGCCCTTCTCCATTGGCTGCAGCGCCTCTTGGGATTAGAGCCCTGCGGATCTGCCGATCCCGATGTCTATCCACCAATATCCAGATCCGTGGGTAAGCATTTGTAGCCACGCAGAGCACTATTAATCCGCAGCAAGGAAGATTTCAGTTCAGTGTTAGACAATCTGTCGAACAATAAAGGTAGCTTTGGAATAGGTTTCCAAGGGAGGTTGTGCAATGCTCATCTTGGGAGGTTTTTTAAGAACAAGTATGACACACCTGTCTCAGGATTTGTTTAGGTTTTCTTGGCCCTGCCTCACCATAGGACCTGTTGACTTCTTGAGGTCCCTTCCAGCCCTGCATTTCCGTGATTTTATGAGAACAGCCTGGAATGAGATTTGGCAAAAGGAGAAAGAGAGAAATGTATAAGAAATGTTTTAATAAAAGGGTGCATATAAGCCTTAAGTAATACCACAGGAATGTTTAGGGGACCAATCTGGACTAACCACTGTATAAACATAGACACACTTCCTGCCCCTTCAGCTTGCTTATCATACTTTTCTTAGTGCTTCATGAGATACACACATACCTCTGTTTCACAGAGACACTCAGTTCAACACACGTGAACAGTGAGACTGGTATTCCTTGCTACCAGCAACATTGTAAGCACCATCCCTCTTTGAGGGAATTTAGTCAGAGCAATAAAATGACTTGCACAAGACAGAGTGAAAATTAAACCACAGGTTCCTCACACCCTGTCCTCTGCTCAGGTCGTTAGGCCGTGCATCTCTGTCCATGCAGCATGGAGGTGTAGAGTTAATGAGATAAATTAGTGCCTGGAACAGGTAGCTGCGATCCTTTTTGAAACCAGGGGAGATGAGTCTTCTCCTAGGTTGATTTTGGCTTTTTATGCTTTTGTTCAATACAGGCACTTCTTTCCCCAGCCCCTTCCTCCCCCCCAAAATTGAAGATCAGCCATGCTGATTGAACAATGTATCTTCCTCTTCACCCTGGCTGAAGGGCCTGATTCCAAGCCACTCCCACTCAACCTCCCCGAAACAAGGAGAAAAAATTACCTATTTTTCATGAGAGAGACTACACCTCTGATGGATGCTCTGGCTGTATCTGAAGAGTAGAACAAACCTTGGAGTTTGTCGGATATGTGCTCCCAGGGACAGTGGCTTTACGTTTGCATGCTGAAGTCTCACAACTGCAGTACAAATCGTGTGTAGCTCAATTTCAGGCAGGATTTCAACCAATACGTCTAATTACAGTCGGGGTTTACTCCTTCCAGCTTTTTCAGGCATACTGGGAAGTGAGGATATTAAAAGATTTAGGAGCTAATCCAGCAAAGACTTAACAATGTGCTTAATTTTAAGCACAGGACTAGTCCTTTGCACTACTCATGTGCCAAAGTACTTTGCTAGATCAGGGCCTTAGTGAAACAAACGTAAAGACCTTTGAGTAAGTGCCTGATATTAACCATGCCTTTTTTTCTGTGCGTGCCAGCCGAAGCTCTAGAGGATGGATTGGGACTCTCTTAATGCACTCACCATCTCCTCTCCGTCAATGAACGTGTCTTTGACAGGTTGTGATAGCGACCACTGGGGACCGCACTGTAGCAACCGCTGCCAATGCCAGAACGAAGCTCTCTGCAACCCGATCACCGGAGCCTGTGTCTGTGCCGATGGGTACAAAGGATGGCGCTGTGAAGAGTTCTGCGACTCTGGGACGTACGGGAAGGGCTGCCAATTTAAATGCCAATGCCACAACGGAGCAACCTGTGACCACAAAACGGGAGAGTGTCATTGTGCTCCTGGATACACAGGGGCCTTGTAAGTTCAGTGACTGGCATATTTTACTGTGCTTTGATGCCTCTCAGTGCGAGGCATGCTTGATAAAATGTGCTTGACAATTGTACTTTTTACTCTCTAGGAGTCAGGTAGCAGGGCTCATGGGAGACCGAACAAAAGAGCACTGTTTATCCCAGCTAATTACAGCTGTCAACACATGGAAATCAAATTTAGTCTTGAGAGAGTTTAAAAATTCACATTTACCTGCAAGTAAAATTACTGTCACTATGGTCTGACAATAAGAATCAAACCATAGTTCTGTTCTTGCAAGCAATCAGATACACATGTTGAGTGATCCAATGCAGTACCAAATGGGACTCTTTCTCCGCCTTATCTGACTTTCCATATAGCTGAGGAAGAATTAAAGATAACTCTATCGGCTTAGTATCTAGGGGGCAAATTTCTAGCTCTGTGACTGCCATTAACTGTAATGAGAATCATCTAGCTAAATCCCCATATCCCACCCTGGAAGTTTATGAGTGAGAGTCACCAAATCTGCATATTAATTTTAGGACAGCTGAGCAGTAGCTTCTTTAAAATTGCCCACGGTGTAACGTCAGCTCTCATTAGAGAGCTTGCGATAGTTTCAGAAGTAATTATCCTTTTCAAAATTATTTATAGGAAACAGGAGAATTTTCCGGAGGGGAGGGTTATTTTGTTCATTGAGGCCTGTTTACGGCTTTTTGAAAATCTGTGACAAATGTCCTATTTTTTTTGTAGGCAGGGTAGTTGTAGTTGTGTTGGTCCCAGGATATTCGAGGTAAGGGAGGTGAGGTAATATCTGTTTCTGGACCACCCTCTGTTGGTGGGGGAGACAAGCTTTTGAGCTAATTCTGTCCCATTGATAATGATGCAGACCTTAAGAAGAGCTCCTTGGTCTCTTTCACCAACAGAAGTTGGCCCAGTAAATAATATATTTTTTTTTTTTGTAATTTTTTTTGGGTAGTCTAGCTCAGTTTGTTGGCCAGCATTGAGGAAAGAATACTTATGTCGGGATAGAAAATAACAAAGATATTAACTTGTACTAATCGAGCCCGCTGACAGATAGGGGCGTGGCAATTCAAAGGGGCCCTGGTCTCCCGACTACTGCTACTGCAGGTGCGGAGGTGGCCAGCATTCAGGGCCCTTTAAATTGCTGCTGTAGCCCCATGCAGTGTGCTGCAGAGCCCTGGTGGCACTGATAGGGGACAGCACAGTCCAGGAGGTCTGCAGCTTTATCCCGGCCCCTCCACCTGAGGCCCCGCCCCTTCCGGGAGCACTGAGCCAGCCCTCCCCCCCACCTTGCCTAGGGGCCTGGCCGGTCTGCCGGCTCGCTTGTTACCGGTACATTGTGTACCTTTAAATATTTTATTATCTGCCTCGCAGCATTATGAACTGAATCTTGTAAGCACTAATTACCAACGGTTGGGATTGCTGTTAAGTGCTCCCATTGACACTGATGCCTCCACTTACAGCCGTAAAGTGTTTGCAGGATCAGCAACTCATATGTCGCTCGAGCCTCTCCGTGTGGAGGAATAGTCTGTGGGTCGCTTGTGAAGAGCCTGATCTGTTACAATGGGTAATACGAGCAAGAAGCAGCCAAATGTGCACCCAGGTGCAGAGAGCGAGCGCAAAGCCTCTCCAGGTCACTGCAGTATCAGGAAAGCCATGCGGTCTTCGCATGGACCTCCGGGGGCATTGGCTGAGAGTTCCAGGGCTCAGGTGGCCTTATGCTTGCCCTCTGCACCAGGGGGGGATTTCATGTGACATTTGGCAATAATTTTGGAGCAACAAAACACTTCATGTTTTTCAGCCTTTTAACCCCTGCCGTTTTATTTGGTGTGCTGCTTGGTTTATGGCTGCGTCACGTCATGAAGCTTTAAAGGCTTCAGCGTGCAGCCCGCATGCACGTGCGTTGTCATTGCTCACGGGAGCAGGTGGACTGAGGCTGGTGGGATTTCCTACCTGAGGAAAGACTGTGAACTAGCCAGGCCGGGCTGCCTCCTCAGAACACTAACGCAGCCTCTCATAGGAGCATCAGCATTGGAAATCTCGATTCATTGACTTTTACTGTTGTCATCACTAAATCACCGAGCGCTGCGCGGATACAAAATGTTGTATCTGCAAAAATGAGCCGTGGCGATCTGCATTTGTATCGCCGACAGGTAGAATCGAACCTGGGACCTCTGGAGCTTAGTGCATGAGCCTCCATTGCATGAGCTAAAAACCAGCTGGCTAAGACTGTAGAGCAGAGTCATTATTCTCTGTAATTGGTCTTGGTGCCGGTAGATGGGACAGGGCACCACACCCAGAAGGTGTGTGGGTTACACATTCGCATCCGCAGATGTGGGTACCCATGGCAATAAAGCAGATAGCCATAGATTTGCAGGTCTCTACAAAATGAAACTCACTTGAGCTCCCATGACGCTCTGTGGTGTGGCTTTAGCCAGTTTCCTAATGAGGTTTGCTTTTAAAGTGTTCACTTGTGTTTTGTCCCTCCTCTCTCCCCCCACTTGCCTCCCACCAAGCTGTGAAGAGCACTGCCCTCCCGGCAGTCACGGAGCTCAGTGTGAATTGCGCTGTCCATGCCAGAATGGGGGAGTCTGCCACCATATCACCGGAGAGTGCTCATGTCCGCCTGGATGGACGGTATGTAACAAGTTCCTACGCACCGCACCTGTAGCGCTTTGCTTAGGGTTAGTGTCAGAGTCTTACTGTGTATTTTAGACATGTGCGTCTGTCCATCTGTGAGTCCGTTGGTTCAAGAACTCCTCCTATGCAGTAAGAGCTAGGATCTCCAAATTTGGGATGCAGCTTCTTCTTATCATTAAAGCAAGGGTAGGGTTTGTTTGTGCCAGGACAGCGGGATGTACCTGGAATTTGACTGTTTCTCATAAAATGGAAAGGGAGGGACAGTTATACTGTGGAATGACCACAGGGGGGCAGAAAGGGGCCAGAGATGGTGACGGGGACAGCTATAACCCCATTGGGTCAGCAGGGGGCAGGGGCGGAGAAAGAGACAACTGTCTACTATATATTTCAAAGAGTTCGTGTGTCTGTGTGTCTGTCTCTCCTCCAGCTGGGGGACATGACCGTCCCCTGGCTGTGCCAGCTGCAGCGGCCATGGACAGGTGCTTCTCACCTGGCCCCAAGCTACTGTGGTGAGAGAGGCTGCAGTTGTCCTATCTCCCTGGGGTAGCCTGCATACTGAATCACTCATCCCCAGCCCCACACAGAATAATGATTTAAATGAAGAAAAACAAAACTTATTTGAGTTAAGGACCTGAGCAACACCTGGTAAATCTTCTGGTCTATTATAATTTACTGATGTATGTCACTACCTTGGGTTCCCTCTGTCTGCTTTAAGTATCCTCCTGCTGTCTCTGGTCATATGCTTTGACTCTAAACCCATTGCAGACATTGATTGCAAAGACGTTGCCTGCCTTTTCATTTCTGTAGGACCCTGGCATTCCTGCAATGCAATAAATGCATAAGAGACTGTGACCAGCCCCATTCACTTCCATTGGGGGGGGGGGGGAAGGTGAGAAGGAATAAGTCTCCTCCACCCACATCTCAGTGCTCCCCACATCATGGCTTTAGGTGTGGAGGGGAGAGCAGGGGCCGCATGCCCTGTGCTATCCCCTGAGCATTGAGTGTGGGAACAGGCAGAGGATTAAGGAGCGGATGGAGGGTTGGCTCCCCCAAGCTGAAGTGCAAAGCAGCAGAACTGAGTCAGTGATAGGAGTAGGAGGATGCTACACCCCACAGAGAACTGTCTCCCTGACCCCAACAACTCCCCTGTGGATGGGGGGGGCGGGAGAATTGGGCCTCTCTATGTTCCCATTTTTTCTTTGGGTCTTCTCTTGGGGGAGCCCTTGTGCAGAACGCTGAGCAAATGCCCAACCGAGTGCAAAGTTCCACGTGGTTTTCGCAACAGAGGGGAGAACGAGAAGGTGGGAGCGTGAACCGTGATCCCGGCAGGCCGGACTACAGAGAGAACAGACAGGCTGTGTCTACATTGGCACCCTTTTCCGGAAAAGGGATGCTAATGAGACAAGTCGGAATTGCAAATACCGCGGGGTTTTAAATTTTCCCCGCGGCATTTTATGAACATAACTGCGCTTTTTCGGCTCGGGGCTTTGTGGAAAAAGCGCCAGTCTAAACGCGGCTCTTGCGGAAAATAAAGCCTTTTCCGGAAGATCCCTTATTCCTGATTTTAAGAGGAATAAGGGATCTTCGAGAAAAACTTTATTTCGCAAGGCCAGCGTCTAGACTGGCGCTTTCGTCAAAGCCCCGAGCGCGCGACATGTTCATGCAAATGCCGCGAGGAAAATTTAAATCCCCACGGCATTTGCAATTCCGACTTGTCTCATTAGCATCCCTTTTCCGGAAAAGGGTGCCAATGTAGACACAGCCACAAAGTATCGCAGGGCCACGGAGATAGGTGAGGGCTACTGTTCCTACTCCGGCATAATTCCCATTGATTTTAATAGGAGTTTTGCCTGCGTGAAACAGTTGGCCCCCCGAGAGCAAATTACCCTCAGCTTTCGTTTTGTGTGCCGGGAAAGCCAGGCCAAACATTTAAAAAATCCTGAACTTTATCAATAATGTGATAATTAACTCTCCCCGGATTTGTCAAATCTCCATGGCCTGCACACCATTCAGCTGCGCTTAGTTACCTGGCTCTTTGCCAGGATTGGCAATTAGTCTCTTGGCAGTCCTGCTGGAACTGAATGGAAAACAATGCCTGTAATTTTTCGAATACGTGGGATGCTATAAAGATCATCACACATTGCAATTTGATGAGGGCCTGATTCCACCAGGGATGAGCTGGAGCGAGAGAGGCCTTCGTATTCCTCTAGCGCTGCAAAACACCTCCACGTGTGCGGCAGGAAGAGAGAGGAAGGGAATGCTCCCGCATAGCAGTTCCAGCCTCTGCGGCACAAGTGAGCATCTTCCGTTGGCTGGAAACCTTTCCAGATGTGGCTTCCTGGATTTTCCAGGTGCACCTTGATGCTGTGACAAGTACCCCAATCCGCAACAGCGTTCTCTGTGTCAGCAGTCTCAAGCTTGCAGGGGGGTTAGAACCTGGAGCCAAACACTGAAAGAGAGTGGTTTAAATGTCTCTGTTGAAGTCAGCGGAATAGGAATCTGCCAAGAGACTGAGTGCAAAGTCATTACCGGTGCACCTTCCTTGATTCAGTGGGACTGGATCATCTCACACAACAAGGAATTTGGCCCCAGAGAGGTTTAAAACACCGCCTGTAGCCTAGCAGATAAACTTGGCTGGCGAGAGAGTTGAATTAGCGCGTCAAAAACATTTTGATCATAGTGCTAGCTCCAGATAAGATGTTTTCCTGAGATTCTGGTGGCAGGTTGTAAGCTATCACGAGGGGATAGAGGCGCATGAGCAAACCATCCCTTCACAGACTTTTCGGCCTAACCCTCTCCCTATGCTAAGATCACCCAGTAGATCTATCTCATAAGACACTCCTAGCCCGTCCAGAAACAAGTACCAGTGTTAATACAGGGGAAGTCACCCTCATTCGGTGTTCAGAGGGTGAACAAAAGACCATTCCTCTCTGAGAGGTGTGTGGCTAACTCATGAAGCAGGCAACCCCTTTGGTTTTCTCAGGCTGGCAGGTAGAGCTGCCACATGCTGAAGGTTGATTAGTAAAAAGGAATGAGCACCATTATGACACCCAGAGATTTCTTTTTCCGTCACCAGTGCACCTCTAATGTTTGCATTCCACATACCTGGGTATCGAAATTGTCTTACGAGACTCCTCTCTACTGTCTGAGCAGGAGGCCTTTTCTCGTAGGGTGGAAAAGTCACTAAAGAAAAACAGGAATATAGAGAAAGATTACAATGTTTTAGAAGTCTTTTAAGGTGCAAGGTGGACTCTAAAGTGGAGCGCTACAGCACCGATACTTCAGAGCAGATGTGGCCGTTCGTTCTGTCCCGCTTGCGCTGTGCAACTTGAAGCTCAGGATTTTCTCTGCAGCACTTGGTGGCCCACAGGGACTTTCTTGAAAAGTGTGTTGTTGGCTGCTTAATCTCCAGAGAAAAACCGGGAGTTAACAATTGATGTGTTTGAACTGAGCATAACTAAAAATTGAAGAGAGAGATCAAGTATTCTGGGGGAAGAAACCGAAATTATAAGCAGAAGCATTCAGCTTGTAAATGTTGGGATTTTAAATTTAAAGGCACTCTCCAGGGTATTAATGAAAGGCTGAAAATCCAATGCCTAGAGACAGAGTAACTCATTTTCTTTTTCTTGCTGGAGTTTGGTACATGCCGTGGTTTGTGCAGACAGACATTGGTGGGTAATAAATGAACAGGAGAGATGGGACTGCTAAAAGGTGTTTATTTTATTTTTTACACTTGATAGTCTTTGTTTAACAACCGGAAGTTTACTAATGATATTTCAAAGAAAGCAGGAGAGAGAAGGTGTATGTATGTTTGTGTGTGTTTTTTCTCCCTGAATTTATACTAGTGTAAATGTATTCAGATTGTATAGTTCCTGGGATCTTACCACATTACTTCCCTGATGTACTTTCTGTCCTGGGACAGTAGGCGCCAAGTTGGATGGGTAAAAGTGGTCTAGGAAGATAGCCTTTGCTTTCCCCTTGGATCTATCTCCCTCAGAGGCTGTTTCTTCTCCCCCCACCTCCCTGTGCCTTGCAAAACATCTACTCTGAAGCAGGAGTCTGACAGAAATAGAGTGAGTTACAATAACTCTGTATTTTCTGTTGAGTTTTTGTTTTCCCATATTTTTTTTCATCAGAGCAGCATGCAGCCTATTTTATGAAGTACTGCACTAGAAGAGTGGCTTCTAATGCTATAATGTATTGAGCATTTTTCACTCCAACAGATGTGGGTGTTGATTGGTGGGTGCTTTCACCTCCATCTCAGCCACAGGCGGGTTTCATTTGGTTGTGGTGGTATTGGTTGTATTATAAAATAAAATAAACCCAGGGCTGGGAAGACCGTTTCTCAACAGCAAAATTGTACTAAAGCTGGGAATCTACATTAAAAGCAGAAGCCTGAGAGTTTGGGATCTTAAAAAATAAACTTTGCTGATTAGATGTGTAAGACTCTTTGGGTCTGACATTTAATCTTCCATAGAAGGACAGTCTATATTTTCTTAGCACACATTAATGCAAGAAGTTATGCCTGAAGATTCACTTGACTCCAGGGGATAGATCTCAGAGTATTATTTTTCGCATTGTTTGTTGATGGAAATCCTGTTCTTTTTGAGACGTGAAGTGAAAATGCATTTATCCAGATAGATGGATACCTGCATTTCCAAATATATCATTATATATAAGTATATGCTTATCACGCACGCCCGGAGGGACCTGTTTGTTACAGTGGAATCTGACTGTTGCTGAATTGAGGCCATAATGTGTGTGTTTATAGCCAGGGAACCACACTGAGAAAGGCTAAGCCTTGAGGGATCGGTTGTGTGGCTAGAGAGATGGGCAGCGTTTCTGTTGCAGGTTTGTTGCTATTACAGAACTTCCTAAGCCATTGGCACTGGGCCCGGGAGGAGGAGCTGTAACCGTTGATATCCTCGTCGGTGATGCTCCGTTTTCCGTTTTGTGGAAGATTTATTTCTGATGTGGTTTGTTCAGAACTCAGAGCCCCTGGCGGTTGGTTGGGGAAATGAGACTTTACAGCGGGGGTGGGGAACCTTTTTGGGTGGGGGGGCCACTGAGCCACAGGAAAATAATTCAGGGGCTGCACAAAAGTGAGAAGGAAAACAACCATGAGGGGCAGGGCCCAAAATGAGGGGTTCAGTGTGTGGGAAGGGTCTGGATGGGAGGGAGGGTGCAGGAGTGGGTTGGGGGGTGGTGGGTCTGAGAGGGTTCAGGGGAGGGCTGCGAGGGAGTTAGGGAGCAGGCCCGTTGGAGAGGAGGGGGAACAGCCTCCAGGCAGCGTTTCCCCAGCCATGGGTTGGATCTGGCCCCGGCTTACCTGACTCCAGCCTGTGAGGCTTGGGGCTCTCCTTCCCCCTTGCAGCACGGAGCCATTGTGAGCACTCCAGCTGCATACGGGGCTCTACGGGCTCCCTGATGCCGGTGCGGGGGAGGCCTGAGCCTCGGGGGCTGGATCCATGGAAGTCAGGAGCCAGATCCAGCCCCATGGCCATATTTTCCCCACCCCTGCTTTCCAGAGACCAAAAAAAGAAGTTACGGAAAATCCCTGCTGCTTTTCTGTCAAATGCTGTGTCTTGAAGGTGGTGCAGGTAGCTACGGTTTCCCAGCACTTTCCATTGCGAGACCCTGCCTCTGTTCCTTACAATAGTAGCAAACTTTAATGGCTTGAGTTAAAAGTTTGCTGTCTCGCCTCAGCTTGCAGCTCTTCTGCCGCCACTGTCCAGGCAACATAGAGAAGGAGGGAGGAGAACAAGGAGGTGGGAAGAGCAGAGGGATGGGGGGCCAGGACCTGGGACAGAATTGAGACCTGGATTTGGAGGTCCCAAACCGGCCATAGGTGCCATATGGACTTGCCGATGGCCTGATGCCCCAGGCTGAGTCTCCCCCCCCGTGTGATCAGCCAGTTGCTTGTTGGGTTATGATGGGACTATTTTCTCTCCCCATTGATTTCAGTGGGAAGAACATTCTGAACTGACTGCTGGTTTTCGGTTTAAAACATCCCAGAGGAGAACAGTGGCCGGGAGGGGGGGGAGGGAAGGAGGGAGCTGCAGGAGCCTATTTGGAATGAAAATGTGTCCGTTTATAGGCCAGTGGGGTTTGTCCATGCTGCTCGGCCGTCTGTGCTGGAGAATGCTCAGTCTGTCTGAAGGCCTGGAGTGGGGGGGGGCAGAGGTGTATTGAAGCGCCAGGTTGCATTAAGAGGTGAGCGGGTCTTGACCGTCACCAACAATGTGGCTCATAGTGTGGCATGGTCCTTGCTCAGGCCCCTCGCCCCGGGACCCCTTCTTCAGATGCAAATCAACCAGAGACCCTCTCTGGCGCAATCACCCGTGTCCTTTATCGTCCCTGCCAATTTCCCACCCCCTCCTGTTTACAGAGCTTTGTTGTTCCAGCAGCTAACTCGGCTAGCCTCTCCTTCTGGCTGGGGAGTGCACTCAGCCACTCTCTGGCTCCTCCCCTTCCACTTCCCCCCTGGCTGCCTTATGTAGCCCTCTGGCTAATGAGGCCCACAGCTGTTTCCCATTAGCCCCTCAGGCCTGGGCCTGCTCAGCTGGCTTTGCTTGCCCTATTCAGCCAGGCTGTAGTTAGGGTTGCCAGGTGTCCGGTATTCACCCGGACAGTCCGGTATTTTCACCTCCTGTCCGGTAAAAAAAATCAGAGAATACCGGACACCTGAGCTGTCCGGTATTCTCTGAATTTTTCCCCGGCCAGGAGGCAAAAATGCCGGGCACCTGGCAACCCTACAAACACTCAGCGCCCGGCCTCCCAACCCCCCGACCCCAGCCCCCATGCTTACTTGGTTCCCCAAGGCTGCCGGCACAAAATGGCTGCCGGCCAAAAGACCTAGGCCAATGCTTTCCCTGGGTCTTAGTGCTCAACCTCTCCCCTGTTCCTATCCCTGCACTCACTGTTAAAGGGGACATGCTGTTTTATTTTAATTTTTTTTTTTTTGTCTTAATAAGTCCTTGGAGTCCTTTTTTTGTTTGTTTGGTTGGTTTTTTTTGGTCAACAACTTTGGTCTCCCCCCCTTTTTTTCCCCCTTCAACAGAATTTTTTCCTGGTGTTTTTTTTTGGGGGGGCGGGAGGGTGTTCGGTATTTTTGTTTCAACCATCTGGCAACCCTAGCTGTAGTGGCAGGGCCCTGGCTTAGCCAGCTGCCTGTCACAATAGTTTATGGACAGCATCTTAAGTAGCCATTACTTATGCAGGTTGATTCAGCGAGACGGTCTCCTCCCGAGGCGAGGCTGGAGGCTGCAGAGAAGAAAGTTGTGGCATGATTCTGTGGGTGTGCAGAGGGACATCAGCAGGGAACCCAGTTATATCTCTACGGATCTCGGTTTGTCCGTACAGAGAGCAGCCAGGGGGATAGGAGCTGCGCCCCACACATTGGCTGCACCGTCATGTTAGCAGGCCCCCGTGTCCTCTCCTCGCATGGCGGCACGGATGGAACACGGGTTCCTCTGCAGTGTCCTCTGCAGCCATTGCTTGAGGAGGCCCCCAGAGAGAAGCCAGTGACCTGTCGTCACCAAGGAGACAATTGTATATGGAGGGAATGGGAGGCAGGAGTTAATTCTGGTGGAAGAATCTTTAGGCTCGCCTTGATCTTCTCTTAAACCATGTCCACAAGACACATTGCCAGGGTAGCCGGATGGATCGATTAAATACACGAATCAATTTTTAGAATGTTCCAACTCTTCACTGAAACACGGCTCTTTCTGCACCTCCCCAGGGCTTTGTGTGTGCACAGCCATGCCCGCCCGGAACATTTGGAATTAACTGCAGCCAGGATTGTCCATGCCATAATGGAGGACAGTGCGATCACGTGACAGGAAAATGCCTTTGTACAGCTGGATATATGGGAGACAGGTAATAAAACTCACTGCTCTTCAATATTAATCTTAGACCCTCTTGCTCTCTGGAAAACAGCATGTTATATTTCTGTTGCTGCAGGTAGGTGCCTCTTCCTAGACCGTTACGGGCTTCATAAATATGCCTTTGTTATTACTTTTCACTGGCAGTGCTCACTGCTTATGGTTCGTTTTCTTTTTTTTTTTTTCTGTAACTCGTTTAAAAAAATTTAATGAATTAAATTAAATTTAGATATTTACAGCGACAAATTTAATAGAAAGCATTACATGTTTACAAGATATGTAAATGAACTGTATTTATACAAATTAATATCCTCAAGAGTAAGCAATGCAGTAGTTTAATACATTCCTCTCTTCCCATCTGGGCTGCTGCAGCCTCTGATGCCAGCAAAAAGTAATAAATCATCAATATTTATAAACTAAGGGGCAGCCTTAATTTGTTCAGATAAAATGGTATTGTTTAACAAAGCTATCTTGGATTAAACGACTTTATTGAAGTGTATATATGTATTCAGAGGGCCTATACATCACTTAAGTCCATTTTAAGTGATAGCCCACTCAATTTTATCCCTAGTGCAGTGGTTCACAACCAGGATACATAGACATCAACTCATTTAGATAAGTTACCTAGTTTTACAACCAGCTACATGAAAAACACTAGTGAAGTCAGTATGGCCAGGTCCACACGACAGCCAAAGGTCAGCTTAAGGTACACAATTCCAGCTACCTAAAAAACATAGCTGGAGTCATTGTACCTTAAGCTGCGCTTTGGTGCTGTCCTCACAGGGGGAGGTTGATGGGAGAAACACTCCCATCCACTTCCCTTACTCCTCGTGAGGAGTGGGAGTTCCAGCATCAACTGGGGCGCCCTCGGCATTCGATTGAGCATTCTTTACTAGACCCACTAAATCGAACTCCGGAAGACCAACCGCTGCAGTGTCGACCTTTTGGAAAGTGAAGACGTGGCCTACAACCTAAAATTGCATATGAACAATGACTTTATATTGCTCTGTCTACTGTACACTGAACTGTAAATAGAATATTTACGTTCCAGTTGATTTAGTTTATTGATTTATTTTGTAATTGTGGCATACATGAAATATGCGGCTGCGTAGGGCACCCGAAAATGTGGGGCACCAAATTTTTTTTGGTGCAGTGGCTGTTGTAGTGTTTGTCCCTGTCCCCTCTCCCACGTGCTCCTCTTGGCCAGCAGAGGGGGGTAGAGAGGAGCCCCCGATCTCTGTAGCTCTGCTCCAGTCGCAGAGAAGCCCTCAAGTCCCATTAAGCTGCAGGAAGGGCGGGGGGGGGGAGTGAGGGAAGCAGCGCAAACCAGCTCTAAATGCTCCACTTAAATGTAGAAGGCCATTCTGCTGTGTTGCAAGGGTGCAACTTCAGTTGAAATCAGGTGTCCCCATGTAATTGACACCAGTCTGAGCTTTGTGAAAGGTGTCAAATAGCAGTGGCAGTTAGGCAAAGCAGATGGGAATAGAAGGCATTCTAGGGAACAAGGGAAGTCCCCAGTTTGTACAAAGCTCTGTGTCATCAAGTCAGTGTCCCCTTTAGTTGCGGGGGGGGGGGGAACCTTTAGATGGCATAGCTAATCTTAGCTTAAGCAAGTATGTATTTATGGAACGGCTCAATTTGCTTACATGGGTTGCTGGACTGAGGCAGTGAGGAGCATAATAGACATGAAGGACAGAAGAAGAGGGGCCAGGTGGAAGGGAGGGTATCCCAAAGGGAAACAGAGTTAGGAGGCGCATAAGAGGGAGGGAGATTCCGATGTTTTCATATCCAGGAGGCAGACTTTCATACTCAACTCCTCCAGCAGCAAGCGAGGCTAGGAGCAGCTTGGAAATTTCCACGCCTTATTTAAAGGACTCTTCAGTTTAGATGAACCCCAGAAAGTTTATGGGAAGCCCAAAAAATTATCTTACCAGTGGGTAAAATTCTGGCCCCATGGAGGTCAATGAAGAGTTTTGCAATTGACTTCTGTGGGGAAAGGACTTCGCTTGTAAAGATTTGTTCTTTAGATGGGCACACTTCTTTTACCTATTGTTAACTACAACTAGTTGATGGTAAATCTCCCATTGACTTTAATGGCAGCAGGAGCAGCCTCAATATTTAACAAACCTAAATTACTTTAATGATTAATGCTGTACATTTCACTCAGGTTGGACAATGAGACAAACTCGTCAGATTCATTTTAGGGCTATAATCCATTTTGCTTTCCAGGCCTTATACTATAATAAAGCTACAACATTCATTGCAGACATAGCAGGGGAATGTTGTTTCCAAACAACACAGTATTTTCTTTAACTTTTTTTAAAACAGGAGAATATTTCGATTAATACTAGATATTGTGAAATCATTATTACTAGATCTTAATTATCTGCTAATGACCCTTTTAAATTGTCAGTATAGAGTCCTATACAGTTTGGAGACCTGTGAGATAGATATATAGGTAGATAAATATTTGAGGACTTAACATGGAAACAAAAGCCTGGAGGTGTCACTTTTTGTTCACTCCTTGCTTTCTGGAAAGTGGGACCAAACTACATACCTACAGCAAACTGGGACTATCAGTAGTGCTTGCTAGATAGCTTTGTGCTGAACTAAATGACTTAAGAGCACATGTAAATGTTGGTATTGTAAATTATTTGAATGGAATAAGATAGCAAAAGCACAACTGGAGGCTGGAAATAAAAGTATGAAAATTATAAGGCTGATATCAACAACAAAAGTGAACTTAGCATTTTAGCTCGGTTTTCCATCTTGCCATTAAACCAAGAAATTGAATCTTAATAGGCTAAATACTACATTTTCTATGATAGAATAAGCAAACCAGTTCTCTTGTTGTTTTGTCTATATAAATACTTCATAGCCTTGAAAACAGTGATCTCCATCGCTTTTAAGTGTATTTTGGATGGCATATAGCTTTTGTCTATTGTACAAAAATGCGATCATTATAAAGAAAACAGAAGCATCATTCTTCCATAAGACCCATTCCCAGAACTAATATTGGAAAATAATGTGAGTGCTTGTAATATTTTCTGCTGTTAAACAGGCTGTCTTCTGTTTAATATTTTGTGAAATTGCTTCCATTAATTCTATAGGTGACAGCCATATTATCCCAGACCAAATAATTGTAGAACATATTAAAGTTCAGTAGGTATTATAATGTGAGTCTCCCCAGATAGGCAGAAAGCAATGTAAATTAAACAAGAAACACAACAAGGGCTTTGCAGCTCATTTTGTAATTTAATTGAGCAATGTATCTGGTTGTTAATGGTGTTATGGACACATTAGATTGATATGTTGCTAAGGAAGGATGTTTCAGGAGAAAGCTAATTCCTGCTGTGATTATCCTTATGTTCCAGAGGAATCGTTATTAGTGTTCTTTGTATAAAATTCATTAGCAGTAGCTGCTTGATCTCCAGATAAATAAGTTGGTTAAATTGTTAGTAGAAAATGGCTAATTATGTAAATGGATTAGGTCGTCAATATTTCATTTCCAGATGCTTTTTTCCCCTTCTATGTAATGTTTCATCTTCTATAAATATAGCATGATACAGTGCACCATCGACTATGCATTCATCTTGTTGAGTACTGTAGTCTGCTCACTAGAAGAGCTGCATGTGCCAATGGAAATACAAGCCCTCTTAATACATTGATTGTATTTCATTTGTTTTAAGTGTTTCAGTCCCATTCCCATTATTCCTGGTTGGCTGTTATACTGCAGTTTTGGACTATACTGTGGACAGCAAAGCTAGCAGCCAATAGTTAGCTCAGGGTGACTCTCAGAACTCATTCCCTGCCATTTTTTTCCCACACATTGCTCTCACTTTGGATTCCAAGTGTCTGATCTTGAACAACGCAACTACTACCATGCTGAAATATGCTGCAATTAAAACACCGGCTAGGCTTTGTTACTTCACTTTATTTGTTTATTTTTAGGAAAAACAACTTCATCTGAGGCTGCAACAGTGATTTCTCTTCTTCTGTACTGAGCGCTTTCATTGCAGTTTCCCAGGCTTGCATTGCGCCTTTCGTCTTTTACATATTAACTCTGATATGCCAGCTGAGAAATGACCCGCAAAAAGACATTTAACACTCACCTCCCTCCACTGCATTTACAATATAGATTTTAATCAGCGCTTGGGATTAAATTAATGCTGATAGGCCATTTTCCATGGACAGCGGGTAATGTAGGCAAGGGAAGGCATTGCCTTGCCAAAACGGCCTACGCTCTTTGCCAGCTGCCCAAGAGGGCTGGGGCACAGTGTGGCAGCCCATCTCCCTGGCCAGCCAGGAAGGACTGGGCTGTTACGTGACTGCCCCAGCTTCTCTGGTCACCTGGGAAGGTTGCGGGAGGGGCGGGGCTTAGGGCTTGCCTTCCTCAGCTGGGCCTTCACCTACCACCCATGCTATTTCCAATATCTGGTATCCATGAGATAAGAGTATTGAGTTTTTTACATAAATGCAGCATAGGTGTGCTTCAGGATGTTTCATGTAAACTGCGTGGCTAACACTTTGTAAAATACAGACATCATCAAGTTGCACCATGCATAGAAACAGTCTAATTTCCCAAGACTTTTATTGGCCTTTCAACTAGGAAATATTGTGATTTCTTTAACGGCTCTGCACACTACAGGGAAACTGATTGTTCAGAACATATTGCCTCAACATTTCATAAAGTATCCAATAGGGCAGGGCTACTCAACACGCCGTGGCCCATTTGTTTGCAGCCTGTGGTGCGGTTTGGATTTACATGGGACTCAACACGCAGCCCACGGGTGGGAGCCAAAACAAAAGAATAGTCAATATATAATGGTCTTCTGTTGATAGGCAGAAGTAGTAGTTACATTCCTGGACTGTCATTGCTCATTAAAAGTGCTGTCATATGGGTGGAAATCACGTAAATATTGCATTTTCTTAATATCAGTAGAACGGACTTAAATGGGGCCTGCGTGTTGTGTAGTCGTGCCTTAATCTTTGTATTCATGCCCGCCAGTGTGAAAGAAGCAATTTGCATATATTTGTATATATATTTCCATGTATATGAAACCACACTTAAGCTGCGGCCCTCGGCATGTGCTGTGAGTACCCTGGGACTTCCAAAGTTGAGTAGCCCAGCAGCAGGGCAATATTTGAAACATTATAGGAAAAAATGCTATTAAAAACAACCTTTCTAACTTGTTCATGGGATTCTGTTATACTAATTCTGGAGAAAAAACTTCACTGAAGGTGAAAGCTGTCTGTCCGAGGTTTTGTGCTAGTGACCACACAATACAGTAATTACTCGTTTAACACGTGCCCGCTTAACACGTATTTGCAATAGCACGATTTTTTTTTTAACGTTTTTCAAATAACACGACCATCCCCGAAATAACACGAAAATAATCAAGTGGCGGAATACTTCGCGCGGCAGTATAAGTTGGTGGAAACAGTGGTAATACGCATGAGCGGATGAATACACGTGGTCACAGCGCTCCTCCGCTCATTCATGTGTTTATCTTTGTGTTTTAACAAACTGCGGTGACTTGTGTTGCTAGATATCAAATGTTGACATTGACAACCCAGCACCAACAAAAAATTGACTTTGCTACCACCACCTGAAACGCAACTGCCACGTTTTCCATTATTTTTAATGGGAAAATTGATCCCGCATAACACGTTTTCGCTTAGCACGAACATATTCAGAAACACATCTATAGTGTTAAATGAGGAATTACTGTAATAAATGAAAAGGGTTTTTTGAGACTCAAATTCCTATAGATAAACAGTACATATGCAACAAGAAAAGGAACTCAATTTACTGTTCTCATAAACCAGGTGCAAAAATGGAAGTAAAATCATTTTTTGTTGTAGCACCTTTTTTCTTAATATTGCTTACTTGACCATGCTTATTTTTCAGCCCTGATTAGCATTCAAAGTGTATGGTACGCATTTAAGGAAGTGTGCAGTGCTTTTAAAATTAGAAGAAAGCAAATATAGATGACCTTCTTTCAAGAAAGGAGATAATTGTGTATCAAATTGTTCATGCTTTCTGAGTGTAATTATTGAGGAAGCGATCGCGCAGCCACTTTGTTAACACTAGTGTAAATACTGTGAAATTTAATTGGACGGAGATTAAATACACTTTAGGTTAGCATCAGTTTACAGGCTCAAGATAACGCATCACCTCAATGATTTCATTTGTTCAGTACATTACTTAAATAAATGAGGTGTGATTTTCTGCTTAATATATCAGCCAAAATATTCCCTTGGAAAAGTTATAAATGGACTAGCCTCTATTTAGCACTGGGCCTTCATCAGATCTCACATATTTTTTTTGCAGGTGTCAAGAGGAGTGCCCTATTGGGACATATGGCTTCCAGTGCACTCAAAAATGTGACTGTCGAAATGGTGCAAAGTGTTACCACATAAATGGAGCGTGTATGTGCGACCCTGGGTTTAAAGGGATCCGTTGTCAAGAAAGAATGTGTCCAGAAGGGCTTTATGGCCTAAAATGCCACAAGAAATGTCCTTGTACTATCACCAACACACTCAGGTATATAAATCATACTTTTTACTAGTCAAAGGACTAGTGGATACAAGAAAGAAGGCATGGGAAAAATCTGTATTTGATTCCACCCCTTTCTCCCAGCAGTTTTCCTTAGGATCCAAGCCAACTCCTGTGAATTATTTCTTTGATTTGAGCGACTACAGGCTTGGAATCTTAAGTCCCAGTTAAGCACAAGACTTAAGCATGGACTTAACTTTAGGAAGAGGAGTAGTCCCACTGAAGTCCTGAACATTCAGATCTATGTCCTAGTCCTGTAAACCGTACTCATGTAAATCAGGATTACTTGCACAAGTAAAGGCTGTAATATGAGACCCTTTATGGATATACCTACCCCTTTTATGCGATACATAGTGTACATCAAAAGGCTAAAAACTGCACAGATTGAAGGATAAATACCATGATGCTGAACACTGCCTTTTTTAAATTGTTTTAGTAAAAATATTTTGTATTTTTTTTCCTTTTAAAAATCCTGTCAGAATTTCAAAGAACAGAGATGTTTTACGAACCTCCATCTCTCAGACTTGGTTTACAGCATGACATTTCTTATTGAGTCTATGCACTCCAAACACACTTGCAAAATGAAACCTAATTTGCTTCATCTTATGTCTTGTGGCAAATTACCTTGTTGAAAACACTTGAAGCAGATGTATAAATAGACCTAAATCAATATCCCCTAGTCGCTCTCCAGCACTCTAACGAAGTCAACATTGTCAAAATAGACTTATCTCCCCTTCTCATGTGTGCCTATTTTTGCTCTTCATTTAGTATGTGCATGTGTAAAATATTCAAGAAAATAATTATCAGGGAAGGGTACCTGAAATGGAATAAACCTCACGGAAAAGGTCAGATCTTAATTTTTTATTTCTTTTTTGCTTCTTTTCATGCCCAATCCTGCAGGGTTCTGACCACTAAATTCCTGCAAAATGCCAAGGGTCTCTAGTGCCGAATAGATTTTGGTGGGAGTTACTGAACACCCAGTAAGAAGTGCTCGGAGTAGGGCTCTTTATCTGTCAGACTAACTCCATGTTTTGTTAGTCTTTAAAGTGCTACCAGACTATTTGTTGTTTTTTAAATTTTTCCTGTTACAAACTAACTCGGCTCCCCCTCTGAAACTTTTGAACATGCAAGGCTCTACATTCAGCCGTATGGAGTGGAAATCTATCCATTATATGTTGATACCTTTCTACCAGGCAACCATCAGATAGGATAATGTAGGGGCTTGGACTGTTAAATGAAAGGGTGTTTTTTGGGGTTTTTTTACTCTCACTCCTGCTCTTGATTTCTCCATCCCTTCCTCTTCAACATTCACAGCCAGCCCAGGAGTTTGTAGGTTTCAAAGAGAGAGAGGAATAATTGATGCCCTTGATATGGACGTTCTTCAATTTTAAACCAGACCGATGGACCCCTGAGTGCTACTGCTGACAGAGCTCCCTTGTAGTCTTGCCGCCTGCTAAAACACAAATACTTACTCCTGAATTATGCATGCAAGCGGCACTGCTTAATTCTTGCACACATGCAAAAATACTTCAAGCAAATCTGCCACCACGTTTGAGGCTGACTGTATCCGTCAGTTGATCTTCCATGTGCTCCATTGTGAGCATTAAGACTTTGCAACCCTGAGATTTGGCGCTTTTCCATAAGCAACAGTGGGATACTTAGAAACCCCATCATTCTGAGCAGAGCAACAATTCCAGGTGTGCTCCTTGGTGAAACAGTTGCTTGCAGTGTGTGGTCTGCCACGGAGGAGTCTCTTCACCTCATCAGACTCACACAGCTTGTGTTATGTAATACAACGGAAACCACGGCAGTGAATGAAAGTGATAGGCATGTGTAGCTGAGGGTTATACATTGCGAGTTAAGGCCAGATCCTTAGTCAGAGGGGGTCTGAGTGCAGTAGTGAGGTAGAACAGGCAGCCAAGGTGCAGGTCTGCATGAAAGCTATTGGTGGAGTTGCCAGCTGGCATGGTTGGGGCAGTCTCACATGGAAGGAAGATGAAGGACCCAGCCAGGAGCGTAAGAAAGATGAGAGTTGAAACGAATCTTTAATGGCCGACAGCTGTGCAGATTGTCACTAGTACCAGTGAAAATTCAGAAAGCAGTGTGCTTAATGCATAGTAATTTATTTGAGGGAGGTTACATAATACATATCTCCCTACGAAGCCTCATTTCCCTCCTCCCCCAGCATAAACCTTAGTAACTATGTTAAAAAGTCTCAAAAGTCCCATATTAGTCTGTAACACTAAAAACAAGGAGTAGTCCTGTGGCACCGTAGAGACTAACAAAAATACATTTAGTGTCCTCTGCTTTCATGGCAAAATCCACTTCCTCAGATGATGAGCTGGAGTAGAAATAACAGAAACCAAGTTATTTATAACAGGCCTCTGTCAATTGTAGCACCAGTGTTAATGAGGCTGGAAATGCTTAGCTTTTGATGTAAAAATGCAGAGTTAAAGACAGGAGAGAGTGGCTTTAACACTGCATTTTTACATCAAAAGCTAAGTATGGGACATTTCCAGCCCACCGGTGCTACAATCGACAGATACCTTTTATTTTCCTGTCATAAACAACTTGATTTCTGTTATTTCTACTCCAGTTCATCATCTGAGTGAGTGGGTTTTGCTCACGAAAGCTCGTGATACTCTGTACATTTTTGTTAGTCATTAAGGAGTGGCAGGACTACTTGTTGTTTCTCAGTAACTGTGTTGGCCTTTCACAGCATCCTGATTGGCAAACAAAGCAGGTATAACTCTCCATTCTAAGGGGAGACTTCTTTTTGTCTCTTTCTTTTCTTCTTTCCCCTTTCAGGTACTCTGCTTGTCAAATGTGTCCCCCCCCGAACAGGTTCTCTGTTACCCTGAGGCCTTCTGTCTCACAGGGTCATGGACATCATCAGCTGTTAATTGAGGGACTAACGAACCTATGATATTCTTAACATTTTATCCCCGCTGCTCTCAAAGGAGTCACATGTCCTAGAAATGTGCCCTGTGGCATTTCATTACAGATTTTCTCTAATTTATATTTGGGAAGCGGGGCTGTAAAACAGACACAGACCAAAGCTCAGTCAACATTCACCCTCAGTCACTCGCTTGAGCATCTAGTGTGATGCCATCCGAAAGCGTCATTTTGAGCCAGATCAGCCTCTACCAAGCCCACTGATCACATGTTTTTACATTTTCTTTATCCGGTGAGCAGGTCCTCAGCTGATCCGTTCCAAAGTTCAGTGTTGAAACACACACGCAGATAGAACCTTTATTAACCGTTCAAATATAATGTTAGCACTGCCAGTAGATTTCTACACCATCTATGTAATGTTAAGAGAATCCTGCTCCCCGAATCCTCTAGCAAATTCATACGTACGAGGCCATATCAAAATTACGCTCACCACGCTTATTTATATTAACTACAGTAATTCATAATAGTGCAGCAGCGTCCCAACAATGAGCACCCCCTGAGGGACAAGAAAGAGTCCCTTCAGAGGTGGCTGGCTGGAAGTACCTGCCTTGCCTGGGGACAGGCTAGGATGAACAGTGTGCCAAGACGGGTTAGGGCCTGTGTTTTCAGAAAGACTAAGCTCTCTTAGCTTTCATTCCCTGTAATAGTTAGTTACTTTCTACAGCTAAGCTGTTCCTGGTTTCTGTCCAATCCAACGGGGCCAAAAGCCATTACGGGCCCGAGGGCAAAGTGTGGGAGGGGACCTGGCTCCATGGCCCTGGAAGGGGTGGAGCCTCAGGTGAAAGGGGCGGGGCCAACGGCAGTCAGCCCTTAGCGCTGCCCAGAGCACAGCGCTGGGCCCTCCCACCCAGCCCTCAGAGCCCCGCGGAGCAGTGGAGCGGGAGTTGCCTTTGAAACACCAGGCCCCTGTGCAATTGTCTCCCCCAACCCCGTCAGTAGGCCTGGCCCAGCCAGTGCCTTTCCTTCCATCTTGGCCCCATCCACTTCACTTGCAGCAGCATCTGCTCAAGATGAGATCTTGCTCTCCTTAATAAATGAGTCTAGTCTCTCCATTGATAAAATCTGTCTTTTTCCTGCATCTTATCACCACTGTGGCGGAACAAAGAGATACCCGCGAGCTGTAGATCTGTACGTGTTCTTCCATTCATCTATGGTATTTCAGCCTTTCACTTTTCAATGAACTCTGCAGAACCCTGTCAGTTTCTGAGCCAAAGAGTTCTGAGTTGATAGGAAATGACCTTCTCCAAAGACATTACCTATTCTGAACAACTCTTTGTACCAAGTTTCGACTTGGTCCCACCTAGAGCATTTCTTACCAAGATTTTATCGCTCCTGGGGTTGCTGGCCTCCAAAGCGACTCAGTTTCTGACATGGACAGTCATCTGCTTTCCAAAAATGCCGTTAAAAGCTGGTGGCTTGTTCGTTTTGAGACCTTCACAACCTGAGGTAATATTATTAACTATTGGATAGGGGGATGGGAGAGGCCTGCTGCTTTTTCTGGCAAAGGTTTTGTCCTGTTCAGTTCAGTCCTTGGACAACTAGCTTAAACTGTAACTTTCTGGGGAGGGGTGGAAGAGAGAAGGGCCCTATCTGAAGTAAAAGATAAGCGTCAACATTTTTATAGCCCTGGTCTCCACTAGGATTTTATTTTGAAATAACCCCCCTTAGGTCGAATTAGTAAGCAGATCATCCACACTACCAAGCTCGTTATTTCGAAATAACAGGCCGCTTATTTCAAAATCTGTACTCCTGCTTTCCTCGGGGAATAACACTAATTTTGAAATAGTTATTTCGAAATAGCGGGAGTGTAGACGCTCCAGGGCTGCTATTTCGAAATAACGACTCCCCGGAGTCATTCAAACTAATTACTCTCAGGTGCTTCCTGGGCCTCTGAGTCGAGGTAGCGAATCCACAATACCGGACCCTGCCTTGGACTCATTTTGAGGCTTCCCCGTAGTGAGGACACGTTGTTTCAATTTTGTTATTTCGGGCGTTATTAAATCAAGTGTAGTTATTTTGAAATCATTTCCTAGTGTAGTCATGCCCATAGAATCAGAGATAACGCTTGAAGGGAGCATTATGATCATCTCATCTGGCCACCTGCATGAGAGAGACCCAATAATTCCTGCACCAAGGCATTCGGAGAACTTCCATACAAGGCTTCAGCCAATCCCAGCATGAAGAGGGCGAGATGGTCACTTGAGCTGTATACCCCAGGAAGCAGAGGAAGTAAGGAGCCCCACTCCTGCTCTGTGTCTACCAGGACATTGAGCCCAGGTCTGCAAGAGAGTGAAAGATTTACTCCCTTACGACTTTCTCCTGGCCTTCATCTTGTTTTCCTCTCCTCAACTTGCTGCCAGTGCAGCTGAGCCAGCGTCGGGTTTTAGCAATTTACTGCTCGTATGGGCCAGCAACAAACACTTGTCCCCACCAGCAACAGCAGAGCAAGGCGGGAATTCTGACTCCTGGCGCTAGGATTTCTTTCCTGGGTTGCTGCTGGGGCCTCCCAGCTGTGCACTGCCTTGGACTTGGAGCTGTGTGGTTGTGTCGAAACCTCTTGGGAGCAAGTGAGACTCCAGCAGGGGGAGATGTTTTACAATCCTGTTGGATGGTGTCATCAGGGCTAACCTCCATGGAACTTTCCCTGTGGCGTTTTCCCTTGAACCTAGGGCCGTATTGCAGCTGAACAGGGAAGCCAACAGCCTCCGCAGGCCCCTGGATGGAAGAGATGAGAGGGAACATTGCTGCAGGCAGGTGACTGCTTCACCCTGCTCAGACACGCTAATTCCCCACATCACTAAATAATTTTGCAGCCCAGCCAGGCGCTTGCAAAGGCACAGACTACTTTTCCTCCCCTCAAGCGTCACTCCCTGATTGCTGCCTAGGGCTACTGCCTGCCCCGGCCCGGATGCTACTGAGCTTCCCTTCTGTGATGTGTCCACAGGTCTTGTGTTCCCTGATCAGCCCATTGGCTTGTCTATATTGTTTGTTCTTCTTAATTTCAGCTTACTGGTTGGCAGGGGGAAATTTCTTGTACGTGTTATCCATCAGGCTGCCAGAGCGTAACGTGGACAGATGGGCTTGGAGGGTACATTTTCAGAATGGGGAGGGGAGGGATTAAGCACGTTTATCTGATTTGTTAATGGAATTTCTTGTCTTACTTAAAACTTTTACCTTCCTGAGTCTAAAGTCTAAAACAGTGTCACCTTGACCTGCTGTATGTGATGAATTAAATTCACTGAATTATATATATAATATAGTTGTTTAAACATTGATAGGATTTTTGCAGAAAGCTGATGCAAAGAAGAAACAACAGAAGAGGAGGTTCTCTTCTAATTCTCTCAGTTTTCATAATAAGGGACTTCATTTAGATTTTTATGTAACTCTATTAACGTTAGAATGCAGTGGCATGGTTTACAAGTAGCAAAGCCCCTGCAGTAATAACTCAATACTTATGGAATTATCAATTATAAATCTAAAAGGGCATTTTACAGATGGAAAAATTGAGATGCAGAGAGGGTAAGTGACTTGACCAAGGTCTTCTAGTGAGTCGTGGCGGAGAACAAAGATTTTTTTTTTTCCAACTTCTGACATAGAATCAATATAAGTCCATGAGTAAGGCTGTCCATCAATACAACATGGCTATCAAAGATTAATATTATGTTTCAGTGCACTGTATTCTCCATAGGATGTTCGCCTACTGTTTCTACGTCCACAGAATATAAAAAAGATACCATGAAGTTTTGTTTAGAGGAGTTTCCTGGTTCTTTGGTAGCTGCATTCTTTAATGGAACATACAGGCTATTCTGAGAATCCTAAGGAGTACAAGTGCCGAGCCTGAGAAAAAAAAGCAGTCTGATTGCTCTGATATACTTGGACTTTGGGAGAAAAAACACCTTGGCTCCATAGGGCGGATTATGTGAATCCAAAGGCCACAAGCTCCTGTTGGGCACAAGATCGTGGCCCTGTTCTAGTCTGGAAGTGGAATTGGCTCTATGGAGGGGTGACAGAGCTGCCACACATCTGTCCTGGGGGCGGATTCCTTCCCCCCTAACTCTTTTTTGCAGCTCCCTGAACCATGCCAGTTATTCTAGCTTTGTTGTGGGGGGTGGGGGCGGGTAGGATGAATTTTGCCCTTAATAAATAGCCTATATCCCATGCAAAAAAGCTGTCCTGTTTGATAAAAGAGCCAGCCTTGAAGCAGAAATGCTTACGGGGTAGAGTATTTTCAATTGAGTTGTCACAGACTGATTCAGACTGCTGTGATCATATATTATTTTTGAAAGATTTAATTTAGACAACAGATGCTGCACTGGAGAAGCCCTATCATACGTGCAGTAGAAACAAAACCAAAGAAACAAAAAATCCACTCCAGAAATATTTCTTTAATGTTTGGCTTTCTGCTCCCATTAGATAATGATGAATAGATGCGCAGGGAGAAAAAATGAGCTTTTATTATTTTTATCTAAATGTGAAGAGGTGCTGTGTGAGCCACCATCATTTCGGGGGTGCTTTGTCAGGAGAATTTCATGGCTGGTGGTTCATTAGGCTGATGAATTGTTTTAATTAGTCGGTAAAACACTATTTATGATGAAAACATATGACAGCCCCAAAATGTGGTGATTCTTAGTCACAACAATGTGTGACTAATCTCTTCTACCGAGTGCATAAAATACGCTCACAAGCCATGCTTTATGAGCTTACCTTTAAACGGAAGACAGAGGATATTAATGGCATCGCTACGAAGAAACCCATTCACTCAAGACATGCCGATAATTAACTATAAGCAGTAAATAGAACCTTGGATTGGGAAGCCCCAGGAAGAAGGTTCTAAGAATGTTCTCGCCGTATATACCGATTTTGCTTTTGAGAGTAGTAGAAGAAATCTCCACTTGTTGCATTATTCCTCTTCTCTCTGCCAGAGGATCAGTGCAATAAAGACACCATGGCAGCTCTGAGTGCATTATGATGCAGGCGGCGCTGAGGGCCGCTTGCCCGGTTCCCGTCCCTTCTGCCTGAGGCCCTGCCCCTTTTGGGGGTGCAGAGCCACACCTTCTCTGGGGGCCTGTGGAAGCTGTCAGCTCCCCTGCACCACAGACTTCTAGGGCGGAGCCCCAGAAGTAACGTAATGCTTCCCCGAATAACCCCAGCACTCTGGAGAAATTTGCCCACTGAAGGATGCAACGCGTTCTCACCTCTGCATCCAGCTGGCTTTGCTGGCCAGTGGAGAGGAGAGGCAAGGTAATGGCCGTGCTCCCTTTGCATGGCCCCAGGGAGAGCTAGGAGGGAGCAATTTCTGCACAGCGGAGAAGAAGTGGGGTGGGGGAGCACAAATGGGTGCCCACTGGCTGCTTCGTGGCATGGGAAAACATGGGGGCAGAGGGAAGGATGCTTGTCCCCTCCCCACCGTGGCCACTTGCACAAGGACCAGGCACAATTCCAGCCTGGTTCTTAGGTATACTTTGTCCCCTTTCAGCTGCCAAGTGGGTGCAACGGGGCCTTAGTAAAAATGGAACTTGAAGGCTATTGTTAGCGCTTGCCTTTCAGCCTTCAGGCACCATCGAGTGTCCCGTGGGGTCCCGCTCACCCCACGCAAGAAGCCCTGGCTCACCTCCCTGCACTCCTGAGAATTTGTCACTGGACGCCTGTTGTCTCCAGTCCTGTGCCCAGGTTCCAGACAGTGCCTGGGAGGCCCCTGATGTAGCTGGGGATCCCAAGGACAATCCTTTTGCGAGAGGTTTCTGTGTACACGTTCCCTCTTTCCCGTTTAGCTGCCCTTGCTGACGACTCTGCCCTGCGGTCACTCGTCTCCGTGCCAGAAGGGTGGGGAAGGGATTCTGTTCAGAGCTCCTTTCCTCTATGACCACTAGACAGTGATTTCCTCCTCCTTTAGTTTATTGCTGCCTTCCAATTGGTCCTCGCCCCTGCCCATCTTTAACTTACCCTATTGGCTTAAATCCCACCCAGTCCTGCTCCCATTGGTCTCGATGCCAAAACCCACATTGGTTTGAATGGGGGAAAAGTGCCAGTTAATTGATAATCTAACTCTGAGCGATGTTTTACTTAGGATTTTCTACTTTAAGGTGCCATTGCTAGTTACAAAGAGGATTGTTTATTCATCTCTGCTTTTCCATAACGCCTGTCTTTCTTCATTAGCTGCCATCCGCTCTCTGGAGAATGTACCTGTAAAGCTGGCTCGGCTGGACTATATTGCAACGACACCTGTCCTCCTGGATATTATGGGGAAGGCTGCCAGCTGACCTGTCTTTGCCGGAACGGTGCAGATTGCGGTAGCGTGACAGGGGAAATGCACCTGTGCTCCCGGATATATGGTGAGAGAGAGACAAAAATAACTGGGTATCTAACATGGGGGGGGCTGCAAAAACGAAGAGGAGACTAGTCTCGTGGTATCTAAAAGGGTGTCACAAGGAGGAGGGGGGGGAAATTGTTCTCCTTGGCCTCTGAGGATAGGCCAAAAAGCAGTAGGCTTAAATTGCAGCAAGGGAGGTTTAGGTTGGACATTAGGAAAAACTTCCAAACTGTCAGGGTGGTTAAATGCTGGAATAAGTTGCCTAGGGGAGGTTGTGGAATCTCCATCTCTGGAGATATTTAAGAGCAGTTTAGACCATCTATCTGGGATGGTCTAGACTGTACTGGGTCCTGCCGTGAGGGCGGGGGACTGGACTCGATGACCTCTCGAGGTCCCTTCCAGTTCTAGTATTCTATGAGTCTATGGGTATAGGTCACATGGTCTTCTGATGATTCCCAACTGGAGTCCCCAGAATTGGGCAAGGACAGATTCAAAGTTGAGCCTGAGGGTCGGTGTTCCTGTCTGCCCTTCAGCAGTTGTCTCAATGAAGTACGTATTTGTAGACATGTGGGGTAGGATTTTCGAAAGTGCCTAAGGATAGTAAGTACCTAACTCCTATGGGGAGTCAGTAGTTGTTGTGCATCTAATTGGCTTAAGCCTTTTTTTTTTAATACAGCCCATGGAGACTAATTTTCCACTCATTAGCACAGGCATAAATCAGGAGTGAATCCAGCCACTAGGAAACCACCAAAAGCTAGAGGGGGAAATCAGACCCACAGCATGCTAACAGCAACAGCAAACTAAAGATCCCCTTGTTTACCAGGGATACCATTCAGATTTACAGCATACAAATACTTGGGACCCTTTACTCTTCCTGTTAGTAAAAATATATATTGCTCCCCGACTGCATTCCTGCAAAGATGAAAGCATAGTAAAATCCTATCACCTTGCTTCAAAATAATATTTAATCTCCTAATAAAGAGCCTTCTTGCACTGACATTTAAGCTGCATGGTTATTGAGGATAGCTCTATAGTCACTGAAGCATATTTAGGCATTAGTATCATTGCTTTCTCATAATGTACTATAATCTCTGGCAATTAGTCCATGAGGGGATGTAAAGCCTTGAAATTGCTAATTTATTGCCTCTGAAGAGTATTTGTCATTCATGTGCATGCCAGATGAATCGAGTTACAATAGTTCATTCAGATGCTAGGTGATATAGACTGCAAAGAAGATTCAGCAGTATCTCAGCCACCTTTTCTCCCCTCCTCGAGTCCCTTCTGCCCTGCTGAGCAAATATTAATGCTCTGCCATGGAGCAGCCTGCAGGCTGTGCTATAGATGCAGTAGGGCCAGGACCTTCTCAAGACACAGAGCAGCTCATTTCAGTGTTAGCTTGAGACCAGAGCCAGCCCCAGATGCGCACACGCAACTCTCACGGGTAGCGGGGGACTGTGAAAGTAGAATTATGCCCTTGGACTACACCAGCCCTGGGAGCGACAGAAGTGTTTCTGAATGTGGGTGTCTGGCACGTGGCCGCACAGACAATCGAGTGCCGCTGGTATGGAACTGGACAGGGCTAATTATTCAGGGTTGGCATAAATGAATGGTTTCGTGCTTGTTTCCCTAATGTGGAGCTCGTTACACGTAGCCAAGAGGGCAGCAACTGTGACATGTAATTGGAAAGAATTAATGTGAGAGTAAAAATCCGACACAGTACAAAAGTGTTGGACCTAAACAGAAGTTTCCATAGCTAAGGTAAAAGGTTTCGTGTTAGTTAGGAGGATGTTGAGAACAGCTGCAAAGGCAGATCAGTTGAACCCAGAACGCTGCAGTTTGTTGGATAGCTAGAAAGTGTAGTGACCAAGAAATAGCAGGGCCTTTTTCTGGCAAACAACTTCCTCTACCCACTTCTCTTGCACAGATGGCCTGTTTTTTAACTTTGCCGTGCCTTGTCTGTGCCAGGACAGCTGGGCAGGGTTTCAAGATGAGTCATCTGCGAAGGCAGCCAAAACTGGGAATTTTGTTGGGATGCAGAACAAGCCATTCAAAACACAAGACATCTGGTCACCTTTGCTAAATGTATTTAAGTGGAAACATAGCCGTTCCATAAGTCGAAGTGTGAGTGAGTGGTGTGCTACATTTCTGGAAGTTAAACAGATTTAAGTTTCAAAATTAAAAAACTTACAGGGTTGCTGGGAGTGTATTTGTTAGGTGTGACGTTTCTAAAAATTAAAATGCCAAAGCAAAATATTGGCCAGCTAAAATATCTTGGATGGAGTTTCAGAGCGTTTTATATCTTTATTTTGCTTGATGAATATTTTGGATAAAGGTCTGCTTCCAGATCTCCATAGATGTCTCCAAAAGTGACTTATGCTGGTATTAAAGGTGCTTGTATGGAGACAGCTTGTTTCTGAAAAGGTACAGAAAAAGCTGTGCTCTCACTAGGGGATCAGACCACTTGAACAATATTGGTTTCTAAACCAATATAGTTGAAGTGGTACAAAAACTGTGTGAAGAACAGCCCTAAGGGAGGTCTGAAAAACTTAACTGATCTGTGCAATTTTCCCATTTTCCTAATTATGCTTAACTAAATCCTGACCTTGCAAGGAATAACTCACTGGGAGTTAATTGCTTCCCTCGCTTACTGTGGATTTGAACTAGTGTAACAGATGAGATTTACATTGGTGGAAGTGAGAACAGAATCTGGTCCACTGCCTACATGAACTCCATAGGTTCAAGCCCTATAGATGACATGTGGTTCTGAACACTAAATGTAGCTACCAAGGATATGTCCATGTATTTACACTTTACACATCTGCTAATTATATAGGGCAGATAGAAACTTTGTGTGAGCTGAGGCTAGTCCACACACTGAACTTTTTCTTTCTCTGTAACAATTCAACTGCATGTGACCATCGGCACCCAGGGAATGGAAACAATCAGAGCGGAATTGTTGCATGAGCAGGCAGGAAGGACATTGTATCTGAGCTGAGGAAGGGCTGCCATTGGTGCTGAAGGAGAAGCAGGCAGAAGGTTGTGGTGTGTAAATAGGGCTGTAAGTGACTAGTTGACTACCCAATAAGCAAATGCTTATCGGATAGTCGAATAGAAACTCGACTAGTTGCTCCCCCCCCCCCTTTGTTCCCTCTATCAGAGAGAGGCAGCAAGGCGGGGGGGGGGAGAACTAGCTGGTACTGGGGGAAGCCAGCTTAAAAGCCAGTCCCCCCCCATCAGCACCATCTCCGTGGGAGGCAGGGGGCAGCAGGGAAACAGCACGAGCGGGGATTGAAACGGTTCTCTGCTTGCACTGGTCCCACTGCTGCATCTCTTCCTTTGGAATGTACAAGAGCTGTCTGCGGCTCTTGTACATTTCAAAGGAAGAGGCACAGAGGGGAACCTGGGCCAGTGGGGACTGCTTTGCTTCCCCTTGGCGTGAGATCCCTCTGCCTCTTTCCTTCGGAAATATACAAGAGCCCTGGGTGGCTCCTGTACTTTTCAAAGGGAGAAGCGCAGTGGGATAGCGAGCGCCCTCCCCTTATCAACTAATTGAGTAGTCGATGGAAATTCCATTGACTACTCGATTAGCTGATTAATCAAAATTTAACATCCCTAGTGTGTAATTAATGAGGTAGATAGTTGCGGAAGGATACTGTGTGTATGTAATGAGGTGGCCCAGAGAGTGGCGGAAGGATACTGTGTGTACGTGATGAGGTGGCCCAGAGAGTGGCGGAAGGATACTGTGTGTACGTGATGAGGTGGCCCAGAGAGTGGCGGAAGGATACTGTGTGTACGTGATGAGGTGACCCAGAGAGTGGCGGAAGGATACTGTGTGTACGTGATGAGGTGGCCCAGAGAATGGCGGAAGGATACTGTGTGTATGTGATGAGGTGGCCCAGAGAGTGGCAGAAGGATACTGTGTGTACGTGATGAGGTGGCCCAGAGAGTGGCATCTTGACAATATAAATGGAAGCATTTTATTGTCAAGTTTGAGGTAATGCGGCATTGGGTAGAGGAGACAAACGATTATTACTGCATTTAGTTCTGATCTCGGACACTGCACAAGCAGAAAGTGGGCTGTGTGATGGGAGGTCCACAGGAGTCGGGCGAAACAGAATCTTCTGCTGGCTGCAGAGCTGCTCCACAGCTGCTCCAGCAACAACTGAGCAGTGGCCAGGCCTGCGGCTGCTCAGCCACTCCTATGCAGGGGATCTGAGGGGCGCAGCTGTGCTGTTAAGATGACTGTAACCCACTGTAATGACAAGCATGCCCCCTGGGAAGTTAGCACTTTTAATAAACACTCTTGAGACCAGCCCCAGATTACTGAGCTGCTTAACCACCACTCTGGCATTTGAAAAGCCCTCCCACAGCCGTGCCTGTATATTGGCAATGCACAATAGTGACACGGAAGAATCAACACATACAGGGAGCCACTGTAAACTGGGGATTAAAGCAGAAATTCCACCCACTCACCCCTGCCCTAGAAAGTTACTCTGTATTGTTCGCGATAAATGCCTTGAAAGTAATTGTGGTGGTGGCAGTAGGAGGTTACAACGACTACCTGTGTTTTCCATTCCCAAATTTTTAGACTATTGTCTGTTTTTCCAAAAATCTAGAGGCCAGATTCTGCCCTCCCTTACACTGTTACAAGCCCACTGCAGTCAATGGTGCTACCAGGGTGTAAATGAATTTAGGATTTGCGCTGACCCTTCTTCTTTTGTTTTTGGTTCACTGAATTTTATTCCTGTAATTCAATAAATGAGGCAAAGAAGGCCAGAGGATATGAATTAAATATGACAGGAGACCACAGGAATCCTGACCTTCTGTCTCGCAAGGAAATCTTGAAACCAACCTCTGGCACATACATATCAGCTTTCCAGTTACTCAAGTCATTATATGTTCCTGAAATCAGGCTGAAAAGTTCACACTCTCCATTCTGCGACTAATTGCAGCTCTCTGAGATAAGACGGTTAACTAGCTGCTGAGATCTTTTCTTTATGAGCATATTGTTTTCCCTTTGAAAAATGTATTTACCTTCAAATTCTTTATTGCTGTCTGGTGTTGTAGGGAGATAAGGCATGAGCATGTTTCTCAGGCCATGACACTTTCAGCAAACTTTTAACACTTGTAGATGGAGGGTTTGGTCATCTTTTACTTCAGCGGCTGCTCAAGTCTATATTTCATATCTGGGTGACAGAACTTGTATTACTTTAAAGGTTTCATCTATTTATGCAGCAGTTTTTTGAATACCTGTCTATTTTTATTGAACCCTGCATGCCGGCAAGCAAAGCTAACACTTCATCTCCAAAATGAAAGAATTCATTCTGTCACTTTTCTTTTTCTTGACTACATTGGTAGTTCCTTTACAGGCCCATCCCTGTATTAGATTGTAAGGAAAGGGATGGAAACTATAAAAATAATGATCTATTTATAAGAGAGGCCTTTTTTCTTTTAGAATGCCCCCACCATGTCCTTCAGACTTGCACAGTTATGACCCTGTATTATGCATCTATAGTCATTTGCATCTTTTGTTATTACTCCATCAAAACTGGATTTTAAAACTATTAATAAAGGGATGTCCTTAGAGTCTATCCTGATCTTTAAGTCCTTATGTGTATATATGTCTAGGGTTGCCAGATTGTTTAACCAAACATACCGACCCCCACCCCCCAAAAAAACCAGCGGGTAAGAAATTCTGTTGAGAAAAAAAAGGGGGGGAGACCAAAGTTGTTGAGCAAAAGGAAAAAAAAAAAGGGACCACAAAAGTTATTAAGCATTAAAAAATAAAAACAGCATGGCCCCTTTAAAAAATGCTTTTGAGGCTTTTTGGCCCTAACAGGCTGTCGTCGGCCATCCACCATCTTGTCTTCCTGCTCCGGACCAGACAGCCCCCCTGCAGAACCAGGTAAGCACCCGGGATTTTCACCTCCTGGCTGGGAAAAAATCAGAAAATACCGGACATTTTAGGTGTCCGGTATTTTCTGAATTTTTTACCACACAGGAGGAGATAATACTGGACTGTCCGGGTCAATACCAGACACCTGACAACCCTATATATGTCCCATTGAGCTCAAGGGAGATTTGTCTGCGGAGGTACTTTGAGCTTTGAGGACACTGGGCCCAAGAGTGCCCAAGTCCTTAATTTGGTGTGTTAGTTGCTGAATGCAATACTTGGTCCCCCCACTGAGAAATAAATTCAGCCTTTGAGTTTACATATACATGTTCTGCACATTTGGAGCGGAATCTGTCCTTTGTAATACACCATAAATAACAGGGTAGACACTGTGTAATATAATTAAATCGATCTAGTACAGTATATAGAACAAGCCTAACAAATAGTCCATCAATTAATACGAACAAAAATCTTGGGCTAGTTGTCAGCTCCTGTAAAAGAAACAAATAGGCCTGGACAGCCCACACCCAAATGAGTAAAACTACCCAACTACCTTTCTGCACTCTTTACATCTGTAAAGGTCTTTGGGGGGACTGGAGGGGTCTGTTGAGTGTTCCCTCTGGACTCTGGCGCACACAGCATCTGTCCCTGGGTTCCCGAGGAGAGGAAAGCCGTTTGTTCATCTGCACTCTTATGCATCCATCACTTTGGCCTGAGGACCACAATAGCGAAGATAGTAACCTCCTGGATTGAATGGGGGGCGGAGAGGGGGGGGAAGAGATTCATTATGCCAGAATGTAACTTGAATTAGCAATGACGAATGGCAGAGAGGGTCAAATGAGAACACCCTTGGCATTTTTACCTTGGCTGCGTGCATGCGTGTACAAAAAGTGCCTGCCTGCCTTTCTGTCCTGAATGTTGATTCAGGTCTTGTCATGTTGCATTATGTGGTGTAATGATCTCAGCCGACATCAGATCTCCCTCGTTCTTTTTCTGTAGGACAGAACATCATCTGGTGTCCCCAGAGGCACCAGGTTTGCAGAATTGTTGATGGTTCCCAGAATGGGTCCAAGCAGAGCCATAGGATGGGCCAGGGCAACCACCCCAGGTTCCACACTTCAAGGGGAGGTGGGGTTTAGGGTGGCCTGGAGAGCTAACAGCAGCAGTGAGTGACTCGGCCCCAGCCTGCCCCACTCTCTCCAGACTCTCCCGGCGTCGCTTGAGAGAGGGTGTGGAAGCCAAAAAGAGATTGGGCAGGAGCTTTGGGGAATGAGTGGGAAGGGGGACAGAGCAGGTGCAGGAAGAGGTGGGGTGGGGCTTGCTGCTACCAGTGTCAAGACCCCCCACTAATCCCCTAGACTGCCCTGGACTTCACATCCTCCTGAAGCACAGGGTCCCCCAAAGTGCAGGGCCCTGGGTGGCTGTCCCAGTCTATCGTGGACGGTATGGCTCTGAAAATACAAGATCAAACACTGGTGGAGCCGGGCTCACGTTCCACAATATTGGTGGCATCACAGGTCCATGTAACTTGCCACCTATGGTATCTACTCTCCACTCCTAAAATGTTCCTATTCCTTGAAGGAAGAGAGCATCTTACAGAAACTTCGTATCCTTTAGCTGAATTTACTAAGCAGGGTAGAAATCCCATGCAGCTAGGAGGAATTTCAAGGGAGAGTGCTTTTCCCCACACTCATGATTGATAAATATAAATGTATCAGAAGAATCACATTTTTCTACATATTTGCTTTCATCTTTATTACAAATGTACCATCCTGCGGCATTTCAGAAGCAATACTGGCAAATGAATGAGATTCTTCATGGTCTTACAACTCCTTGATTCAGCAGTAAAGGTATTTTATAAACTTCACAGAATTCTTCATATGAAAAATGATCCTGGGGTTGAGATAGTGGATCTGTTTTGGGGTCTTTAATTCATTTAAATGATCAGTTTCTCTTTGAGGCGATTCTAAAAGTGCTTCAGTAGAAGCTCATCTCAGCGCAACGGGGAACCTCATCAGAAGATTTAAAAAAGGGGGGGGGGGAATTCTTCAATAGAGTTTCTCTCCTTTTATCCTTGATTTACCGAGAATATCAGTTACCCCCCTTTGTGAATAGCTCTTTTCATTTATAAGTATAAAATGCATTCAACTACTTTATCCTGGTGTTTTTGTTACCAATCACCAATATAAATTTTACTGGTGCAGGATAAGGGGGAGGGTTATGGCACAGCAGTTGTTGAATCAGCTGGAGTATTACAGGCAACAAAAATAATTTGCCTGGTCTTATTTCATGAATTACATAACAGCCCAAACAAGTTGCATTTTCTACTTGCTCATTTATATTCCTATATCTGTGGTTTCAGAATAGAGGTGAATGTCTAATAGAAGTGGTGACGGCCAACAGAGAGAGTTTTTGCTCAGGTGCCAGCAAGATGTGGCTAAATCAATAATCAGTTGCAAGAGCAAAAAACACCCTGCATCAAGATCCCTAAAATAAATAAGACTGTGTGGCTAGAGCCTGCTCTTGGCCTGAGATAGGGAAGCAACCTGTCTTTATTCCACCAGCCTTATGACTCTTCCTCCTGCATGTTTTTGAAACATACATAAGATCAGCCATACTGGGACAGACCAAAGGTCCAACTAGCCCAGTATCCTGTCTGCTGACAATGGCCAATGCCAGATACCCTAGAGGGAATGAACAGGTACACTCATCAAGTGATCCATTCCCTGTCACTCAGGTCCAAACAGAGTCTAGGATGGCCCTGTGCATCCTGACTGATAGCCATTGCTGGACCTATCCTCCATGAATATATCTAGTTCTTTTTTGAATCCTGTTATAGTCTTGGCCTTCTCAACATCCTCTTTCAGGGAGTTCCACAGGTTGACTGTGCATAGAGTGAAAAAATACCTCCTTTTGTTTGTTTTAAATCTTCTGCTTATTAATTTCATTTGGTGACCCCTAGTTTTTGTATTCTTGGAAGGAATAAATAATCCTTTCTTATTTACTTTCCCCACACCAATCATAATTTTATAGACATCTATGATAACCACCCCCCCTTAGAAGTCTCTTTTCCAAGTTGAAAAGTCCCAGTCTTATTAATCTCTTCTCATCTAGCTGTTGTTCCATGACCCTAATCATTTTTGTTGGTCTTTTCTGAACCTTCTCCAATTCCAATATATCTTTTTTGAGATGGGGCAACCACCTCTGCATGCAGTATTCAAGATGTGGGCATACCTTGGGTTTATATAGAGGCAATATGATATGTTCCATATTCTATTATATCCCTTTCTGAATATGATAGTTTCCATATTATATCATATCCCTTTATGAATGTTTCCCAATATTCTGTTAGCATTTTTGATTGCTGCTGCACATTGAGTGGATATTGTCAGAGAACTAGCCACACTGACTCCAAGATCTCTTTCTTTCCACTATTTTGGACACCATCATTTCCTATGTATAGTTGGGATTATGTTTTGCAATGTACTTTGCATGATTTATGAATATGTTGAATAATTCCGGTCCCAGTATAGACCCTTGGAGGACATCACTATTTACTTTCTCCATTCTGAATTTCTGATTTATCTTTTAACCAGTTTTAAGAAAACTGATTTATCTTTTAACCAGCTATCAATCCATGAGAGGACCTTCCCTCTTATCCCATGACTTATATTTTGCTTAAGAGCCTTTGGTGGGGGACCTTGTCAAAAGCTTTCTTGAAATCTAAGTACACTATGTCCACCAAATTCCCCTTATTCACATACTTGTTGACCCCTCAAAGAATTCTAGTAGATTGGTGAGGCATGATTTCCTTTTACAAAAACTATAATGACTCTTCCACAACAAATTAAGTTCATTTATGCGTCGGACAATTTTGTTCTTTACCATAATTTCAACCAGTTTGCCTGGCAGTGAAGTCAGGCTTACTGGCCAGTAATTGCCAGGATCACCTCTGGAGCCCTTCTTAAAAATTAGTGTCACATTAGCTACCATCCAGTCATTTGGTACAAAAGCTGACTTAAAGGATAAGTTACGGACTATGGTTAGTAATTCTGCAATTTCACATTTAAGTTCCTTCACAACTCTTGGGTGAATACCATTTGTTTCTGGTACCGTATTACTGTTTATCAGTTTCTCCCCAAACCTCCTCTAATGATACCTCAATCTGGGACAGTTCCTTAGATTTGTCACCTAAAAAGAATGGTTCATATTTGGGAATCTCCCTCACATCTTCATGATACAAAGAATTCATTTGGTTTCTCCTCAATGGCCTTATCATCCTTAGCCGTGGTAGCACTTTTTTGGTGCTCTTACTATGTTTTTTAATTTGGTGTACACATACCAAAAGACCATACCATACACAGAGTTGAGCCTCTATTATGGCGTCTTTCAAAAGTTGCCCTGCAGCTTGTTGAGATTTCACTTTTGGCACTTGTACCTTTTAATTTCTGTTTAAGTAACATCCTCATTTTTGGTAGTTCCCCTTTCAGAAATTAAATCTACAGTGTTGGGCTGCTGTGGTGTTTCCCTCACCACAGGGATGTTAAATTTAATTATATTATGGTCTCTGTTACCAAGCCTCCAGCTATTTTTCACCTCTTGGACCAGATCCTGTGCTCAATTTAGGACTAAACAAAAAATTGCCTCGCCTCTTGCAGATTCCAGGATTAGCTGCTCGAAGAAGCAGTCATTTAAGGAGTCAAGGAGCTTTATCTCTGCAGCCTGTCCTGAGGTGACCTGTATGCAGTCAGTATGGGATAGTTGAAATCCCCCATTGCTATTGTGGCTTTTATGGTAATAGCCTTTCTAGTCTCCTTGAGCACTTCACAGTTACGATCGCCATGCTGGTGAGGTGGTTGGTAATCTATCCCTCCTGTTATATTCTTAGTATTCGAGCATGGAATGCCATTTATTATCCCTCCTTTGGTTTTCTTACTTTAGTCGTACTAGAAGATTTACCCAGTGTTGCTCTCGTCTGTAACTCAATTGCTTTTTGGTTTTTGGAAAATAAAATAAAAATGTCCCTGCTTCATTTGAATCATTGCTCTGGGGTGGGGCTGGGGGTAAGGGGTTCATTATGCAGGCTGCCCTGGGAAGAGAGGACTATCCTAGCCCTCTCTTACCGTAGCAGTTTGGGGTCTGGTGAGACATGCCTCTCCATGGCTGCTGCATCTCCATTGGGCACAGCCAGGGAAGGGGTGCATGTCCCCCGGCTGTGGCAGGTCCAAGTTCATCTGCCCCATGTGCTCCCCAGGCAGAGTGAGGAATGCAGCAAACTGGGCACTTTCCCCTCATTCCTTGATGAAGGGGGAAAGCCTGCAATGTTCCCATACAAATTGTGAGGGGACCTTCAGCCTCCCCCACCCTAAAGAGTGCTGGGGGGTGGGAGGCTTGGGGCTGGGGCAATCCCAGAGAGAGGAGTGCGCCTCCAGCCAGCCTCTTTCACCTGTCTGGTGATTCTGTCTCTTTTCTGTAATGTATTATGAGCCGCGATCCCATTCTGGGCACATCCAGTTGTCCTGGCACAACCAACCCCTGCCCTTGCTTTAAGTTATGAGAAGGGGAAGCTGTATACTGAATTTGGAGGTCCTAGCTCTTACTATTTAGGAGGCGTTCTTGAACTGACAGACAGACGGACACATGGACAGACACACAAACTGTCTCAGACATAAGTAGATAACTGCCACTAAGGGGATTAACTATGCGAGGTGGAATGAGGCCACAAAATGGGGCATTTTGTGATTTCTCCGATATTCTGCCTCATTGCTGAGCATTGTTTCAGCTGTGGCTTGGTGTCTTGCAGCAGAGAAGGATTTCCTGTCTAGACCCATTGCCGCTACCTCAGCGACCCACGAAGTTAAGTGACAGGAATCGTAATGTGGGGTGGGGCTAAACCATGAAAGGCTGAAGAAGGGAGGACCAGTTTGTGGTGATAGAAGAGTGAGAGCCAACAGAAGGATGCTAGTAGAGGTGTGATGTGAACAAAGCAGTGAATCAGGCAGATGGTTTTTGGCTTAGTGTTTTGAAAGGATTTAAGAGGAAGACGGTGCTTTCATCAAGAAAGAGGTTGCACTAGTTAAGGGGCATGGAGGCAGAGACCTGGGTGAGAGTTTTAGATGTGTGGATAGACCTACTGTCCTGAAAGAAGTACAAGACTTAGAGGGTATGTCTACACTAGCCCCCTAGTTCGAACTAGGGAGGCTAATGTAGGCATTCGAAGTTGCAAATCAAGCCCGGGATTTAAATATCCCACGCTTGATTTGCATCTTCCCAGCCGGTCGCCATTTTTGAAATTTACAAGTCCGGACTAACTGCCCGCGTCTATACGCGGCAGGGACCTGGTAGTTCGAAATAAAGCCCTAGTTCGAACTACCTGTTATTCCTCCTGGAATGAGGTTTAACAGGTAGTTCGATTTAGGGCTTTATTTTGAGCTACCGGGTCCCTGCTGCGTGCAGACGCGGGCAGTTAGTCCAGACTTGTAAATTTCAAAAATGGCGACCAGCCAGGAAGATGCAAATCAAGCGTGGGATATTTAAATCCCGGGCTTGATTTGCAACTTCGAATGCCTACATTAGCCTCCCTAGTTCGAACTAGGGGGCTAGTGTAGACATATCCAGGGTGCGTCTACACAGCAGGGCTTAACTCAAAATAAACTGTGCAAATTGAGCTACGAAATAGCTTATTTCAAAATAGGGAGCGTCTACCCAGCACTTATTTCAAAATAGAACACTCTTCCTCTGACTTCCCTTATTCCTCGTGCAATGAGGGTTACAAGAGTCGGAGTAAGAAGTCCTCCAGCTTGACAGTATTTTGACACTGTTTTGAAATAACTGCCTGCTGTGTAGACACGGACTAAGTTATTTCGAAATAGCGTTGAGGTGTAGACATACCCTTAGATGAATTGTGAATATTTGGTCTAGAGAAAAGCCCACCTGGAAGATAATGCCCAGGTTATGGATATGAGTGAGAGGCAGGATGTTGACATTGTCCACTCTGGATTAATCTGCCCTTATCTGGAAATTCATTCATTGGCCAGTTCCCCTGCCCTGAGAATGCTTTATTCTCAGTTCCCACGTTCTTGGTTCTGGACTTTCTGGTCTGCCCAGATAATTGTTAGTGTCCTGGTGGAGATGCAGTCTCTAATGAAGCTGGAACCAGACCTGTTAATTGTTTGATGATTAGGACGAATGTCCAAAAACTCATTGCAAAAGTGCATTGGGAACCAGCGAGGAGACTCGAGCACAAGTTTGTTGAGCTCACAACAACCTAAACCATGGAGGAGGCAGGCCACTTCATCTTGCACCAGCTTGACTCTCACCCGGGATGTGGGAGATGGAGTTTTATAAGGGGTTCAAAAAAGAACTCGATACATCCATGGAGGATAGATCCATTGATGGCTATGAGCCAGGATGGGCAGGGATGGTGCCCCTAGTTTCTGCTTGCGAGAAGCTGGGGATGGGGAGCAGGGGGTGGATCACTTAATGATTGCCTGTGCTGTTCATCCCCACTGGGACACCTGACATTGGCCTCTGTCAGAAGACAGGATAGATGGACCTTTGGTCTGATTCAGTGTGGACGTTCTTATATTCTTATAAGGTGAAAGTGACAGAAAGCGTGTTAAGTCATTAACACTTCCAAGTCGTACAGAACCTTTCTCTGTCCATTGGACTGCATGCCCGAAGGCCGCCATTCACAGGTGCCCAAGAGATCCCTCTATGGCAGGGGTGGCCAACCTGTTAAAGGCAAAGAGGCACAATAGTTGGGGATATAGCGCAAAGGGCCGAGGGAAAAAAGTTGTAGAGGGAAAAAAAAAGCCCCAGTCACGTTTGGTCGAGGGGGAAAAAAAGGGACGCTGCCCCTTTAAACAAAACTCTGGGTACGTCTACACTAGCCCCCTAGTTGAACTAGGGAGGCTAATGAGGGCGACCGAAATTGCAAATGAAGTGCGGGATTTAAATATCCCGTGCTTCATTAGCATGTTCCCGGCCGGTTGCCATTTTTGGAAATTGACTAGCCCGGAAGAACTGCCCGCGTGGAATGAGGTTTAACTGGTAATTCGAAGTAAGGGGTTTATTTCGGATTTGCCCTTCTCTGCCACATGTAGACGCGGGCAGTTCTTCCGGCTAGTCAATTTCCAAACGGCGATCGCCGGAACATGCTAATGAAGCGCGGGATATTTAAATCCCGCGCTTCATTTGCAATTTCGGTCGCCCTCATTAGCCTCCCTAGTTCGAACTAGGGGGCTAGTGCAGACGTACCCTCTGGGTGGCTTTTTGGCCACATCAAGCTCCCGTCAGCCGGCACCATCTTGTTGGCGCCATTTTGCTTCGCCGCGCCAGATGGTGAGCACAGGGAACTGGGGGCCAGCGGGCGGTTTTTAGGGGCGAGCCACGGGGAGGCTTCGTGAGATGCAATTTAAGGGGGGGAAGAGCCGCATGTGGCTCATGAGCCACGGGTTGGCCAGCCCTGCTCTATGGCATGAGTCAGATTTTACCCTACCCTTCAACTGCAATACGTCCCAGTATCTCTATGGGAGTCCACCTTGCTGGTTGTCCCCATTCACTATTGGACCAGCAGTTGGAAAGCCAGCATTCTGTCACAAGTTGCTTTTGAGAAGCAGACGTCCTGAAACCATTTCCAGGAACTGTCTTTGTTCATGTCCAAGTAGAGGAGCCGCCGCTTCTCCTTTGGTTATCGGCAAGGACACCTAATGTGCCAAAGGTTTTAAGAAGGTGAATGACTTGTAATCCCTGGGAGCCCCCTCCACCCCCCCCCCGAATGCTCAGAGACCAACAACAGGTCCTTACTGGGTCACACCATGATAAACCTGCAAAATGATCATCTCTGAATTTCCTGACCTATCAGCTTGCATGCACTAAAGATGGCTTCATTTGCCCCAATCGACCGCACTTGCCATCGTTGTGGACGTGTGGGGAATGGGTAGTCCAGGAGACAAGCCTAGAATCCATTGGCTGCTGGGGCAAATCTGGGCTAAATCAGTCCCGACTGAAAATTCTCTTTTGGCTGGTCTGAAATGAATTTGGCCTCCGTCCAGCCCCCGGTGGGCATGTCTCCACATCACTAATCCCATCTCTGTTGGCGCCGATGGGCGAAGGTGCCACCAGACGGAGCCACCCTTGCACCCTCAAGGTCAAGGCAATTGTGGGGGGCATGTGACAAAGCTTACACCACCAATCCGGGGCGGCAGTGCTTCCATGGATAAGGAGAGAAATCCGTCCCTGAGAACTGTCAGTCTGGTGCCTTTCACAAGCAGCACATTCATCCCAAAGGTTCTGGGTTTGTTACCTTTTGTAGATGCCGTTTTGAAAATGTGGTCCCTTGGGGAGTGGCACTGCCAGAACAGCAGCCTCTGCAATTGGTTTGGCTGGCTGCTGAGCAGGCACAGTTCAATCACTACCAGTTGCAAGAGGGGGAGGTTTTCTCAGCCCCAGAATGTTAAACAGTAAGACATCCTGCAGAAGGGCCATTATTGCGATACCCCAGGCTTTCAAATTCAGCTGCTTTTCTCCTGCCTTTTATACCAACACATTCAGCACTTGCTGCCTATAAACTTGTCCTCATTCTCCCCCTGGAGTGTTGGCTCACCAATTAGATTTTTGTGCCTGGACACAGGCAGCTACATTGTCTGGGAGCCTTTGTGTCCATGAACCTGACAATGTACACATGAGCATCTGGCTCTAGGGGACATCAGGGTCCCCTTACACCTTCAGGCGTTTGTGGTGTGCTTTTTAAGAGGTGAACTGTTGTGCGGGGATATTTAGGAAGGTCAGTGGATGCAGTTCACAATGGTTCCTTCTGCCTGGTTTGCAGAAGTTATGACTCTTGTTTTGAAATCCTGGCAGGTGGGTTTTTTCCAGCTCTCCCTTGCAAACTTCCTTTATTTTGTTTCTATCCAGTGGAGGAGCTTTTGGAATTTCACTGGGAGGGCCAAATCCTGCTCTGTTATTCTAGGTTTTACTTTAGCATCAATTATTGGCTTCCATGGAATTGCCCCCAATTTACATCAGAACAGAATTGGCTTCCTCGATTAAGGAGCCATGTCTCTTGTCCTCCTTTTTTATACCTGTTCTGTTACATGCAGGGCATGTAATCTGAGAACAGCAGCAGTCAAGTCCCAGTTCTCCTCCTGTTTCTTCTTTTGTTTAGCTTTTTCTGTAAGCTCTGCTGCTGTTCTATTTACCTCAGTACTCCAAAATTTTGTAAGTGGGTCCAAAGGAGCTAGCTTCGTATAGGAGCTCTGAATGCTTTGCTCTTTGTTATCAGTTGACATATTGCTTCTCTTTCACCTTTAATTGGCAAGGTGACTAAGTCAAGTTGTATTTTTGTTTCTATAGCCTCATCCTGTACCAAAGGGACTCAATGCCTAACTGCAGTTACTTCATATGAATTTTATAGGGAAATACACTGTTTCATCTCCAGCTATTAAATGTCTAAACTTAAATATTTTCATTGGTGCTGTTTGCGTAGCGGTGGACAGTTTTTTGCATAGTTGCTAGTGGATGTTCTTTTGTCGTTCAGATTCCAGATGGAACACTTAAATGTTGCTAAAACTACTACAACAGAGTAGTTTTTCATTTCATTCTCTATTTAATTGTGACCTCTGAGGGCTCCATTTTATCCTTTTTAGAAAAGTGCACATAAGTCCAAGATCCCAGCTTAATTTTGCATGTGATGAGGGCAATAGAACTTCTGCCAGATACTAGTCTATTTTATAGGATGTATATGCATGCGTACTCTTGTCTTATTTGCCTGTCACTGGGTTCTTGTCTTTGGCTAAGTATAGCTTAGTGCTGAAGGGATATTTACTGTCTGTGGTAGGGATGTGAACAACTAGTCGTGTCCCCCCTCCCTTGCTGCCTCTATCAGAAAGAGGCAGCAAGGGGGTGAGGGAAAGAGCAGGGGGTATTTCAAAGTGGCAGTGCCACATGGAGCCTAGGGCCAGACTCCAGGCTCCACACAGCGCTGCCTCTTTGAAACACTATGTGCAGCCCAGGGCCAGCTGGGATGTCCCCATGCTGCACGCGGTGTTTCAAAGCGGCAGCGCCACGTGGAGCCTGGAGTCAGCGGTGCAGTGCTGTCACTTTGAAACACCACGTGGAGCCTGACGCTGGGCTCCCCGTGGCATTTCAAAGAGGCAGTGCCGTACGGAGCCCAGGATCTGCGGGGGAGTCCCCAGTTGACCCCAGGCTCCATGCGGCACTGCCACTTTGAAATGCCGCAGGGAGCACGGGGCCAGTGGGGGACTGTCCTGCTGGCCCCGTGCTCCCCACAATGCTTTCGCCTTTGAAGTGTAGCAACAGCCCTACAGCAGAGGCACCCTATCGACTAATCGAATCGTCGATGCAAATTGCATCGACTATTCGATTAGTCAGTTACTCGAAATTTAACATCCCTAGTCTGTGTGTATGTACATGTTTACATTAACACACTCACACTCTTAACTGTGAAGGTATTGCCATGATTTCATAGTGTGAGTCTTCGGTATTCTGACACTTCAATTTGGAGCTGAAACCCTGGTCATTTTCAAATGAACATGCTCTGATCTGAATAGTAGCAGTAACCAGAATTATGTTAAGCAGACAATGCAATATCAGTTTCCCAGTTCAGGCTAGTACAACCATACCTATGTAGAGCCGAAAAATATGATGGACCAAATGCATCCCTGATGCAAGCCTATTGCAGTGAGTAGACTCATCCAGGAAAGGGTTTGGCCCGGTATATTGTAACATTTTGCACTGCAGGGTTGCTGTATGTTGTGTGGGATGATTGAAGTGAAAGTCGTGTTGCATACTGAGTACTCAGAAGGGGACATACCTCAGCCAAAAGCCAGCATGTGCCTTGCTGTTCAGTTCTTGCCACAAAACACGCCTTCTTACCTATGCAGCATCACTGGAGGTTTTTAAGAACAGGGTAGGCAAACACGTGTCAGGGATGGTCGGGGTTGACAAAGGGCTGCACTACACGACCCCTAGTGATGGAGCACTGGCAGTCATGTCTAGTGGTTAGTCAGGTGCTGCACCGAAGGCCAGAGCTAGAGTCAGCATCGAGGGTGAGACATAGGAACTGGGACCTGGAGTGAGGCAGGAAAGCAAATGGGGGTAGGATATAGAAAAAGAAACAAGCAGGAAAGCTGGGCTCAGGAGTCTGATAAGTAGGCAGAGTCCATAGTAGCATCCAGTCAGCAATTCTTCTTGTTTTCCTGACAACTTCTTTTGCTTCTTTCTGGTTTCAGTAGCTCCGTAGCCAACTGGTGATGCTGAAAGTGCCCCCAGTTGGGAGCTTTGTGGGCAGGTCTCTTTGGGAGCGAACACTTGCCTGGCTCCCGTCTCTGGTTATTCAGGTGAGCTGCTGGGTGGCAGCCAGGGCCTGAGCCCTGTCTGGGGACCCATGTGACCAGGTTTGAGGCCTGCATTCTTGCACTGTCCCTTCTGGGTTTACACGTCAATGACTTTCCAAGAGGTGGTTGGCTTTCTGTTGAACTCCCTTGCCAGCGGTGCCGTGAAGGGGTTAACAAAGCTGGGGAATGTTCTCGAGGAAAAAGGCTATGTTTGTGAAAGAAGCCAGTCATTGGCTTCTGGACCTCCTGTGACCTCAAGGGAGTGTTGCTAAAACCACTCTCAAGGGCCAGATTGGACATTTAGCTCTCTGCTTACGCTGGCCTCCCTACTGCAGAGCTGTACATTTGGGGCCCAAATGTACTTGTGCCAAAAAGGCAAGCGGCCACTATCCGTTCTGGGAGGCAGATCTTTGTGCCAGTTGAGCAGGGTGAAAGGAGCAGACACCACCCCTGCTTCCCAGCTGGGGATGTCCCACCTACCCCATGGAGGTGCTCCCAGCAGATGCAGAGTTGGCATAGCCACCTGCTACATCTTCGTCCTTATCAAAGGAGTAGCGTAGGTTGGCAGGAGTGCAGCGTGCTCTGACTACTCCCAGCCGGTGTATGGTTTCTTAAAGTTACATCCACCTCCAAACTGAGCTAACCTGGGCCGGAGAATGAAGGCGCCGAAGCTGGTTCTTGGTTCTTCTTTTCCCTGATATGTGCCTCCCCTAGGCTACCCTGAGCAGTGATGTGAGGAAAGGAAGCCATCCTTTATTACATGGCTTCTCAACTTTGGAAGCCCGGGGGGCCACAGTGATACTCACAGCACATACTGAGGGTCGCAACTTAAGTATGGTGGCATGTGCATGCAAATATATATGCAAATATGTGCAAATAGCTTCTTTCACCCTGACGGGCATGAATACAAAGATTAAGGCAAGACTACACAACACGCAGGCCCCATTTAAGTCCGTTCTGCTGATATTAATAAAATGCAATATCTACCCGATTTCCACCCATATGACAGCACTTTTAATGAACAATAACAGTCCAGGAATTTAACTACTGAAATGTATATCAACATTCAAGGTCCTGTTCCTTTTTTTTTTTCAATGGGGCTGCTTGTGAAGTTAGGCACTAAGTAAAGGTGGCAGAAATAGCCCCTTACAAAACACACTTAGCTCAGAAATCACTAGCGACAACGGCCATCTGAACTGCACTGAAAAGCGTTTGAAACACCAAGAGTGTATAGTTTTGTTGTCAGTTTCCAGTCTCTACTCCTCCCACACTCAGTTCTCTCATTTATGCACAGTAGGGACTTTGGTTATTGTACCATTAGAAATTTAGCCAGTACTTCCTTGTTCTGATTGTTGAGATTGATGCACCCGTATTTCAGATCTCTCTGTGTAACAGGACGGGGAGCATGTTTTATTTTGCTTACTTGTAGGGATGTTGAAATTGTGGGGTTTTTTTATAAATGTGTAACTGCTGTAAATGTGGGAGGCGGTTCCGCAGGAGCCGGTGCACATGGGGAGCTGGCTTATGGATGTAGAGGCAGCAGAGCAGGAGCAGGAAGGGGCTTGCATAGAACCGTGAGGGTTAACCGATGAGCCCAGGCTCTTTGGTTAGCCATTTAACCATGTAAACTGGGGGAGTGGAGAACCTATGGCCCAGGGGCCGGATCCGGCCCCCAGCTTGCCTGGATCCGGGCCCCAAGGCTCAGGGCTCTCCCCCGCCAGCTTTGGGGAGCTGGCCCTTCAGGCCTGCATCCCCCCTCCTGCCCAGACCCCACACTCCCCCTCTGCTCCTGCACCCTACCTCCTGCTCAGCCCTCCCACCTCCAGCCCACTCCTGCACCCTACCACCCTCCCAGATCCACCAAGCCCCAACCCACGCCTGTGCCCTCCCTCCCAGACCCCACATCCCAAACCCATTTCCTGGCAGCTCTCTCCCACACACTGGACTCCTCATTTTTGGCCCCACCCCAGGGCATAGGGGGCCCATAAAATATACTAAAATCTACTAGCCTGGGTCCCCCAAGGCTCTGGTGTGTGAGGGGGGAAAACATTCCTCACCCCAATGTAAACTATCACAACCCTACTTACTACCCCTTTCCAGAAAGTCAGTCATTCTGTTTTCTTTGTGTTTTACTAAAACCCTTTTTCAATAAACTGAATTTCAGAATTATGACCAGAAAGGCAGATTTTTGAACGCTACATTCACTATGACATGTACCACATATTATATTAGGGCAAATCCAGAGCTGACGTAAGTGCCAGTGTGAGTTACACCCCTTGGTAAATCAGTGTAAGCGGGTGTAATTTAAACAGAGAGGGACCACGGGGTGAGATTTTAGAAGAAAAAGCAACACATCACATCCGCCTCCAAATGCATCACTGCCACTTGTGGCACTGATTGGTATTGCTGTTTAATCTCGCTGGAAAGCCCGAGGACTGATTGGACTAACCCCTTGCTTTTAGAATGGATGTCTCCAGAAGTGAGACGATGCCCTCAGAGGAGTAGAATGGGGAGAACCTTCACCGATGCCCTATTGAAACTGCTTTATGATGACATGTAGGACTTCAGTCTTCACAACTGCCAAGCCCCGTACTTTCAGGAGCACCACGTTCCCTCTTTAAACAAGCATCAGCCTCCCTAGCTAGATAGATTCATGGAGGTTAGGTCCATCCATGGCTGGGTAGGTAGGAATGGTGTCCCTCGCCTCTGTTTCTCTGGAGATGGGTGACAGGGGAGGGATCACGTGAGGATTACCTGTTGTGTTCCCTCCCTCTGGGACATCTGGCATTGGCCACTGTCGGCAGACAGGATACCGAGCTGGATGGACCGTTGGTCTGACCCAGTATGGCCGTTCTTATGTTCCTTCTCCCCATCCTTTCCCCCTCTTAGAAAAGCAAAGATTGAAATAATGAAGTAAAGGGACAAGGAGCCCTGTGACACCTTAGACACTAGGGGTACGTCTAGACAGCGGGGCTGTAGCTCTCCCCGGTCTTTTAAACACGCCCGTTATTTCGAAATATTTTTCAAAATAATGGGCACACTATTTCGGCATCCCTGTTACCCTCATTCCTTGAGGGTTAAGGGATGTGTTGGAATAGCATGTTATTTCGGAATTTGGCGCTGTGTAGACGCTATTTTGAAATACAATTGAAATAAGATGCGCAATTTGCATAGCGCAAATTGTGTATCTTATTTTGAGTTTAGGGTGCTGTGTAGATGCACCTTAACAGAGTTTTAGGGCATAAGCTTTCGTGGGTAAAACCCACTTCGTCTGAGGCTTCCCAGTGGCTAATGCAGTATGCGGGTGCATTGAAATATCTACCACAGCGATACCATACGACATAAATAACCGAGTAAAGGAAAATGTGTCCGTTCCCAAGAACAGTGATTATCTGAACATTTAAATCCTAGATTATACTAGAAACAAGAACCTTATGGCTGTTACACTAACCTTTTTTTTTTCTCTGCATTTTATCATTAGCACCAATAACAACATCTGCAGGGAGTAATTAGGATCGCCCAGAGGGGGAAGGGATTCTGCCAGAGGACATCGTTATGTCTGGAAAACTAAAGATGTTGTATAGGAAGGTCTTGAATAAATTGCTGGAGTCTGGGGTGGACGAGAAAACAGATAAAAAGTTCAAAGTTTCATATTACTGTTAATGTGCCTAAGAAGAGCGCACTAAAATTTCCATTGGAATGTCATTAGGGAAATTAGTCTGTTCAGCCAGTTCATTTTGCTGGATACCATATGTTTACCTTGGGGGAATGTTTGTAGAGAACCACTTTGGGTTGACTGTAAATGTTACAATTAAATAAGTATAATAAACAGAGCTGTATCTGTGATCTGCACCAGTGCACAGATCCTTTGTGCCAGCATGTAGGCGTGCCATAATATGTATAGATGCATATATAAATATGTACTTTGATAGGGTAAATCCATAGCAATCAGCTTATCGGGATGCACAGACACCAGTCACAAACAGCACTCATATTTGGTCTTCCTGATCTATTGATCTCTGTGTAGTTAAGACACTGTCCGTGCCCTTCTGCAACCATTCCATCTATTTTGTGTGTACCTTGTAAATGCTGACGGCCCATGCTTGGGATATCCCCTGCTGTTGTTGATAGGAGCTGCATATTTAACTAACATAGTGCCCCCCCCAAAAAATCCTATAAATCTTTCAGTTTCCAGAATATCAAATTAGCCCTATAGTGCGTACAATTTATTATTGGTCAAATATGTCGGACAGCAGATGTCCTCAATTCCTGTTGACTCCACTAGGAGATGAGGGTGCTGCTCCTTACATGACTGGGCCTTAAGAACACTTGCACAAAACTGTTGCTGAGCTTTTTATGATATGAACCGAAGGCCATGTTCAGTAATAACTCTGTTAGCCTTCTGCAGTGCAGAAGCCGTGGAAAAGGTGATTTTTCTGTTTTCCCATTGGCTTTAATGGGTCCAGGGTTTGGTCCTGCAGAGTAAACTTTTCCAATGGATTTTATCCACTTTTCAAAAAAAATGTTCTCATCTCTTAAGCATTCAAAATACAAAAGCCACCAATTATGGCCACAGCTTTGCGCTTAGCACAGTTGCTCATTTTTAGAATCACAGCTGGCATCAAAATACTGGATAACAATTTCCAATCGTTTTGTGGTTTTTTTTCCTCTCCCGTGAAGGCTGGTTTTTAGGCCTCGAAGGGCATTGACGTTAGAGAGAGTCTTTCTGTGGACTTTATGACTGTGCTTTGTAACAAGCCCTTAAAATGAGAGAGCCATTGTTTCAAATCTAGCAAGAACATGCCTTTGACAGAAACAAACAAGCTTACACATGCTGTTAAGGCAATCATGAATAGGAAAAGTGCTTATTTCCGTAAGGGTCCAGAATTTGTTCATACAGTAGCACTTAAGGCCTCGGTGTGCTTTAAAGCTTTGCTTCCCATTTTACAATAACTGTTTTGGGGGAAGGAAATCTGCACCTTACTTGTGAACAGAAACAAGACATGTTATCGACTGCCATCTGGGAAGATGGATGCTCTGGCTCTCATGAGTCTATTAATATTTGATGCTGATGGATGTAACCTGGCAGCTTGCATTATTGATGAAATTTGGTTCCTTGGACCTAGCCTATCGATACTTAGAGGCGAATTAACAATAATGAGTGTTGCATGCCCAAATCTCTGCCCACTGCGGTAACAGCCTATCATTTAGTTTTAGCGACAATTAGCTAATATTTGTTGTGCTCGGAAGATGAAGGGCTGCATTATTGTTACTATTAATCATCTCTTCGTTCTGATTACAAGTCAACTGTTTGGCATCACCAGTGCCAGACATCCCATATGTGTGTAGGTTAGATGGGATGTGATCCCATCATGATAAGAATGAGAACAAAAGAAAGGCCTGCTCTTAGCATGCTGAAAAATGCTGAGTACTTCAACTTCGACTGAATTGAGGTGCTCAGGATCTCAGAGGTTTGGACCTGAAGATGATGTGAGAAGTGAGAGGGCGTGAATCAGGTAGATATTACCTCATAAGGGGAGCTGGACTTCAATTCCACATTTTCCTGAATTAGGGCCTGATCCAGTTGTCATTCAAGCTAGAGAGAGTCTTTCCACGGATGTACGTGAGAATTGGATTTGACCCTTAACGCCATAAAGTTTAATTCAGTAACAGGGCATACATTTTGATGAATTGGGCCTTCAACTTGAAATACTGGCACAAACAATTTAAGCGCATCTGCAAGTTTATGATGTCCATGTGGATCATTCTGGTGTGGAAGAGATGTTAAATATCAGGTTGGTTGTAGCTAGATTTTTCAATATAGCAGTTATGTTTTCAGGGGTTATATTTGATTGAATTAGCTATTCCTATCCCATCTCACATACCAGACTCGGGCTTTTTACTACGCTCATTAACCTCCTGAACTTCACAGAAAAAAAAAATAATCAGCATAAGGTGCACAGCTGTTGATTAATTTTACTAAATAGGATAGAAATATAAAGTACCATATTGAAGAGGGAAGATCCAATAAACAACATTTGATACCAGTTTAAGAGAACATATAACTCATTAACAACTGGATAGAAATGTACTGCAGTATTATCCAGTGAGGCAGGTGGGAAGAGGTGCATGGAATTTACATATCTTTAACAGTACCTTAATGTACTTAATTCACAGGTCATTCTCCAAAATCAAGTTCAAAATGTTAATGACTGGTTCTGCATATATAATTAATAATATCTTAGAGCTGGTGCTACAGTTCAAGTACATTTTCCTATTGCATAATTAAGAAGTTAAGTGTATGTGGCAGTTGTCACTCACAGATTATTCTGGAGGTCTGGCTAGTTATAACCAGAGAGAGAGAAATCTCATTAAGTGGGGAAGGCGAGGTGTTCTGTTCTGTTGTGGGGTTTTTTGTTTTTTTTTTTTTTTAATTCAGGATTGTTCACATAGTAAATACAACGGTGAAGGGACATAGTAGCTAACTGTGGGTAAGCCACGAAGTACAGTATAATTACATTAAGTTCCCTAATGCTCCGTAAAACCCTAAGACATTCAGCATAAAGGCTGGGTTGTCGTGATGGTACTGGACATTTGAATAACATCTCTCTTCTGAGGAGTTCCAAATGCTTTATAAACATTTACACCCCTGTAATGGAGGCAGGGAAATATAGAAGCCAGACCTATAGCTGGTGCAGACAGTGATAACTCTCTGCAGAAGTCCCATCAATTGGCACTAGCAAATTAGCAGCAGAACCAGAAGTCTAAATACTCCATCTGAAGGACACACCTTCATCCGACTTCCTGGAGCATTTTAGATCCATGTCCTGTAGAGCGGGGTGACTGAGCGCTAGACTTTACAAATAGTTTTGCTTCCCGCCCCCTTTTACAAGGAAATCGCTTTTACTTCTAGATCCCCAGTTCTAATCCAGCACAGGGTGTAATCCTCAAACAGTAGTTGTGACCAATGACTGTTCTGAGTCCTGGGTGAGATGTCGGAATTCTCATTCAGGTTTCCACCTTGCAAGAAACGGGTCGATAAACGGTTCTGATTGGCCACCTCGTTGTCGGTCTCAGCACAAGGGGGAAGAGCTGACTGGGCATAGAGACTGAAGGCCTCTATAACACCCAGGTCAACTCCTGCTTCTCTCCTCCCCCCCCCCCATCTGAAGGCACATATGGCAGTGTAGGTGAAGAGAGCTATTCAGACACCCTGACTGTCAAACCAGCCCCTCTTTACAGCCAAGCATTTGGGGGGGGGAGGCTTCTCTCTTTTTTCCACTGAGGTCCAAGCCATCACCTTTTACAAGTACTGCATCCAGTAAAATATTAGAATATTGCATTTGCTTCTGGACAGAGCATATTTGTGTGATCTATCTGCCATCTCCTTAAAACAAGGTTTCACGATATAACAGAAAGGCTGAAAAGTCTCTTACAATAGAAAGCTGGAAATTCTCTCCCCCATGTTTGGATTTGTAGCACTGTAATACCTAACTCTATTTCCTTTTGACGACTTATTTGCTGCTTAGTGCTACTGGTCTCCCCCAGTGCGGTGGTACTTTTTTAGAACCTACGAAAATTGATATTTTGCACATTTGTATCCGCTGATAAATGCACACGGTCTCATCAAAGAAGCGGTGGTTCTTCTCCTGGGCATACATACATGAAATCTGCACCTTTGATCTTTAACTAAGATGTGGGTGACAGTGCAGTGCATGGTGGCTTTCTGTGGCATGGGCGATAGCTACATATTCTAATTGAACTAACTGAAGAAGAGCTTCACAACCTTGCTTTCCCTGTACCTTTACCGCAAATCGTGGGTCTGGGCATACAGGGCTGTACTGGATCGGGTCGGAGTCCCAATCCTATCCAGGGTCTGAGGGAGGCTACTTACCTCACCACAAGCAGGTAGAACAGTTTAATAGTCTGACCCAGGCCCTGCCATGGGGCAGAGCAGAAATAGTTCAGGTGCTCAGGCCTACACTGAGGCTGAGCAGCAGTTGGGTCTCCTAGCTCTGGCGGAGAGCTGACAAGCACAGGTGTTTTGCACAGAAACGGGGACACTGCCACCCACAGATGTGGGGGGGGAGATGCAGGCCCATCTGCTCCCCTATGTCCCAGCCCTAACAGTGGCAGACCCTCACTGCAATATGCTGACACATTCACTGGCATTGCTTCAGCCAGACTTGGGTCAGCTACCTCCAGGCTACTTCCCAATTCCCCTTCTGAGCATAGCAGCTCTTTTGGGTTTTCGGGGAATGGTGCCTGGTTGCTCTGTGTCTGGGATCATCACTGGTCCTGGCAGTCCTAGCCAGTCCTCTACTTCCTGAAGGTGCACCCCAGCTTCCCACCTCGGGATCTTGGGGAAGGCATCTGGCTCCTTCAGAAGCTGGGTCCCAACTGAGCTCTCAGTTCCAGCTTTTATACTTCTGGCCTCTCCCCTCTGCTTCCTGGGGGCGGAGCAAGATTGATCTGGCCCAGCCCACCAGGGGACATTGGAGTGGCCTTCCCCTTCCCAGTCAGAGGAGAGCCAACCTGCCTCACAACAAGGACTAAGGGGATACTGCTCACTATTTTACTCGCCTCCTGCAGCAGATGGACAGAGAATGGGCAGTCTTGGTCCTTCTGCTTGCACAGAACAATTGAGACAGCTCAGGGAACACCGTAACTTGTGCTTAGAGCCCTTCCCTCTGGGATAGGAAGAAACAGGGGCTGGGCTGTAACCCAGAGAGGTGTCTGAGTCACAATGCATCTCCCACAAGACCCCTACAAATCTGCAGATATCTGTGGGTATCCGCATCCACGGATGTGGATGCAGCCGTCCACGGGTTATTGATGCAGATGCGGATGCCAATTTTGTATCCACCCAGGGCCCTATCCATAGCTACTTCGGCAATTCAGGCTACACCTCATCCTTGTTCAGGGCTCTGTTGAAAGTCACAGTCCAGACCTCCCCAAATGCAAGTGCCTGCTGGGTTAGTGTGTCAATGTGAAAGGTCTAATGCACTTTCCCGCTTAATTTTTCATGCCCCAATCTGTGGTGGATGAACAGACAGGAGCTCTGTTGGGCTTCGGTTACAGAAAAATCCATTCTTTGGCGCATTTGTGTCAGCTCAGAAGGAAACCAAGCTCTGTGCTATGTGATTAGTGTTTTGTAAGCAAGGTTTCAGTTAACGCTCTGACATCTGTTGGAGGCGGTGTGTTTTGGGAACTTTCATCCCTCCTGTTGAATGGCTGCCAGAAATGTGTCCCTTCCCTGCAAGTCAATCAAGCCACTAATTGCATCATAATCAGAGGAAGCAGCAGTGACTGTTCAAGCACTGAAAACTAAGGTGTCCTATCCTAGTGTGCTCCGGCCCTTGCTGAGAGTGAAAGGCATCTCTACGTACAGATGAGCCTTTGCTGAAATCCATATTTTTCTGCCTGACGCTGGTCTTATTTTGGTTTGCAGGGGAGATGACTGCTCCGTTACTTGTGGGGCGGGAACGTATGGACCCAACTGCTCGTCAGTGTGTGACTGCAAAAATGACGGTGCATGTTCCCCTGTGGATGGCTTGTGTCTTTGCAAAGAAGGTAAAAGTAATTCAGTTGTTGGCGCTGGCTGCTGGTTGCGTTCGGTGCCGCAATGGCACTGTCTGTTTGAAAGGATAACAATGCAGCCGTATGTAAATTGCAATTGATTTGCGACTAAGCAGAATTGCACAGTCAGCAGCTCTGGTGTGTTCCATTTGTAAATTATTAGCTGTCTCCCCGCGTTTCTGAAAGAGTCTGACATGGCAGGGTTCACGACGGGCTCCATTGTCTTTGACAATCTGCCCAGATTAAGTGGCGGTTTGACGCCGCACTCCTCTGTAGCAGACCAGAGAACAGATTGTGATTGGGAGTCACAGCTTCTCCCCCCATATCCCCATTGCCCATTACTCTAGGAGCAGTCATGACCGCGCTGCGTCTTAGGCCGCAGTTCACTCCCCGGCATGCACCTGGACTGCTGCTCTGGCTGGCAAATGGGAGGGAGCAGAGCTAGAGCTTCTCACACGCTCTGCTCCTTCCCTGCCTCTTCCTCTCAGGATGGGCAGCTTTTGCTCTCCTTCAATATGAGCCAGGGAGTGAAGACAGCCAGGTCTACACTAAAAGGGAAGGTTGAATCAAGGTACGCAACTCCAGCTACATTAATTATGTATCTGGAGTCAATGTATCATGATTCAAGTTTCCCTGTTAACCCCGCAGTGGGAGGCTGACAGGAGCAAATGTTCCCATCAGCTTCCCTTACTCCTCACAGGAGCAGGAGTATTGGCTGCCAATGGTGGTACCCTCTGAGTTCGATTGAGTGGGGCTTAACTAGACTCGCTAAATCGAACTCCAGAAGATCGATCGTGCAGCCTCAATCTTCCGTTTAGTGAAGACATGGCCTGTGTGACTGGAACCTCTCTCCATCCAGAGATCTCTACAACTGCAGTCTAGCGCGTCCCCAAACACAGGGTGCGGTGCAGCTCGTATTGCTACAGGGCACTACGTGCACCTCTCTGCAGATTGTGGCATCTCCTTCATGAGAACAGCAGTGAGCTTGTGCTCTGGGGAGCTCTGGGAAACTTTCTGCCTTCCTGACACAGTGTCTTCTCCAATCCCTCTTTGAACTGTACATCTTCTCACAACCCCTGCCAGGCAGCTGTGCCTATATGGCCTTATATGGCATGCTTGAGCCGTAACGAGTACTGAAGCAAATAAAGACGCAAGGAAGAGCTCTGTGTAAGCTCAAATGCTGATCTCTCTCACCAAGAGAAGTTGGTCCAGCAAAAGAGATTACCTCACCCAACTTGTCTCTACTATCCGGGGACCCACACAGCTACAGCAACTCTGCACACAATAATACAAGTTGGCATTTCAAGCAGGAATTAATCAATCACTGTATAACTCCATTTCACTACCGTGTCTAAACCATGGTGTTTCTGCTAAACTCCATTACATACCGCCGCGGCGTATTGAATGCTGTCGGGTGGCTGGCAGTTAAGATCGGAGCCTCAGTGACTAGGTTAGAAACGGGTTTGGGGATGTGTGTGTGTCGTTTAGAATGTGAAGAGCCAGCAGTGTCATGTAGCAGTTCTTCTGTTGACGTTGTACACCGGCTCTTCAGTATGAAAAGGCCTGGGTGGTTTCATATTCTCCCCCGACTGCAGCCTCTTAGCCGTGCTGGGGCCAGAGAACCATCAGATCTCCCTAGCTTGTGCAGCTAGCTTAGCTGTTTCTTACAACTCCCCTGGAACAGACCCTCAGGGGTCATAACCAAAAGGTAAACCCTAGCCCCAGGCTGCCAGGGGAAGCCAGCATCCAAAAGCTGCAAATTCTGTGCTCTTTTCCCTCCCACCTCCATCTTACTGCACCGTACAGATCCTAAGTGTAACAGAGACTCTTTGCCACTCGGTCTGTGTGGAACGTGTCCATGCTTGGCCGCCGGGGTGTGGAGAATGGTGCGATGCTGCAAACGGGTGCCCGTCGCTCTGCCTTCATTTTTTTCTTTTCCTAGCAATGACAGTGGAGCCAGCATCCCCAAACATGGTTCTGTTGCATCTCTCTCTAGGGTGGCAGGGTGTCGACTGCTCCATTCCATGCCCAAGTGGAACTTGGGGACTTAACTGTAACCAGACATGTCACTGTGCCAACGGAGCAGCCTGCGATCCAGTGGATGGGTTTTGTCTTTGTTCCCCGGGGTGGCAAGGAGAGTTCTGTGATCAGCCATGCCCGGTGAGTATTTATTAGAGTCCAGCTGCATCTGTTCTCAATGCTTTTCCCAGAGGATGCATCCAGCATGCCTAGCACATATAAAGATTGCGAGTACATTTTGGTCATGGACTCTAGTGGAGGAATGAAGACAGTAATCTGGAAACACCAGCTCAGAGTTCTAAGCAGACAAGTAGAGTACAGGTTGCACCTCTACAAACCGGGACTCTAGTCTGGCACCATCCATGGTCTGGTACCAACACAGATGCTCCAGAGAGTCCTGGTGCACTGTGGGGGGTGGGGAGGCCCTGGAGCTCAGTGTGATGCGCGGGGGTGGGAGGCTGATCCCGATGCAGGAGGTGGGTGGGAGTCCAGCACATAACACAGCTGGGCTATGGAGCAGGGAGGTCCAGGCAGCCCAGCACACAACTGGGCTGGAGGAGCCGGGATCTGGTGTGCAGCTCAGCTGGGCTCAAGGGAGGGAGGCCAGGAGTCGGGAAGTCTGGTGTGAGGCTTGCTGGCGGGGCAGAGCCGGTGTGCAGCACTGGGGTGGGGGGCTGGGAAGGCCGGTGGGGCAGCAGGGTAGGGCGTGGGGCCAGCAGCAGGGGGTCCAGAAATGACCTCCCCTGGTTCGGCAAAATCCTCCATCCGTACCAGGGAGGTCCGACCTGTCGTTCCTTTTTGTGCTCCATGCTGTCAGCGAGACGGTGGTGCACTCTGCGTTGTCTCTTGAACATTGCTTCGTGTTCTTCCTTTGGTTCTTTGTAGAAGTGCTAAGCCTCCCGTTATTTTACCCTGACTGTAGCATGTGAATTTTAAAAAAATGCAACTTTGCATTGAAATGGACACGGTAGATGATTGTGCACATTTAAGGTCCACGATCCAATTACTGAGGTGCTTTTACATTTATGTTTTTGGAAGGATGGAACATATGGCGTGAATTGCAGTGAACGCTGTGACTGTAGCCATGCAGATGGGTGCGATCCTGTCTCTGGGTATTGCTGCTGCCTTGCTGGGTGGACAGGTAAAAGGACGAAGCTATTCTGTGTAATATGCACTGTTCTTACTCTTGCGTCGACTGGCTGTGTGATTTTAAACAAAATACCCAGGAGAGAGATTATAAGAATTGTCCCCGATCAGAAATGCTCATGATGCTGAGAAAGGAGAAATGGCTTTGATTAAATCTGTGTTCATATTCATTGAAGAAGGCTTCAAAGCCTTGAGCCAGATCTCACCATTCTGTAAAAAGAATTCTTACTCACAAGGAAGCTCTTTTGCAAAGTTTTTCATGTGACGTTTTCTCTTCTCTTATCCTCTTCCTAGAGAGAGATTTGTGGCCTTGTGGGTCCTGGGACCTGCGTAGCCAGCAAAGCAGATTGCAAACACATGAATCCAGACACTGGTTGCTTCTCCTATGGCAGCATAGCTCCTGTGGGAATCATATGTCCGCGAGCTGTCTCCTCTGTGTTTGTACTGTATCCATTAACCCCACTGCCAAGAACAGCATGTGTGGAGAGCAAGTTGATGCTGGCTCCTCAAGCAGTTCTCTTGGTGGCATAGAAGGAACAGAGAGAGGCTTTCCATAAGCTCCCAGAGAGTGCTGGCCAGCCTTGGAGATCCCAAAACTTTGTATGAATTAGGGATGTAAAATCCTATGTGATCGGTTACGTGGTTAAATGCAGGGCTGACACTGCGTTTAACCGATTACAGGGAGTGTGGACGGGGGAGGCCATTCCAGCCCCGCTGCTCCTGGACTCTGCACGGGGGCTGATGCCACAGCTCCTGGTCCCTCTGTGGGGACTGCTGCAAGGGCTCCCAGTCCCGGCCCCTGCCTGGGAGCCAGCAGCCCTGTGTGGGGGGCCCTGCTGGGCTTGGAGCAGCCCTTTGCCCGCGGGCAGGGGCTGCTCCCAAGTACTGATTAACCATTACCCAGTAAGCATAATCCATTAAGGTTGATGCTTACTGCGTAACTGTTTCACCAGTTACTCATTAACACCCCTAGTCTGAATCAAACTGAGATTCTAGTGCTGGAGAGCTCCGTGGCCATTGCTAATCTTGGGTCCTTTCATATCCATGCGGTTCTAAGATGACAGCGATGCAAATAAGTCTCCGTTTCCACAAAGTCAGTCTCTGCTCCATTGGAAGCAGGGCAGCAGCAGGTGGAAACCTGTGGGACTTACTTTTAAGAAAGGAAAGTTTGTCTTCGTGGCTGTGAATGCGCCGTCACATCATTAGCCCTGCTGCCCAAGGGTGGCAGGAGCATCGGAGATTTAACAATAGCTTGTGTGGGGAACTCAACTGCTTTCCGAAGAAACCTAAGACTTGGAGCAAGGAGCGGCGCCGGGTGGTGTGAGCTCAAAGCAGCCAGCACATTCAGAATCCTGCAACCCAAGTCCTAATTAATGGTATACACCACTGCATCCCTCCTGCTGAACAGACTCATCAGTACAGCAGCTCCACTTCCTAAGGTGAAAGGAGAGAAGCCGGCAAAGCCACGTGAGGTGTTTAAAATTTGAAAACCACCTTTTTATAATGAAATAGGATGAAAAAATAAAGAAGTGCGGCATGCTGTTTAGAAACTGGGCTGCTTTCTAAACAGCATACTCAACATGCATACTTTAGAAACTGACCTTCCCCAAGAAGATCCATTTTATAAGCTCGTACACTCTGGGGTTTGCATTCCTTGCTCTGTAGACCTGTGTGATCATGTATTATTGCTGACTTTTTAATGAGTAATTAGAGGGTACCTCTTCTAACAGATGGGGGTGGTTCTTTTATTGCCACCATTCCAAAAGAGATGAAAGTACAGTTGATCCCAGAATTGGGTATATTTTTGGAGGTAGCAAGAGGCGGGTTTATGATGTTCTTGGATATTTTCTTTTAACATCTTTTTGCATGTAGCCTTCTGTAAAAAAAAAAAAAAGTGTTTCTTCTTGTCAACTGTTTCTGCATTCTGTACCTCAGGACGATATAGCCAAACGTTTCATTTCCGACTAACGTTCTACCCTTGTTCTCGCAAACACAGGCACACTTGCAAATGTGCCACACTTGCTGAAAGTAAGGATAATATCTGCATTATCCCCTTGCTTTTTTCTTTCACTGCTGAACAATATACAGACTAACCACCTCCTGCAAACTCTCCAAGCATGGAACTCCATAGAAATTCAGGATCACGCTCCAATTAGGGAAGAAAATATTAGGTTAGAATTTCAGACCCGGTTGAAATTGACATCTAGACAGTAACGTGACGGGTGCATGAAAAATGCTGATAGACAGACAGAGCCAACATGTGTTTTGTCAATTCTGCTTTCAGTTGGTTTTTTTTTTTTTTCCGTTTGGCTTCAAACCAAATAAAAGGATAAATTCGACTCATTTGTATTTGAAAGTATGTAATTTCAGAGACTTGTCAGCTAGATAATTATATATTCACATTGGTGAGGATGTCATCAGAGAAAATTAATCTTATGGTCTGAAGTTGTTGTGAACTACTCCGTGATGTGTGCTTTGCAAACAGGATGGGATAAATAATTCAGGATAAAATTTGTGCTTTCCAAGTTTGGTACTAATTAGACATGGCCTGTAAAAGATGAGGAAAGTTCAGGAACATCTGAAGACTTTATTACCCACTCACACCAGGCAGAGGAATTCATGTGACTTTCTGATCCTAATGGCCACGAAACTTCATCTGAAACAGCATATTCTGTATGTTCGTTCTACATGTGGGACTCCCATCGATGCCAGTGTGAAGATCAAGGGGAAGATACAGGCTGTGTTCTTTAAAGCAGGTTTTCAAGATGCTACTGATATAAACCTCCAGAGACAGATAAGATGATAGGAGCACACAGGAAAGACTGGGTGAGAAAATTTAGAGGGGGAAAGTCTTATAAGGGCTGAGGATGCAAGGTAATCCCCCAATCCACTGTTGTATGATGATGGCACCTATTGGGGCTTGATTGTGCTGGGGCAGCGTACGTCCGACATGAGACAGTCCGTATCCTGCAGATTCTAACGCCTAGATTAAGACCAGATGCAATCAGTGAGTGCAGCCGACAGCGGGGTTGAGCATAGGGATGTTAAATTTAGATTAATTAACTAATGGAATAGTCAATGGGATTTCCATCGACTATTGATTAGTCTATAAGGGCGCGCCTCTGCCTTTGAACTGTAGCAAGAGCCCTATAGCGTGGGACTGCCTTTTGAAATATACAAGAGGCCCAGTGGGGCTCTTATACATTTCAAAGGCTCAGGCGCCGCAGGAAGTGTGGGGCCAGCAGGGGAGTCCCACTGACCCCGCGCTCCCTGCGCGGCTTCTGCATCTGAAATGTACAAGAGCCCCCGGGGGCTCTTGTACATTTCAAAAGCAGAATCACGGCAGAAGTGGCGCGAGCGGAGACTGCTTCAGTCTCCACTCGTGCCGTTTCCCTCTGTGCCTCTACCTCTCCTACCCCATGGAGACGGTGCTGGGGGGAACTGGCTTTTAAGTCGGCTCCCCCCAGCACCCACTCCTGTTCCCCCGCCCTTGCTGCCTCTCTCTGATAGAGGCAGCAAGGGAGGGGGAGCGATTAGTCACATTACTAGTCGACTGTCTGATAAGCTTCTTTTTACCGGATAGTCGACTAGTCGCTTACATCCCTAGTTGAGTGAGTGCCAGCAATGGAATCACAAAGTTGCATGGGTCCAGCTGTGCATAAATAAGCAATTTGTCACATCAGGAACAAGCCGTAAACACTCATTCTGGCCCAGATCCGACCTTCAGAGCGATGCCCGGTACCTTCAGTGGGAGTCCCTCCCATGCTTTTGAAGGTAGCTCTTGGACCCACATAAACAGAGTTGAAGCAATTCCTCTGGGTCTTTATTACTGAAAATTAACACACACGCCCCAGCACACCTTGGCCTGATACACAAAAATATGTTGCTCTCCTTGGAGAGCTCTTTGAAAGAAGTGTGACCAGCTGCTGGCTAAGCCAGAGCTCTGCCACTATAGCCTGGCTGAGAAGGGAAATTGAAACCAGCTGAGCAGGCTCAGGCCTGAGGGGCTAATTGGAAACAGCTGTGGGCCTCATTATCCAGGAGACTAGATAAGGCAGCCAGAAGGGAAGTGGAAGGGGAGGAGCCAGAGAGTGGCCTAGTGCGCTCCCCAGCCAGATAGAGAGAGTAAGCTGAGTTAACTGCTGGAACAACAAAGCTCTGTAAATAGGAGGGGGTGGGAAGTTGGCACAGACAATAAAAAGACATGGATGATTGCACAAGAGAGAGTCTCCAGGGGCTCGTCTAGACTGCGTTCCTCTCTCGAAAGAGGAATGCAAGTGAAGCAGATCGAAAATTCAAATGAAGCGCGGATTTGCAAATCTCACACTTCATTTGCATAATCCCGTGAGCATGCTTTTTCGAAAAAGGGTTTTTCGAGAAAAAAGTCCTGCAATCAAGACATAGTCCAGGTGATTTGTGGCCAAAGAAGGGGTCCCAGGGCAAGGGGCCTGAGCGAGGCCTTGCCATAGAGGGTATTTATGATTAAAAGAACAATAAACGTTGGCACAAGGGCGTTCAGATGGCAGAAGCTAAATGAGAGCGGTCAGCCTAGGCTAGGATCACATCTCAGACGTGCACATGCCACTGAATTTTGTTCCACATGGAGGAAATGGTAAATGTTTTAAAAAATTAGGGCCCCACTCGGCAGGGAATTGAGTACCCATGGCCCTGGTTCAACAGTGCATTTAAGCACACGCTTAATGTTAAGCAGGTGAGCAGTCTTGTTGAAATTAAAATCACATGCTTGAGTTGGTTACTAGATAGTAGAGCCAGAGGGTTCACTGCTCAGCAGGTTTAAGTCTCAAACGAGCGAACTCAGAGCTTTTTGAAGATTTGCAAAGGTCTGTCTTGTTCTGAGCTCAATTGTGTATTTCAGCACCCATTTGCTTTCTCAAGATGCGCCTCCAGCTGTGTGCATCTGCCTTACACCTGCCAGCATGGTAGTCCTTTCCAAGGCAGTTTTTCGTTGCACGTGGAGTGCTTTCATGTTAATTGCATTGAGTTCCTTGTGCGAACCGATAGTAAACACTGGAGGATACGTGCATTCTGGCATATTTGCTGCTTTGCAGCAATGTGCAAGCAGGCAGGGCCAAGGAAATCGAGAGTCCCAGAGGTGAAAGTCAGGGGCACACAAGCACTGGGCTCTGGATATAAATTCAGGCCAGAATCCTCTTGGGTTTTGTTTTTAAAGAAATAACTAGAAAATAGGAATAATAGTCTCATTTGCCTTGGTGGCCCAGCCCAGGGTGAGCTTTGGTAGATGTTGTCCATGAAGTAGGCTTAATAGCAGCTGCAGATCCCAGGAAGTACAGCTACTTTGCCACCCTTACAAACCCTGCCTGCTTGGCCCTCTCTTTTTTGTCATGGCTAGTGGTGCTAGCCAGGAGTAGGCCTTGTACACAGAGGAGCTGAAGAACTGCAATTGGGCCCAACCCTTGCAGATACGTATAAGAACGGGGAATCCTTTTGCCCTTTCCCACTCCCACAAGCAGGGTATGAACTCAAGGGCTCCATTTTGGGAGAGTGGGTGGGGGGGCAGCAGCCGTGAATACCGGAACGCGGCTTGCTTTTCTTCCCGGTCCCCCTGACTATCAGGGAACGAGGAGAAAGTCCTTGGATTCTGTGAATTATTCCTCTGCTCCTTCCCTTCACTAGCTAGGAGTGAGAGGCATGCACAGAATCCCAAGTACAGTAAAACTCCATTAGTCCGGCATCCAATGCTCTGGCACTCCTGATGGTCCGGCACCATCAGGAACCCGGAAGTGCTGGGGCAGCCGGACAGGCTTCCCCCATTCAGCCGCTGCTGAAACTGACCAGCAGCTGAATCGGGGAAGCCGGGAGCAGAGCAGCTGAGCAGAGCAGCTGGGGTGCTGCTGGGTTGGTCCCGTAGCGCTGCCCCTCTGGGCTGCGGGACCAACCCAGCAGCACCCCAGCTGTTCTGCGGACGCCTGGGGCAGAGCAGCTGGAGTGCTGCCAGGTTGGTCCCGCAGCGCCGAGGGACGGCGCTATGGGACCAACCCGGCAGGACCCCAGCTGCTCTGCCCCAGGCTTCCTGATTCAGCCGCTGCTGAAACTGACCAGAGGCGTCAGTTTCACCAGTGGCTGAATCAGTGACGCCTGGGGCAGAGCAGCTGGGGTCCTGCTGGATTGGTCCCGTAGCGCCGTCCCTCGGCGCTGCGGGACCAACCCGGCAGCACTCCAGCTGCTCTGCCCCAGGCGTCCCCAAGAGCAGCTGGGGTGCCGGGTTGGTCCCGCAGCCCCGAGGGGCAGCGCTACGGAACCAACCGGGCAGTACCCCAGCTGCTCTGTCCCAGGCGTCCCTAAGAGCAGCGGGGGTGCTCCGGGTTGGTCCCGTAGCGCCGCCCCTCAGTGCTGTGGGACCAACCCAGCAGCACCGCAGATGCTCTGCTGCAGGCATCCCCGATTAAGCTGCTGCTGAAACTGACCAGCAGCGGCTGAATCAGGGACTCCTGGGGCAGAGCCGGACTATCGGAAGGGGGGGCTATGAGGGGTCTGGGGTGGCATCCCCTTCCACCCCACTCCAGACCCCTCATAGCCCCCTCCTTCCGATAGTCCGGCATCTCTGATAATCCGGCACCCCCTGGGTCCTAAAAGTGCCGGATTATCGGAAGTTTACTGTACTTTTCCCTCACTCCCTGATAGTTAGAGGAACGGGAAAAAAGCAAGAGCAAGCTGCGTCCTGGTACGCACGGCTGCTAGCCCCCCGCCCTCCCAAAATGGCACCCTTGTATGAGCCCAGTCTGGCCCAATGGGCTCGGTGTTTACAGTTCTGCGTGGATAATGACCTTATCACAGATACCAGCATCAGGTTACCATGAATCGACCCCTTCGTTGGCTGAATTAGTCACAGACAGTGATGTGTTTTCTCACCGCTGCCGATGGTGCCTGTAAAGCAAGACAGGAGTGCAGATTCATTAACCCAAAACTGGGTGGGTTTGGACAAATCTCTTGTCTCAAAACATGATTGGAAAAAACTGGAAGTGATTCCGTCTTGACATTTGCGAACGGGAAAGTTTGGGGGATTTAAGTCAAAATGACTTTTCATTGTTGAAATGTTAATGAACTTTGACTAATGGGAGGAAAAGGGTTGAAATCCAATCGCAACATTTTGATTGACCCAAAAGGAAAATATTTTTCGGGTTTGAGAAAATTTCTGAGAGTTCAAATTTTCAGTCTGATTGGGGATGGGAAAAATTTCCAAAGCTTGAAAATTTCTCCTGGGGCGGGAAAGCCACTTTGTGCCAAAGCAAAGGTACAGTGTCAGGTCTGTGTACAGCACCATGCACTGCATCTCCTGGCTATCATTCCAACATCTTTCCCAATCACGTCATGTTCACACACTCAGTTTAACAAAGCCATCCTTCTGAGCTATCCCTCAACATGTTTCATCTCTCTCTGCTCTGACTCCAAACAGTCTGCCTAGTCCACTGAGTTAAGGGCATGGTGGTGTAGAATTTGCTATCCTTTTTGATACTACAGTGGGATCAAATAAGAAGGTGTAGACAGTGGAATATTTTCAGATCCTTTAAAAGTTACGGTCAGCATAATCCTATTTATCTGAATTCACTGAATCTGAAATGCTCTCACCTGAATCCTGTTTGTCTGATTATTATGGAATGTCAATAACATCTAGATTCTCCCAATGTGAACAGTTCAATTTAGCCCAGGACTCCTCTGATTATCCAAATGATTTTGATGTCCCCAAAACATGTAAAATAAATGGGGTTGTTCTGAAAATGTAAGATGGAAAATACACAACAGTTTAATGAAAAACTCCACTGGGAAGTATCAGCGGCATTTTTTTTTTTTAAATACAAGGTCCCATGATTGTTAACCTTTAAGTAATCAGGACTGCAAACACAGTCCAGGAAATTATTGTGGTGGTGGAAAAAAGTGTATCCTATAATTTCACTGGTGCTTTTAAACAATTCACAGTTTGTGCGTGTTTCACAAGATGAAGTTGCATCTCTAACCTAACAAATTACAAAGTCACAATCTGTATTTGCACTCATTCATAAGCTCAGGTTTGAACATTGATAGTAATATAAAACCGAATGGTCTCCGGTCATATCCAGAAATATGGTACAATGGGTGTGGTGGTCTCAAATGATTGGGATTGCTTCATGTGGTTGTATAAGTGAGTTAATGGGGTCAGGAAATGTAGGCTGGTCACAGATAAGGTGAGCTTTGAGGAATGAGACTTCGTCGGGGAGAGAATTTGCAGGCTACGAGTGACATCTTCACTGTCACTCAAACACAGAAACATGTTTCTTCTCTCCTGTGGACACATTAATTCAGTAAAACTGATAAGCCTTTTACTCAAAGGGAGGCCTTTTTGAATTTTAAAGAAACAGTGTCCACTTTGACAGTGGGCTCTGAGGTATTTTTAACTTCTCTCTATTTTGGGCTCCTTGTGGGCAGATGATACGCTTTGCAAGGAAAGAGGAAGAGAGACTATCCATTAAAAAATAAAATACCATAGAAATCACTGTTTATAGCAGTGGCTCCCAAACTTTTTGGCATCACGCCCCCCTTTTTGATTTTTGAAAAACCCTCACACACCCCCTCCCCCAAAATAGCAGCAAAACTTGTTGAGCAAAAAAAAAAAGGAAAAAAGGAACTGAACAGGGCAGCAAAACTTGATGGGGGGGGGAGGCTGGGTTGCCTCGTGCCCCTCCTGGAATTTCTTCATGCCCCCCCAAGGGGGCATGCCCCCCAGTTTGGGAACCCATGGTTTATAGTATCATGATATTTCCCCATTTGCTGCAATACTTAGTTTATATCAGGGTCAGATTTTGCCCTCAGTTACACTGGTGTAAAGCTGGAATAATTCCCCTGTAAACCTAGAGTATCTCCACTGATACTTGCATACATGATGGTAGACGCTAGCCCTATGCATGTAAAACCAGGAGAAAATCTACAAGTATCACAATTTAAAGTAACTACTATAGGTTTTTAAATAGATTGATATGCATTATTTCAGGCACACTGAAATCCACTCCTCTACCGTGGTTACCAGTTCTCCGCAATATTGCTTTGCCAGTGTTCGCAGAGAGAAAAGCATAGCAAAGCTATGGTGACAAAACTGCGTAATATGCCACCTCTACCATTAATTAAAAACTAGTTTGATCTACCACATAGTCATCTGTCCTAAGCGCACCCACTGTGGATATGTTTCACGGGTGAGGGATTTATGGTGGAGGATGTGTGGCAAGCTTCATGAGAAAGTGACAAATAATGATCTTGTCTTGGACTCCATTTGGCATCACCTTGGGTGTGATTTACTGTGAAGGCAGTGGAGCTTTCTGAACCAGCTTCATGACAGGCAGGGAATTGGTGTGGCAGCAGAATTTCAGGGGCGTTTTAGAGACAGTCCATTATGTTAATGTGGGCAGCCACAAACCATGACACACATAGTTGAGGACTGCAAAATGACTCAACTTCCTGGAAGTCTCCATGCCTTGAATACCGTTGATAAGAACCCTGTGGCTCAGCTTGGCCAGGTAGTATATGCCAAATAAATAAATAATAAGTTGATACACAGCACTTCAAGGTGCATTATGTTGTGATACAAATACGTCTTTTTTTTTCTTTTAATCAGACAGTTTCAGACTTTCTTGGTTTGTGATACTAAGCATGAAATATTAGAATGAAGCAACAGCAAATTCCTATTAAACATGCAATTTCTAGATGTCTCATACCATTTTCCAAGCCATATTTTAAAGTTTATCATCCTTGGCAGACATATCCCAGATTTTTAAATTAATAATTTATTTTTGTGATTATTCTGTATCCTTAGATTAGATTTAAACAGATGGGAAAACTAGAAATTTCAGGAGTCATTCTAAAATGATGCATTTTATTCTCTCTCTCTCTTCTGGCCCGTGTGCCTCAAATGTAGAAAAATCATTTTCATCTGAAAAGGTATGTGGTGACTCTGGGTTTCCACAAGTGCCCTTCAGTCTATAAATGTAACATAAGCCTATTAGAAATTAGCTTGAATTTTTCATTGAATTAATTTCAAATGAGTTGATAAGATTTTAATGCCATTCTGTGCTCACACATTCTCTCTTTGATGGGGCTCTTTAAGTATGGTTCCTGCTGATATAAGGCAAATTTTCAAAAATATGAATTATGAAGATATATCAAAGACTTCATTGATGTCCTTCTATTAATTATGGCAGTGGTATTCCTTGGCCAATATCTAGGGCGCCTCAAAGTGTCATCTGAAGCAGACTTAGTTGTGTTTGTCTTAAGCCAGATCTGAACCACGTTTAGGGCACAATCCATTTTTCATACCTCAGTGGGAACAGGATCTGAGTACAAGATAGTGTATATTGACTCAAGTGGGACTATGCTTATGTTTAAAAGTTAGCTGTACAGGATCAGGGCCATAAATAGGAAAAGTATGAACATAATTTTAGTACAATTTTAATTCCTTTTGGTTTTCATATGTAGTCAAATTCGTATCTGGTGCAAATAGAAGTAGCTCCATTGTTTTCACTGGAGTTACACTAACTTAATCCACTGAAGGTTTGGCCCAAAAAGTTTCACTTGGTGCTAGATATATGCAGCTATTTTCACTTAATAAACACACATTTATATTGAATACAGGCTTGAACGTGTGTATGGTAACTTGTTCTGTAAATAGATCTGGGTGAATAATAATGAAAATAAGTCATGAGCTGTGTAGTGCATTAAACACAGAGGCTACATCTACACTACTGGGTTTTGCCGGCGGAGAGTATGCTAATGAAGCGCTCATTAGCATTTATCACTCTGTCATTAGCATATTCTCTGCCCGAGGCTTTTTGCACAAGATCTGTATAGCTCCTTTTTTGAGGCATAAGGATCTTGCGCAAAAGGGAGTTTTTGTGCAAAACGGACCCGTCTACACGGCTTGTTTTTGCACAAAAACCTCTTGTGCAAAAAGCCTCGGGCAGAGAATATGCTAATGACAGCGTGACAAATGCTAATGAGCATTTCATTAGCATATTCTCTGCCAGCAAATCCCAGTAGTGTAGACGTAGTCAGAATGTCAGAGCTCTGTGTTAAGGAAGGAAGGAAGTTTGAAAAACCACTAGCAGGCTGAAAATTTTCATATGCCTTTTTGATGAAGAACTCTTAGACAAATGTAAAATACCTGTTTTCTTTTTTAAAAAAAGATTGAAATTCACTAAATATTATTCAGTAAGAATCATTTACTCAGCTCTGTTAGTAACCTAAGGTCTTGCTAACTATCTTCCCAGGTCATGAGTTATTGTAGGGATTAATCAATAAAAGGACTGGACAGAAGTTTTCTACCTTTAAAAAGTCCCTCCTTTGCCCGCTGATGGGTAGTTTGGTTCTGCCCCATTTCATCCCTACTGCTTCCTGGCCAGGGATTATATCAAAGTATGGCATGAGTTGGAAAGGAAGGATCCTGAAAGGAATGGGTTAAAATTGGCTGCGCCCTTATTCCCTTCACCATCCTTTCTCCCTGGTGGCTATATTTTCTGTGTCTTCCCTAGCCATCCCCAGACAATATTTCATAGCTCTGGAAACTGGTCAGCCCTTTGTGCCGAAATCATTTCACATTGTCCAGTTTCCTGCAGATTAAAGATGTTGCCTGAACAAGAAAACCTGAAATGTTTTTATTACACAAGTTCTCGGGAGCCCATATCTGAATTGTTCTGTAGATAATGGAAAATGATGATAGGAATAGTATTCCATAGAGGTGCAGTCAGGGCAGAATGGTCCATGCCCTGGGCAAGTGGGAGGGGTGGTTCTGGGCCCCTGAGCAGATGGATCCTCAGGTGGATGGGCGGGGCTACAGCTTGCCTCCTCCAGAAAGCCCTTCATTGCTGCCCAAGGTATACCTCCCAAGGCTCCAGTGGCGATTTAAAGAGCCCATGACTCCGGATTTTGCCGTTTCTGCTGAAGTGGTGGCCGGCAGCTCCGGGCTCTTGGGCAGCTGCCCTCTTTGTCCCCACATCTCGTTGGCGGGCCTGTCAGTAGTGGTACTGGTGCAGTAGGCGGTAAATGTATTGCATTCAGAAACACACTTACCGTAATGGGTGGTCCTGTCCCCCAGGCACTGATGAGAGAAAAGACAATTTAGTCTTTCACTGGCTGCTGGAGCAGACTTTGTACTTCCTCATTTAGAACCAGGCTGCGGAACCATTGTTCTTCCTGATGAGCGGTAACTCACATGAGGAGCCCCATTGACTTCAGTGGGGCTACTCACCTGAGTAAATGCGCTCCATCATGAGTGTTAGTTCCACGGCTTAGTCTTCGGGATGACTTCTTGGCTAGAGCTGCAAGGGGAGAGCTACAAAGAGTTGTTTCCTGCATAGAACAGCTTCATTGTGTAATGACACAAATTGCTTCCACTTTGCAGACTTAGTGAGTGGCTGTTGATGGCTCATGTTTAACTTTCAGGGAGATCCCATTTTGTTTTTTTCTACCTGCTGCTCTACACACACAGAATTTTCTGGTTCTCCGGCGTTGCAGTAGCTGAACGTTTCTGTCCTTTTGAATTTTACTCTTGTGTTTCTGATTGGATCTGAGTCAACCACCGAAGGCAAGTCTAGAAGCTAGAATAAACATGGTGGGGGGAAGGAAAGCATCAAGAATTCGTTATGCCATCCTCTTTGTGTGCATCCATAATCCCTTCAGAATGGATGATACAGCTCCAATCAGACACTGATCTGTCCAGTGTTCTTATTGCATTTTCCTTTCCCTAATGCCAACTGAAGCAGCAACCTATTCAGTGCATAGCAAAGCCTGCCGATCTAATCTGTAACGCAAAACCGATTGAGGTAGATGTTACAGCTAGAAGAAGAGAACAGTAGGATTAAAAAAAACAATGGAAGGAGAAGAGAAAAAGGGAAGAGAGAAGGATAAAGAGATTATCATCAGTGGTGTGGGAACATTTTTAAGAGTGGGGGTGCTGAAATCCTCCCCTCCCCGTACACTATCCTGCCCCGCCCCCCCAGCTGAGGTGGGGAGCAAAGCCTTGGTGTGCGGGGCACAGGGCTGGCAGCTGAACCCCCAGCGTGCAGGGCCAGAGCCAGTAGCAGAGCCTCCCAGCATGTAGGGCTGGCAGCAGAGCCCCCAGCACACATGAGAGCAGCCAAGACCCCAGTTCTGGAGCCAGCAGCAGAACCCTCAGTGCACGGGGTAGCAGCCGGGACCCCAGGGTCTGGTCCAGACAGCAGCAGAGCCCTGGGTGCGTGGGCCATAGGGATGTGAAAGGTTAACCAGTAACCATCACCTTTAACGGTGGGGACTGGAGCAGCTCCCTACCTGCTGTGGTCCAGGGGCTGCTCCAGCCCTGCAGGGGGACCCACCACAGACAGGGGCTGTTCTGGTCATCTAGAGCAGCCTCTGTCTGCCGCGGGCCTGGGCACCCCACAGGCAGGGGCTGCTCTAGAGCAGCTCCTGCCTGCGGTGGGGGTGCTGCTCCAGCCCAGCAGCAGGTGAGGGGGCTGCTCCGGCCCAGCATGGTAGAGCAACGCCCCCGCTTGCCCCCCCTTAATCAGTTAACCGGTTAAACACTAAGTTCAACCAGTTAAATGGGATTTTACATCCCAAGTGGGGCAGCAGCTGGGTGTGGAACCGGCAGCAGAGCCCCCGGAATACAGGGCAGCAGCTGGGTCCTTGGACACGAGGCTGGGAGCCCCGTTGTTCCCGCGCCTACGATGATAATTGATTATCTGAGATATTTGCATTGGTTGTTCTGTATCTGAAAATTAGCATCTCCAGATTTTGGTGAAATACTTTCCTGTTCTGATCTGGACGGCATCTACTTGTAGGTTAAACATACCGGGTTGGCTCCAACAGCGACCTGAAAGTCAGTGTGCTATAGGCCTGTATCCCATTGGGTGCTGCAACACTAGGTGATCTACTCCAAAGCCCACTGACGTCGGCAGGGCTTCATAGGGTGGGGCCCCAGAATGGGCGTTGCCTGAGTGCTCAAGAGGGAACTCTGATGTGAAACTGGGTGCCAGCCAGTGGGGTGCAGCAAGCAAGTTCCCCCACATTGCCAAGATGGGCAGGATTGGGTCTTGTGAAGGCACATTTTCCACTGGACCTCAAGCCAGGGCCTACAAGGCACTATATGGCCTGAATTCAGCAAATAAATACATGCCTAAAGCAGTCATTCAGCCTGTGCTCGTTAGGACATCTACCAACTTTTTTAAAACTTGGGAATTGTTGCGGTTTCAAGGTATGTCAGCAAACCCACATTAAGAATTCTACTGATGGAGAAAAGGGTCGGCTGGCAACCCAGAGTACCAAAGTCCTGCGTGAAACACTGAATGTTGGGCCTCCGCTGTATTTCCTGCCAAATTTGATCCCTATTCATTAAAAAAAAAAAAAGCCATCCTTTCCAAAGCTATTTAAATGCCAAGAATAAGAGATTATTATGACATCATATCATACTGAGAGACAGGGGGAGGAGAGTGACATGTTTGTGTTGGATCCAAAATATCTATGGAAATCATGCCTGTCATTGCTAATTCATGTTGCATCTGTCTTTGGATTGCGATTATTGGAAAAAGTTGAAGACCCTTATTCAGAGAAATAATTACAGTTGTACATCAATAGATATATAGTTAAAGTACATTGGAAAAACACCTACTTCCTACAATTTATCATCCCTGAAAAATAATGACTCTGTGCAATACATGGATCAGGCTGGAGAAGCTAATGTCAAGGGGACAGATTGGCCAAAAACAGGATATTGGCTCTCATTTAGTCTAGCCACTTTTTCTCCCCTCTTTGTCTGTCTGGAGGCAAGGTAGACAAACAACAACATGCGTCCTTAAGAGTGACCGAGAGTAATTCCATCCACCAAAGCCCTTCAGGAGCATCCAGTTACAAGCAGTACTCAAAGGCTAACACTTCTCTTCGCTCAGAGGGTGTGATGTCCTGGCCAGCACAGGAATTGTTATGCAAACTAAGCCTTCTTTCCATGCCATGAACACCAGTTCCCTTCTGCTGCGCTTTCTCTCCCCTCCTTGTACCTTTTGCTCATGGTCATTTATAGTTTTTCCTCAAGTGGTTGCTCACGTCCATTCCATCTTGGGTGTGTGTGCTCGCCACAGGCACCGGTGCGGGAAGTTTTTCCCTCACCGGCATCTATAGGGAATTGGCTCTGGTGCCCTCTGGAGTAAAGATGTGGATAGTTAATCAATTAACTGGCTAACGGGTAAGCATTACCCTTACCGAGTGATGCTTCCTGGTTACGGTTAACCAGTGGGTTGGAGCAACTTCCTGCCTGCCACGGGAAGGGGGCTGCTCCAACCCTGGGGGGCACTCCAGCCCAACCGGAACAGCCCCCAGCTGTGGCAGGACCGGCCTGACCAGAGCAGCCCCCGCCTGCGGCATGGGAGCCACTCCAACCTGGCTGAAGCAGGTAGGAGATTCACTCCAGTCCAGGCAGGCTAAAGCAGCCCCCCACCCATTCCCTTTCCATCAAGAAACTGGTTAAACATAATGTTTAATGGATTAATTGATTAACCGGGATTTTACATCCTTGCTCTGCAGTGGTGCCTGCATGGCACAGTATAAAGGGCGCCACCGGCTCCCTCTAGCCTCAGTTCCTTCTTGCCAACAGCGACGGTGCTGGAATGCTCTGCCGCCTTGTGCCTGCGGCGTTTGCTTTGATCGCTTCAACAAAGTTTCTCTCTCTTGTATTAGAGTTGATAGTTATCCCTTCATTGGTGCCAGCTGGGACTCTGCCTAGGGACGTGGCCTGCCCCGATCCACAGGCGTCAAACCTGCAATCACTGCAAGTGGCCTGTGCCCATCAGCAATTCTCACGACCGCTGCTTAAGGGGCCTGGGCGAAAGACACGAGTGTTGCTTTTGTAAATCGTTCAAGCCCCGAACAAAAAGGGAGAAAGAGAGTCGTCTCCGGGCACTCCTGATGAGGTCGGCCCTAATGCTGGTGCCAGAGCAGAGATCCGACTCCGCACCATGCACTGCGGCATCAATAGGGGGCACCCTGCCAATTCCATTGAGTTGGCACTGTTCTCCCTCCCCAGCCCGTTTGAAGAA